>OZ024821.1:57044408-57644408 GCA_964016985.1 Anodontia alba | reverse complement strand
GTGAACAGCTATAGTTTTTGCATAATGAATAATTATGTAGAGCAAACATTAAAAACTAAGTCACATGGCATATGATCATGTAATACCACATATGATCAACAGGTTATTACACAGCAGGGGGAGCAACTCTAACAGATCCTCTGGCCCTGCGGATGTCCGCACCCATCCATGCAGACGTCCGCAGACATCCGCACCCATCCATGCGGACGTCCGCACCAATCCATGCGGACGTCCACACCAATCCATGCGGACGTCCGCATAGACGTCTGCAAAGATGTCCGCAGATGTCCGCAGACTTCCGCGGACCTCTCTGCGGACAACTGCGGACCTGCATATGGAAATATTGCGGACGTCCGCACAGAAAAAATTTCCAGCTTGCGTAGACTTGCGGACAAAGCGTCCCAATACTCCGCAGACCTCCGCAAGTAAATGTCCGCAATTTTCCATGCGGAATATAACCTTCTTTGCGGACATTTCAGGTATGGGTTCCAGGAAGTGTTAACAGTCAAACTGAGGTATGCAGTGGCAACCCAACATTATTATCCTTAGTTTGCTGGGTAAAAAATCAGCAGATGACTTTTTTAAATATTTTTTCTTATTTTTTACAAAAAAAATAGGCTCTGGCATTTCATACAAGAAATAGTGTACATGAAATGTCAGAGTGTATTCTTTGGGAATTTTTATTTGTTTTTCCAGAAAATAGGCACTGACATTATGACAAATCCTGTTTTCTGTAAAAATAAGAAGTGTCATCAATTTGTTGTCTGCTGAATTTGTCCACAGAGTGGTAAAGGTTAAATTAATACAATAAATAGTGAACAATTTGTACTATTGTTAGGCTGCAGAAATTCATAGGCTGATCTGTGTCTCTGCTCTTCATTAATGTTTTAAGGTACCTTAAACATTTAATCTTCACTTGAGCAGATGACAAACAATGCAGTATTTAAGCATTTTTGTACAGAAAAATAAGGCTTGGTATTCAATTCATTTTGTCTCCAAAATTGAATACACATGAAATGTCAGGCCTTTTTTTTCTAAGAAAAAATGACACAAAGTAAAAACTTAAAAGTGTCATCTTCTTCTATTTAAATAGAGGAGGTTAATGTTCTTGTTGAGGCCAAGTTTATTCAGAGATAATTTTCATGTTTCATTGTTCTCACAGATGGTCGAGTTTTAACACACATTTGTAGCTTTATTTCATAGTTTTGAAATGATAGATTTTCTTTTTTACCTGTTTTTAATCAAACTTTAAATATAAATATATGCACATGCTGTAACCTTGTATATAGTCACTTTTTGGTGCTTTGGAATCAGCCTGTGCATCCTTGCAGTCTGGTCAGAACATTAGCTGTCTGCTTAAAGTTTTACTAGGTTAAGTTTTATTTGGGGCTGCACGACATTTCATCTAAAAAACATTTTGCCTAATTACAACTTCACCAAATGACCATTTCGTCTAATGATAATTTTGTCAATTGTTGGTTTTGTCGAATGACCATTTTGCTGATGCGGCATTCTGCCTAGAATGTTGAAAAGGGTGATCCAGGTGTGACATTTCATTGAATATTTTACATCATACAAATAATGTTTTTAAGCTCCATATTTACTGTTAATGTTTCTGTTTGGGTGCTTCATTGATTTGTTGTGAGCAGTATTCAAGGCAAATATCATGATATGAGCATTCCCTCAACTTCAAATTATATTCTTCTTTGACAAAAGCAGGTAAGTTTTGTTCATGAAGGGTCATTTCATACACTTTATATTAATCATTATAAAGTTTGTCTTAAAAGTGTTAATGAGGCTGCAATTCATCTGCCTGGAATGCCAAGGTTTTTCACCTCTAAATCACGGCCCTTGCAAGTTCGAGGCAGAAGTGCAAAAGTCTATGGCAAGACTAAAATTACTTCCAAGTGACGCCCAGAATAATAAGAAAGAATTGTCAAACTTTTGGATGAAAGTCTGCGTAATGAACCTTTGATAAAATGGCCCGTCAGCCAAACAGTCTTTAGAATGATGACTGTGTCATTCGGTGGAATGGTCATTCAGTGAAAAGGTCTTTTGGCAGAAATGTGTTTTGGCAAGATGGTTTTTTATGAAATGTCACAGATCCATAATTTGGCAGCCATAAAAAGTCCCTTTGTAGTGCAGTTTTTATTAGCTAACCTGAGCATGTAGTGCTCAAGGTGAGCTGTTGTGACTACATGCTCAGGTTAGCTGTTGTGATCAGTCAGTGTCCATCATGCCTCGTTTGTCATTCATCGTGCGGCATCAACAATTGCTATAAAAGCCTACTCCTCCTACACCCCTGGGCCAATTGACTTGAAACTTGGTAGGAAGCATTGGGGTGACTTATAAATCAAAAACCAAAAGGCCAGTTGACTTGATTTTAACGTGGTAGGAAGCATCAGGGTGACTTGTAGATCAAAACTAGCTAAAATCATTCCGATCAGAAATCCAAGATGAAAATCTATTTTTTGGCGCTTTCTCATGAACCAAAATGCCCTTTGACTTGAAACCTGGTAGGAAGCATCAGGGTGACTTGTTGATCAAAAATAGCTAAAATCCTTCTTGTCAAAAATCCAACATGGCAGTCTTAATCGCCATCTTGAAAATCTATTTTTCGCTTCTTCTCCTGAACAGAAAGGCCAACTGACTTGAAACTTGGTAGGAAGCATTGAGGTGACTTGTAGATCAAAAATAGCTAAAATCATTCTGATGGGAATTTCCAAGATGGCCACCATCTTGAAAATCTATTTTTCACTTCTCCTGAACCGAAAGGCCAATTGACTTTGAATTTGGTAAGAAGCATCTGGATGACTTGTAGATCAAAAATAGCTAAAATTGTTTCCATCAAAAATCAAAGATGACCACCATGGCCGCCATCTTTTAAATCTATTTTTGGCTTCTACTCCTGAACTAAAAAACCAATTGACTTGAAACTTGGTTGGAAGCATCAGGGTGACTTGTAGATCAAAAAAAGTTAAAACATTTTTCCAATCTTAAATCCAAGATGGCAGCCATGGCTGCTATCTTGAAAATCTATTTTTCACTTCTTCTCCTGAACTGAAAGGCCAGTTGATTTGAAAACTTGGTAAGAAAAATCGGGGTGACTTGTAGATAAAAAATAGCTAAAATCATTCCAATCTGAAATCCAAGATAGCCGCCCCAGCCGCTATCGTGAAAATCTATTTTTTGCTTCTTCTCCTGAACCAAAAAAGCCAGTCATCTTGAAACTTGGTATTGGGGTGACTAGTAGATCAAAAATAGCTAAAATTCTTCTGACCAGAAATGCAAGAAGGCCACCATGGCCACCATCTTGAAAATCTATTTTTAGCTCACCTGAGCATAAGCTCAGGGTGAGCTATTGTCATCACCCTATGTCCGTCGTTCATCGTCAACAATTAGTTTGTTAACACTCTAGAGGTCACAGTTTTGACCAATCTTGATGAAACTTGGTCAGAATGTTTGCCTCTATGAAATCTAGGTCAAGTTCGATACTGGGTTACTTTGGGTCAAAAACTAGGTCACCAGGTCAAGTCAAAGGAAAAACTTGTTAACACTCTAGAGGTCATAATTTGACCCAATCTTGATGAAACTTGCTCAAAATGTTTGCCTCCATTAAATCTAGGTCAAATTTGAAACTGGGTCACTTGGGGTCAAAAACTAGGTCACTGGGCCAGATCAGCAGAAAACCTTGTTAACACTCTAGCAGTCACATTTTTGAAGCAATCATCATGAATCTTGCTCAATATGTTTGTCTTGATGATTTCTAGGTCATTTTCGAAATTGGGTCACTTGGGGTCAAAAACTAGGTCACCGGGCCAAATCAGCAGAAAACCTTGTTAACACTCTAGCGGTCACATTTTTGAAGCAATCATCATGAATCTTGCTCAAAATGTTTGTCTTGATGATTTCTAGGTCAAGTTTGAAACTGGGTCACTTGGGGTCAAAAACTAGGTAACCGGGCCAAATCAGCAGAAAACCTTGTTAACACTCTAGCGGTCACATTTTTTAAGCAATCATCATGAATCTTGCTCAAAATGTTTGTCTTGATGATTTCTAGGTCAAGTTCGAAATTGGGTCACTTGGAGTCAAAAACTAGGTCACCGGGCCAAATCAGCAGAAAACCTTGTTAACACTCTAGCGGTCACATTTTTCAAGCAATCATCATGAATCTTGCTCAAAATGTTTGTCTTGATGATTTCTAGGTCAAGTTCGAAACTCGGTCACTTGGAGTCAAAAACTAGGTCACAGGGCCAAATCAGCAGAAAACCTTGTTAACACTCTAGCGGTCACATTTTTCAAGCAATCATCATGAATCTTGCTCAAAATGTTTGTCTTGATGATTTCTAGGTCAGGTTTGAAACTGGGTCACGTGGGGTCAAAAACTAGGTCACTGGGACAAACCAGCAGAAAACCTTGTAAACACTCTAGCGGTCACATTTTTTAAGCAATAATCATGAATCTTGTTCAAAATGTTTGTCTTGATGAGTTCTAGGATATTTTTGAAACTGGGTCACTTGGGGTCACAAACTAGGTCACCTAGCCAAATCAGCAGAAAACCTTGTTAACGGGGCCAAATCAGCAGAAAACTTTTTTAACACTCTAGCGGTCACATTTTTTAAGCAATCATCATGAATCTTGCTCAAAATGTTTGTCTTGATGATTTTTAGGTCAGGTTCGAAACTGGGTCACCTGGGGTAAAAAACTAGGTCACCTGGCCAGATCAGCGGAAGACCTTGTTAACACTCTAGTGGTCACATTTTTCAAGTAATCATCATGAATCTTGCTCAACATGTTTGTCTTGATGATTTCTAGGTCAAGTTTGAAACTGGGTCACTTGGGGTCAAAAACTAGGTCACCTGGCCAAATCAGCAGAAAACCTTGTTAACACTCTACCGGTCACATTTTTGAAGCAATCTTCATGAATCTTGCTCAAAATGTTTGTCTTGATGATTTCTAGGTCAAGTTTGAAACTGGGTCACATGGGGTCAAAAACTAGGTGACCTAGCCAAACCAGCAGAGAACTGTTAACACTCCAGAGGTCACATTTTTTAAATAATCATCATAAATATTGCTCAAAATGTTTGTCTTGATGATTTCTAGGTCTAGTTTAAAACTGGGTCACTTGATAACAGAAACTAGTTCACCTGGCCAAATCAAAGGAAAATCTTGTTGATGCTTTAGAGGCCACATTTTTGAAGTGATCATCAGGAATCTTGCTCAAAATGTTTGTCTTGATGATTTCAAGGTGATGTATAGTTTTCTGTCCAGTGACTCTCTTAAGTTTTTCCATTTAGGTCAGTTTCTCAGTAATTATTAGTCCTACAGAGTGATATTTGGTACTTGTGAAGTGTTTGTGTTTAGGTCAGTTTCTCAGTAACTATTGCTCCTACAGCCAGTGATACTTAGTACATGCATACATCTTAGCATGGCCTCTTGAGTGCAGTCATCCATATTTGACCTTGACCTTTATTTCACAGTCTATTAGACATGCTACATTGTCTTACTTGTTGATATAATCATTTTGAACTTTGATCAGAATGTTTGCCTTGATCAGTTCTAGATCAGGCTCTCAAAGTGCTATGTTGCTCAGGTGAGCGTTACAGGGCCATCATGGCCCTCTTGTTCTCTTCTTCTCCTGAATCGAAAGGCCAATTGATTCTAAACTTGGTAGGAAGCATCAGGGTGACTTGTAGATAAAAACTAGCTAAAATCGTTTGGATCAGAAATCCAAGATGGCCACCATATCAGCTATCTTTAAAATCTATTTTGGGCTTGTTCTCCTGAACCAAAAGGCCAACTGACTCGAAACTTGGTAAAAAGTATCTGGGTGACTAGTAGATAAAAAATAGCTAAATTTGTTCTGATCGTAAATGAAATATGGCCACCATCTTCAAAATCTATTTTAAATTTCTTTAGAACAGAAAGGCCAGTTGACTCAAAACTTGATAGGAAGTATCAGGGTGACTTGTAGATCAAAAATAGCTGAAATAGTTCTGATCAGAAATCCAAAATGGTCGCCCTAGCAACCATGTTGAAAATCTGTTTTGAACTTTTTTATCCAGAACCAAAAACCAATTGACTCGAAACTTAATTGGAAGTATCGAGGTGACTCGTAGATCAGAAGTAGCTAAAATCATTCTGATTGGACAGCCATCTTGAAAATCTATATTGAACTTCTCTTGAATCAAAAGGTCAATTGCTTAGGAACCTGTCTGGTACACTTGACCCTCTTGATTTTATTTCCCTTGGGATCATTGAGCCTATTCTGGTATATTGGAAATTCAAGGTACATTAAAGCCAGTGCAAGTGGGCAGCCCTGCAAACTACATTGCTGTCATATTAAGTATCTAAGTGAAAGCCAGACTCCCAATTTATGTGTTCTTTGTTTCCAAAGGACAACCTTTACAGATTTTATAAGCATTTGCCAACTATTCTAGTAGACATGGGCTCAAACCATTCTCGGTTATTCTTCACAATTTTATGTTGGTGCCTTGTTCAGAGCCAAGAAAATTTCTCAAATTTGGCTTATCGGCTAATGCACTGAGGGACAAACTGAAGCAAAAATGAATACACTACCATAATTACCCTAAGTATTTGAACACACAGACCAAGGCAGATAGCCTAGACAGAGATCAGATGACGCAGAATGTGGTGTCTGAGGCAGAGTTACAAATGGACATGTTCTAATTTTATGAGAGATATGATAAAGAGTCAAGATGTTCAAATATTTAGAACAAATACTGTAAGAAAGAATGTTTGTGTATATGTTATAGTTTAAAGGGGGGTGAATACACTTGGTACATTTTCCACCCGTTCCTACAAGAGACCCTACTTTTGTGACTTCCTGTTTCCTTTCCTGTACACACATACCCTTCTAAAATGGGGTCTACTCTAAAAGGAAAGAAATTGCTCCTAAAAGCAAAGTCTTTCCCTTTTAGAGGAGACCTTTTTAAGTGACAGTTGCCCCCCTCTCTGCTGTAAGTATCTATTTCACCTTAAATATTTTAATTTGTTTTTATGTTGTTTTTTATCATTTCTATGAAATATTCAATCATTTATGTGATTACTATTGTTGAATGTCAATATTCAATCATTTACACAAACTATTACTGAATTTCATTATTTGATCATATACATGATCTTTAATTTCAGTTTTAGTCATTTACATGCAATGTTAATGAATTTCATCATTCCGCCATTCAAACAAATGGTGAATTTCATTATTTTGTCATTTACATGATCTATTAGTGAATTTCATTATTCACTCATTTACATGCAATGTTAATGAATTTCATTTTTCAGTCATTTACATAAACAATAAGTGAATTTCATTATTTGGCCATTTATTTGATCTATTCATCTTTGTTAAGTCCACATAAAAGCACAAAAGAGGCACACATAAAAGTGACTATTAAAGTTCTTTTGAGTAGTAAGTTGAATTTCAAATTTCTCAAAAGCCACATAATAGATACACTGCAAAAATCTAAGTTCTTATAAGTACATAAAAAGTACATCAAAAAATGACAAAGTCCTAATATGGTACACAATAAGCACACTGGAAAAATTCTTAGTTTTTATGGGTACATGACAGGCACAATAAAAAATGACTAAGTCTGAATAAGCACTAAAAAGGCACATAGCACAATGAAAAATGACTAAGTCTGAATAAGCACTAAAAAGGCACATAGAAAATTTCTGAGTTCTCACTCAGGTACAAAATAAGTATACCTATTGTCTGCCTAAATCCTATAGGCACAAAGTAAGTACAAAATAGGTACATATTTACCATATGCCTATTTAGTACCTAAATTTGGTATGGGCCTGCTCAGACTGTGTATGCCCCTTTTCTCATGTTATGCTTTATTTGTAATCCTTATTTTGGCCAGTAAAAATCTTTAAATGCCAGAGCATTAGATAATAGAGGTATCTGTATTTGGAAACATGTTTTGTGGGTACTCATTAGAAGTGTCTCACTGTATATCCACAATATAAGTTCTTGTAAAGAAATAAGAAAAAACATGAAATTTTTGGTGGAAAAATAGTTACGAAATACCTGTTGTACAAGTTGTCTTTTTTTTCCTCCTATATGTGCATCAAACAGGGAACTGCTTTGCTTCGCAGTAATGACAGTAATGCAAACATTTCCATGATTTGGCAGAGGCTTTTGACAAGGCAGCCACATCAATAACACAGCAACCATGAAATTCAAATAGGAAGAAAGTCAGGGCATTTAAAAATGCGAGCCCCTTTTTAGTCCAAAAACACCTGAGACAATGCTAACAAATTATATTTCTTCCTTGCACACTAATATTATGTTTGTGTATCAGACAGCAGATTTTTAGCATGTCTATAGTTTAATAACAGATCTTTTGAAAGTTCAGACACAAAGCTCAGAAGGGCATCATTCTTTTGGAGATTGGAGAAGAGGCAGTAAAATATTATTTTGATCAGGTTAAAGTAGATTTTGGTCAGTGAAAAAAGGAAATTGTGTTTGTGATTGTTTGGCTACCCTGCATATGAAGCAAGTAATGACATAATGAAAACACGCCTATTCAAATATAGTGAAAATTTTACCACCAAAAAATGAAAATTTTCAGATATTCCAATATTTTTCATGTTTCTGCTCAAACTATAGATTGTGGATACTCTTCAGAACCACCTCGATGGGACGATTCTGACGAGTTCACACAATAAATGTTTTTGACAGAAAAAAGAAAAATAATGTATACTTTAAACCCCAGTTTTACTATATAAAAGTGGGGTTTAAGGGGGTCATAATTATATAGGCATGTTTTTGTGATGATAATTCAGACATTAAGAAATTTTATAAAGGTCAATAACTAACAGTGCATGATAAATTTGCCTCATTAAGGTAAGACACCCACTAGGTGCACTGCATTTTCTTACTTGTATATGTAATCATCATAATTCTTGGTCAGAATGTTTATCTTGATGATACCTAGGTCATGTTTGCCTTAAGTGCTGAGATACTCAGGTGAGTGATACAGGGCCATCATGGCCCACTTGTTTTTCAGAGAACATAAGTTGACATTTCATGCAAATTGTCTTCTTGGTAGATGATTCATGTGAAATATCAAGACTTATTTTCCTCAACAAAAAAAAATGATAATAATAATAATAATAAAAAAAAATCAAAACATCATCTGCTCACATTTGAATAGCTGGCATGGACAGTCTTCAAAATATCTCATCTGGATTAATAATGTATATACATGCCTAAAGGTGCAAAAATCCATAGAATCCTGATAAATTATTTGTTTTTCATTCAATGGATAAACAATGTTGTTGAATAGTTTAGAAATTTGATGTTTGAATTTTGGTGTGTTGACATCCCATTATCAGTATATCAGTTATTTTGGAATGATTATAAAATGCTGTATAAAATAAGCTACTATATAATGCTCATCAATCTAAACTGACTTGACTTTTAAGCCTTTTGAAGTTGTTGAGGCTAGATTTATACGGGTATGAGTTAATCTTCCTTGCATGTAAATATTGCATCAGTGGAATGATAGATCTTATTACATGCATCAGTGAGCAGTCAGCCTTAACAAAGGGCTTTTCAAGATAATGCAATGTGCATTCAGCCTTAGCAATAGTGCAACACTCTGGTCATGTGTCACAACTGTGTTTAAAATTCAGGAAAGACCTATATAACATATTTACACATATCGCCTTAAATTCTGTAATGCTTATATATTGACCTTTAAGCAACTGGATTCATTGCTGCATGGGGCTGGCCCCATTTTACGGTAGATTTCCTTTTAGATTGAACACTCTAATAATTCGAACAACCCTTACCCTTAAACACATTGGATTAATCATTTAACTTATTGAGAAGTGTGATACATATCATTATAAATCTATTGTTTGCCTTAACTTAGCTGTTCCTATATAGTGTAAGGCAGCTTTCTTTAGCATCCTGCAGAAGGTGTCCAGTTTTCTAAACTCAGAATCAGAAAAAATAGGTTTTTTTTTTTTTTTTTGGTTTTTTTGGGTTTTTTTTTTTTTTGTTGTTGTTTTTAGCTGCTTGAAAGATTAAATCAGAATTGGTAAATATGGTAAAAACTTGAACACAAAATTAACTGGTAGTGTATATTTATAAAACACTGTGCCCAAAACTATAAGTCTGGCAAATATCAAAGCCCTAGCACAAATACTTAGACATCTTGTACACAAGATAAAATGTGAGGGCTGATTGGATGAACAAGAAACTAAGATAGAACAGTTCAGATTTTTACAGCAGTTACCATATGTAGAGATGTAATGATGACCTTTTTTTCATCCACTTACCATATTACCTTACATGGTGAAATCTTTTGACCACAAACTCACTACATGTACTATAAAAACAAAAGCTAAAATATTTTACATGATTTGTGTAAATATAGTCAGCTTTCTTAAGATGTTATGGTGTTGAAACTCAAATCAGTTTTGGAGGGTGTTGTAGATATAAGAAGTAGAGTTTTATGTTGTGATATATTTTAATAACAATTTGACACATAATTTATAACTCATGCTTCCAACGCAGATTTTTGGGTGTTGGTCAATTTTACATGCATGTTATGTACATAAAATGGTATTTTTCTGGAATAGTGTTCTTTAAACTACACAATATACTGTTTTTTTATTCAAAGTTTTATGCCATGTTTTTAACTTTTTTTTTTTTTGTTTTTAATGATATATTTCAGTCACTTCTGTGCTGAAAGGTAGTTGTGAGTTTTACCAGGAAGATCAATATTGAACTTCTTTACTGAAGTTCTCAAAGTTATAGAAACTGTTGTATATTATTAATATCCAAATAAAGTGCAGAATAAATAAGAATTCGTTTTCAGGAATTGTTAATTTGTTGTTTTTCTTTACATCCAGCATTGAAGTGCCAAGCAGAATTATAGAAGACAACATTTCATGTTGACAATTTTTTTCAAATGGTTCTGCACCATTGAAAAAGATGGCTGCCATGCTATATATGGAAAAAATCTTTTAGAAACCTTCTTCTCAAGAACTACAAAACCTTTTAGGCTGAATCTTGGTATACAGCATCGGGGACTCAAGGTCTGCCAAATTTGTTCAAATAAGACTAGGATGACCTTTGACCTTTTTACGATATGGTCAGATATGTGCCCCATTTGCTGTGGCAGTACTGAAAAAATGTTGCATGGCATTTACAGATATTCACTAGCTGTTTTTATCAGGTCAGTGAATCATGGCCCATGGGCCTCTTGTTTTATTATTATATTTCAGAGAAAATAAGGCCAGACATTTAGTGAAGCATCTGCTGGGCAGACGTCACAGGAAATATCAAGCATTATTTTCTCTGAAATATAAAAAAAGAATTGTAAATGTCATCTGCAGCAGTTATGATAGGTGCTTCATGGGTTAACTGCTTAGCACTACAATCTGTCTTTCAACATAACCATGCAAAAAATGATGTGTAAAATGTCTCAAAATAAAGAATGACAATGCTACGTTTCTTGAAAAAAAAAAAAGAGCTCATTAAAAGAACTTTTCAAAAAACTCCATAATATGTAGTGCATAAAGTGTATATACAGATAGTCTTTGAACAAGTTAATTTTTTTTTTGACAGAAAACAGGATAACAAGTTTAAGAATGACAAGACTGGTAAACTTAAATGTTATAATATGAAACAGAACAATCTGTGGAACTAAATATTGAACTTACCCTGTCTGCGATGGTGTCGAGTATCTAATGTCACCGGGGTGTCCAACTGCAAGGCCTGCTATCCTTGTAGCAGGTAAGGGTAGATGGGGTAATGTTTTTATTTCCTCTGTTGTTGTCTCTCTGAGACGACACAAAATGACCCACAAGGATTGATGTGTCATTAAACCCCAACACAATCAAGCAATCCAACTGTCAATAGTTATGGCAATTTTAGAATTTTGTTAAATGTGAAAATCATTGTTACTATAAATAGATTTCTGTGATATTCTGTAATATCATCATATAGGGTTTAAAACTTAAATTAAAATCTTTGATAAATTGTTTTCTGAATAACCTTAACAGTGCAGTTTCAATAGTTCTGTTAATACTTTAAAACTTTAAATCAACAAAATTATCAAATAGATTCATGGGCTAGCTCTTAAGCTTATCATTTGCCATATCATTATATAAAACTATTAGAGGACAGTAAAAGACATAGTTGGACATTTATCAATAGGGTTAAACCACATTGCATATTTCAGCTGTCTGGTCAAAAGATTGTCCAGTTCATATTATACTTCCTTTAAGGACAGATAATTATGTAGGCAAACAGCCAAAACCCAGACCAACCTTTGCTTTTGCACAGCCTTATCTGGGTCTTTGCTGTTTGCATGTGTCTAAAGGCATCTTCAGATGAACTCCATTTCAAACTCATTTTTCATAGTATGCAAGGTGATATGGTTTTAGCACATTATTGTAGAATATTCATAATGTTAATTAACACAAACTGATTTGTTCTAATGTATTTTATAATAGCTCTTCATAAGATGTTTTCGCAGTCTAGAAGTATTGATATTTTTTTTTTATTTCTCCACAGAATCACATGTTGTGGATACTCATTGGATTTGTCTCAGCAAAGTGATTCCAGTGAGTACAAACTACAAAAGGGTTCCAGTAGAAATAAGAAAAAAAAAGTCATTTTATCTGGATACACCTCTTTGCCTGACCTATGTTTTGTAATGATTCAGTAAATGATAATCCTAGAAAACAATGCAATCATATGATTCTGTACATTCTTTGAAAAAAGAAGGAAATAAATAATATTTTCTGCAAAAACAGCGTTTCTCTCTGTACTTGCCATGAACTTCTATGGTATACTCTGTGTCCTTCACATTTTTGTGATACAGAGGCCTGAAGTCAGTAGGGCCATTTATTATATTAACACAGCTATATAAACCGTACATATGTAAGCATGTGCCAAGAGAAAAGAAAAATGTTTCTGCTCGGAACATGGATTGTGGGTGCTCCTTAGAACCACCTGGGTGAGGTGGTTCTAATGAGTGCCCACAATCTGTGTTTTCGGGCGGAAATGAGAAAAAATAATGTATACCCCTATAGACCCCAGTTTTACTATATAAAGGTGGGGTTTAAGGGGGTCAAAATTATATAGGCATGTTTTCGTGATGTAAACTTATTGTATTTTTTTTTTAAAGCTAATTTGCACGGGGCATAGAATTCCTTGCCAGTATTGCACGCAATGCAATCTTCTTCAAATTTCAATGCAGTGGTGAGTGGATGTTGACTGTTAAAGTCTCTTTGAAAGTTGGTGAATATATACCTGGGCGTGCAATCCATGTCAGGTTTTGTTGTTTTTTTCCCGCAAAAACGTGGCTTATATATTTGTATGATTGTAATGATATGAATGCATGTAAATTGGTATCTGATTAGTAGTCTTAATAAAGAAATAAATAAAAAAAAAAAACAACAAAAAAACACGCATATGCCAAGAAATGAACATTTTACCTAGGTGTGTTTGTTCAAAAACAATATTGATTTTTAGCTCACCTGCTCACCCTCTGTCTGTCATCGTCAACAATTAGTTGAAATGTAGGTTGAGTTAGAAACTGCACCACTTGGGAGTCTAAAACTAGATCTCCAGGCCAAATCAAAGGCAGTAATCATCATGTCTTGCTCAAAGTGTTTGTCTTGATGATTTTAAGGTCAACTTCAAAACTGGGTCACTTGTGGTCAAAAGCTAGGTCACCAGGCCAAATCAAAGGAAAACCATGTAAACACTCTAGAGGTCACATATTTTAACTTATCATCATGAATCTTGTTCAAAATGTCTGTCTAATTGATTGAAACTGAGTCACTTGGCCTAAAAAGTTACGTCACCAGGCTAAATCAAAGGAAAAGCTTGTAAACACTCTAGAGGTCTTTTTTTTTAAGTGATTATAAATGAGTTAATTTTGCTCAAAATGTTTGTGTTAATAATTTCTAGGTCAAGTTCAAAACTGGGTCACTTATGGTCCAGTGATTTTGTTAAGTTTTCCAATTAGGTCAGTTTCTCATGAACTATTGGTCCTACAGCAGTGATACTTTGCACATGCATACATCATAGCATGACCTCTTACATGCAGTCATCAATTTTTGACCATGACCTATATCTCGGCATCTATTGACTTTGTTTTCTGTTTATGTCAGTTTCTCAGTAAGTGTTGGTCTACAGCCTTGATACTTGAAGTTGGTTTACGCACACATCTTAGCTTGACCTCTTGAATGCAGTCATCCATATTTCAACCTTATATCATGGTCCAGTGAGTTAGTTAATTGTTTTGCTTTTAGGTCAGTTTCTCGGTAACTATTGGTTACTACGGCAGTGATACTTGGCACATGCATACATGACCTCCTAAATGCAGTCATCAATATTTGACTATGACCTATATTTCAGGTTGCATTGACTGTTAAGTTTTCTGGTTATATCAGTTTCTCAGTAAGTGCTGGTCCTACAGCACTGATAATTGGTAGACGCATACATCTTAGCATGATCTCTTGAACGCAGTCATCCATATTTGACTTTATGTCATGGTCCAGTGATTTTGTTAAGTTTTTGCATTAGGTCAGTTTCTCAGTAACTATTGGTCCTACAGAAGTGATACTTGGCACTTGCATACATCTTAGCATGACCTCTTGAATGCAGTTATCCATATTTGACCTTGACCTATGACGGTCCATTAGGCACGTTACATTGTCTTAGTTGTTCATGAATCATGGTCAGAATGTTTGTATTAATGATTTCTAGATCAGGTTCTCCTTTAAGTGCTATGATACTCAGGTGAGGTGAGCGATACAGGGCTGACTGTTGCGCAGAAAGACGGCCAAGACGCACCGAGGGTGACTTCCTGTTTGACTGTGCTTCGGGTTGGGTTTGCATAACTGTACCACTACACAGAAACTCTAACAATGTTAGATTTTACAACTATTTTTTTACATAAATATATACAACATACAAATGCAGTATCAAACCAACATTTATAAAAAAAATACTCAAACAATGACACAAGCTAGACTCTTCCCGTTGGTTATAGTTGGACACAACACGGTTGACAACTGTACCAGTTTATAACTTGATTAACCTGGGCTAGTTAATCAAAATATTCAATCACCAGTACAGCTACAACCAAGTGTGGTGAACACTGGGCCAGTGCGGAGAGAATACTAATTTCTGTATCGTATTCACTATCTTCTTTGCTTACTTTAACTAATTATGTGTGCACATAGTCTTATTTCCATTTCTTTTTTTATATGCCACAATTCTCCAGAGATATATCTATCGATATCTTATTTACTACTAGAGTTTTTTAAATCTCTATTTTTCAAACATTATGAGCAGGGCTGTATGCACAATATATTTTTACTGTTTAAACTTTCATTATCTTCTTATAATGAACCCCTGTGGCTTTGTAATATCTTGTAGCCTGGTAAGACGTCTTAGAGTGTCTTCTGCATTAAGACTATAACCCTTGTGTGAAGGGCTAAAAAAACAAACAAAAAAAAAACAAAACAAAACATAACTACTACACAGGATTACACCACCATATGATGAAATTTGCTGTTATGATTATATTCAATTTGCTTTCTGCATCTCTGCTGGTGGATGATTCGTTCATCCCCAAGGATATCATCAGCTCAGTATCAGTTCCTCGGTGCTGATGTTGATACTACGGTCTTAACGTCAGTACTTAAGTACTGAATTAGATAACTATTTTTATACCTAAACTGTTATAGTACAAATTCAAAAATTTTCTAAAACTAAGACTGATTTGTCAAAATGACGTGTATTTTAGCGGGTTCGGGATCCATTTTTTAGGCTTGCTTTGCTTTCTGTATGTCTTTCTGCTTGCCAAGACATGCGCATCATACGTTTCACTTCCAAACTTTTGGGGTTTAGCCACACTGATGACGTTTAAATAACAGAAAGGCCTCTGTGGCACTAAATTAGGTATAGTTAAGCTCATATTACAATGGCACCCTAAATCACCAGATGGTGTGACGTTATTGGCGTCGTGGCTGAATCCCAGACGTCGTGATTGGTCGGCTAACCCTAATGTCGGGCCCCTAATGTCCGTATAATGATGCGTTTTGTGGATCATCTCGATTGGCCTGCTCGATCCCCTGACTTGTCGCCAATCGAGCATGTTTGGGACATTCTCGGCCAGCGTGTACGACAGGGAGTTCCACGACCAAGAACGCTCCAAGCTTTGGGCGCAGCCTTGCAGGAGGAGTGGAGGAGGATACCCCAGCTACAGATTGCCAGACTCATCAGGAGTATGCGTCGTCGTTGTGTGGCCTGCATAGATGCAACAGGTGGACATGCGCGATATTGACAGATTTGTGAGGTTTTATTGGTGACTCTAGTGATCTTCCATACAAATTTTCTCATTCACTTCTAGTGCTACAGACTCCAATGGATGGATTTTTGTCTGTAAATAAAATGATGTAATCAAATATATCAATTTCAGATTTCAGATAGTTTCCTTTTATTTCACCATACATACAAATATCCCTAACTTTCTTTGCCACGTATATATACGAAAGAGGGGCTCAAATATATTATATGAGGAGTGCGTTCAATAAGCATTGCAAAGACACAAGATACAAGCAAAAAATCAGGGATTAAAACAGCAGATCCACAGAAATGCCCCCCACCCCCACCCCAGCAGATCCACGGAAATGGCTTCTCGACCCCCCCTGCCCCCCCCCCCAACCCCACCCAAAAAAAAACTGCTTTTGCAAGATATGCTGATCTAATTAAGTTGTAAATTGAGTATCTCCAGATTGCTGGCCATCACCAGTACAGTGTGCCAAACTTTCTAGGACGTAAATGCTTATAGAAAAACACAAACGGAGAAATTGAATATGACTTTGGGGAAGAGTCACATTTTCACAGCATAACAGATCATCCATGTGTAAATGTAAAAAAAAAGGTATTTTGAGGACACATCCAGTTAACTTCGACTCCAAAAGGCAAAATGGGTTTAAATGTCTAGTTTTCAATGTTTAAATGAATTAATGATAAAAAAAATAAGGGTTTAAAATAGTTTTCAAAGTATATAAGAGAATTCAAACTTGTTCATAATAACTAAGATTTCTGTATGTTATCATGATTTCAAAATCAATGCCAACGACATGGATGGAAATGAAACGCTGTGCTTTTAACCCTTAAAGCGCCAATCACAACTGCAGCAGACGACACTTTAAGTATATATATATTTTTTTCTTAGAAAATAAGTCTTGATCGACATTTCATGTGAATTTTGGCAGACGATTCACATGAAATTTCAAGACTTATTTTCTAAGAAACATATTTTTTTAGAATGTCATCTGCTGCAAATTTTGCTTGGCGCTTTAAGATTTAAGTAAACTATTATTACCTTATTGTGACACAATTCATTCTTAGAAAGATCAAAATTAGAATATAATTCAGAGTCTGTATAAGATCCCACATTATTCCCACTACTGGCTTAAGTAATTATTCATTACCATGATATCTTGCGGCTGCATGTTTTCTCAAACCTTATCCTAGATATGAGGGCATCTCTGAGGAAGCAGTTTAAACCCAGATTGAAGCTAGAGTTGTTTGATCAGGGGGTTCTGTACACTGTTGGCAATTCACCCAGGTCTGTTTAAATACACCGTCAAGCTTGCCAAATAAATCTGCTTCAGTTTTGTGGTAAGAATACGGGCTTTAGTTTGGAGTAATCACAGTAGTCTTCTTTCTGACCTTGAGAAAGCCAAAGGCCAAAGTGCAAATGAAAAATGAGTTTTTTTTTGTTTTCTTGTCCCGGTGCATATTTACCGCTTAGCACGCTGGGCAAAGTTTTCAGTAGATGGCATTTTGCATTTTGAAATATTTTTCTTATTTTTCCCAGAAAAAAAGATTTGACATTTCCTGCATACTTTGGAGACAATTTGCATAAAATGTAAAACCTGTTTTCTGGGAAAATTATGACAAATATTACAAAATGTCTTCTGTGTTTCTTATTTTTCCAAGAAAACAAGATTTGACATTTCATTCAAACTGTCTCCCATGGAGAAAATTTGCTTGAAATATCAAAACCTGTTTTCTTGGAAAAATAAGAAAAAGTATTTCAAAATGTTGTCTGCTGAATTTTTACCCAGCAGGCAAAGAGTTACAATCAGGATTTTGTATCTTACTCTAGTGATATCCAAAGGTAAAGGCATCTCATGTTGATATCCGCTTGTTAAGACGACACTTAAGTACAGCAATGTGCATCATTGTGATAGAGGTGCTCTCGTCAGAAGACAATTGAAATCAAGAAGGCAGTACTTCACTTTTTCCGGCTCCTTTCTTGAGACAAACAACCATGGTAATAAACATAATAGATCAGATTACTATGGCAATAAATTTACTGCTTCACACCAATTAATGTTACAGCTTTTCTCCCCAAGTCTAATCTCCCCAGATGTGAATCATGAGAGTAAATACAAGATCCAGTGGTTAATTCTTAGTTCCCTTGGTACAAGTGGCATAAAAGAAGAGGTCTTCTTATATGCCACTTGATAGGTATTAATGTATTAAATGAAATTAATGTTAGAAAACTAAAGGAAAAGGAGAGTTAATTCATTAAGATGATAATTGAAGGATAATTTTCCTTAATTCTCAACAAAAACATATGTTGTGGGTACTCATTTGAACCGTATCGGCGTGACGGTTCAAATGATTACACACAACATATGTTTTCATTGAGAAATGAGGGAAATTATCCCCGAATTATCACCAATTTACTCTTCTTATCGGGGCTACTGCGCAACCGCGCAGTCTTGCCAGAACCTTCGCTGTTCTGCGGCACTTTTAGGCGACATAAGTATCACAAGGAACTTCAGCAAAGGAATGCAACGATTGCTTCCCTTACTCTGTATAAGTTCAGCATGTACATAACTTACGCATGAATAAAGTTTAGTTGAGTTGAGTTGAGCTTGTTTTCTAAGTTCTGCTCTAAAACATAGATTGTGAGTACTCGTTGGAGTATCCGAAAAGGGTAATTTGGGGCTATATGGACCGTTGGGAATATGTATCAAGTGACCTTCTTACCAATTATATGGCTCACCCATAGGAACATTATTTTAGCTTTTTTTGTTTTTTGATTATAACTGCCATCGGATGCAAATAAAATGGAATAGTTTCAAACCATTAAATATTTTCATTTAAACTAGAGGTCCATATCCCCACAAATTACGAGGGGCATTTGGAAAGTCCTGAAACTGGGTTCTGCAGGATTAGTTAAGTTTCATGTTCCATTCAAATAAAATTTCCACATAAAATAGTACAACCAGACGATATATTAGCAACCGTAAAATGCCAGATCGATTCGATACCGCCTGTCTCTAATACAGACAATTTTAGATGATTTGGGGGTTTCTTCGAGACTCGGTGATCCGGATGCATCGGATACAAGACTCAGTGCTTCTGAGACTGATATCTCTGCTGATGAAGGGCCTTCTATGGTCGGCACTTCATCAGAAGAAACTAGTGTACAATAGCCGTTTATGACACCGTTTGAAAGTCAAGAGGACCTTGCACAAAGGGTTGTTAAAGCGGATGGTGTAAGATTTGTTCCGGTGCACACTAATGTCCGGGATGTTCGGGATGTAATGTCCGGGATGTATGAGGTAGTGGTGCGTTGCATTCAATATCTCTGCTGGTAGTGGTCAGAATTTAATAAAGTTGGTATCATTGGAAAATTTAAGCTCCATTCCTAATGATAAATAAAAAATATTTTTCAATTTTTATCCCTTTAAAGCAGATTTTGGACTTTGAAATGTCCGGGATGTTCTGGATGCAATGTCCGGGATGTATGGGTAGTGGTGCATTGTCTATAATATCTCAATTAATAATTAACAGAATTTAATGAAATATGTATCATTTCAATTTTAAAGCTCTAATCTAAAAGAAAATTAAAAAACATTATTTATTTTTTACCCTCTTGCAGTCCGTTTTTGACGTCGAAATGTCCGGGATGATCCGAGAGCACTGGTGGGATGTTCCAGATGCAATGTACAGGATGTATGGGGAGTGGTGTATTGCCTTTGATATCTCAACTAATATTAACCAGAATGTAATGAAATATGTATCATTTCAATTTTAAAGCTCTAATATAAAAAGAAAGTTATAAAACATATTTTATTTTTTACCCTCTTGCAGTCCGTTGTTGACGTCGAAATGTCCGGGATGATCCGCGAGCGCTGGTGGGATGTACTGGAACGGTATTGTATCTTTAACATGTTGACTTTTGCCTGTCGTAATTCATAAAAATGGTATCAATTACTACTTTTTAATAAACGCAAACTGGTTTTAAAGTAAAAAAAAACAACGTTACTTTATGGGGTTTCAAATTAAAATACGAGATATTTAAGACATCCAGACGGGTTCAGTTACTGTAGTCTGCAGGTTAGAGTATAATACTTAGCGTTTTATATATATATATAAAAATCAAACTAAAAAATCAAATACTAAAATCAACAAATAAAACTTGTACATATGTTGCGAAAAGATAAGAGAAACAATCTGAAATAGATGCTGCTACTTGTACATGTATTACACATGCTGCTGTTCACAAGAGGGACATCGCCACTCGTTTGCTGTGGAACCTAAACCTACACATTTTCTATGAAACCAAGTCTTGCACTTACGATTATCACAGTAAATCATGTCATCAATACATTCGGGAATTCTGCAATAGCACCAGACTGGAATTTTTATGCTTTTGCAAGTGAATGAATTAAGTTTACCTCTGCTCTTTTCTTTTTCCTTGGGAAATGCTGACATTTTTCCACTTTCCAAACATTCAATCAAATGCTGTCTCATTTTCGATACGTCGTATATTATTCTGGGACTCGGACCTAATAATACACGGACTTGTCACTAACGGAACTGCCAAAATATGTTGTCGTGGCTTGATTTTAGCGCTATTTTACAGCACTATGGTCATTAAAAATTATTTTGGATAATAACTGAAGTTGTGATAAATTGTTTTAATAGGTTTAGTTGAAAAATGTCAAGTCACAATTAATTAGATTGAAGTTATAACTTCATTTTGGGCGAACTTCTGATGATTTTCTGCTAAAAGTGCCGAAAATAGCTAAAATGGGTACCTAGTTTTCTCGTTGATGTTTAGAAAATCTGTTGATTTTTCCTTAAATATAATGCTGCAGTCTTACAGGTAATATATTGACATATTGCTTTTTGAAAACAAATCTGAGATATTTGGAAAAAATAAGTGAAATATGAGCATTTAAATTTCATCATACAAAATCATGAAAAGTCAACCACGACACATATTTCCAATAAATACAATACCTGTACCGTAGTTACTAGTCCAGTGTATATTGGGTCCAAGTCTGGGATTAAAAGAATCAGGAGAAAAACAAAACTCTACCACATTCGCTATTGCAAAAAAAAAACGCAATCATAAGAATTCGGCTGTTGTTGAACGCGCGGACTATTGACCTGCAATGCCTTAGATGCGTCATTTTTATAAATTTGCTACAACTGAATTAACCCCTTCAATTGCAGAATCATACAACGGTTGTTGTAAAATAGAAATTTAATGTTCCAGAGTGTTTTTTGTTGGATTTGGATTTTATACATATATAAATCAATGACTGCTTGCTGAATATTACGTAGCTTGGAATTCCCATGAGAGAGAGAGAGAGAGAGAGAGAGAGAGAGAGAGAGAGAGAGAGAGAGAGAGATCCACAAGTTGCAACACTGTCAATGTTGTTATTTGTACAAAAGGATGGACGGAATGACGTATGGACGGACTACGGAAACGGTGAAAACTCGGAAAACTCGACATAATAATAAAACAATTGCCACGGATAAAACTCAGTGATCAGCGGCAATTTGTTCCCATACACGTTTTTACTTGGTGCTTAATGACTGCATTTATTGATCTATTATCTATGAACAATGGTTAATGATTTTACTATAGAAGGGATATAACTCGATTACCTATTGAATTATTTATCTTCACGTATACCTGCCCTTGTATCAAGACCACATTTCAGAAGAAAATCGAACATTGTAAATATATTTATCATGTTTATCGATAAGATCATTTGGAATGAGCATCAGTTAAACGCATCAATCAACACATAACTCGATTGCGGCACGCGTCCAATTAATTAAGAGTTAATGCAATTAGCAAACAAGTCGTTAAAGCTTCACAAGTCGATAAACACCGTCATTAAGTTAATGACCCGTAAAATTACTCAGCCTAACCTGTATAAATAAAAAAATACATCTATGCTCTAAAACCAAGATTTTGGGTAAAGTATCCACAATCTATGCTTTGAGCAGAAATTAAAAAAAAAAAAAAAAAAAAAAAAAAAAAAACAATTCTGAAAACTTTATTTACTTTTTGGGTGCAGTTTTTGAGACTGTCCGCATACCCAAGAAAAAAAAAAAAAAAAAAAAACCCAAAAAACTACTCGTACCCACAATCTATGTTTTAGAGAATAAATAAATAAATAGATATCCAATTTTTCTAATTGAACATACCATATAGCATTTAATATTACTTTTTTGTTTTACTTCTGCAACATGATGGTGATCCTGAATGATCCCGGACATATGCCAAACGCTTGAAATCATCATATATGTTCATATTTTGTTTTACAAATTTAACATTTTTATTAGTCTGTAGTTACAAGTTAATTTTGATACATAAAAGACTACATTTACGAATGTTATTAAAGAAAAATGTCAATCCCACTTAACACCTGGGATCATTCCGTACATTTTAATGTCCGAAATAGACATCCCGGACATTTTAAAGTCAAAAACGGACTGCAAGAGGGTATAAAATAAAAATGTTATTTTAATTTTCTTTTAGAATAGAGCTTTAACATTCAAATAATACATATTTCATTAAATTCTGTTTATTATTAGTTGAGATATTAAGGACAATGCACCACTACCCATACATCCCGGACATTGCATCTGGAACATCCCGGACATTTCAAAGTCCAAAATCGGCTTTAAGGGGATAAAAATTGAAAAATATTTTTTAATTATCATTTAGAATGGAGCTTAAATTTTCCAATGATACCAACTTTATTAAATTCTGACCACTACCAGCAGAGATATTGAGTGCAACGCACCACTACCCCATACATCCCGGACATTACATCCCGAACATCCCGGATATTAGTGATAGCTATTTGTTCCCGATATAAAGGCTTACTTGGTTATTACGAAAACACGCCTATTCAAATATATAGAAAAGTTCACCTCCCAAAATTGAAAAAAAAATCAGTTAAAAAACTCTGATATTTTTCACACTTTTTCTCAAAACGTAGATTGTAGGTACTCGTCAGAACCGCCTCGGCGAGGCGGTTCTAACGAGTACCCACAATCTATGTTTTTGCGCAAAAATAATGTATACCCCTGTAAACCCCAGTTTTACTATATAAAAGTGGGGTTTAAGGGGGTAAAAATATATAGGCATGTTTTCGTGATGTTCTGTGCCAATGCTGACTGTTGGTTATGCAGTCAAGACTGCGCAGCGAGAGGTTACCGGAGCAGTCCGTTGTTAGTGAACATATTTGACGACGAAACACAGAGTGATCAGCAGTGTAATTTACTCTGTCATGGAGACGGGAAGACAACAAGACTGTAATAAGGCTTTTCCTTATTTAATTCGAAATTTTTTTGGTTGTCTGAAATGAGAATAGATCTGATGTTCTGTATTCTCAAAGCAAATCCCGACTGACATAATATAACAAATTCATTTAAGAAGTAAATAAATTCAAATATGTTTTAAACAAAATCAATTACAATAATTTTCCATTTTTCCTTGTACCATAATTTAAACAGAAATTTATCAATTCCAAAACTTATAAATCTATATATTATTATATTTATTATTTAATAATTAATTTATTTGATATTCGTGAAACTTTCTTTTAAAAACATTAATATATATATATATATATATATATATATATATATATATATATATATATATATATATATATATATATATATATATATATATATATTCCCAATTACGACAATAAATCTCTGCATAATCTTGCCAAATAATATTAACCTTTACTAAGTTTATCTTGCAATTACTTTGAATTTTCCCGAAATTTACTTCAAAGATTTTCACAAAGAGTCCAAAAGAAATCTTACCTGAAATGAGAATAGATCTGATGTTCTGTATTCTCAAAGCAAATCCCGACTGAAGAATCGCAGAGCGGGATAGCATTAATATTAAAACAGGGTTAGCATCGAAACCTAGGCTTTCGCCTTTTGTGGCTAAGAGGTGAAACCAAATTAACCTATGGGCGTCTAAGTTATATATTTTCATACAACTCGAAACTGGAGCCATACAGCCAAAGAAATTCCATTCCCTTTGAGAAGTTCTGATTCAGCAAAACGAAATGTCTGACGCAAATGTCTTACAACTTTAACAAAACATGCGTAGTTCAAGACGTAAGTCACGTAAAATAGGTAAAGGGCTATAGATAAGATATTTTCATAACTTTGTTACACATGCCCGGTCTTCCAACAAGACACGACCTCGTGTCTAAA
This sequence comes from Anodontia alba, assembly GCA_964016985.1. Taxonomy (NCBI): domain Eukaryota; kingdom Metazoa; phylum Mollusca; class Bivalvia; order Lucinida; family Lucinidae; genus Anodontia; species Anodontia alba. The sequence continues at coordinate 57,619,819 of OZ024821.1, read as the reverse complement.
AGGCATTTTGCTTGAGGTCTATGCTATTGTTTACAGATTCTTTATAATACCCAAAGACATTCATCTGAACTCCAAGTTCCCGAATTATGCACAGTTTTATCGATATACATAAAAGAAAAATGATCATACGAGGATGAGTCAATAAGTAACCAGCCTAACTTATTTCCGGTTGAGATCCACCTCTTCTTTTTCGATGTAATTGCCCTCTAGTGTGATGCACTTAGACCAATGGTGTTCAAGTGCCATCAGCCCAGAACTGAAAAAGTCAGGGTCATTTCCATTGACCCACTCCTCAACTGCCGTCACGACTTCTTCATCAGACCGGAAATGAAGTCCACGGATATCCATTTTCAAGTTTGGGAATACGAAGAAGTCACTAGGAGCTAGGTCAGGCGAATAGGCAGGATGTGGTATTAATTCATACCCGTTTCGCTCTACAGTATTCATTGCAACTTTGCAAGTTGGGACTCTCGCGTTGTCCTGTTGCAGCAAAATACCTTTAGAGAGTTTACCTCGGCGTTTTTCACGGATGGCGGTTCTCAGTTGGTCTAACAAGTTTGCATAGTACACTCCAGTTATTTTACTTCTCTTGGGTAAAAAGTCCAACATAATAACGCCTTTTGCGTCCCAAAATACTGTGGCCATCACCTTGCCAGCAGATGGTTGCTCCTTGAACTTCTTTGGCCTCGGGGACCCAGGCCCTACCCACTGACGACTCTGAGCTTTATTCTCTGGTGGCTCATAATAATGAACCCAAGTCTCATCTACAGTCACCAGATGCAAAAGAAAATCATCTTTTGACCTAAAACGCTTCAACAAGGCGCTGCATACTGATGCTCTGGTTGCCATTTGCTCATCGCTAAGGGATTTGGGGACCCAACGGGATGTTAGCTTGCGCATACCTAAACGATCATGTAAGATTGTTGAAACGCCACCATGTGAAATGCCTAATGCCTGCCCTATTTCTTCTACCTGAATTCGCCTATCAGAGTATACCAGATCCCGAACTTTCTTACACATTTCTTCGTCGGTGGCATCCAGTGGGCGTCCAGACCTGGCTTCATCTTCTAAAGACGTTCTACCGCGTTTGAATTCCCCTAACCAGAATTTAACCTGAGCATAAGATGATGCAGAAGACCCATAAACATCAGCTAACTCGCCGTGTATTTCCTTGCCTGTTTTACCTTTTAAATACAAGTACAAAATACAAAATAATATTAGGATTATCGATTATATTTATCAAACTATATCAATATTATTTAGCATAATATAACACTTGAACACTCAGTTGTCGGTAGGCTGAACATCTACCGACTATCAAGATCTACTAAATGTTTACTACTTTACTACCACTGGCTCATTAATATATCATTTGACAAGGGAGGGAAACGCCAGTCCATACTAAATCCGTTCAGTTGTCGAATTCTTTTTCTTAACATTCTAGCTGTGTCTAATATCGCTCCGTTTATGCCACCGCAAAGAATTGACTTACATCTAATACATTGTTTTGACGTTGGTTCAGAAATAAGCATATATCTTAAACAATGAGGATGAATCAAGGTGGCACAACAGGGTAAGAATAGTAGTTTATTAGTGTCATATGTTAAGAAATTTTGATCTATTTTATACGTAAAATAAATAGCTTGACCACATTTATAGCAAGCGTCTTTTGTTAAATTTTGGAGGAATTGAAATTTTCTATCTTTTCCTCTTGCTAACTTTTTGAGATCGTTTGTTTTTATATATTCTAATTTATGAAAATCTAGCTGATATTGTGGAATATTAAAATTTTCTGTGAAAATAAAAGTTAATAGTGGAATCATGATTTGGACCCCAATACTTAAAGAAACATTTCATAAACACCGGAGATAAAGTTAAATTGTGTGCATAATATATGAAAATTTCATTAAAACTTTCTTCCACACAAAAGAAATCTGCTAAAATGAAAATGCTATAGACATTTAAAATGCTTAATAATCTTGGAAGGAAAAGTTTATATTCAGAAATAACTTTGAAAAATGTTTTATAATCAGAAAAAGATTCTGTTTTGGGTAAAACAAGTTCAATATAAACAGGCATTTCTTTCTCCCACACAATATTTGGACGCAATTTGTTTTTTGGGGGAATCTTATAATCAAACAATTTAAAATAAGGACAATGCTCTTTCAACGTAACAATATCAATATTTTCTACTATAACATATTCTTTTGACACTACTTCTTCCATAATATAAGATAAATAGAACACCCTGTGTTACCTGTCAAATATGTTCAGGTTTCAACACCTGACCGAAATGATATGGCACGTTACACCACACAAAGATTTTAGGTTTCAATACCTGTCGAAAATAAATATGCCATGTAACATGTCATACGGGTTCAGGTTTTAACACCTGACGAAAAATAATTATGCCACACTCTCACTCTTTCATCTTCATACATTCATTTTCAAATAGTCATTATATAGATCAACTCCAGAACAGTAATCCAGTTTCCTTCATCAAGCTATATAATCTTCCTTTCGCTTGCAGTGAACTGAGTCATGAGCAAATCTGCAGTAATGAACGGACCGCCAGTTTCACCATAACAGAACCCCTGCCTCAATTCACTACACTCCTTTAATGACATATACAAAATAACATAAATGAATTTAATGTGTATTTGACAAATTAGGATATATACCTGTATTACGAGAATTTAATTCATGTTCTACATTACCACCACATGGCACCTTTATGCCTTTATTATTCAAATAAACATGGGCTGAAAAATGCCCTTTTAGAATCTTATACAGAAACATTGCATCAACCAAAGTTAAATTTATGCTATTTGGAACTGACAAATGTTGATCTGTAATTCTATTAAATACCTTAAAATCAGACCATTCCACGTTTAATTTCGGTTTTAACGACCAAACAAGATTTAAATTGGTATATTACCTGTTAGGTATATCAAAATACCATTCCGATGTGCATGTTTTAATGCGAATTAACGATAGATCTACGCATTGTAACCCGTCTGTTACGTGCAACATTAATACAGTCTGATTTCGGTCGCGCATAGTTATAAGTTTGATTAATATGCCTATTGCTATTATAATTATTATTAGTTGCAACGCAAATTTCCAATGCTCTATCTGCCAGTTCTCTTTTAACTCTTTAATTAAGTCAAATGGTTGTGGTGTTGTTGAGGTAGTATAAACTAAAGAAATCTTTGATGCATGCGCCTTACTCATTAACAATATAGCAGAAGTAACCAATCGCAATGTATACCATATATATACTAGTATTATCGTATGAAGGATGCAGGTTCCAAACGAAATTAAAATCAAAATATTCATTGTTGACAGTCCTTCATTAATATCGACTTCACCTTCTGCCATCATCTGGGCTAGGCTTGAATAAACAATTTCATTCTTTTTAGCTTGTTTTGCTAATTTTTTCATGCTTAAATGACGCTTTTTATCATCTGAAACAATTTTTGATACATCATATTTATATATGTTAAAATTTGGTATAAGTACTTTGATCGGGTCTTGAAAAGAAACATTTTTCATTAGCGTAGTAAGATACGCGTGGTTAAAGAAGTTTGCCAGCACACCTAGATTCACAGGATAATACATTTCTATTTCTGTGTTATTTTCATTACAGAACGAAATATGCCCTGTATAAGATAATACAGAATTGGTTAATGAACATTGGCAGCCAATTACTTTCTGACAGAATGAGCATCCTGTCGTATTTACTTGTTTTCCTTGGCAATTCATGCTTAACTGTTTAACCCTGTACAGTACAACTTCCGTAGGCGAAATCTCTATAATATGGATGTGGTTACATTATTGAAATACCTGTAATCACATAGACTATGAATCAGAGTAAGATCATTTTCAAAGTATATCTCAGACAAACAAACTGACTGGTCCACTGCTGTGAACGTTATAGTTTCTGTACACAATTTCAACTGGCCTTTATTGCATTTATCTATAAATGGTTGGGAGGTTACGGTCATTAAACCCTGTTCCTCCGAAATAATAAAATAGTCAGGCTGATTCATTAACATGGTTGCATCCAGGGATGTTTGATTAAAGGGACATAGAATATTTTAATTTTATATAATTTACAGTTATTGTGGGCTGTAATTGGAAATTTTATTGTCAAAAATAAATTGGATCCTTTTCTTGCAAAAATAAAATTTTTGTATTCGTTTTAAAATCTAGGATCTTTGACTGCAACTTTATAAAGAGGATGTTCCCTTTTCAATTCGTCATTTATTAACGTTATCATTTTTTTTCCATTTGAGTAGGTTTAACCAAAAATGGTGGTATCGAACCATGTACTAGAGTTGTAATTGCTACTGACAATTTATTTAGCCTACTTCGTATTTCTGCTGCCCATTGTGTTTGGTTTAAAATTAATTCTTCTAAAATCAGCCATTTTGTTTTTGCATCTGTCATTGTTAAATGACCTGCTCCGTCATATTTCGTGTTTCAGTCATAAACTGCGTTACTTCGCTCAAGCGATCATCTGCCTGATTAAGCACTGATGCAAAATTTCCTTTATCACGTGCATATTGAACATTCATTTTATTAAATTCTCTGGTGAGTATATTACTATGACGAGCTACTAATTGCACATCCTCCTGCTTAGCAAAACCAAACAATGTCTTACCAATAGTACTAACAAAATCTAATACGGGGGCCCTCTTGTCCCTATCGTCATCTAATTCGGGAACCAATTAAAAAATTGTCAACATAGTCATATGCAAGTACAACTTTTCTCAATAAATTTATCTCTCTAGCTAAGTGTTCATCCGGAGAACAATTTAAGTCATCTACATATTTGCAATAATGTATTTTATTCCATTGTATTAATGTCGGAGGGGCAATTTTTATTGTATGGGCCCAAACATCTGGGCTAAAACTAACTTGTCCCTCATCTTTGAAAATTACACCGTAATGTATTCTCTTGGCGTCTTGCGAATCACTGGCATTAATTGTGAGTGTCATTAACAACAAGATCATGGTTAGGATCCGTCTTATTATACCCATACCTATAACAGAAAAACAATATTTCAGTGTCGGTAGGTCCATATCAAAATTGCAGTTGATTATATTACCAATTATGCATTCTAGTTACTTCTGCTTTTAATGTTAAAATTATTATCGACGTCTTCTTTTCTTTTGCCGCTTCGACTTATTAACATAGTATTGTTTAATCAAATATTTCGAAATGTTTTCTTCTGGTTCGTAGGAGTTTGGATAATTTCCAACCTATTGTACTAAAAAGTGCCTTATTGTTTACACGAAATAAGTTTTCTCAAGGCTTACCATTTTTCATTCTCTGGCGTGTTTGGGTGCTGATGGTATATTATCTGTGGTTTTGCGATAGTTTCGAGGGTCGTTATAAATTTTTAACCTATTGCTGTGAACTGGACTTTTCATTAATTTGTCGGTTTGCAGAGATCGTACTTTATATGTGTTCTTAGGTAGGACTTTGTGAATATAATATGGCTTGTCTGACCATCTACGGAAAAGTTTCTTGGCTGGGCCTGCAGGCTTCTTTTCTTGTCTTAAAAAGACTGAATCGCCTTTTTGAAAATGTTGTTCTTTCGTCTTACGGTCATATTTTTCCTTCATTTTTCTTTGTGTCAAACGTGCATTTTATTTTGCAATTTCCTGTGTAATTTTAATACGCTTTGCCAACTGTTTAGCATAAAAATGTTCTTGTGATATAGTTTCGTCATCTGGGTTTAGTTCTACATCAATTGGCAATTGCATTTCTTTACCGTACAGCATATAAAAAGGACTAAAATTAGAATTTTTCTACACATATTGAGGATCGCATGCCCATAAGAACTTCAGGTAGAACAGACACCCAATCAGTATCATTGCAATACATTCGTGAGCTCTGAATTATCACAGCGTTCATTTTCTCACAAAGACCATTACTTTGGGACAATAACTGCCGGTAGTTAACTGTTTTATATTTAGATATTTACACAAGCAAATTACAATTTTACTTAAAAATTGTGCTCCCCTATCTGAGTAAAAATATTTTGGCACATCAAAACAGGATATGACATGTTTATATAACTTTTCTGCACATGCTTCAGCTGTCTGATTTTCAAGTGGGAATGCTTCAATCCATTTTGACAGAGAATCTACAACTACAAATAAATATTTCTTATTTTTAGATTCTGGTAAGCATAATATATCCATTTGCCATCTATCGAATACATTATCAACCTGTAAGGGATTCAAAGGTGCCCTTTTATGATGAAAATCTCGTTTATTAATTTGGCACTTCTCACATGATTTTATATAATTATACACATGCTCATATAGTTTTGGGAAGTAATATTTTTGCCTAATAGTTTCATAGGTTTTCTGCACGCCAAAATGATTTAGATTATCATGATATTGTACCAAGACATCTTGTCTCAAATCTTCAGGTAATGCTATTTGTTTTATTATGGGATCATCAGTTACCTTGCCTTTCTTTCGTCGTTGAAATATGTGATACAATATACCATTTACTAATTCATACTGGCTTGATTCGTATGGAATCGCTCTTGCTCTTCCTTCACATAAAGGTAATTCATCTTTTTCCAGGTAAATAATCATATCACGAAAATCAGCCGATTTTCTCTGTGAGAGCATCAGACTGTTATCGGGTTTTTTTCTGCAGCTGTGAATCTACAGAAAGTGGCTGCTGTTTGGAAATACCTTCATTCGTATGGGAATTACTAGTTTGTACTAAAGAATCAGAGTTGCGCACCACTAATTCCTTTTGTTTACGTTTTTGCTGACGTGTTAAAATAGCATTTGTTTCACCCTCACATATAAAAGAAACTTTAGCATATGTCTTTCCTGTGTACCCTGTTTCAACTGGGGTATCCAAAAATAAATGTTTTATACTTGGTAAAATGTCATCAATTTCTGTGTAATTTATTTCTTTTTTGGACCTATCGTCATCAATATTTTCCACATCATATCTTCGGCGACTCAACGCATCAGCCGTATTGATTACACCAGGACTGAATAATATTTCAAAATTGTACCCTTCTAACTCTAAACTATACCTGTATAACTTAGGATTTTGAAACTTGTTTTGGTTCATAAAAATGATACTCTTATGATCAGTATTTATATAAAAATTTGGTGTGTCAAGTATTGTCTAAAGTGCTTGACACCTTCAGTCAAACTTAATAATTCTAGCTCACATATAGAGTATCGAGTTTCGCATGATTTTAGACTGCGGCCTCCATATGCAATAACCCTGTCTTGGCCATTTACCGACTCAATATATAACCTATAGCTACCGTACTTGCGTCTGTTGAAAGGTAAAAAAGTACATTTTCATCAAAAATAGAGAAACGCAGAACTGGAATTGTTGTCAAGGCTTCTTTTAATTTCTCGAAACTTTCTTTACAATCCACAGTGAATTTATAGGGAACGTCTTTCTTTAAAGGATTGGTTAAGGGGGCAGTTATCTTGCTGTATCCCTTAATAAAACGTCTATAGAACCCAGCGAATCCAAGAAAGACTTTGATATCATGGACATTACGAGGTATAGGGTATGTTTTAACTGGCTTAACTTTATTTTCACAGACATGCAAGCCCCACTTGTCAAAAATTAATCCAAGGTATGAAACTCGAGGACTCGCAAAGCAAGATTTCGAAGGTTTGAGCTTCATTTGCAGCCCTTAATCTGTCGAACACCTGCTGCAAGTGTTCTATGTGTTCTTCAACATTATTACTAAAAACAATGATGTCGTCAACAAAACAATTACAAAATTTATACGTCAAACCCCGTAAAACATGGCTCATAAGAGATTGATACGTGAAAGGTGCATTTTTTTAGACCAAAGGCCATGCGTTTATAGTTAAATTGTCCCAAATGTGTTATAAAACTTGTCTTATACCTGTCACTTGGCTTTATTCCTACCTGTATGCATCCTTGGAAACAGTCTAAAACAGTACATATTTTTGGTTGTATTGTGCCCATCGAATCTATTATTTCCGTAATTTCGGGTAAATGAAAATACATAATAATAATAGTAATTGAATTAAGCATTCTATAATCAACACACATCCTATAGGTGTTGTCAAGCTTTTTAACCATTACTACAGGAGAGCAAAATGGTGAGCATGAGGGCTCAATTAAATCTGCATCAAGTAATTTCTGTATTTCTTCTTCAATAATTTGTTTCATCCCTGGTGACGTCCTGTAGGGTCTGTTTTGAAAACGAACTGCATCTGGACGTATATCAATAGCGTGTTCAATCAGTGGTGTAAGGCCTATTTCGTCAAGTGAAGTTGCAAATACATCCATATTTGATGTAAGGAATTCTAGTAATCTTTCTCTCTCTTGAGCTTTTAATTCAGTTTTTGAAATATTGAAGGATATGTCGTCTTTTTGTTTATGACTGCTATCTATGCTAGTTTTGTTTTTATCAGTTTTGAAATGCATTATATTATTGCACTCGTATTTTTTCAACCTTTGCAATACAAGAATGTGGTCTAATATACACTGTTTCGTCCGTTACATTTGTAATCGGTAGCTTTATTACATTGTTCTCCTTGCCATTAACAATTTTGTTACATTTAATCGTTTATCACTCAATGGTAAAGAGTCAATCATTAGCATATCACCCGAATTAATACCCTATAATTTTACAGAAAATGTTCTTATTTGTTTTGGTAGTATAGCTATTTTTCGTGTAGTTTTTAAATATTTACGTCCTCCTTTTAATAATAGAAAAACAACTTTATGTTCTGGAAATGTTATCGTATTTTCCTCAAAATCAATATATGCCTTATTTTTGCGCAGCATGTCTGTGCCTAAAATTACATTCTTCATTAAATTCGATATGATATGAAAGGTATGCTCAATGCGTAAACCACCAATAAATATTTCTAAGTCAACCTGTGCAATTACCGGATGCGCTATTCCTCCCGCGGTCCTAATTTCAATTATATAGGAAGGTTTAGTAATATTTTGTGGAGTTTTTATTTTATTAAAGAGTTCTTCCTTTATTGCACACAATCCACTTCCCGTATCAATTTAAGCTTGGGCGCATTTTCCCCCAATTCTTATTAGTACTTGATTTTTGTTCATTGGTGCCATTAAAATATCATTTTTAAAATTATTACTACATTTAGCATACCTGATATCATTTTCTTTCTGTAAATTTATATGTTTCGAAAATTCCGGTGATATGCTCATGTTATGTCATCGACGGACACGTGTACAAATAGAAGCAAAATTGCCCAACGTATTGCAAATATTGCAACGTTGATTTTTGGCTTGACATGACCTGAAATTACAACTGAAATCTCCGCGTTTCATGCAACGTCGTTGTCTGTTAAAATTAGTAGTTGGCGGCCTATTTTGTCGAAAACTACCTGGTTTCTTGTATATTTTCGGAGGCAAATATGAATCAAATTCATTAGGTACTCTTTGGTCGTTACCTGTGAAATTTCTAGGAATATTGTAGCGAGGAATTTCTGAAGCCGGTCGTGATTGTGTACTATCATTCTGGAATGAATAATTCTATGCAATTTGTGCTATTTGGAAATTTGTGATTTTAAACTTTTAATTTCTTCGAGCAAAATTTCATAAGTATCGGAAGTGCATTTTTACTCTGTCGTTTCTGCTAACTTGGCAACGCTAACTAGTTCACTGAGCGTTTTTGGCTTCGACAATACTACGAATTTTCTTATGCCTGGCTTGAATCCAAAAATAGCTACGCTTATAATGATTGTCTCAGGTACGTCTTTGTCTTGACATAGTTTAAACAGTCTTGATAAGAAATCATTGATAGATTCATGCGCGCCTTGTTTTGCCGTTAAAATAGTAAAATCTATATATTTAGAATCTTGTTGATACCTTTGTCTTAATGCTAATTTTAAATCGTCAATATTACTTTTGACATTTGATGGCAGCTCACTATAGAACACTGATGCGTTCATACTTAAGAAAAAGGGTAGTACTGTTGAATGTTCTTGTTTGTCAGTTCTGTTTAACAAACAATAATTGTCAAATTTATTTAACCATGAGTTGATGCTAGTTTCACCAGTATAATTTTCTAATTTTACTATTTGATGATAAGGCTTACCTCTTACACTGTCCTGACTTTGTGAACCCGATGCCATGGTGGTAATGGTTGTTGTTGAGACAGTTGGAATACTAAGATTTGTCACTGTAGTTAAAATTGGATTCGAAACCGTCACATTAGTACCGGAAACTGTTTGTTTTGGTATAGTTACACTTGTTACAACCGTCGTAGTACTCGGTGTCGTGATAATCGGTGTCGGTGTCGTTGAGGGAACGCCGATTGTCACTGTGGGGTTCGTCGCAGGCAATCCCAAACCCGATGAGAAAACTGACGGTGTGGATGGCCCTGAAGTCAGAGGTTGAAGTTTAACGTCTGATGATGTTGAAAGAATAGAGCTGTAATTCGGAGGATTTTGAAAATCGAGCCTTTTCGATAAATTACTGGATAAGTATGGAGCAGTTGGTGTTACCAAAGTCTCCAGTGTTGCTGAGGGTGGCGGAGTATCCAGAGAATGTGTACCTTGTTCTCGGAAGGAGCCATAAAATTTTTTCCTTAGCTCCATTTTTTCTCCTAGAATTTTCTATAATATCACTTATATTCCGTACTGTATCCCGAGAACGGTCCAACGGTGTTGAAAATGAACTATCACTTTTGCTTCTTAAATTATAGTCATGCACTGACATCATTGATCATTGATACAAAATCAAACTCGATCCCCACCACATGTGTCAATGCTGACTTTGTTGGTTATGCAGTCAAGACTGCGCAGCGAGAGGTTACCGGAGCAGTCCGTTGTTAGTGAACATATTTGACTACGAAACATAGAGTAATCAGCAATGTAATTTACTCTGTCATGGAGACGGGAAGACAACAAGACTGTAATAAGGCTTTTCCTTATTTAATTCGAATTTTTTTGGTTGTCTGAAATGAGAATAGATCTGATGTTCTGTATTCTCAAAGCAAATCCCGACTGACATAATATAACAAATTCATTTAAGAAGTAAATAAATTCAAATATGTTTTAAACAAAATCAATTACAATAATTTTCCATTTTCCTTGTACCATAATTTAAACAGAAATGAATCCCAAAACTTATAAATCTATATATTATTATATTTAATATTTAATAATTAATTTATTTGATATTCGTGAAACTTTCTTTTAAAAACCTTAATTTATATATATAAACATTCCCAATTACGACAATAAATCTGTGCATAATCTTGCCAATATAATATTAACCTTTACTAAGTTTATCTTGCAATTACTTTGAATTTTCCCGAAATTTACTTCAAAGATTTTCGCAAAGAGTCCAAAAGAAATCTTACCTGAAATGAGAATAGATTTGATGTTCTGTATTCTCAAAGCAAATCCCGACTGAAGAATCGCAGAGCGGGATAGCATTAATATTAAAACAGAGTTAGCATCGAAACCTAGGCTTTCGCCTTTTGTGGCTAAGAGGTGAAACCAAATTAACCTATGAGCGTCTAAGTTATATTTTTCATACAACTCGAAACTGGAGCCATACAGCCAAAGAAATTCCATTCCCTTTGAGAAGTTCTGATTCAGCAAAACGAAATGTCTGACGCAAATGTCTTACAACTATAACAAAACATACGTAGACTCAGTTCAAGACGTAAGTCACGTAAAATATGTAAAGGGCTAGATAAGGTATTTTCATAACTTTGTTACATGTTCAAGGAATCAGGGGCAAATCGTACAGTGTCACTTTGCATCCAAAAGACGAATGACACTGTCCATCGACCGCAACTTGCTATCATATTTTGGCCGCAAAACTGCTCATAGGTATGAGTGTAAAATCCGAAAAAGTCAGCAAGCAAATCAACAGTAGGAAGTAAGGCAAAATCTAAACATACGGCACCGTTAAATCGCAAGGCTCTAAACGAAGAAAGACGAAGTCTTAAAAAACTTGATTTTAGTCCGTCTCCAGATAATAAAAAAAACGTGTAAGAATTTGTATTCCTGAGAAATCTCCAATGACCGGCTGTGATGAACTGACAGACTTAGAGCATTATGAAACTTTGGAATCTAATACAAGCGCTATTGCTGATTTTGAAGAACACTGGTTGCCAGAGCTTAACTTAACTTTAAAAGATAGAAATGTTATCACAAAAATTGAGTGGTTATCAGATAAACACATGCTGGCTGTAAGTAACCTATTAAAGCAACTATTTCCTCAAATTAATGGGCTTCAGGACACAAAAAACACTCCGTTTTTCGTAGATGAAAAGCAGTTTTGGAATACGAACAAACGGTTCGAGCAACAAAAATCACTCTGCGTACAACTACATTTTGAGGGCAACGCAGCTCTACAAAAGATATTCCATCAACGATCCCGGATCTTCCCGGACTATTCAAAGTACAAAATGGACTCATAAAAGACTTGAAATTGATTATTTTATTAAATGTTCTTTTAAAAAAGAGCTTTAAGTTTAATTTAATGCTATTTTTTTTTTAATTTTTGACAACTAACAGTTGAGATATTAAGGGTAATACAGCGCTACCCCATACATCCCGGCAGCGATCCCGGATCTTCCCGGACATTTCAATGTACAATATGGACCCCTAAAAAAGAAAAAAAAAATATTGAATGTTCTTTTAGAATAGAGCTTATATTTTAAAATGATACCTATTTTGTTAAAATCTGACAACCACAAGCCGAGATATTAAACAAAACGCATCGCTACCCCTTGTTTCCCTGACATTCCCGGACATTAGGGTGCACCTGATTGGTCTATTACCGGCATCGATGTAATTCTTCCGTGACCTATGTCCTATTTTCGACGTCGGTGCGGTCGATAGTTGGCGCCTGTCAGCAATCGGCAGCGTCGTCTGTTGACGTCATACCCAAAACTCCACATTTTAAACAAATTAATAAAGTTTCAATGCCCTGATAAAATAATAGTAAAATAATAAAAAAAAAAAAAAAAAAAAAAAAACACAGGGCGGGCCACAACAGTAGAAATGTACATAGATAGCAACCAGGGCCAAGGCATTTCAGTTGCCCCAGCTGCGATCAGGACATTTCTTTTTACAACACCAGAGTCATGACATTCCAAATATCCATAACTAACTCACAGGGCCATGACATTCCGACTGTCAATCCTATCTACCCTTATTACGAAATACATTAGGGCCATGACATTTCGACTGTCAATCCTATTAGGGCCATGAAATTTTGAATGTCCCATGACGACAAATAGGGTCACGACCTTACAATCATTGACCCCCTTTGTAATCAGGACATTACAACCTCGACAATTAGGGGCATGTCATTTGAAATGTCAGCCCATAAATGTTCCATAATAAATGTCAACCCCTTATACACTTGAAATGAAATGACTATTGATGTAAGCTTGATTTAAAATTGTTGTCTGCTTAAATCTAGGCACATGGACTTCAGCCTGTAAGCGGCTATTTACCAGTATTGTGTGCAGTCTTTCGCCGAAACTGACTGCCCTTGTATCAGCGAAAGAGCGTACAATATATATATATGTGTGTGTCTGTCAAGCGTGTATGCCTTCATGTCGCGAATCTATTGAGTACTGCGATTGCCCCGATGTGCGCATCGGCAAGTCCGGTCCTGCACTGTTCTCATACACCCTTTACTTTGCCCTGCTACAAAGAGACCCTTGTCAGACTTCACATACTGCACAGTTTCCTCCGGGACTGGTCGGGTGTTGCGAAGGTGTTATGTATCTTACGTCACCGGGGCGTCCAACTGATATTGGTTTACAGTTGGACAAGGCCTGCTATCCTTGTAGCAGGTAAGGGAAGAGGGGGAATGCTTTTATTTCTTCTGTTTCTTCACTTTCATTCTTGTTCCTCTTTCTTCCCTGTCCCTCTCTTTCATCTCTTCTACTATCTCTTCTATCTCTTCTCTCCCTTTCTCTGGGAGAGGACACAAAGGTGTTGTTGAGGTGTCGTTAAACCCCAACACAATCAATCAATGCAGTTTCCTCAGCGTCTTTCATAGCCACCCCATTCATGCAAACTGGAGACACGAAACCGCATTTGAGCTTGCTAGAAAGAGACCCTGATCAGACTGAATATACTGCACAGTCCGCTCAGCGCCCTTCCTGTCCACCTCATGCATGCAAACTGGGAAAACTATTACTAGACTATAAAATTTAGCGCAGTCGGTCTAGTATACATGAAAGTCCTATGTAACAAAATGCAGAATTGGATCACCCTGTGTCCACTATAAAGACGCAGCAATCAACAATCTTTAGGTTTCAAAGACACATTCAACACATTTCTGGCCTTTCAGACCTTTCACAGAAAACTTACAAATTGATGACAATTACAGTTTTAGTTGTAAGTATGTGCACTGTACTGGTTAACCGCTTATATATAAGTAAAGTAATGGGTATGACCCACGACCTGGAATCTTATACATAGCTTATAGGTTTATATAACCAATCTCTGACAACTGCGTTAGGGGTATGACTCTTTGGCTCAGTGGTTATAGCACGGGATTTTCACCCGAGCGGCCCAGGATCGAATCCCACCAGACTTTGGCTCAGTGGTTAGAGCACTGGATTTTCACCTGAGCGGCCCAGGGTCGAATCCCACCAAAGCCAGATTTTTTTTGTCGATTGTTTATCAAACTACCCAAAGTTTACCGCCTGCTGTTGTCCACGTGGCTGTTGCTAACCATGTGATCAAAATCTAGGTAACGGTAATTTACAGCAGCGCAATTCCTCCTGTGACGTCAGAGCGCTGTGTTAAAAGGGTGGGTAAACTGAAAAAAATCTGGACTGGGATCGTGTACTGGGACACTGGCAAACAGTGTAGACTCAGATCACACGCCACAGAATGCGGCGTCTGATCAGGGTCGTCAGTGTTTACTTAAAGTACAGATACCTTAGGGTTGAACAAAGTAGTCTTGTTCCCAGTTCGGGACCATTTTCCCAGCCTACACTCAGGGCCAGCAGAGCTGTCAGTGGTGTTTGATTTTAGCCATGTTTCATTCCTACTGAGGATGGGGTAACTAAATTTACCTCTTTGGTGAGAGTTAGGGACTAACTCCCCACATCACAGGTCCTTGTAAATGAATGTCATTTGCCGAGTCACCATTAACAATTCTGATTCTGGGTACAACTGAGCACTATGCAATTCAAAGATTACCCTATTAAATACAAAAACAATGCCATGCATATGTACAGAAATCATAATAATGAGAATCAGAAAGGTATTAAAGAGTATATAACAGTCAAATAGATCGTTTGGAATTTAAAAACATCATTTATCGGGATTAAAGAGTTTTGTCTCAGTGCCTGAAGATTATTATCCGTGTTCGTTGTTCCCAAACTGTGCTGCTTAACTGCGTTATGGTATATCGTAACCCGTGGTAAGTTGTACCCTTACAAAAATCCTGCTTTGAATCATTCCTGGATTCAGTGGACATTGACACTACCTAGCGCTCAAAGAAATGCATCAATAAAGGTTCTAGAGTCACAACAATATATAAATCACAAAAGCATTTTCACAAAAGATGTGTAACGGTCAGAAAATATTGATCGAAGTATGTGTAAACATCTAGACGGAAGACATGTTCCAGAGCAAAAACTGTTTTATTATAAAGAGTATTCAAGAAACATAACTCTTGTAAGCAATGACTGTAATTACTAAAAACCAGTATTACCAACATGAGGTACAACTAGTTACCGTATATGTGACATCCCCCTTACTTTGAAAAGAGAATAAACTTTATCTTTGAAAAGATTTTGCACTTAAAAGTTTATACTTTGAAATAAACCAAGTAACTAATAAAATTACTTTAAATGTCAGAATAGCTTCACTTCAAAAAGCATAAATGATGCTTAAACAGTTTATGAGTACCAACACATCTGAACTGTTTGATAATTAGCATAAAATCTCATAATGCTATACGCTTAACACTTTATCATGTTTATCAAGTCTTGTCATTGCTTAAGCAATATGCACAACACTTATCTAGTCTTGTAATTGCTTGGAAATTATGTATGAAACATCAAATACAAAATTAAACAAGAACTGAATGAAATCTTAACTAAACTAAGAAATCAATAATCTGTGCTGTTGAACTGGACTGTAACTCTGTAATGACCAACTGTACAGTATCAACTGGATTGTCTCTCTTTGTTGTCTACAGCCAACCAAGAATATGAATAGCTTTCTCATTTATACATGCAGCTTTTTACCACTTTGATCAACTTTTCAGAATTTCCACTGATTTTAGATAAATTTCACTTTGATTTCTGAGCACATATTTTTGATCCATACCAGACCAATAAATATATACACAATCATTCAGAAACATCATGAATGATTCCATACATACTTTGAATTTATGATCATATGTTATGGACCAAATTTCACTGAATTTGGATAATTTCACTTATTATTTTGCTGATTATTTCACTGATCTTGAAACACACAATTTCAATCCACATCTGATCAATCAATATATACACAATCATTCAGAAACATCATGAATGATTCTATACATACTTTACCATGTATAATCACATGTTATGGATTGAATTTCACTTGATTTTTCAGTGATCATGGATTTCACTTATTTTCACTGATCATAATTTTTTCACTGATTTTACACGAAATATTCTTCTCGATCTACTGATATCGCGTTACACATATAATCATTAAACTTGGCTGGTTTGATGACTGCTCTTCCCGAACGCGTCGTAGGTATTTCCTGCTGTGGTTCTGGTTGATTCATAGCAGGAAGTTGATTGTCAACCTGTTGATTCCCTGCTGATGTATCGTGCTGATTCAAAACAAGCTGATCCGACGCCCCTTTTTCAGCCTGTTCCCGACTCGACTCGTTTCCCGTATCCGGAATTACCAGTGGCTGAAAGCTAGCCCTCGTAGCCTTCAGATGATGACGATTTCTGCGTAGTTTTGTTCCGCCCATCGTTTCTACGATATACGACCTTGGAGCCCTGTGTTTCTCTACGACCTTTCCTGGAACCATTTGACTGTTGTGACTGATCATGACAGTTTGTCTCTCATTTAGTTCACTGAGGGGTTTACCACTATGTTTATTGTAGTAATACTCTGCCCTTTGCTGTCTCTTTCTGAGTTCAGTTTTAGTAGTTTTACTGTCATGTGCTTGCTGTGTCAAACGTTCAGTTCTCATGGGAAGATCACATTTCAGTCGCCTACCGATGTGTAACTGTGCAGGCGATAAATTTACACTGTCCAAGGGTGTATTACGGTAGTCCAAAAGAGCTTTACTGGGATCTGAGCTCTTTTTAATCAAGTTGTTTACTGTCTGTACATATCTCTCTGTCTGACCCATACTTTGACTGTAATGTGGACTAGATGTTGTATAGGTAAAGTGATAGTCTTTCGCGAATTTCTTAAACTCGGCACTCGCGAATTGAGGTCCATTATCTGTGACTAACTCATCAATATAGCCAAAACGACTGAACTGTTTCTTCAAGTAGGCTATAACATTGGACGAACTGAGATTGTCTAATTTCTCAACTTCAGGCCATTTGGAGTAATAATCAACAGTTAACAGATAATGACAGCCATTCAGTTCAAATAGGTCAGCTCCCACCTTTGAAGACGGCCTGTCTGGAATTTCACTGGATATCATTGGCGCTTTATGATTTGCCTTCTTATTGTTTCTAGCACATATTTCACAACGTTCTACAATGTCTTGTATTTCTTTCATCATGCCGACCCAAAACATGAATTCACGTGCTCTCTTTTTACATGACATGATACCCTGATGTGTACTATGCACAACTTCCAGCATCTCTTTTCTGAGCTGTTTAGGGATAATGACTTTCAGTCCTTTATACAATATACCATCAACGCATGTGAGTTCATCGCGAAACGACCAGTACTCCCGAACATTCCACTGTACCTGATACTTTTTGTCAGGCCAACCATTTTCAATATAGTATCTCAGACTTTTCATTTCTTCATCTTCTGCTGTTTTGATTTTGAGTTCATTGTATTTCTGTGGTGACATAGGTAAATGAGCATTCAACTGTAACTGATTAATGTCTATGTCTGGAATATACTCTTCAGTTTCTGGCAAGTTCATTCGCGACAGCATGTCAGAGACATACATTTTCTTTCCTGGCATATATTTCACTTTAAAGTCATATTTCTGCAGCTGCATTAGGAATCTAGCTACGCGAGCTGGTGTTTCAGAAATTGGCTTACAAAATATGTTCTCTAGTGGCTTGTGATCACTTTCTACTTCAAATTCTCACGCATACACGTAGTTGTGAAACTTCGTACATCCGAAATGGATCGCCAGAGTCTCTTTTTCTATCTGTGAATACTTCTGCTGAGTTGAGTTCAACGCGCGCGAAGCATAAGCTATTGGCCTTCCATTCTGTAACAACACGGCACCTAGCCCATATGAACTAGCATCAACGTTCAATGTTAGACTGTCACTTGGGTTATAAAATGCGAGAACTGGTGCTGTTGAGGCCATTTCTTTAAGTCTATTGAAACTATCCTCTTGCTGTTTCTCCCAGTGCCATTCTACTTTGTTCTCTAACAGTTTTCTCAGCGGTGCACTGATTTCTGACATGTGAGGAAGAAGTTTCTGTAAATATGTAATACAGCCTAAGAATGTCTGGAGTTTTTTCTTATCTTGCGGCCTATTCATTTCTTTGATGGCCCTTACTTTTTCAGGGTCAACTTTCAGACCATCTTTGGAGATTTTGTGTCCGACATACTCAACTTCTTCTTTCCTCAACTGGCACTTGTCACGATTTAATTTCAGATTGTTCTGTTCTATTCTGTCCAGTACCTGTTTTAAACGCTCATCATGCTGCTCCATGTTTTCACCCCATACCAATATATCATCGACAATTACATGAGCACCTTCTATACCCTGTAACATCTCAGTCATGACCCGCTGATATATTTCCGGAATTGACTTTATGCCAAACGGTGCTCGGAGAAAACGATATCTACCAAATGGAGTTTGAAATGTTGTTAACTTTGACGATTCTCCATCTAATTTTAACGCCCAGAATCCACTGGTTGCATCTAAAGTACTGAACACTTTGGCATTAGGCATCTCAGCCACTATTTCTTCAACCGTTTTTATTGGGTAGTGCTCGCGTAATATGGCGTTATTTAAGTCTTTAGGGTCGATACAAATACGCACAGCACCCGAACTCTTAGTCACCGTGACGATCGAATTTACCCATTCCGTCGGCTCGATTTGTCGAGTAATTACACCGAGTTTTTCCATTCTCTGGAGTTCTTCGCGTACTTTTGATTTAAGCGCGATTGGGACGCGTCTTGGGGGTTGAACGACTGGTGTCGCGTCAGGGTCAATCTTAATGTGATACGTGCCTGGGAGGCAACCTAAGCCTTCAAAGACATATGGATAGTCTCTCTCTATGCCATTGATCCGTTTAAGTAACCCTATGTCTTCACATGTTTTACCACTGAGTACAGACTGTGATTTTGTGTCTACTACATAGAAAGTTATCATATGTTCTGAGTCTTTATATTGACACGGTAATGTAATCATGCCTTCAGGTTCTATCCTGTGACCCGAGTATGACCTAAGCGCGGTATCTGCCTTTTGTAGTGGTTTATGCACTTTCAGTTTTTTAAAATCTGAGACAGAGATGACATTACATTTAGCTCCTGTGTCTAATTGAAATTCAATACTGGTGTTATAACAACTGAGTTTCTCCACAAAAGAGTCAGCTTTCTTTTTAGGCTTTCTCTTAGAACACTCAATAGTTCCAACAAATACTGCATCAAAATCATAATCATCGTCAGAGTCATCTGTGCTTTCAATTTGATGCACTTTCCAATCTTTCTTTGTCATACACATTTTCGCAAAGTGATTTTTCCTCTTACATTTTGTGCAGGTTTTACCCAACGCGTGACATTTCTGTTGGCCAGTATGATTGTAACCACAACGAGTACAGGATTTCTGTTTTGGTTTAGCACTAGGTTTAAAGTCTTGTTTGGGTTTAACCGGCTGTGATTCTGGTTTACGCGGTTTATAGGGCTTGGACTTTCTAAGAGCATTAATGTTGGGGTCCTCCTTTGACGACGATGACATGTCACTTAATTGCCTCTGATTAATCTCAAATGACCGTGCAATGTCAATAGCTTTCTCAAGACTGAGGTCTGAACCTTCACTCAGTAACTTTGATTTGACTTTGGAGTGTTTTGTGCCACCAACGATACGATCATAGACCATTTCGTCGCTTTTTTCATACCCGCAGTCTTTCACTAGGGTTTTCAGTTCTGTGATAAAATGCTCAGCTGATTCAGAGTCTTGTTGTGATCTACACTGAAACTTGTACCTTGCAAAAACCTTGTTTGATTTGGGTTTAGCATAGGCTTCATATTTTGTATACAGTGTGTCAATTTGACCTTTCTCCTCATCAGTCAATTTCCAGGTCTCATACACGTCTCTACCCTTCGCCCCTATCCAGATCATGAGATATGCGCACTTTTCAGCCTCTGATTTATCTTTGAGGGGACCTTTGAATATGAATTCGCAATGGGTTTTGAAGCTTTGCCAAGCGGAGGGCAAATCGCCTGACTCCCAATTCATCACTGGATTGCTGCCAGCTGTCGTCTCCATGGTCAATAATACTATTGCCCAAACTTAGATAAATGTTCAAAGTTTATGTTTAAGTGTCTTTCACGAGTGGATGGCACCGATAGACATCGATTCCAGCCGATTTACACTTCTTGACACCATGTAAACATCTAGACGGAAGACATGTTCCAGAGCAAAAACTGTTTTATTATAAAGAGTATTCAAGAAACATAACTCTTGTAAGCAATGACTGTAATTACTAAAAACCAGTATTACCAACATGAGGTACAACTAGTTACTGTATATGTGACAGTATGCTGGGGTTGGTGAAAACATGCTTGACAAAAGAAAAAATGTTTTTATTTCCATTTGTCATTAACAGATTTCTCTGCAACTATATCTGTAAAAAGGTAATACCGCTTTCCTGCAGCTGTGCAAAATAACCATCCAAGAAATTTAAGAATATGGCAAAAATAAATCATTTTCTTAGAGAGCATATTCTTGTGACGTCATCATTTTCAGCTGCGTTCGTTATACCCAGTCGCGTTCGTTGTATCGCAGTAACTAGTGTGGTTCTTATATCATGTTTGTAAGAGAGGTTTGTCATGATGAGTAGATGACCCCGATTTCGTTTTAGGTATCTAGATCAAAGGTCAAGGTCATTCAGTACTGTAATATCATGGATATGTTTTCGGATCAATAAATCATCCATTGTTCAACCAACAGTTCTTGCATTTTATAAGTAGGTTTGTCATGATGAGTAGATGGCCCATATTTCTTTTTAGGTCAGTAGCCCAAAGGTCAAGGTCATTCAGTACTGTTATAACATGGTTATAGTTTCCAATCAATAACTTATTCATTGTTCAACCTACAGTTCTCATATTCAGTATGGAGGTTCTTCATGATAAGTAGACGGATAAATAGATGACTCCCTAATTATTTTAGGTAAGTAGGTCAAAGGTCAAAGTCGTTCAGAACTGTAATATCATGAAATGGTTTAGTTTGCGATCAATTATTCAGTCATCATTCAACCTACAGTTCTCATACTCTGTACGGAGGTTTGTCATGATGAGTTAATGACCCCTATTGCTTTTGAGGTCAAAAGGTCAAGGTCATTTAGTTATGTAATATCATGGTTATGGTTTTGGATCAATAACTCATCCATTGGTCAACCTACAGTCCTCGTATTTGGTAGGAAGGTTTGTCATGATGAGTAGATGATCCCTATTTCAGTAGGTGAAGGATCAAGGTCATTCGGTACTGTAATAGTATGGTTATGACTTCCGATCATGACAGTTTATACAAACGCAGCGTCTTTGGGCGGGAGCATACATGTTTTACAAACATCTCTTGTTTTTAAAAACTATTCAGCCCAGACTGATGCGAGACGGATGCACTAAAATTACCTGTGATCCAGAGACTGAAAAACTCATTTTAAACTGTAATTGTGTCCCATTATAGACCTTATTACTAAAATGACAAACTGAAACATTTATTTATAGCAAAATGTTAATATATTGGATGTATTTCCAGAAGAATGCCGAAGACGAAGCGCAAGTCAGTCTCTCAGAAGAATGAAGCTAATCGGTTCCAGATGAGGGACAGAAGAGCAGCCAGAGATGCGATGGTTGATGTTGGTGTTCCTGGCTGCAGTCGTGCAGATCCTGTGAGATCTGTGTCAGATGGAGGTCCTGGTCGCGTAACATGGGTCTGTGTCCATGGCTGTCTGGACCATCCGCACTAGGCGCTGATAAACAGATGGAGGTCAAAGCCCACCTCACTAAGCCCTCTGGGCCAAAGTGCCAAAGAGTTCACTTGATGGTTTGCCATATAGTTCACATGATGGTCCGCACGATAGTTTGCCCGATGGTTTGCTTGAGAACAAACCCGAGACATTGCCTGAATGGATCCTTGATACTGCACAAGGACCTTTGATTGATGCTGACCGCACTCTTCCTACTTTGCTGGAACCTACAATTGATTCAAGGTCTGATGATCAGACGAAAACAATTGAAGAGTCAAACTAGATCATGTTCAAAGCTACACCCATTACACACCAAAGTGAAATGTCTATTTTGTCAGTCACACCAGATACGCCATTCAGTGGTACTCATATGAATCACTCCAGTGTTACGGAAGTAAATCCGTTAACTTCAAAGAACTTCATACGTGGTTCATTTCACCAAGGAGATGAAATATTTAGTCCAGAGTTACGTGGAAGCCAGCGTGTTGCAAATTCTTTGTGTGCTCTGATATATGAACAAAATTCAGCGATAAATCACAGCAAATGCTCAACAGCGTTCTTATTGAAGGTGATTCTTTGTACAAGGAAATTATTTCTGGGTTGGATGGGAAAGGAATGCTGCAAAGCAACATGTAAAGTTTGAAGAGATCTCACGAGGTCAATGTCTCAAATAAGAATCTGAATGTATTGAAATCTGATGTTATATCTGGTATAGCTATTAGCAGTTTGGGACTTCCGATTTGCCTAATCTTCACCAATCACTGTATTCAACATTACAGATATATTGAATCAAGCGCTTGTTATGATAAGAGGCATATGCACAGCAGTGTATGTAACCAGTAAGCAATATCATTTTTTGACTAGCATTCACATGGGCAAGATGGCCTATCTGCTCCTGATGGCACATCCATATTAATGTCATTTTGTGGTCTGGAAGATTTGGTTGCATACATATATGCATTTTATGGAAGCATGAACATTGACATGAGTACACAATTTGACATATTGCCATTGCATTTCACAACAATATCTGAATGGAAAACAATATCATACAAAAAGCATAGGCAAAATTGTAGTCAAAGTCAAGGAAATTCTGTTATACACACACTGAATAACAGAGGTAATAGGAAAAATTATTCAAACGAAGAGAATCACAGCACTTTAATTGGCAAGTACTTTAAAGATCAAAGGGAAAGAAGACAAAAGCAAAGAAAAAGGCAAGGCAATCTTTGGAGTACAAAACAAAAGATCAGAAATGTCACAGAAAATCATTGAAAAAGACTATAAATGCAACAAAGAATCAAAGAGAAAAGCAAGTAAGTGTGAGAAGAACAACGCTAAGGAGAATTTTAATCAAGAGGCTTGTTAAACAAGGACTAGATTGCTCGAGCAATATAAGCAAAGGGAGGCAGAAAAAAAGAATGATTCGACAGTCATATGATTTCAAAAAAGGGAAATTAAACTACAAATTCTTGCATAAAATCCTATGAACATAGCTGTTTGATACTATTCTTGAATGGACCAGAAGCCGTGTTCAAACATCAAAACCCATGTTCAAATCATAAAATTCACATGCTGTTTGAACATGGATTTTGAACTTTTGATATCACAAGATGGGCCTTGCTATAGCATTTTAGAATTTTATAATGACGTCAATGGGGCACTGCGCAACTGGCGTCATTTTAAATAACATTCTGAACTAGCCGCCATGTTGGTTTGCCGTCGCATTTGAAGAGTTTATATAGAGCTTTCGGGTGTTTGAGTTCCAATTTGCTGTTGGAATCGAAAGTTATGCAAGAACAACGATCATCCATGGTTATTTCATTGCAATAACACTTACCGGGCCTCGGAAGATATTTGAACACTCGGCCTAGCGGCCTTGTGTTCAGACGGCAAATGTTAATGCATGAAAAACCATGGGTGATCCGTATAATAAATCTAAGAAGAAAGCTAGTATGAATCCATACAATATGGAAAAAGAAAGAGTTGCAAAACAACAGTGGAGATCAGACTCAAGAAATAATCAGACACAAAAAAAAATTGTAGATTGTGGAAGAAAATATTCTAAACGTAAAACACCAATATATCGTGAAAATGAATATATAGCTACAAAACGAAGAATATTTGGTTGTGATATAAACACATGTATAGAATTCTGCAGTTGTTGTCATCAGACGCGGTTTGAACAGAGTGTGTCTCAAGTTATATCTTTGTCAAATTACCAACAACAAAAATCTTTGAATAGATTTATATCCGTTGATAATAAGGCATGGGTATGTGTAACTTGCAAAAACAGTATTTGTGGAGGAAAAGTTCCTAATATGTCTGTTTTAAATGGAATGGAATGGCCTAAAAACCTAAAGAATTGGATCTGTTTCCGCTGGAGGAGTGTTTAATTGCTTTGCGAATACCATTTATGCAGATTAGAGAATCGCCAAGTTGTTAGTTAAAGGAAATGTTGATAATGTTCCAGTAGACATATAACCTGCATTATCCAGACCATTCAATGGAAAATGTAACAGCAGCTGTGAAACTGAATGAAAAATGTCATTTAAATCTTGTGCGTTCTCCGAAAATGTAAGACCACTCCGAGTGCTTGTTACATTACACTGGTTGATGAAATCAATTGTATAAAAATGCAAATGTAGATATAGATGAGGAGTGGATAAAAAGTGTCACTGAAGGTTGCAATGAATTGATAAACGAGTTTGTGTCAACTGAAACAAGTAATTCGACTGTAGGTGCATTACGGGAAGATGAATCTCATAACAATAGCGCTTTTCATGAAAATATATCGTGTAATTCAACTAAAACACTCAGAGCAGAATCTGATTCAGTTTCAGTGCAAAAAGACCATCCATTGATGAACTGTATGATTCTGATGCAGAGGAAGCTAGCCAAGAAAATGTTGGAAACTTTGGTATTCTCTTAGATGATGCAAATATTGAAAACAGAAATTCTACATTTACCTTTGCATCTGGAGAAGGTCAGCAACAATTAAGTATCTACCAAGACAAAGATTCAGGATTCCTTTGTTTCCCAAGCAAATACTGTGGTCAAAAGAGAAAGGAAAATGACGAAAGAATTTTACCAGTACATTACAGTGATATAGCAAAATGGGAGTTAAGAAGCATAGACAGACGAGCTGCTAACAGTGTGCCAAACATATTTTTCGAACTGAAAAATATACAGACGAAACAACTGAATGATAAAGCCAATCTTGCCGTCAGAAGGTGTCAAACTGGAACAAACACTATAACTGCTGCACAAGCAAGAGATTTAAATTGTCTTGACAACATTGTTAAAATGGATGACGGTTATTTTGTGTGATTAGAAATTCACCAGTGTTTGCAATGTACACCAGCTAGGCCTACCCACATGGTTTATGTCTTTGTCTTCTGCTGATATAAGATGGACTGATCTTTTGAAAGTATTAGCTTATTTGAATAATAATGTTGAGTACAGTGATGAACAGGTTGATAATCTTACATGGGATAAAAAGATTAAACTTGTTCAGGCAGACCCTGTCACTTTCTTTAGATACTTTGATCACAGAGTGCATGAATATATAGATTCAGTTTTGAAAAGTGACCATAAACCTATTGGAAAACTTACCGATTGTTTTTATCGAGTTGAATTTCAGCAAAGAGGCTCACCACACATTCACATGATTGTTTGGATTGAAAATGCCCCAAAATTTAATGTGAACACAAATGCCGAAATAATTGCTTTTGTGAATGAGCTTTTACAGTGTCGTGTGGATGACCAGGATATGGAAAATTTGACAGATATTCAAATTCACAAACATTCTAGAATATGCAGAAGCATGAGCTCCCGCAAACGGGGCATTGTACACCCGTGGCAAGTAATAAGATGTACCACATAAACTGGCTCCTGTATAATTCAGTGCACCTGATAGAAACTGCAAGTGGAATTAAAAAAATTAAAAAAAATCAGTGGGGGCATAGCTCTGCTGGTGAACTGTAATCTAAGGATCCAAGCTGGCCCAGAAATTTAGGGAGAAGTAAAAATAGGGAGAAGTTTGATTCGTCTAGGGAGAAGTGCTTTCAGACGGAGGACACACGACAGAAGCATGGCTATATTATAAGCTCATATGAGCCTTTGGCTGATTTGTTTTTCCTATACTTCAATATCTGACCAAACAATAACAAAATAAGGTAAGAGAGTCCAGGGAGTGCCACAATCACAAACCGCAGCCCTTCCCAGGCACTATGTCAAGCGAGGTAATCGCAATGCTAAAAGGACTGAAAAAAACACAAGAACTAAATGACACAAGGTAAGACATAAAACAAATCGCCTCGTCGAATAAACCACAAAGCAACAAAGAGTAGGACTAACACCGGGACCACCGCCTTAGAACGGTCAGTAGAGTAAACCACCGGGGGGGGGGGGGGGGCGTGGGGGGGGGGGGGGGTTAAAGCACTTTTACAGCTAGCCAACTTCACCCTGTGTCCCGATGCTACTCTTAATACAGAAATACATAAAAATTCGGTTCGCATAAAGGCTCAAACTCAGTCAATGCATCAAAGCGAAAACATAAAAATCAAACTAGAACAGTGTTTTCGGAGGAAAACGTATTTTCCCCACCAGTTTGAACAGACATATTGTTGAAAAAGATTGTATCTATAATAAACTCAAGGTCACAATATACCTATATGTAAGTTTGGTCAAAATTCATCCATTCCTCTATAAGATAGGGTGCTGACAAGCCATTTTCTAAAATCATAGCCCTTGTGTGACCTTGAAAATGGGATCAAGTTCACAATAAATCTGATCAGTTCTTGACTCTGTCACAATATAGCTGTGCAAGTTTGGTCAAAATCCATCCATTCATTCAGCAGATAACGTGCAGACAAGCCATTATCCAACAATCTGAGCCCTCCTGCGACCCTGGAAATGGGGTCAAGGTCACCAAAATAAAATTAGTTATTTTCCATGCCACAACAATTTGGCTGTGCAAGTTTAGTTAAAATCCATCCATTCCTTCAAGAGATACAGTGCAGACAAGCCATTTTCCAACAATCTAAGCCCTAGTGTGACCTTGAAAATGGGGTCAAGGCCATTTTTCAACAATCTAAGCCCTCCTGTGACCTTGAAAATGGGGTCAAGGTAACTAAAATCTTATCAGTTCTTTTACATGACCCAGCAATAGAGATGTGCAAGTTTGGTCAAAATCTAGGCATTCCTTCAAGAGATAGGATGCAGACAAGCCATTTTCCAACAGTCTTACCCCTCCTATGACCTTGAAAAAGGGGTCAAGGCCACCAAAATCTAATCAGCATTTTTCCCCCTCCCCGTGATATATTTGTGTAAGTTTGACTTAAATCTGACCATTCAATAAGGAGATAGAGTGCAGACAAGAGGTTACGCCCCATTTTCCAACAATCTAAGCCCTCCTGTTACCTTGAAAATGGGGTCAAGGTCACCAAAATCTAATCAGCATTTTTTCTCTTCCCAGTGATATATTTGTGTAAGTTTGGCAAAAATTTGTCCATTCAATAAGGAGATAGAGTACAGACAAGAGGCTACGCTGACGCCGACGCCGACAGGATCCGCACTAAAAACAATGTCCCCCCACCCCCTCCCATGGCGAGGGGGGGGGGACATAATTAATCACTATAATAAACAAAGACGAGTACTCATGGCTAATTCTACTGTATGCCAGAGTAAATGAAAACCAATAGTTGAACCACGGCGGGCCAAGCCAAAGACATATCGTCAGAGTTATTACCTTTTAAAAACGAGTAACGTTTCTATATTAATATGAACGTAGATGTGAAAAGGTGTGACGACGTTGAAGTGAACGTTACGTGAATTGTTGCGTGCGTGAGGCTTCACACTGGGGTTGAAGAAGCGTCATGGAGCGGGATAGTATTTCATGGCGTTTTATTACACCTCTGTTGGTTATTGACAGGAATCTGACTACTAGGTATTATATTGACAAGGTATTACAGCCAGCGGTTTTGCCATTCCTCAGAAATCACATCGACATAACACTGCATCAATGGGATAACGCGAGACCTCATTCATCAAGACTGACTGCAGACTTCCTTGGACAAAATGATGTGCAAGTGTTGCCTTGGCCCGTTCTCTCCAATGATTTGAGCCCCATTGAGCATTTACCAGTTAGGGCATCGTATGTTCGACGGCAGACGAAGTATGGATACTCTTCAACAGCTGATTCAGGCACTTACCCTAGAGTGGCTAGCTATTCCATAGTACAGGATCCAGCCTTTGATTTGCAATATGAGAGGTAGATGTCAAGCAACTCTTGATGTTAATGGAGGACACACTCAATATCAAGGTTTGTGGATTTGGATTTAAGGGTATGTGACTTTCAAACGCAATTTCAGACATAACAAAAACCATATGCCGCAATGCTTCGCTTGGGAGCATAAATGCTGTGATACATAATGATCTCGTAATAAAAAAATCTCGTAATAAAAAAATCACTCCATTTTAAATAGATATATGCCACTCCATATAACAGTCTAACTATCCGCCAAGTGAATAGATTTTGATAAAGTACTTGGTAATTTCATTGACGCTGAGTATATTTGTAAAATGACCTATGCTCGACCTATGCTTTACACTTTCTCTGTCCTGCAAACAAATTTAGATTATCCCTTGAGCGCCCCCTTATTTCATTAGTTTTCTCACCGCTGTGGTTCGAGCCTCGCTCGGGTCACATGTGGGAAAGCCAAGTTCTGCTTACGGATGGCCTGGTTTTTTTTTCCCCGGGTTCTCTGGTTTTCGCCACCTTTGATGAACGAACGGCTCGATATAAGTGAAATATTCTTGAGGGTCGTAAAACCCAAATCAAAAAAAAAAAAAAAAAAAAAAATATTATACCTTGAAAAGTATTACACATGCCAATGACATTCCTTTTTTATATACATATTTTGATAGACAGTAACCTCATCCGTTACATTTTGTAGGCAGCGGTCACATCCTGTGACAGCACTTGTTATTATTGTTAATGATTCTCAAAGAAGAGTAAAGATTAGTATACTTGTAAATTGTGTTATTATTCTTTATATAATCAACTATAATAAGTCTGCTGCAGACAGCTTTGGACATATCTTTTCAAAAATCAGAAAGATCAAAGATGCTACAAGTCATCTTTAGTTGGTAAATAGCTAACATATAGACCTAAGCATCCATGTTCTGGGTTACTGCACTTAGAACTAGGAAAACCAGACTTTTATCACGAATTGTCTCTATTCGTGACTGAATGGAACTATCAACCAAACCCAAATAGAATATTAATTTGTATGTGTTTATTTTTCCTTCACTGAGGTGAAGCCTCAGTGTTCTATTGTTGCTATAATAGAAAAATCGAAATGGTGAAAAGGAACTCAAATATTCTTGCTTTACATGATACTCAGGTGAGCGATCAAGGGCCACCATGGCCCTCTTGTTTATTATCTAAAAGGAGAATACATCGAAATCCAGCTTTTGGGAAATATTTCCTTCATGGTAAATGTTATCATTATATCCAAGTATAAAAGGCGTTTCTAAACGCATCATCTATTTAAGTTCAAGCTCATGTCTGAAAATATTTTGAAAATGTATCGTTCAATTAGACTTGTGTATAATTTTTTCAACAGATTAAGCCAAAACTTAATCAAATGATCATGAATGAGAAGCTCTCCGAAAATATTTACAAAGAAAAGTGTCAGTTTTCTTAGCTTTTTTTTAATTTTTAACAAATGTTCATGAAGCCTAGTGGGTCTGCCCAACGTACTGCATCCCCTCGCTGCAAGTTAAAATACATATAACATCTTCTGATTTTTATTCTAAGTCAGTGTTGCCATCTACCAAAAATTGTTTATTATTACTGACAATTTTAATGTTTGCAACAGATGCAACCATTAGCAATGCACTTAGAAATATTAGGGTCCATACTATTCCTTGTATACGCATTATTGTGTTTTTGAAGTACAGGAGATTTAATTGGTGAAAGTCTAATTCTGAGTCAAGTCTGAACCGACCCCATTTACTTCCAGAAACTGTATTCGGACGAAGTATTGTCGGCGGAAGACTTTGACCTTTTATGATGGCAAAATCTGCAAAGCCTCCTAATGTGAAAAAAACTGTTTCCTGTAGATGTAAACAACTCATTGTCTGAATGCTTGCAAATGTGCTCTGAGGTGTTTTGTTGGATGTCTTTGCATGGGAAACAGTCTAACGTGGCAGATTTAGCATGCTGATGATGATTATGATGATGACATTACGTAAGAGACTTATTTTGGTTAAAGCAGGTGTAAGTGCAAATATTTAGCAGGTGATTATCATATGGACTGGCTTTTACCAATGAGCCAAGGGAATATATATCAAACTGCATATTCGAACAGCGAAGGATCTCACAAGCTGTTCATCAGCGTAGTCTCGCCAGAACCATCACTGTTAACTCACATGAACAGTAGACCTGAAGGTAACATTCCTCCAAACAGTCAGATTCCTGACTCAGCTGTGTGGATGAAGTTTTTTGCTTAAGGTCTCCAATAATGCCTGAACAGTATAATATTGATCATAATGATGTGATTAATAGTGATGATCAAACTGATTAGGAATGTAAGATTTTCTTCTGCAAGGCAGGTAATACTTAAGAACCTAGTGAGACACTGATAATTTAAACATATGGTACATATGTGTATACAGGTATAAACACGGTGTTACTTTTTTTAAGATAGCTACAATGACACAAATGATGATGCTGATTATGATGATGATGAAAATGATGAGGGTGAGGATGATGATGATGATGATGATGGTGATGATGACGATAAGTTTTAGCAAGGAGAGGTTAGCTGTGATTTTAGTCTGTCAAGGAGGTTTCATTTCAATGTGCAACACATTGCATATTGAACATTTTTATATATTTAGGCAGCCATTTAGACTGAGCGTTCATGATGCACTTGAGCGCTATACATCTATATAGCTCTGGAATGCTCCCGTGGCAAAACAGGAAAGACAAACAAATGTATTCAGCTCGATAGCTGCTTTGTACGCATTGCATAAATCCAAAATTAAAAGAAATGGTTGCTATGGCGAATCAAAATACTTTACAAAGCGTTCTATCACACATTGATATATGGTAAGTGTAGGTACTTTTTTATCATGTTCCGACCTAGATAATGTCAGAAAATATTCAAAGCAGAATTTATTGGACAATGTTACAGGTTTGTGGTCAGTTATGGGTAATAAAAGCATTTTTGTGAGTTTCCAGTGTTTATTTACTCATAATGTCTGCATTCAATAGGGTCCTTCTGCAAATATTGAATGAGCGCAACGGTAACTTTATATATCCCATAATTTCAAAGCTTTTGCAAGACTTAGAATTAGGGAAACATCTGTTTTCTACCTTCTCATATGTTTACCTTGAAATGGTTATGACTAAAATGTCTGGTACTTTCAGATCATTTTTCGCTCAATCTCAATAGCTGACGCTTTGACAAGACCAAGCTGAACGTCGTTTGAAAATCGCGACCGGCCTTCTTTCACAGTTCAGTACAAAGGTAAGACTTTCTATCGAGAATTAACGATGGTAGCATTTGACGAAGCTTGGGCGAAGTCTTAAAAGCAGTGATGAGGAGAGAGTCTTGAGAGTGGCAAAAACCAAGCTCACTATGCTTGCAAAGTTTTGGCAGGTGCAGGTGATGATGTACGAACGTGATTGCTCAGCAACGGGAAAAGAAGACTTGCGGAAACAAAAGACGTCATAGACCACAAGGGCTATAACTTTGAAGGGTTATGATGAATTTGATTGTGTTGGGGTTTAACGACACATCAACCCTTGTGGGTCATTTTGTGTGGTCTCCCAGAGACAGGGAGAAAAGAGAAAGAAGAGATAGTAGAAGAGATGAAAGAGAGGACAGGGAAGAAAGAGGAACAGGAGTGAAAGTGAAGAAACAGAAGAAATAAAAACATTCCCCTTCTACCCTTACCTGCTACAAGGATAGCAGGCCTTGCCCAACTGTAAGCCAATATCAATTGGACGCCCCGGTGCCCTGAGGTACAGGACACCTTTGCACCACCCAACCATCCCCCGGGTTATGATGAAAGAACATTTACAAAAATTTTAGAGAAGTTTTTCAGTACCCCAGGACACTTCCCACGACATAGTCACCATTACTCACTTTTGCAAAACATTATACCGATTCAGGTTTACCTGTGTCTCCCAGATACTCCAGCCTGTCCAAAGATTCAATCTTAGCATCGTACTATTTTACATTACTTCCCATGAAGGTGGGTTACCATGAAATAGTTTGGCAATAATCGATCCATGTGCAGGTTTTTATGCAGACCTACTGTGAACTGTTGCCATAATAAACAACTGAAACAGTTGAATAAAAGCATTAACTTGATAGAAGACCTACAGCTTATGAATATATAGTTAAGGTGCCCAGGAAGTGCCACAATCACAGAACATTTCTTACCGTACTAATGATGCCAAGAGAAAAAGTAAACAAATGATGACCCAGAGCAAAGACTCTACAAACCGATGAAATCAATGCAACCAGCTCCGGTTTCCCCAGTGCGATGATCACAATCCCGAAGAAAACCAAATACAATAAAAAAACATTCAACAGAACAAAACACGCTTCGCCAAAAATTTAGCATATTTTTCGAAATTCACAAAGTTAAAAAAATGGCGTTTTTGATATAATTTGTTAGAATGGTATAAATTATTATATATAAATTTGATAAAACAATAGCATGCTTTTTTGCTGATACACAATATACTGCATATGGCTCACGTTTTTCTTGAGCTACCCTCATGTACCAAAATCTAGTTTTAAAGAAGACATCATAGTGCATCGTACTCTGCAAACTAAAGACGCTGGCGCATAATCGGTATGTGTGATGCTGGCCAAACGCAGACTGTAATTGCCAGACGTTTTGGGATAAATCAGAGCCAAGTTAGTCGGTTTATTGCTCAGAAACGCCAAACCAATGACGATACTAACAGACCACGATCTGCAGCCGACGATAGAGAGTTTGTGCGACCGGCTTTTTGTGATCCTAAGGCTCCTTGTTCTGAACTTAGTCAGCAGTGGCAAAATCTTAATATGCGTGCCAGTACCAGAACTGGTGACAGGCGACTTAACAAGGCCGGACTGAAGGCGCGTCGCCGTCGCTGTCGAACATTTCTGACGCTTGATCATTGACGCAGTTGTGTGCAATGGGTCACTGACAGACTTCGCTGGAACTTTAAAACGTGGTGCCGTATCTACTGATCAGATGAGAGTCGTTTTCTTGTACGATTTACGGATGGCCGTTCAAGATAACGTTGTTGTCGAGACTGAAATGTTCGGTGGTGGATCCCTTTTGATATAAGCTGCTTTAGTCATGACCACAAGCTTAATCTTGTAGTGGTTAGACAAACTTTGACAGAACATTACATTGACGATATCCTTCAGCCTATTGTGTACCCACATTCTCGAGCACATCAAGCTGCACTTTCCAATTTTAGGACGACAGTGCCTGTCCGCACAGGGCTCGTGTTGTTACAGAATCTCTTGCCCCAAAAGGGACTGAGAAACTTCAGTGGCCAAGGAGTAGTCCCAACATGAATCCCATCGAGCACTGTTGGGAGCGTATTGGACTTAACGTCAACAAATGAAATGACGTCGTCACGCTCGATTATCTTGCAGGTGCCCTTGTTGACGAGTGGACAAATTTTGAGCCCCAGTTTCTACGAAAACTAGTGCAAGGTATGACACGGAGAGTACGTGAGTTACAACAGCGTAGAGGAGGATACATCCGTTATTGACATCAGTTTTTGAAATGACGCTGACCCGGACAACGGTCGTTATTAGTGAATAATCTGTCGAAGACATCAGTTGATATTTTTGTTGTTGACTACAAAGCTTTTACTCATGTTATACATAGCATTGCTTAATGAGATGCGGTTATAATGGTCATGGTGACCTTGACCATGAGCTTTACCCTCAGGGTCATCTTCTTGTCAGAAGAAACATACCTACTATGTTTGAGGGTCATAGCCCCAAGCATTGCAGAGTTATAAGCTTGTTTTGTACTAGAGGTCATTGTGATCCTGACCTTTGCCATTAGGATCAACTACTGATCAAGACCAACATTCCTTCTAAGGGTTTTAACCCCAAGAACTGCCGAATATATTTAAAAACCTTTTGGTACTAAAGGTCATGATAACCTTAACCATGACTTTGCCCTCAGTGTCATCTACTGGTGAGGACCAACATCCCTCCGAAGTTTGATGGTCCTAGCCCAAACATTGCCAAGTTGTCAAGTTTTTAGCACTTAAGATCCTGGTGACCTTGAACTTTGCCCTCAGGATCATCTACTGATGAGGACCAACATCTCTACTATGTTTGAGCATCCTAACCATAAGCATTGCAGAATTATAAGTTTTTTTGGTACTAAAGGTCATGTTGATCTTGACCTTTGACTTAAAGGTCATTTTCTCTTCAGGTCCATCCTCCCTATTAGTTTGACAGTCCTAGGCCTAATCATTGGTGATGACTTTTTGCTCTATGTAAAACAAGTGATCCCGTCCCAACCCCTCTGGGCAGGGCCTCTTTTCACCCCAGAGAGCATAATTTGAAACACTCTCGTCCGAGGACCACTAGACAATGCTTCATACCAAGCATCAAAGGCCTAGGCCTTGTACTTACAGACAAGATGATGTTTTAAGTTTTTTTTTCTGTATAAGTCTATATTAAATATGTCGGCCCCGGGGTGGGCCAATTTTGGGCCCAGGGCTATAACTTGAACGATCTTGGCAAAGGTCCTTTAGGTGAAGCTATGTACCAAATGTCAAAGGCCCGGGCCTTCTGGTTTCAGATAACAAGATTTTTGAAGTCTATGTAAAACATGCCGGCCCAGGGCGGGGCCATTTTTGTCCCAGGGCAATGAACAATCTTGGAAGAGGTCTACTAGGTGACGCTATGTATCAAATAACAAAGGCCTGTGCCTTCTACTTTCAGACAAGAAAATTTTTAAAGTTTTTCCCTATATGGTTCTATGTAAAACAAGTGACCCCCAGCGCGGGGCCATTTTTGACCCCAGGGCTATAATTTGAATAAATTTGGTAAAGGTCCACCAGATGAAGTTACAGACCAAATATCAAAGACCTGGGCCTTCTGGTTTCAGACAAGAAGATATTTTAAGTTTTCAGTTAAAAAATATATTTTTAGCTCCTGTGAAGTAGATGTGCAATAGACCGGAACCATTTGAAAAAAAATTGAAAGAGGACTAACCAATGATCATTCCTGTGAAGTTTGGTCAAAATCCAATCATTGGTTTAGGAGGAGATGTCGTTTGAAGAAATTGTTTACGGACGGACGGACGGCGGACAAAGTGTGATCACAAAAGCTCACCTTGTTACTATGTGACAGCTGAGCTAGAAACGCTTGGAATTTAATGCGAATCATTTGCTAGCAAGGCCTTACTCTCTCTGTCTCTCTGTATATATATATATAATTTGAAACACTCTCGTCCGAGGACTATATATATATGCTTCCCAGTGCGAGGTTACTTTTGTGTTGAGGTTTTACGGTTTTACGGTCCAGTCAACCCAGTGGGGTCATGTCAAGCGCGGTCAGTTTACCTAGCCACACGTTTACTGGGCAGGCTTAGTCCTCTAAGCGGTTAACCAGTATTGTGCACATTCTTTCGCCAGAAACTGACAACTGCCCTTCTTGAATCAACGGAAGGGAGAGAATGACCGTAGAAAATATTTCAATCTCCACGAGAGAATGTTGCCGACCTCGGCGGGGGTTGAACCCGCGACCTCCTGGTCTCCAGTCGGACGGCGCATCCAACTGAGCCACCGAGGCCGGCCCGAGGTTACTTTTAAATAAATATATATATATATATATATATATATATATATATATATATATATATATATATGAGAGTTGGCAACATTCATTTAGAGATATATGTACACACACGTTCACTGGGCAGGCTTAGAGGCTTAGTCGTCTAAGCGGTTAACCAGTATTGTGCACATTCTTTGTCAGTTTCTGGAGAAAGAATGTGCATAATACTGGTTAACCGCTTAGAGGAGTAAGCCTGCCCAATAAACGTGTGGTTAGGTAAACTGACCGCGCTCGACATGACCCCATTGGGTTTACTGGACCGTAAAACCTCAACAAAAATGTACGATAAAAAATCATTTCATTTTTTATCCAGTTCAAAAACGAGAGAAGCTGTCAGATTCCACATTTTATGATTGTGTTATTACAAAAATATCAATTTATTAAACCTTTCATGGATAATGAAATGTCTGTTTTGAGGAATATGGAGCCCTTCATTTTTTTTTTTTTTTTTTTTTTTTTTGATTTGGGTTTTACGGCCCTTTCAAGAATATTTCACTTATATCGAGCCGATCGTTCATCGAAGGTGGGCGAAAACCGGAGAACCCGGAGAAAAACCACCTGACCATCCGTAAGCAGAACTTGGCTTTCCCACATATGACCCGAGCGAGGCTCGAACCACAGCGGTGAGAAACCTAATGGATTAAGAGTCAACTCTCTTATCCACTAGGTGGAGCCCTTCATACCAATGAGCCTTTCTCAAATAAGCATTTGCAGCCGGCAGAGTCCCAGATCGGCTTAGTTTCATACGCAGTCTACGGTGTCATGTAAATGGGTAGCTGACAGTCTCTGACCTGAGCAGACGCTGCTTGCGTGGTAAGGTTGAACCATGCAGTGTCCTCAGAAAAGAGACTTTATCACTTTTATCGCTGTTCGTCTATATACTATAGTATCCAATGTCTCAGTGAGCGGACAACCAGTTTTTGTCAGACTAACCTGATGCGCCAGCCGGCTGAGCTAAATTTCATTGTTCATTTCGTTGCCGTTCCTATAAGACTGCATGTGCACCCAGCGAAGACTCAGATCAGCCAGGGAGTCTGTGCAGCAGTCTGATCAGAGTATTCACAGGGGACTGTGGATTGCAAAGGAGCCAAAGAGCATCTTCAGGCAGTCCGCAAAGACTCTGATCAGCCTTCGTGGATACAGCACAGGCTGATCTGAGTCTTCGTTGGGCACACATGTAATCTTGTAGGAAATGCTGTGCCTCGGCTGAACAGTATGCTATTTAGAACCTTCTCATATTTCACAACGCACTTTATTACGCTTGTTTATTTGAGTCTTTGGTTAACAACATGTCATATGGGTCATTTTGTGTCGTCTCCCAAAGAAAGCCAGAGAAAGGAACAGATAAAAGGAAAGAAATAGAAGAAGATAAAGAAAAAAAATCAAAAAACAAATGAGAGTGTAGAAACATGAGAAATGCTACCATGCCCCCTTCCCCTACCTGCTGGAAGTAAGGCAAAGTTTGCGTGCCTGTAAAGCACTATAAATATAGCAAACACAACATGTCAGACAACAATATTTTTGTACCAAACAAAACATGCTTTTTACACAACAATTTAAACCTTAAAGTGCTCAGACACCATCTTATTTGTTTGTTTCTCCGAGAAAACAAGACTAGGCAGAGGATTCACATGAAACGCCAAGTCTTATAAACTCTGAAAAATTCAAAAAAATAGATAAATAAATAACATAACATAAAAATATAATTAATAAAAAAAACAATAGATAAATGTCGTGTGCAGAGTTGTGATAAGACTAAGGTTTAAAAGCATATATAAGAAACATAACTTGAAGAAATGACCAAACTAAGCGAAAATGACAATTCGAGCATCTATAAATGAACAGAAATAGATCAGCCTGTGCATGAACACAATCTGATTGGAGCAGTGCCTCATCCACATAAGAAATCTGGGGAAACAACTCTGCAAACATTGTTTTTGCCCCCGTCCCTAACGAAAAGGATCTACTTTAAAAGGGAGCCAATTCTTACATTTTAAAGCAGACCCCTTTTCAAAAGGGGTATAATGCGTGGAAAAAGAAATAGAAAGTCACAAAAATTGTCTCCCTTATAACATCACCTCGGGATCTGATCAGACTGCACAAACGCAAGGCTGATCTGGTTATTCGGCACTTATCTGTCCCCAAAGTTATTGTTAGATAGAACTTGTTCAGTTTAATAAAACTGCTTGTTTTAGGGCTTATTTTTGCCCTCTTAGCCCAGGGGCTTATTTTTGTCCACTTAATTCAGGGCTTATCTTCCCTTTAGCACTGGGGCTTATTTTTGCCCTCAAAGCCTACTTCCTGCTAGGCTTACGTTCACTGCATATCTACTGTACATTGCCCACTGTCTGTATGCTCGACCTATCTCAATACGGTCAATGGATGTAACTATATGCCATTTTGATACGTTGCGTTCAAATCAACCCATTTCTAGATTTCCTAAAAAAACTGCAAATTACCTCAAAGAATTAAAGTTTAAGAAAAAATAATGAAAGCTAACAGAAAACGCAATATACATTTCTTTTCCTTTAAATAATGGATATGTCACTATTTGATGTGAGCATAAATTCTCAACTTTTAAGATTTCCGTTGACTTAAATGGTGAAGTCGCCGGGCCGGAATGTTGGCATTAACATTTTTCTTTGAAAAATCAAAACAGTTCAGCATGAAAATGTTTTATACGCCTCGAAATTAAGTTTATTAGGGTTATCAATTTGCATACTTTTGCTATATTATATATACGTTTTATGTTTTATATATTATACAAGAGATTCTGGATCATTTAAAAATATCTAAAAATAACTTTCAAGTTGAAAATCCTATGATGAAATTTGTTGTTATAGTTGTTATAAGAAAGTTTTAAAGCTTGAAAATTCTACGATGAGACCAGTTGCTGTACAGGAAAATAAAAAGCATTATAAATGTTCCAGAGTTTCTTTTTTTTTAAATATACCTATTAGTATCCGTATTATGGGTCAAATTAATGATATATATTTATAGGTTATAAGATTTGTATGGAGATATAAATTGTGGGGACGAATTGCTTTGGGTGAACCGACGAGCGTGCGAGTCAGTTCCGCCACAACAATGAGTCCCACAAAATGTATCTCCATACAAATCCAATAATCTTTTTGTTATATATTTGTGTATTTATTTTCTTTTTTCCGCCACCAGAGCTTCTGTCTTCAAAAAAAGTATAATTATGCATGTAATGTTTTACTTGTACACCATGTTTCAAGTCGAGTCGTATGTATTAAACCTAATCACGTGACTTGCTTGGTAAACGAAAGAAAATATACATGGCCGACAAACTTTTGTGACGGCTGAATTCAATCCAGATTTTTGAAATTTTAAAGAATTATTAATAACTTTGAACGTTTTATGAACTTTGTTCGTCCTTTAATTGAAGGGAATAATCGATCTGAGTGAAAATGAGACCCTGTAACGCATAATAAATCAAAATCGTGACCTGACATCGGCTGATCTCGCGCTCGGCACGGCGTACTGAACTCATGACGACACAATCCTTGCCAACGTTCAATATGGTACAATACGACCAGTATTAGTCACTTTCGACGGTGCATTTTAGATAGGGACAATATTTAAAATATATAACTAATGGAAATATATAATTATGAAAGTACATTGATTTATACGGCGACGTCACAAAGTGGCAGCGACGTCAAAAAGTGGCGAATATGAAAAAGTCCACTGACTGTATATCCTGATTTTTTAATTGTCCGCTGTGTTCAGTCTGTCCTAACCTTGGGCTGAGCGATTTTGCGATATCCCAACATACCCAGTTCTGTCATGTCCGGAATGCATTGAATGTTGAACCTTATTTAACCCATTAATGCCAAGTAGTCTCTTCTACCTCATCTTTTGCACAGGTCCATTTTCTATTTAAGGGTTGTCTGGTTCGGTTTATTTTTATTATTTTTTTTTTACAGAAATTCTTATGTTCAGTACAAGAAATGTTGACCCTGATCAAACGCCGCCTTCTGTGGCCTTTGATCCGGGTGTACACTGTTTGCGTTAAGTCCCAACTTTGTACAGCTTGGTACTAAAGAATTACAGTAAATGTACATTGAATTTCCTTTAAGAATTAATTTTTGGACAGACAGCCCTAAGCGGTCTAGACTGCGCAGACCAAGATCAGGCATCACTTCCTTTCTGTCTTAATACAAATGATAAAATACAGTACCTTATTAGTACCGAGAGGACCAAAAATGGAGCCTAGTCTAAGAGTTAGAAGATCCACATCAAGATGCCGCAGACAATATTCTACACTGTTTGCCATTCATCCAGCAAATTTAAGTCATCAACATGTATACAGTGAAATGCACTTATTTAACTTTTAGGACAAACACAGCAAGGGGTTAAGGTGTCCGAATATTTAGTGTGAGTATGGTAACCTAATAATGCCATTAGGGTTAGGGAACAGCCTTTTCCATCCTGCAGATCGGTAGGTACCATTATCTACTTTAAAGGGGGTGTTCTCGAGAACCATCTATATTTGCTTCTGGAAGAGCTTATAAGAAACAAACAAGCCAGAAGGGTGTTTGCGAAAACAGGCGTCTGTATGGCTCTCTTTTTTGTGCTCCTTGCTAAAATGTTATGTGCTACTTGCTTGTTGTTTTAGATTGGTAACGTCTTATAAAGTAGTGCAGACTCTGATCAGATACCAAGCTCTGCAGATCTATACTGTTTGGTAAAAGTACAATTTGAGGACGCTAGACAAACTAATATTTTGATGTTGCCCAAGAGCGTAGACAGAAAGGAATTTTTTTTTTTTTTTTTTTGCACACTCAGGAAAATTAAGAAAAAAAATCTCCCTGGCATTACTTACAAAACGTGGGGTTACTCTTAAAGGATATTATTTGCTCCCAGAAGGAGCGATTTCTATGATATAGGACTATATAATTTATGTTTGGTAACCTTCTCGCTTTCAAATATTTGTACTTTCTCTACGCACATGCGTAATGTGGGTAATGAGCACTATCCCTGTGTTGCCTGTTTTTGTGTTTGTGAGAGTTGGAAGTTTAGTGGTCATGTCAACAATTTTGAGTCATGGCGAGCCGTCTACCGGAGGAAGAGAAAATCAGTAAACAATTCAAGGTAGAAATTACAAAGACCAACATTGTCCTTATTTGCTCACCTGTGCACCTAAGTATGTATGTAGCCAGGAGGCACCAAGGACAAAATTTGCGGCCAACAATTTTCCTATACATATGTATAGGGAACCAAATTTAACTTAGTTGTAAAGAAAGTCGAGATCAACCTAAGATCACCATTAGAACTGAGTTGGTAGATCTTCCATTCATGATGTTATCCACCTAAACTCAACCTCTAAAGCTTTCTTGGGTTCTGGAGAAGCTTTTTATATGGTTTTACATCTATGGGTATGGTGACCACCTTGGTCAATGAAACTTGATTTAAAAAAAAAAAAAAAGAGTTCAATTCTCCAGTTGAAATTTGGTGAAAAGTGGTCTAGTGGTTTAATTTAAAAGAAGTTGTTAAAAGACTTGATGACTTTATACATGTATGCTATAGCCCAGCGGCGATGGCAGATAACTCGCGGGGATAGAACTGTGATTGTAACTGAAAGGTTTTGCTACTTTGATCACATATAGTAAGGTTCAACCATTACTCTTTCGAGAAAATAACACGCAGATGCGCTGACTGATCTGTGCCTTCGCTGTTCACACAAGGAAAGGACCTTTTCCTCTTGTAGGGCATCTACTGTATCATGTTAAATTGCTCATAATTAGACTATCCTCGGGACAAACTATGCACTTTGACTTATGGTACTACTGGGTCAGAACAGTTAGCTCGACTTAAACATGTCACAAAGCAGTCTTTCTATGGGAATATCTCCAATCGTCCGGCGGAAGAATATCTCTTCGACGGCGCGTGGACTGACTGTGCGTAGTGTGGGCAGTGAGAGCAGAAGTTTTCCGAATCTAACTTTCGATGCAGGGCAGTTGGAGAAGATGTAATCACTTAGCATTATCTGTGCTTGGTCTTGTAACAGCTCAACTTGCAGTAAGTCCCGGAGTCCCCTGACATCTGTAAGAAAACAAGGTACCGTATTTAGTCTAATCATTCCAACAGACAGGCCTGAGCATACAGTAATCGTCAGATCAGACGCCACAGAACGTGCTGGATGATTAGGGTCTGAAAGGTTCACCACCCATCCAACGCAATTTAGACACATCAAAAGGTAGCATATGTAGTATTTTTTTTTTTTTTTGTTTTTTTTTTTTTTTACTTTCAAGCCGAAACATTCCGGCAATACAGAACAAATCTAACTCGCCAAAATAACATACT
The DNA here is from genome assembly GCA_964016985.1 of Anodontia alba. NCBI lineage: Eukaryota > Metazoa > Mollusca > Bivalvia > Lucinida > Lucinidae > Anodontia > Anodontia alba. Next base: position 57,577,218 of record OZ024821.1, on the reverse strand, counting down.
CAGTTTTTATAGTCTATGCTCATGAGGAATAAGGTAAATTGCAACATCACTCACGTCCCCTTGCAGCTTTGAGCGGATATATAATGTATGAGCGCAATAGTTTCAAAGGAAGAGAAAATTTAATATCAGCAGTATATCGAAGTCCGGACGACGTTTTATGACCTCTATTCTCAACGACAGCTGCTGTGATCTCAAAATGTTTTGAAGTATTGATCTTTTATCTTTTTTATCTTTTTACTGACAATTTAGGGTCAATAATTATAAAGAGGTAACGTATTGAAACATTTCAGTCTGAGCCGGTTGTTGTTGTATTCTGGTTATACACCACTTTCAACAATCGTTCACTGTCTGGACGTGGCAGGGAGCTCTATGCTCAGTTTTAGAATACTGTTCCACTGAAACATCACACCCCAGACACATGAAATGATATTTCGCCCAGTCACATTATACTGACACCAGAATGACCAGTTCTAGTCTACTTTGTTGAAGGCTCCATATTCCTCAAAATAGGCATTTTTATTCAAAAAAGTTTTAGTAAATTGATATATGGTATCAAAACAATCATAAGATGTGGTACCTGACAGCCTTTACAATTTCAGTTAGTCTATCGTTCTTGAAATGAAATGATTTTTTATCGTATCTCTGAATTAATATTGCCAACATTAATCCAGAGATACGATAGAAAAAAAAAAATCATTTCATTTTTGATCCAGTTCAAAAACGAGAGACTCTGAAATTTTACAGGCTGTCAGATGCCACATTTTATGATAGTATTGATTTTTTTATTTGGGTTTTACGGCCCTTTCAAGAATATTTCACTTATATCGAGCCGATCGTTCATCAAAGGTGGGCGAAAACCGGAGAACCCGGGGGAAAACCACCTGATCATCAGTAAGCAGAACTAGGCTTTCCCACATGTGACCCAAGCGAGGCTCGAACCACAGCAGTGAGAAACTTAATGGATTAAGAGTGCGCTCTCTTATCCAGTAGGCTACGGGGGTCCGCTATTATAGTATTGATACTATATATCAATTTATTAAACCTTCCTTGGATAAAAAAAAATGTCTGTTTTTGAGATATTTATAATTTTTAGCTATATAAACTTAAACACAATATATTTTGACTTTTTTTTATGAAAATTCTAAGTCCGTGACCTTGACCCCAAGGTCACCCCCGGGATGGGGATGATGCTGATAAAACTTTTAGACCTATATCTACCATCATGCCAAATATGAATGAAATCCATCAAAGGGTCTTCAAAATATGCGGTCTTATAAACTTTAACGCAAAAACTTTGATCCTGTGACGGAAAGACGAACAAACGAACGTACGTACGAACAAACGAACGGACGAACGAACGGAAAAGCGAAAACTATATACCCCCACATAGCCTTTAATGCTGAACGCCAAGCAAAAAAGCAGCAAGTACCATTTATTATACACCCGACAACAAAGGGTCGTATTATGTCGTCACGTTGTCCGTCTGTCTGTCTGTCTGTCTGTCTGTCTGTCCATTAACGTCTCGTGTCCGCTTCAAATCTCCTTCATCGCTTGAAGGATTTTTTTTTAAACTTTGCTCAAATATTTTGCCATACCAAGACCATATGCAGAACTTATAAAATCAATTCCGCCAAATGAAGGTCAAAGTCACATTTAAAGATCAAAGTGCACATGACAATATTTTGTGTCTGCTCTATAACTTTAAAACCATTCAAGATTTCTTCATGAAACTTGTACAAATGTAAGTCATGATCAGATATGTACAGAGAAAAAGAACCGTAACCCTACTTTCAGTTCTGACGTAACTATGCCTCTTTGTTCACTACAGGCAATATTGCGTGTCCGCTCGATAACTTTAAAACCGTTTAAGATTTCTTCATGAAACTTTGTACAAATGTAAGGCATGATCAGACAATGTGCAGAGAAAAAAGAACCGTAACTCTACTTTCAGTTCTGACGTAAATCTGCCCCTTTATTTATTTCAGGCAGTATTTTGTTTCGTGTAAGATTCTTCATGAAATATTGTACAAATATAAGGCATGATCAGACGATGTGCAGAGAAAAACAACCTCAGTACTGAAGTAATTATGCCCCTTTGTTTATTTCATGTGGTGAGGTTGTGTCCTCTCTATAACTCTAAAACCGTTTAAGATCTCTTCATGAAACTTTGTACAAATATCAGGCATTATCAGACAATGTGCAGAGGAAAAGAAGCATAACCCTATTTTCAGTTTTGACAGAATTATGCCCTTTTATACAATAGAGTGAGGTTGTGTTCCTGTGTCCGCTCTATAACTTTAAAACCGTTTAAAATTTCGTCATGAAACTTTGTCCAAATATGAGGTATGATCAGACAATTTGCAGAGAAAAAGAACCATAACCCTACATTGAGTTCTGACAAAATTATGCCCCTTGTTTATTTCGGGCAATATTTCGTGTCCACTCTATAACTAAAACCGTTTAAGATTTCTTCATGATACTTTGTACATGTACAAATATAAGGCATGATCAGTCGATGTGCAGAGAAAAAGAACCATAACCTTACTTTCAGTTCTGACGTAATTATGCCCTTTGTTTATTTCATGTAGTGAGGTTGTGTCCACTCCATATCTCCTTTAGCAATCGAAATATTTTTTCATATGCCTGTCAGAAGACAGGTTGTATTATGTCCTGACTTTCTCTGTCCATCTATTCGTCCATCTATCTATCTATTAACTTTTCGTGTCTGTCCAGATTTCCTTCACAAGGATTCCCTTGACCTTTGTCTGATATTCTTCCAGGATTTTTTGTGACCATTTACTTGCAAACAAGCATGAAACCAAATTAGTCAACTCAATTTGTCAGAGGCAACATGCCTTATTTTGCTTAGATTCTCAGGTCTTCTTGTTTGCTCATATGATGCAAATATTCCTGTTACTGAAAAACCACTATGGTCGTATATTGCCCCGCTCAGCGGAGCTCTGGTTAAAGTCATCTGGCCGGGAATCAACTTCACCAACAGAGCCATTATGCCGGTCAATCTGAGCCGAGACTGAGCCGGGGCAAAGCATTTCCTACAAGACTGCATGTGTACCGATCTTGTAGGAAACACTGTCTCGGCCTATTTATTTTTCTTTAAAACTGAACTTGTTTGGGTTGTGCAAAGAGAAACATGTCTTCGATATATACGGACAGCAAATACCCAGATCAGCCTACACATCGGCGCAGTGTGGTCAGGGCCTTCGCTGTCTGCTTACAGAATGATTGGGTGCTGTAGAATATAATGAATAGCAAAATCCCTGATGTTTTCACTGGCTTATCAGGATATTTACTGTTCACATACACCCTGAAGACACCTTTTCTCGTGGCGCGGCTCTGATGTCTACTACTGCTACTACTAGCACTACTGATAACAAAAAGATACTGCACCTGACTTGAATAACACGAGTGCTTTTAGACAAGCATATTCTGTAGGATCAACCCTCATGGCACCAAAGCGACTAAGGATGTCTTGCAGTAATTTAAGCTGTGTAGCAAATAATCTACAGCGATCTGTTTGATCGGTAAGAGAAAATCCGCTCGCAACAAGTAAACAATCTGAAAGAAAGGTAGTTGCTCTCAAATATGAATTTGCGTTAATCATTATAGGCCGCCGGCCAGCTATGGTTTACCTCCACCCCTCTTTTGTAGACCATATTTTTCTTAAAGCCTATTATCTTGCAAGTATTTTGCAGCATGTTAGCCATCTAGTGATAGGGGCGTTACAAAGTAACAGCCTGTTACATTCGTTACCCCTACAAACTGTATAATACCATAGGAAATTATTAAACCTATGAGAATTGGAGCAAAAGTAATATATGAAGCTAAAGAACAGTCCACTAGCTACAACATGTGATGTTTGAAACTTCTTTTTGGTCTTACATGTCATTACGCATGTTACATTTTCTAATGAACCCTTTAGAAATGTGTATTTAACTCATATAGTTCATTTTCATAGATTGTACTTTGCCTCTGTGACCTTAAGATAGTAATTTCTGATAAGGTATTTAAATACCCTTTCCAAAGCTGCAAAAATTATTTCTCTAGCTTTTATACTTTGTAAGTTATTGGCTGTTAAGCAAAGTCACACCACTGTGAAAAGCAACATTGAAAAAAAACTCATTTTCACATAATATCACATCAAATGCTGCCTAGAAATTGTACAAATAAAGTGAACTCTTATTTTAGCATTATATCTTAGTAATATGAGATACAAAGGTACAACAGTAAAGTTGCTATCTGCATCTTGGCCACTTTTACATAAAATACTGAATACTGTTCTGAAATTTTCAGTTTATGATAAATGCTCGTAATTTCTTTATGTCTAAATAAAATATCTCTCGTTCGTCTGTCATTACTGACAATGACCAATCCTAATCAACTGTGTGATGTTTTATTATTTGTGTGTTCTAAGATGGCTGATTAGACCAATCTTAGCTCTAAACTGCCTGTTGCAGATAGACCAAGAGAGGTCTGAGGAAGAAAGCTCTGTTGGTGATGCCTTAGCTCTGGCTTTCCGCTGTGCACGTTTCTGCTCGGCTTCGCTGATTCTTTTTGCTTCGTATTCACCAGCTCCCCTTTTTATGGGGCCTCGCCACTTTGTACGATCCTGTGCAATCTGTTCCCATGACTCTGTTGGTATGTTGAAGTCTTTAAGGGAGGCTTTGAGGATGTCCTTGTATCGCTTCTTCTGACCACCATGGGAGCGTTATCCTACTTGAAGTTCTCCATAAAGGATTTTCTTTGGCAAACGTTCATCAGGCATTCTGGTAACATGGCCTGTCCATCTTAACTGTGCCAATTTCAGAAGAGTATGTACACTCTGCATCCCTGTCTTTTTCAGGACTTCTGTGTCTGGAATTCTGTCTTGCCACTTGATCTTTAGAAGTTTTCTAAGACAGTTTGTATGGAAGTGGTTCAGTCTTTTGGCATGCCGTTGGTAAACTGTCCAAGTTTCGCATGCGTATAATAGTGTTGGCAGCACTACCGATCTATATACTTTCAGCTTTGTGTCAAGTCTGATTCCACTTCGGTCCCAAATACTTCCACGTAGCCGGCCAAATGCTGCACTAGCTTTGGCAATTCTAGCATTGACTTCATTATCAATGTGCACAACTCTAGACAATGTGCTTCCAAGGTAGGTGAACTTGTCTACCACTTGCAGTCGTTGACCTTTCACTGTGATGGTAGGCTCCTTGTAAGGCTTTCCAGGTGCTGGCTGATATACTACCTCAGTCTTTTTGATGCTTATTGTGAGATTATAGCTGTCACATGAATCAGATACTTGATCCACACCTTTTTGCATTTTCTCTTCTGTTGGAGCACCCTTTGCCATGTCATCAGTAAAGAGGAACTCGTCTAGCATCTCTGTCTGCACCTTAGATTTAGCTTGCAACCTTCTTAGGTTGAAAAGTTTCACATCAAAGCGATACCTCATAGGTATACCATTGTCACAATCCTGGAAAGAATCTGTAAGCATGGCAGAAAACATCATGCTGAACAGTGTTGAAGCTAGTACACAGCCTTGCTTAACTCCATTTGTCACAGGAAATAGATCAGAAAACTCGCCATCATTTTGGACCCTTGCAAGCATACCATCATGGAACTGCCGCACCATTGCTAGGAATTTGGCAGGACAGCCAAACTTTGCCATAATTTTCCAAAGTCCCTCACGACTGACTGTCAAATGCTTTGGTGAGGTCGACAAAGGTCATGTAGAGGTCCACATTTTGTTCCTGGCATTTTTCTTGAAGCTGTCGTGCTGTAAAGATCATGTCTATTGTTCCTCTGTTTTTCCTGAATCCACACTGGCTTTCTGGTAGAAGCCCTGACCGTTCGAGGTGTTCAATTCAATCGGTTCAGTAGGACCCTAGCAAGGATCTTCCCAGCAATTGGCAATAAAGAGATGCCTCGATGATTGTCACAGACTTGAGGATTCCCTTTCCTTTTGAATAGGTGGATAATTGTTGCATCCTTGAATTTTTTAGGGATGGCTTCTTTTCTCCATATAATGTGAAATAACTCTGTCAGTTTCTCTGCAACTGGAGGACCTCCTGCTTTGTAGATCTCTGCAGGTATTGCATCTGATCCTGGAGCCTTGCCAGATGACAGGAGTTTTATTGCTTTCACTGTTTCAGAGCCGGTTGGGAGCTCATTAAGCAGCGGATTACATTCCACCTGTGGTAGTCTGTTGATAGCTTCATCATTGATAGATGATGGCCGATTAAGGACACCATCAAAGTGTTCAGCCCATCTTTTCAAGATAGCTTCTTTGTCAGTCAGAAGACTAGTTCCATCTGCACTAAGGAGTGGGGTGGTTCCTGGGGACCATATACAGTCTTGAGTGCATCAAAGAACTTTTTCATGTCCTTTCTGTCTGCAAAGGACTGGATTTCATCAGCCTTACACAGCTAGGAGTCTTGCATGTCTTTGAGGCAACTCTGAACTGTCTTGCATATGTTTGAATAGGCAGTCTTGCTAGATACTGAGCCTTGTGTTTATGGTGTTTCTCTTCAAGGAGTCCCTGAATTTTTTTGTCATTCTCATTAGACCAATCTTGGTGTTTGCGAGATACTGGTCCTAGGGAATCCATTGCTGAAGAGTGAACGGTGTCTCTGAAGACTGTCCAGCTCTCATTTACATCTTCTGAACTGTGTTCCAGTGCATCTAAACGGCTGCAGAGATCGTTGACGAATGCTTGCCTCTTGCTGTCTTGTTGCAGCTTGGAGACATCTAATTTCTTTGGCACCTTCTTGCCTTGTGGTCGTCGTACAGGCTGAATGTGCAGGTTGAGTTAGTTGACAACAAGCCTGTGATCTGTCCAACAGTCTGCACCACACATAGTTTTTATCACTCTGACATCCTGTCTGTCCTTCCTTCGCACTATGACATAGTCAATGAGATGCCAGTGTTTGGAGCGAGGGTGCATCCATGCTGTCTTTCTGCGAGTTGGTAGACGGACGACTGTGTTGGTGATCAGTTATTCATGCTCTGCACACTTCCTTAAAAGGAGGAGTCCATTGCTGTTGCACTTCCCTATATCTTCAGATCCAATCACTCCTTCCCAGGTCTAGTGGTCTGTGCTCACTCTGGCATTGAAGTCCCCAAGGAGGATGAGTTTGTCTGTCCGGGGTGCTGCAGAAATCACAGAATCCAAATCATCATAGAACTTGTCTTTAACCTCATCTGGGTTGGTCATTGTGGGTGCATAGGCACTTACAATTGTTGCATGCCTCTTGCCAGATAAGGGAAGTCGCAGTGTCATCAGGCGGTCATTTATGCCTTTGGGAAGGCCTGAGGGCTTGCTGACGAGGTGTGACTTGATGGCGAATTCTACTCCTGCTTTACGCCGCACTTCTTTCTTGCGTCCACTCAAGAAGAAAGTGTAGCCAGCACCAACTTCTTTTAAAAGCCCTTCTTCTGCAAGGCGAGTCTCACTCAGAGCTGCAATCTCAAAAAGCCCTGTGGCGATGGGCGAGCGGCGAAGCAGCAGTTGAGGAAACACTGTAAGCTGTAGTTGCGGACCTGCACACAGGCGGCTTGGTTCTATATGGTCGCTTTCCTTAAGAGCGAAGCAGTATGGGGAATTCGGCAGCCGAACTGAGCGACTGAGCAGACCTTTTTAGGATCACACTGCTCACCCCCGTAGCATGGGGAAGGGGCTAGAAAAGGTTTCCTAAACAATTGCCTGCTTCAAAACTCCTGGCTAGTTAACCGCGATCAGCGGGAATCCCACTTAGCGGTCGAACAAGAAAAAAGAAGATGAAGGTGACACCTCTAACCATCGGCGCTTGGAATGTGCGCACCCTAATGGACACTTCTGGTTCTGACAGACCTGAGCGAAGAACAGCTCTAGTTGGTAAAGAACTTGACCGATACAAATAAAATATCTACAGATGAATTATATGTCAGATCCTCACATGACTTTGATTAATAATTGATCAGTGGTAACATGTGTAACACCTCAATGTCTTCATTTTAAGGGATCTTTCTCTCTGTAAAGGTCTTTACCTATACTTTTATCTCTTGAATTAATATTCGGTTTTAAAATAAGGTTTTTCAGAATAAAACGATAATAAAGACACTTTCACCTTATTTGTTCTGTTACACTATCAGGTTTGTTACGTAGATAATTTATTTATCTGCAGGCTAGGAAACCAATGCGTATCATTTCAAGAATTTTATTGGTACATTAAGAATATCCAAATTATAGCTTGCTACACTAACTTTTTATGATATTTATTTATGACCTTCAAATCTATTTAAACATGGCACATTATGCAGTTGACCAGCAAGTCCTTCTGTTACATGTTTAATCTATGTAATATAAAATATTATTTTTGATTAAACAATATTGGTACAAGCATTGTCTCATGCCAAGAAGTGCATGTATTTAATACCAGAGTAGCATTTACATGTAGTCCTGATCAAAACAAAATGTTTATCACTATCATAAGCTGCCGCAGGACATATAACGCCACAGGACATATAATGCCTGTGAATACAGCAATGACTGGTCAATGTCATCCCTCCCTGAGTGCTCAATGAATAGCAAAGGACCTCAGCTTTCTTCATGCAGACTGCAAAGACTTATCAGACTGAGCGGGCAACCAGGCTGATCTGAGTCTTCGCCAGGTGCACAAGTCAATTGTTAGTTTTGTCATACTGCGGCTTAAATACAGTAAGATAACAAAGTTAATCATATAACACTTTGCCTTACGGTAATATGATTTATCCCAAACATACAGTGTTACTTTATTTCTTAAATATACAGAATACAATAATCATTAAAGATAAGTGTGTAACATTAGGCAAATTTAGAAACATACATATCACAATGAAATTAAGTTTATATTGAAACAATTCAGTGACTTTTATACCTTTAAGAGATTGACTCCACGCTTGTGTTAAAAACAAAAAAAAGGTATGTTTCTTGATTTTCATCTGCTTCATGCATACGTACATTTGTACATTTTCCTTTTATAACATAAACTACCGGGGCCTAGCTAAAACGCAGGAATAAAAAACCAGATCAATATTGTTGGATATAATTAGCTATAGTCAGCATTACATATGGACTTGAAATTAACTCTATGAAAGGACCTAGAAAAGCTGTTCTTAGTGTTGAATTCTGAGCAGTAGAAGTTGTATACAGAGTATGTCTCAAATATGTAAATTTGAACACTGATCAGTCTCTGAGCAGAAGGAATACGGCCTTAATGAACATGGGACTTAAATAATAGTTATGAAAAATCGTTTTGTCTTATTTTGGTAGGGTCAGTCTTTAGAGGCAAAATAAAAGTTGTAAAAATCTAAATGGAGATATGCAAGGAGTCTGACTAAGAATAGCAGTTACAGTTCTGTTACATACGTTACCAGACATATTAGGTAAATGATAATGTCTGTTAATGGTACTTTATATTGGTAGTAAACGATTCACCTTAATAGAATCATCGACCATCAGCAGGTACTAGGTCATTGTCATTTCTGGAATTGCAGTGGAAATAAAAGGTGACAATAAAATACTGGCATCCAAATAATCAGGAAATAAATGGTATATCAGGGGTAGGGACAGAAGAATTTTTTTATATCTTCATTATAGTTTCTTGGCAGCTAAATCTAATTCAGACTCTGGCGGAAGCCATTTAAGGCTCAGAGACACAACCATTACTATCAGTTATTTTATACTATCACCATTCTAACAATCAAGTACATGTTTTTAAGGTCCATTATAAAGTAACAAAGAGATTGGAAATCGTTAAGCTTAATGTTGTTGTGTGTTATTCCTATTACTTATATCACTAATAAGATTTTTTGTTTGTGTTGAGGTTTTACGGCCCAGTCAACCCAATGGGGTCATGTCGAGCGCGGTCAGTTTACCTAACCACACTTTACTGGGCAGGCTTAGTCCTCTAAGCGGTTAACCGGTATTGTGCACATTCTTTCGCCAGAAACTGACAACTGCCCTTATTGAATCAGCGGAAGGGAGAGAATGACCGTAGAAAATATTTCATGATCAATCTCCACGAAATAATGTTGCCGACTTTTGTATAATCTTATATCTAAAATGCTTTTTCTTATCACTACATAGATGATAAACAATAGTAATCATTTATTTAATGTGTTTGTCATCAAATTTTATTATGTATGACTGACCTATATGTGTTGTGTTTACATGGTATTTCACAATAAGCAGATTTTATTGAAGCAAACTGTCTTCCAGCCAGCATAAATGTTTTATTTTATACAATGTGGCAACAGAGAAGTGCCAGAGTGTGCATGCTGTGTATTTGGCTGCATCTTAGAGATGGCTTAAAATTGCAGTGTAGTTTTGATATATGTGTGATGTTATTATCAGCGTGATTACCACTGCATTTTTATGTAAACTCAAATAATGAAATAGCTCTCCTTGAATAATTTGTGCTCTCAGAATGTTTGTTTTCACTTTATTCATTTTTTTGAGTTGATATTAGGAAAGTATACAGTATTTTCATTGATGGAGCTTTACTGAAGAAATTTCTCTGCAAACACTGTCTATAAGAAACAGTGGTCTAATATCACAGCACTTAAACTGACATATAACGTGTGTAACAGTATTAAGTGTGCAATATTTCTGGAAGTCTACATGGATTTAAGTTTAAGAGAATCAGCTTTATGCACAGAACATAAGCAATGAAGAGCTCATATCATGTAGGTATTATGAACAAGAGGATATTTCTCTATTTTTTATAGGTGCATTGTACTATTTTAAAGATAAAATTATAATCGGATACACCAGCAGAAGATTGGCGAGAGTTTTCTTTCACTTAACTCAGCAAACTATAAAGGTGTCTGATAAATAGTTTACTATGTTTGTTATTAAAAGAATTATAGAGCTGTCTTCCCTTCACCTTTATGTACAAAGTATCATCAGCCATTTTAAACAATGAAGATAAAGTATCACTCAAAAAGTAACGTATATAACATTAAGAATATTATAAAGCATTTATTCAAAGTTTATAATGCATTTAACCAATCATAATAGTTGAATACATTGTACTAAATGCAACAACAGCAAATAAGATGTTAAGCAGTTTGAAAAAAAGATACTTTCCAGAAAAGGAAATTTAGGCTGTTTAAAGTAACTATCGTTCCTTTTGTCATTTCCTTAGTCAAGCTGGTTTGTTTTTATGTCTTGATGTACAAACGAGGGCAAATACTGTTTATCTATTGTAAAACAGCATTAGAATAAATTTCTAGTCACTGACTGGTCATTATCGTCCAAAACGTTGTATCAGGAAACATATATATGAAGTTTATGGCTTTTAGTAACGTATGTAACAGTAATAAAATAAGTCATTGACAGCTCAACATATTGAGATACCTGTCTCTATAAAACCACATGCATTGGTGGCAAATAGCATGCTAATAAGCAAGAATATGGATACTTGAGTATTTACACCAAATAATTTTCTTTGTTTTGAGGGTAACGTTAGTAACATGGCTTTTACACGCAAACGCCCCCATCGCCAGAGAGCTAACATGTGTCATTTTGTTTCTTATATAATGTAGTCTATTATCAATTTCTGACCGTCAAACGTCGTGTCTGCGACCACAGCAGATTAAAATACTTCTTTTATTGGAAAAATACTGCAAAATTAAAAAAGATAGGTTAAAACCTGTAGGAGAAATTGCGCGCACAAGAACCACGGAAGCGCGAATATTATGTGTCCCCTCTTTTTCCGAAAGTCGGGGGACAGTTACCAACCCTTTCATACTTACATGGTAGTTTAAGACGCAACAGTAATAGTGATAAAAATATCACAGCGCATCCGGTGGGTAAGTAATAATTTCTGAATTTCTGATTACAAACCAGTAAAAAAAAAAAAAAAAAAAAAGAAATATGCATCTTAGAAACTGTGGACAACGGGCAGACGACGGGGAAATGACATACTAATAGCTCATTTGAGCATTTGGCTCAGGCGAGCTAAAAAAAGAACATGCACATACTTATTAGTCGGGTTTCTCAATTCCTGTATCTTGCAAAAAAAAACAAAAACGTAACCCTACAATGGAAAGACGTATGGCTGAATCTTTGTATATAAAGCTTGGATTTTGGTTCATCCAAATCCGCTGTAAAGCAATGTAAAACGAACTGCAGTTTGAAGAAAAGCATGCAATTTGCATGCTATTGGTTTAGAGTTGTGCCAAGAAACTGTAAGCGTATAGTAACATGTATATACAAACGGGTAAAATACACCCAATATACATGCAGCTCGCGACAAATTAATCCGGACAGTTGATTTCTGAATATGAATAAGCACTGATCGTTTAAAATTCTCGTCGCGTTGCGTAAAACGGCGTATATTCTATGGAATTTTCATGATTATTTAGTTTGTGGAAATTACGTCAATTATTATGTTTGGTCTTCATACATTCTTATCCAACATAGTTCGTCAACAAAGGTTTTGAAATTATGGACATAAAAAAAATGCGCGGCGATTTCCCTCAGCATACATGTTTAAGACTTACGTAAGTACAATACAGTGCTCTATACGAACGTCACATAAACGCAAAAGCTCGAAAGATGTCTGGTAAAATTCAAAATGTGTCATTCAAAATGGTATCATAAAATTTGCAATCAAACATTTTCTTACAGGTAGCGGCCATATTGGACGGAAAATTGGAACACTTTTTGGTGTTAATCCATTTCTGTATACCTCCTAATAAAGGCTATAGAAAATGGTAAAAGGATTATTTGAAACGCAGTTTGCATGCGATATTTAAAACACAAAATGATGTCAGACAGGAAAGCGGGGTAATCTCCCTTAAATGCGGAAACAACCGGGTGTCCCTAATGATGTCACGTTTGCATTTGCGCATAAGAAAATAAGCATTCTGCTTTCAGTTTTAAGCATTCTTTTCTTTCATTAACCTGAATACACAATGTTTTGTATACTTAGAATTTGTTCAGTATGAACTGGGCTTCCATAGAAACGTGCAAGTTTTCGCAAAACGCAATGTATGCATATCTGCTATACAGTTGTTTTACATACTTACATGTCCAGGCTTTCGTCCTATATCGAAATAATCGTATATCTTTCCGATGCTAGGGTTAGCAAAAATTGAGTACTGGAGTCGCACTATATACCACGATAGAAATAGATGGACAATTTCAAAGGGATCAACGTAAAAGTGTAAGAGGAGTTGCTCCCACACCTATCTACGTATACACTTGCATAGTATCGGAGCTTGAAAAAAAGTATAAGTTTAATATGTGAAAAAAAAAATATAAGAAATAAATTCAGGATAAATACCTGTAAATTTTAAGCAAAATCGGCGCAAAACTGTTGGAGGAGTTTCGCTCACAAGGTACCTACTACCTATACACTTTCGTAGTATACGTGCACATAAAGTGCAAGTTAAAAATGTGAAAAAAAAAGTGAAAAAAAAACAACAACAAAAAAACAACAAAAACGATAATATCAGGATTCCGTTTAAAACACATGCAAAACTTCAGACCATGATTAAAACACCTGTAAAGTTTCGGATTGGCCTAAAACTGTAGGGATTGCGCTCACAGCGTACATACCCCCTGTACGTTTCTATAGTATTGAAGCACGAAAAACGTCTAAGTTAAATGTGTGAAAAAAAAGCACAATTCTGTTAAAAGCACATACATATCCTCAGACCATAAGTTAAACACCTATAAAGGCCTAAACTTTAGGAGAAACTGCTCTCACAAAGTACCTACTACCTAAACACTTTCATAGTAATCGAGCACGAAAAAAGTCTAAGTGAAACGTGAACACAAAAGCAGAAAAAAAATAAAATAAAAAAAAGAACATTTTTTTTTTGGATTCTGTAAAAAGCACATGCATATCTTCGGACCATGATTAAAATGAAGTTTTAAAAGTAAAACATATTTTATCAAGTAATTCTTAACTTATGGATGATGTGCTATTCTCTTCTGTATTAAAAGCTTCCACAGAAAAAACGGCATGTCTTAATCCAGAAGGTCCCTTAGGCATTTACCTGTGTGACGTCATCTTTTCCGCTGTTTTGATCACGTGTTTAGTTTCTTTGTAGAAGAAAACAATATAACTGAGCGAAGCGGGGAGGGAGGAAGGAATTTCTCATCCATAGGTTAAGCATTACTTGTTAAATATGTTTTACCATAAAAACTTCATTTTAACAGCATAATAATCAACCTAAGCATAATATGCTAGAATTTATAGATTAGGAGGGAGGAGCTACTCTAATTCTAACACCATAATATATAGATTCCCTTAACTTCTGGATTAAGACCCAGGAAACTGTGGAATCAGATACATACTATGATATATACTCAATAAAATAATTTAAGGGTCACTAGGTGCAATTTTTCATATATGCAAGCTTTGACCGAGTCTCTGGGCAAAACCACAAAAGATATTGAAATATTGTTGACAAAACCACAAAAGATATTGAAATATTGTTGATGGTTTCTTAAAGTGGAACCCGAAAAGTAGCGTTTCCAACAATAAATTTTGAAATGAAAATTTTCATTTTAAAATTCATAACATTTTTTTAACCCAAACATAAAAAAAATGACATTTGAACATAATAAGTAATGTATTGACTTCAAACTGTGAATAAATCATAGAGAAAACTTTAATTTCAATCAAGAAAGTCACATTTTCCTATATAGAACATTCACAGTCTATGGGGAATCATCAAGGCAATTTTAGCCTCTTAAAGGGTGATTTACTCTACTGACCGTTCTAAGGCGGTGGTCCCGGTGTTAGTCTTACTCTTTGTTGCTTTATTGTTTATACTACGAGTTGATTTTTTTATGTCTTACCTTGTGTTATTTTGTTGTTGTGTTTTTCAGTCCTTTTAGCATTGCGATTACCTCGCTTGGGGAAGAGAGAGCTAATTTTGGTGCTTTTCGTGCGTTTGTTCGATTTGTGTTTGTTTGGTTTTGTCGGTTTCCTTGGTGTCTGGGAGGGGCTGCGGTTTGTGTTTGTGGCACTCTCTGGACTTTTGTCTTACCTTTTTTTTTATTTCTTTTCCCGGCCATATCTGTGTGCCTTTTACTCCTAAAGAAAGTAGAATTTGCAAGATTGTGTTTGGGTAAATCATTGTTTTGACTAAAAATAGAAAGTTTCAGATATTCTGAAGAAACATCATTTTGGGGTAAAAAGTCATTTTTTAGAAATTCGCATTTTTCTCAGAATCTTCTAGGCTGACAATGTTCGTACCATTAGCACTTTGGTAGTTGAACATATTGTTAACATGTTGGGCTTATTGAAATGGGCTTGCAAATAGCAGTATTGCCCACAGAATAATTTTAACAACTGACGGGCCGCACTTGAATGTTTATCAAAGGGAAACTGAAACTGGTGACCCTTTAATTATTTTGTCGAGTATAAAATCTTAAGAATGATCTAGATTCACAATAACATATATTTAAGATATTAATTACCTTAACATATACATAGTTGACTTTGGAGGCTGCCAGTCTTCTTTAGCATCCAAGTCTTGACTTTCCTGGTCCCCCACCCCTTTTTGGGCAACAACTATTGGGCCCAAACTATATAAATTAGCAACTTGCTGAGACATATATCTCAAGTAGTTTCTGGCGAAAGAATGTGCACAATACTGGTTAACCGCTTAGAGGACTAAGCCTGCCCAGTAAACGTGTGGTTAGGTAAACTGACCGCGCTCGACATGACCCCACTGGGTTGACTGGGCCGTAAAACCTCAACACAAAAAAAAATCTCAAGTAGAATTTTGCAAAAGTAGAAGATTGATTCCAGACTGCTGCTTTCAGGATGTTATTGAGCGGAAGCTTATAAAAGAATGTCCAGGAAGAAGATAGTGCCCTAACTTCATGAACCTTAAGTTTTAGGAAAGCAATATCTCTTCGGGTGAGTTTCCTATAGGCAAACTTATTTGTATAAGCTACCCATCTCGAGACTGAAGTCTAATTTTCGTGATTTTGTGTGTTCTTTTGTTTCCAAAGGCAATTCTTTTTTACTTTAATGAGAAATGACATGACTGCCTTTATTTGGTAAAAATAGTCTAGTTCTATTCTGACGATAAGAACTAGTCATCTTAAGGTAAATTTTAAATGCTCTAATTGGGCATAAAAGTCTATCTAAATGTTCCCTCTTACATATTCGAGCTAAGTTTGGAATGACTATAGGATCTGGGCAAATGGACGGAAGCTGATTCTTTGCCAAAAACCCAGTTTGTACGATCAATAATACTGAACCATCTGATTGATGGAACCTCAAATGATCTGAGTCAATTGCCAAAACATGAATTTCACTGCATCTCTTAGCTGTGGCAAGAGCTAATAGAAAGACTGTTTTAATCGCAACGTGAAGTTTAGAAGCCTTAGAATGAGGTTCATATAGGGCTTTTTGTAGACAAACTAAGACCCAAGATAAATCCCATTTCAGGGTAAGAGATCTTTGTACTGGACGTTGCAATTCAAAAGCTCTAATTAACTCTGACAAGACTGGATTAGATTAGACCCGATTCTATTACCAGTCTTAAATTTAAGTGTATTTGAAATCATGGATCTATAGCGCTTGATGGTACTGATTTGACATTTTTTTCTCACAAAAAGGTAAATAAGGAAATCGGCTATTACAATAAGAGGGGCCGAGACCGGATTAGCCTTCTTTCTATGACACCAATTGGAGTATACGACCCATTTTACATCACAGACTTTATGAGTAGATGCACTTTCTGATTTTGAGACAAAATCTGCAACGTTTTGCGAAACTTTTTATCTCTAATTGATTGTTTGATAACACCAAACCGAGAGTTGGGAAATTTTGTCGTTGAAACTTTCCTTTTGCTTGTATTAGTAAGTTTGGGAACATGAGAGTCGAATCGGGGCTGACATTAATAGCTGTAACACATCTGAGAACCTCGAGACTAGACAAACGTCTCAATACAGAATAGTCCCTGGATCAAACGGTGGCGAATTGCATCTTTCAAATGCTCAATTTTCCCAATGTGGATTTGTTTCTAGAATGTTGATATGGAGCTGGAATTGGTCTTCCCTTCAGCGACCATGAAAGGATAGTCTCATCGGGTCGAGATGAGCATCCGTGAATGGAGCGCATTGGGATCTGGAGGATGGATAAATATTCCCTGAACGATTTCATATGAAATCCACCATTTCATATGAAATCGGATCATACTGTTTATCGGAACTTGATGATCTATAGGTAGAATATGAGGTCTACAAACCGACAACAGACAAATTTGTAGCGGTAGTAAATGAAGTCTGCCTAGGACAACAAAGTCTGCTGCAGCACTGATTTTGCCCAAAAGAGAAAAGGAAAGTTCGTGCCGAAGCTTGATCTGAGTTAGAAATTGTTTGATTGTCAGAATAAACGTAAAAAAGATTGTCTTTGGAAACAAAGAACACACTACAATCAGAAAATGGGATTCTAGGTTTTATTGAGACCCTTCATAAGCACTAATGAAGTTTGCTACACTGCTTACGCCCTCTAGCGATTATATGAGCAGAACTCCATTTTCAAATATACTACAATGGGCCCAATGATCCCAAAAGAAATGAAATATAATCTGCACTATGGTGATGTACGGAGAGATGTTCTAACACCGCCACACGTCACTAACACCAGCTGCAGTAAAGTAAAACTAAACGTCAAAAAGACTGCCTTAGGAAACAAAGAACACACTACAGATTAGAAAATGGGAGTTTCGGTTTTATTTAGACTCTTCATAAGCAGAATGCAGCACTACTTGCGCCCTCTAGCATATACATGAGCAGAACTCCATTTTCAAATATACCACAAGGGTCCCAAAGGAAATGAAATATAATCTGCACTATGGTGATGTACGAAGTACGGATTCGATACGATCTGGTGGTACCCAGATTTTTTCTAATGTGTCAGAAATTCCATCACTATGAAGGTGAATTGGTGAGCTGGTATCAAATCTGACTATTTTTAGGTTTGGGTATTAGGTTAGAAGACAGCCGAGTTTTAGGTTCTTACTCTTTGTTGCTTTGTGGTTTATTCTACGAGGCGATTTGTTTTATGTCTTAACCTTGTGTTATTTTGTTCTTGTGTTTTTCAGTCCTTTTAGCATTGCGATTACCTCGCTTGGGGAAGAGAGAGCTAATCTTAGTGCTTTTCGTACGTTTGTTCGATTTGTGCTTGTTTGGTTTTATCGGTTTCCTCTTCCTCTTGGTGTCTGGAAAGGGCTGCGGTTTATGATTGTGGCACTCTCTGGACTTTTCTCTTACCTTTTTTGGAATGAATCCTGTTTGGGGGCAATATGTTGTGTAAGATATAAGTCTGCCGCGTGTCAGATCACATATGAGCCAATCGTCGAGGTATGGAAAAGTGAGATGGCACGTTGACGCAAATGAGCAGCGATTGCGTCCATCAGTTTGATGAAAATCCACGTTCCGAACGTAGAGCCGTGAATTAGAAGACCTGATTGTCGAACACGAAACGAAGGTACTTCCTTGGATGAGGATGAATCGGAACATGTAGATAAGCATCTGTCAGATCTATGAAGACAGCCTAGTCATTGAATAGTATCGATTGCCGTACTGACTTGACTGTCTCTATTTTGAATGGTTGTTTCTTTTCATATAGATTCAACAGAGAAAGATCTATTACAGGACGTAACTTTCCGTCTTTTTTTGGGACAAGAAATAGGTAGGAATAAAAACCGGGAGTTCCCGGATCTTGTACTCTTTCCAATGCCCGTTTCTGGAGAAGTTCCGTTATTTCTTCTCGTAATAACGGGGAGGAATATTGACTCAGACTTATTGGAGCTCTAGATAGAGGGGGAGGGGATGTGGGTCGAATTGAATAAAACCTTTTTTCCTAAAACCTTTCCGAACGATAGAGAGGACCCATTTGTTTGAAGTAAATTTCCCCCATTGTTCCACAAAGTGGGCCAATCTTCCTCCCTCTGGAATATCTGGACGTGGTAAGATAGGCCGCGGAAAGGGTTGGCTTTCAGAACTTTGTGGAAGACGAGGCAGGTTTGGAGGAGTGGAACTGCTTTAATTTGCTACTCCTAGGAATGTCCTTTTATTGTATCCGACATATAGGACTGTGATTGTTTCTTAGACCTGTACTGTTGGTTTTGCCTAGGTCTAGAAGATTTTGTCAGCTGTCTATGTTTTTTAAACGGACCTGTAGCCGAATATGATGCTTTTTGTTGTTGTAGACTTGTATTACAAGCGGGAGAATCCAAAAATCTATGTTGTTGTGCTTCGAAATTAGATTTTGCAACTTACTCGACCTTATCATCAAATAGTTGTGTTCATTAATTGGACATTTCTGAGTTCTTGACTAGAATGATCTATAAGCAATTTAGATGAGGGTATAGCTGCGTCACGTCTAGCCTGAAATAATTCTATGGCCAATATAGTCGACATCGCTGTAGCATGCCTGATTGATTTGGCCACCGCTTCCAAGAGTTTGGAAAAGGCATTGACTGACAGACGCTTGTTGCAGGCATCGATGAGCTAGCGATGAAAATAGGTCAGCATGTGAGTTAATAGCCCTTAAACTGCGGGCTCTTTTTTCCCATATTTGCATGTGTTTGATAGGAGCCAACAATTTGACCAATTGTTGGGGACATATCCAGTCTTGACCAAGTTTATCCGTATATAACTTGTCCTGGATGTACTTGGTAAGTATTTTCTACTAATTTAGATTGAGGAAGAACTTGTAAAGGAGCTGAACGCGACTCCATAAGTTGTTCAATTCCTGGAAGAGGTCTGGAGAGAGTACGATCTTCCGAAGGTCTCGGACACATCTCCTCCGGTAATAATCTGAAGACTTCATTTTTGGCCTTATCAAAGGACTAGTTTCTTGTTCGGATTCCAAACCTAAGTCTTTTGATAGTTGGTACACTGCATTATCGAAATGTATATTCGAAGTTTCCTCTATAACCCTATCAGGTTGTTGTGATGTCTGAACACTGACAACCTGAGGAGAGGGATGTCTTTGCCTTTGGTATCGACCATAGTCTTTAATAGATTCAGAAGAAGAAAAAGACCTATTAAACTCTCAAGTATTTGTTGGCGGTTCGATCACAATACTGGGGTCTGACATAGTATTGGAATCTGATTCTAGTAGTAGTAGCACTCTGTTTATTCATTGAGTTCGGAGGCTCATTCGTAACTACATGTAATTGTTCCGAACTCAAGGAGTGTCATTCGTAAATTGATTGCTCCGAACTCAAGGAGTGTCTATAAGTGGCCACCCGGTATTCAGTGTCTAACGTTTGCTGCCTGATATCCAGTGTCTGGTGATTGGTGACCAGGGACTGGTGCCTGGTACCTGATTGACCTGTGCCCGGTGCCTGGTAATCGACACTCATTGACCGGTGCCCGATATCTGGACTGGTGCCTGGTGTTCACCACTCAATGACAGGTGCCTGGGTGGGTGATGACTAGTGACCGGTGACTGGTGCCTAGTGACTGGTGACTGGTTGACCAGTGCCTGGTGAAGATGACGGGTGCCTAGTGCCCGATGACTGGTGACCGGTGCCTGGTCGACATATTCTGGATGATATGCCAATCCGTATAGATGCCACCACTGGGACCTACCGCCGGCAGTACTGCCATGCGGGGTGATGATCCCATCTTTTGTAGAGTTGTCATCAGAAAAGTCCGAATTGACAATCTTCTTCTTTTTGGCGAGTCTCTTCTTAGTCATAGTCTTCTCGAGCAGTACAATCTGCGCTTGTCTGCTAGATCCCATATAGTTAAAGTCCAGGTCTTACAGACCAGGCACGTTGATAATCTGGAACAAGAAGAACAAGACAAACAATTAGAATGATTATCCTACTGCGCTTTGATATGATCACAGACACCTCGATGGTCGTCATCAAAAGTCGCGAAAATATATGACATCGATCGACAATCAATAATTACACAAGATCAAAAAGTGAAATTTGAAAAGGGAAAGAATCATCTGTGAAAAGAATGATAAAGGAACATAAAAATACCAGAAATATTCCGGAGAAATAAATCAGATTTTGTTTCACCCAGTAAACAAATCCTTTTTATTTATTTTGTTCCACAAAAAAAAACTGAACACGTGATTAAAACTGCGCGTAAGGTGAAATTACACAGGTAAATGCCTAAGGGACCTTCTGGATTAAGACTTGCCGTTTTTCTGTGGAAGGTTTTAATACAGAAGAGAATAACACATTATCCATAGTTTAATGTATTATGAAGTTAAAACATCTGTAAAATATTCAGAAGGATCGTCCTAAAACTGTAGGTGGAATTACGCTTACAAGGTACCTACTACAAACTCGGAACCGCGCACAACGCACCACTCACCATTGACAGCCGAATTCTTTGTCCCCTCGCTTTTCTTCGAAAAGGCACGGGACAATGATAATAAAATAGAATGTCGTCTGCTATAATTTTGCACAGCGTTTTCAGGGTTTACATCGAACTTGGTGCAATGTATTATTCAGAATATTGCCTTATGCTAGAATGTGGTAGCTAACATGTACTATTGACAGGAAATATCAAGCCCTGTTTTCTGGGAATAATAAGAAACTAGAAATGTGTCAAAAGGACACGGACGCCCCGCCTAAAAACTTAAACGCAAATTGCTAACGCCGGTCGCGAACGGAGACGGACGGACGGACAGGGGAAACACTATATGCTCTTTCCACCATTCTTTGAAAGGCATAAAAAATATCGTTTGCTATAGAAGGCGGAAACCGTCAAAAGTTTCATTTGCGAACAAAACAAGCAAATTTGAAATAAACTAAAGTAGTTTCAGATGAAACAACTCTTCAAATCAAATAAACAACAACTTTTCAAATGATAAAATCAAAGATAACAGATAAAATGAAGAAATGCTACAAAGAAAACTTTCTATAATGTGAAAACAAACAAAACATTGTTCGACGGTCACTTCCAAAATGAAACCAAACATTTTTTTCTTAAAAAGCATAACTCGGCAATGTAAATGGTGCGAATAAAAAAATCCTAAACCCAGGTCTAACGAAATGCAAAAACAATCTATCGGTAGGTTTGAAGGATAGTTTGAATTAGATAAGGTTGGGCTGAATTGAGGCGTGGGAGACCGGGTGCATGTGAATAGGGATAAAGGTTTGGTTACGTCGGGTCACATATTTTCTTACATGTGCCTGACCAAACGCAGGTTGTTTTAGGTGGTTTGAGCCTGGTTGTTTGAGTGTTAGAAAATAGAACCGATGATACTGTTACTCGGTGCCAAATGCCACACACTTTATAAATAAGAATATGCATTTTAAAGCCGAGGATCCAAGGAGTATACATTACAGAAAACATGAAAATATTCCAAATTTAAGATTCCCAGCTGGACATTTTAATATTTGGTCCCGGAATTTAGTCCCGGCTTCTGATTCATAGCGGCAAATACCACTGGAGAGTTTGCGGGATGTTTCGCTCCACGCACAGCAGGCCAAATTTCTTTGAAATTTTCTATTGTTTGGAGGATTTTTAAATTATGTGGCATTTTGGCAACAAGTAACAATTCATCGGTTTTATTTCCTAACATTCAAACAACCACACTCAAGCCGCCTAATCACAACCTGCGTTTGGTCAGGCAAATGTAAGATAGAGTGGGACCCGACCTAACCACACCCTTATCTCTATTCACATGCACACGACCTCCCATACCTCAGTTCAGCCCAACCTTTCTTAACTTAAACTATCCTACAAACCCACTGACTTTAGATGATTGGTAGATTGTTTTAGTATTTTGCTAGACCTGAGTTTTGGATTTTCGATTTGCCGGCATATGTTGTTTAAGAAAAAAAAAAAGCTTTGTTTCATTTGACGAAGTGACGCTTTGTCTAACAGAGTATTGTTTGATTTCACGTTATAGATCTTTTGTTCGCAGCATTTCTTTATTTTATTTGCTTTCTTTGATTTTATCATTTACAAAGCTATTATTTTATTTGATTTGATGAGTAGTTTCATTTGAAACTGCTTTAGTTCATTTCAAATTCACTTTTGTTCTCAAACAGAACTTTTGACGGTTTCCGCCTTCCATAGTATGCTCTACATAAGTCCAGTAGGTTAATGGTGAAATTAAATAAAACAAACTTTTACTTACCAATATCTATCGAGAAAGACCACTGAGCGGCAGTCAGTATAAAAAGCTCAGTCCAGGATTCCTCCAATAAGATGGCTTGATCTCGGAATGGAAGTGAGAGGAATGATGGGATATTCCTTGCCCATTTCACAGAGGTAAAAAGCAACTTAGCCGCAGTTTCGTACATGCTTTCCACGCATTTACTAGCATGTAATGCATTGTCTAGCCTGTTGTTTATGTTGTTCTGGGAGAACAGGGTTGACATGTTGAAAAGATTGTTGCTAGGGAAGAACTTCGGCTGGAAGGCGGAACCCTCCTGTGCAGACGACACTACAGTTGATGTCACAAGTGGACTATTTGGTGGTTTATTTTCTGGAGTGGCTGAAAATATAAAAACGAATGTTCGCTGGGAGCTGGGTGGGTTGGGGAAGAGGGTGGTGGACTTTACACTATTGTGCCGCATTTACCCTAGGCATTCCGACAGACAGGTCTGAGTAAAACGTTAACATTCAGATTCACATCAGACACCGCTGCACTGTTTGCAACTCATCCAGGAATTTTAGTTAACAAATAAACAGGTAGTAAAACTGACATTTTTAAAAAGAAATGAGGACAAGAACGGCAAGGTATTAACAATCCGAATATTTAACGTAAATACAATCCCTGCAAGGCCCAGCCCAATTTGTGTAAGCAAAACTTTTATTTTTATTCTCGAAGGTTCTGTTATTATTTTGGACATTGAATACACTTTCAGGGATGGAGGGGGGGGGGGGTGGGGTGGGGGAGGGGGTGGAGGGCCAGTAAAGGAATTTTCTTTCCTTTTAGAGCAGACTCTTTTCAGAAGGGGATGTATGTATAAGAATTCAAACATGAAGTCATAAAAGTCGTATCCCTTGTAAAAGAAAAAGGTAACTCTACCAGGTGCACCCAGCCCCCTCAATACGAACAACAAATACACAGGTTGGTCTAATCTTACATAGCCGTGTCTTCTCAAACGAAAAATGACAAAAATGAAGATCTCCACAGAAACTGAAAATATTAATTCTACAGATCTTTGTCTTAATAATTTAATATTAGTACAGTTTGTTTAGTACTATTCTGGTCATATTTATAAATGTTCAATTGAAAGAAAAAAAAAGCTGTCGAGTCTATCAATTAAAACATTAAAATTCAACTACTGTAACTAACGACTGCCAAACTCAGCGAGAAGATTAATACTGCTACTGAATATACTGATTTTCGTCATGCAACTGTACGTTACACAATGTAAAGGTATATCCTTTTGAAGACAGTCTTGATACATTTTTATTTTATAATCTTTCTTAAGTACTCTCATCATATGTACAATACTATAACCAAAAATCATAAAGTTTGCCTGCTCTCTTAAAATAGAGAATTTCCCTACGGCGGTGAGCCTTAAAAAGCTGGATATCCTCAACAGAACAGAAGAGACCTTGATACATACTTAACATCCATAGTCAGAAGTAAGGGACACAATGATATCATAATGAATTCTAAACTGTTATTATATTATATAACAATTCATATCCGACTTTCACCTACAGGAAACTTCAGCTTATCCCTAAATGAGCCGGGACACAGCAATTTCCTACAAAATTGCTTCTGCGCCCAGCGAAGACTCAGATCAGTCTAGCCATACAAACACTCTAAGCAGAACTTCTGCCGGCCGTCTGAAGAAAGCTTTGATGCTTGGAGCGCAAAGGAATGACTGATCAGCCTGCACATTTGATCTGAGTCATTGCTTGGCGGACATGTGATCTTAAAGAAAATGCTGCGTTCCGGCTCAAGTGACTACTTCGTCGTAGATGACGAGATGTCAGTGAGGTTGGAGAATACCCAAAAACGTGACATTAGCATAAATATGCAGAATGTTTACCTTCTTAAATAGCCTGAACTAGAAATACAGAACTCAACATTCTATTCCCCGTGCACTTTCGTTCAGTCTTTCAATCCTTAACAGCGTTTTTCCTTTTTCGTTTACCTTTGTATTTGTAAATTTATTTGAGTTAGCTAAGTCAACAATGTTAAGGTCATGTCGAGCCGGTCAGTAAACCGATTCGATATTACTGGGCATGGTTAGTCCTCTAAACGGTTAAACAGTACTTTGTGCACATACTTTTTGCTAGTAACTAATACCCTCTTTGAATCACTGGAAGAGGAAATGACCGTAGGAATTATTTCATGACCAGTCTCCAAGAAAGTTATGTGGCCGAGCTTGGATTCGAATTTGAGACCCCTGGGTCTGCAGACGGCTTGTATTTATGATACTGATATTTACTTGCATAACGATTGTACAGATATGTTGTAGAAATAAAATAAAGTTTAAACCAAATCAGCTGAACGTACAAGTAGTGTCATTCCTACGTCCTGGTGAAGATGGTCTGCACGGGCATGTGGAATCAAGTGACCTATTTGTCGAAGACATAGAAGTGGAGGACATAGACAACGGCGAGTCCTGGGCAGACTTATCGTCGGCATCGTCATCCGACTCTTTCCCGTCTTCAGCCTTTGCTGTGGTCGGCGGCGTCTTTCTTCTTTCGGGAGTCCTATATTATAGTATATTTGGTCAAAGAAATGGAAGATAACAGCATCAGACGGAATATTCCTACATCTTAACCCCTAACCAAACTTGTTCTAAAATTCAAACAAATCCATTATACATGTACTACCTGAAGATGTGTTTAAGACCTGTTTGGAGAGTGGTTAACAGTGTAGAGCCAGATCAGATGCCACAGAGCGGGTTTGATCTGGATCAACACTGTTTGCTTAGGCCTATCTGTCCAAATTTTTGTTTAATATGTTTTGTTTTGTTTTTTTGTTATTTTTTTCCCCCAACAATCTGGTAGTTTCCGTTATATCTGATCCAAAATATATATCGTATTTGTTTATACAATTATTGCCCTTGTGCAAAGGTAATATTATACAATTATTGCCCTTGTGCGAGGGTAATATGACGATTTGTTCACCCGTGGAAGGTAATGTTATCAGAGGGCTTGCCCGAGGTTAACATTACCTATCGAGGGTGAACTAATCGTCATATTATACCCGTACAAGGGCAACAGTTGTTTTATTATACCGATTTCTTACTACCGCAACTGCCCTGACAGCAATGACGTCACCAGAGGGTAATATTACCTGCGAGGGTAACAATGCAAGAGAACCTAACAGAATATTACCCTGCACGTGAAATGCGCTTACCGAAGAGACGTCAGAGGGCATTATTAGTTGCAAGGGTAATATTCTATCAGTTTTTCCTGCAATATTACCCTCGAAATTAATATTACCCTCTAAAGTCACTTCGGTAAGCGCATTTCACGTGCAGGGTATTATTTAATCAAATTTCCCTACAATATTACCCTCGCAGGTAATATTATCCTCTGTTGACGTCATTGCTGTCAGTGAAGTTCTAGTTGTAAGAATTCTGTATATTAAACCAGTCACTGCCCTTATAGGAGGGTAATAAGAAGATTCGTTCACCCTCGATAGTTAATGTTGATCTCGGGCAAGCCCTCGGGTAACATTACCTGCCTCGGGGGAGCAATCGTCATATTACCCTCGCACTAGAGCAATAATAGTATAATGTCCCACGGCATTTCTCATGGTGCGTCTCAGTGCCTAAAATGGGGGAAAAATCGTCATTGTTGGGTCGCATCAAGTGAAAAGGTGTCTTTCAGCTTATGTAAAATGCGCAGGTTCATATCGTCCTGGCATCTGCGATCTCCACTGAGCATTTACTATTGGTGTTTCACAACAATAGAGTTAAAGTTTTAAAAAAATTGAACGTGGGACTTGTTGAAAACTTTCCTTCAATCTACCTACCCTTACGATTTATTGACTTTAGCGTACTTTGCAGTCACTTTTGTTGTTTTGAAAAATGAGAATATTCGTTTTGGTTTTTCGTTGTTGTAAAAAAAAAAACAACACTTATAGACTTAAACTGTTTGTGGAATGATAATTAACACAAAAGTTTTGCATTAAATCAAAGTTTGCAAATTTACTTCTTCTAAGTAAAACGCTATGCAACAACGACCTTCTGAAAGATGTCTAAGTAAAACGCTATGCAACAACGACCTTCTGAAAGATGTCTAAAGCAGAGTAGTGTAAATGGACAGGGATGGCCCTGACCAGACAGTCTGATTTAGGGCTTCGCTGTCCGCACATGACTCGAAGACACCTTTTTTTAATGACATGCAATGCAACAAAAGATAGTGCCACCTACCTATGATTCTCAAAAGCTGTTCCAGCCTGCCCAATGGACGAAAACTGTCTTTGAAAACTTGCGGCATCGGATGAGAAGATACCAACATTCGGTGCTCTTTCATATGGCAGGAAATTTTGAAATCCAGGGGGCGATGCTCTACCGCTTTGGCCGATGTTCTGATAAGGCCCTAAAGTCGGCAAATGGGCCATCGACATCTGTTGTCCGCGAATACCATGAAGAGTGTTCATATCGGGAGCAATGCCGTTTGGAAGCAAATGCTGCACTGTTGTTCTACGCTGCTGGTGGACGCTGGCGAATGCCGGTGGGTGAGGTAGTGAGCTTACAAATCCATAATCCGGCGTAAATCCGGCGGGAGGGCTGTACTGTTTAAACTGGTGATACTCAATTCTAAAAACAAGTAAAATGTTATCATTTGGATCATGTCACGTGGATAATGAAGGTTTGGTTTTTACGTCTCTTGCAACTTTATTTGATCATATCGGGACGGTGAAAAAGTGACAATGAAAGGCTCTGTGCAATGAAGCCCCAGTTTAGTCATACGCTGAGATCCGCCTCTAGCGAGATTCGAAACCTTAATCTCGTGAACCGAAGGCAGGAGCACTAACGTCTCGGCCCGACATGCAGACGCTTCTCATGTTAAGTGGACAACATGGCTTCCTGTCATTTGCGGATTGCAAAGTCTTAGATACGAGCATAATTCTTAAAGAAGAGATACACTTGACAAACTTCACATATTTTGTACAAGAGACAACTGTTTTTGCCTTCCAGTTTGCTTTCGCGTACACCGTGCGCTTTCTGAAAAGGAGTATACTCTAACAGGACACGGGGAGCAAATTATTTTCTTTAAGAATACACCCCATTTCAGAAGTGAGAAAAATTTTTTTTGAAAGAGTTGCCTCAACTAGAATTGTATCCTCAATTCCTTGTGTAAACCAACAGACATAGTGAAACTTTGCCACATGATGAAACTTTGCCATACTGCGAAACTTTGTCATATAATGAAACTTTGCCACGTGGTGAAACTTTGCCATATGGTGAAACTTTTCCACGTAGTGAAACTTTGCCAATGGTTAAACGTAACCACGTGGTGAAACTTTGCCACAACGTGAAACTTAACCATGTGGTGAAACTTTGCCATGTGGTGAAACTTAACCACATCATGAAATTTTGCCATATGGTGAAACTTTGCAACAGGGTGAAACTTTGCCACGTGGTGAAATTTGCCAAGTGGTAAAACTTTGCCACGTAGTGAAATTTTTCCACGTGTTGAAACTTTGCTATATGGTGAAATTTTGCCACATGGTGAAACTTTGCCACATGGTGAAACTTTGCCACATGATGAACTTTGCGCATGCGAAGGGCAATCTGAATATGCTCATTTCACAAATACCCAAAGACATATTTTCACTGAACGCTTTAAAGATAAGCTCCAACAACATATAGCACAAAAGATGTTGATAAATAACACTAACAGTACAACAGACTGAAAAAGTCTGCCACCTCTACCGTATATACACTAAATATTCCGGGAGAAGTGATACACAGTCAGCAATTCTGTCAAAATCGTTTGCCCCCCTTCTTTAAAATGGTCTGTTCTTAGCGTAGATAGGTTTTTAGAAGGGGCCTAACAGGCCTCCCTTCTTTAAAAGGTCTACGTTTTGGTAGACAGATTTTCAGAAGGGGCTTGATTAGCTTCCTTGTACAAAAATGGCGAGAAACCAACCAGGTGTAAAGCATCCAAAATACTTACCCTATAATTTCAACAAGTGCGACAGATTACTTCATCATATATCTACAAATTGCCGGATGAGTGATCAGCCTGACCTCTGTCCTGGGTCTACCTGCAGGCTTTGCAGCATAATTATGCAAAACATCAGGGCAAAATTTTAGCTATTCTAACGATTTTCTTCGGCTAAATTAAGGCATATTAAGGACAATTTTAACAACCTTAATGTGCTTATAACTCGGATTACAAAAAATGCCTGTATTGTAGATCTCTATATCGCAGTTGTTTCTTTAGAACTTAATCTCGGATTCCAAATATTTGAAATCCTTAACAGCATTTCTCTGTATGCATCAAAATAAGTGGGTAATATTATCTTTTAGAATTTCATTAAACAGAAAGAAGACTTCCAAAAGATATATAAAATGATGACAAAACAGCGTCAGTTTACTCAGGCATAATGCTCTTAATTTCATCATAAACACGGTATTTGGTAAAAAACAGTTCTGCAAATTAGGCTTTTAATATATATTTGTTTCATTACCAAATTACAAACAAAATAGCATTACATGTATCCAATACAACAACAATATTGCAAAAATACAAATGAAAAAAACCTTTGCTTGCTATCATCTAAAAGGTAGACAATGCACCAAAAACTTGAACTTTCCGCGTTTTTCTGCGCATATCATTTACAATATTATTGGACGATGAACTAGTATACAAACTACAGAACATAACGCTAGAAGTAAATTAAAACCGAATCATTCGGTTTGAAATAGACCCATCTCTAAATTAATTTATTTTCAAGCTTGGGAAAAAGAGCAGCTGTAATAATCGTTTCAGAAAATTAAAACATAAGCGTTATCCTCATAGGAAATTAATGGCTACTTTAATGGCAGTTGTCAGTTTCTGGCGAAAGAATGTGCACAGTACTGGTTAACCGCTTAGAGGACTAAGCCTGCCCAGTAAACGTGTGGTTAGGTAAACTGACCTAGAAGTAGTAGTAGTGACGGTAGTTTTGTTTGTGTTGAGGTTTTACGGCCCAGTCAACCCAATGGGGTGATGTCGAGCGCGATCAGTTTACCTAACCACACGTTTACTGGGCTGGCTTAGTCCTCTAAGCGGTTAACCAGTATTGTGCACATTCTTTCGCCAGAAACTGACAACTGCCCTTCTTGAGTAACGGTAGTAGGTTGCCTGGTAGTAGTAGAAGGCCTAGTAGAAGTAGTAAAAGGCCTAATTGTAGTTGTAGTAGTAGTAATGAATATTGTAGGTGGCCAAGTGGTAGTAGTAGGTCTAGAAGAAGTAGTTATAGGCGTAGTGGTAGAAGTTGTGGTAGTATTAGTAGGTGGCCTGGCAGGAGAGTCAGGCCTGGAGGTAGTAGTAGTAATAATAGGCATAGTAGTAGTGGTAGTAGTAATTGAAGTAGTAAAAGTAGGTCATACTAGTGGTATCCTAGTAGTAGCAGTAGGCCTACTAGTAGTAGTGGTAAAAGTAGGCCCAGTAGTAGTAGAAGGCCTACTAGTAGTTGTAGGCCTAGAAGTAGTTGCAGTAGTAGTAGTAATAATAGTAGTAGGTAGCCTGGTAGTAGTAGGCCTAGTAGAAGAAGCCATAGACCTTTGTTTGCGTTGAGGTTTTACGGCCCAGTCATCCCAATGGAGTCATGCTGAGCACAGTCAATTTACCTTACCACACTTTAACTGGAAAACTTAGTCCTCCAAAGGATTAACCAGTATTGTGTACATTCTTTTGCCAGAAACTGTCAACTGCCCTTCTTGAATCAGTGGAAGGGAAAGAATGACCACAGAAAATATTTCATGATCAAATCTCAACGAAAGAATGTTCGTAACCCGGCGGGGGTCGAACCCGCAACTTCCTGATCACCAGTCGAACGTGTATCCAACTAAGCCACCGAGGACGGTTGTTATAGGCCTAAATACCAGCAGTAGTAATAGTAGTAGGGGAAGTAGTAGTTGTTGTAGAAGTAGTAGAAGTAGACGTAGTAGTAAGAGTAGAAGTAATAGTATTTTGATTGTGTTGGGGTTGATTGTGTTGATTGCGTTGGGGTTTAACGACACGTCAACCCTTGTGGGTCATTTTGTGTCGTCTCCCAGAGAAAGAGAGAAAAGAGATAGAAGAGATAGTAGAGGATATGAAAGTGAGGAACACGGAAGAAAAAGGAATAGGAATGAAAGCGAAGAAACAGAAAAAATAAAAACACCCCCCTCTACCCTTACCTTACAAGGATAACAGGCCTTGTCCAACTGTAAGCCAATAACAGTTGGATGCCCCGGTGATGTAGGATACACGACATCTTTGCACTACCCGAACACCCTAAGTACTAATAGAAGTAGTAGTAGTATAGTTGCTGTAGTAGTAGTAGAAGTAGTAGTAGTCATAGTAGTAGTAGTAGTATGCATAGTAGTAGCAGTTGTAGTATAAGAAGTAGGCCCATTAGTAGTAGCAGGCCTAGTAGGAGTAGGCCTAGCAGGAGCAGTAGTAGTAGAAGTAGCAGTAGTAGTAGGCCTAGTTGTGGTATTAGTGGGAGCAGGTCTAGCAGGTGCAGTAGTAGTATTTGTAGTAGTAGGCCTAGTAGTAGTAGTAGTGGTAGTAGTAGTAGTAGTAGTAGGCCTAATAGTAGCAAGTGGTATTTGTCTAAGCCCAATCTCTGAGTTTGCCATTGCTCCGAAAACACTTTATCAAAGGTCATGGACTGGTCCAGTATTATATTTGTCATAGACTGATTAACATGAACTGACGTAGAAAAGCTTCCAATGACTACTTTACGTAGCCGGCCTCGGTTGGCTCAGTTGGATGCGCCGTCCGACTGGAGACCAGGAGGTCGCGGGTTCAACCCCCGCCGAGGTCGGCAACATTCTTTCGTGGAGATTGATCATGGAATATTTTCTACGGTCATTCTCTCCTTTCCGCTGATTCAAGAAGGGCAGTTGTCAGTTTCTGGCGAAAGAATGTGCATAATACTGGTTAACCGCTTAGAGGACTAAACCTGCCCAGAAAACGTGTGGTTAGGTAAACTGACCGCGCTCGACATGACCCCATTGGGTTGACTGGGCCATAAAACCTCAACACTGCTTTACGTATGTCATAGACAATCTTGACGATCACCATTGCTCCGGAAGTACTTTGGCAAAGGTAGTGGACTAGTCCAATGCTATTTTCCATTGACTGCTTAACTTGATTACAACTCTAACCCGGGACTGGCTGAAACACTGATCCGGCATACCACTCCAATGTAACAATCTGAAATGTTACCACTGCGCAGGAAGCACTTTATCAAAAGGCCATGGGTCCATTTGGCATGTTGATTTCGCCAGTCGAGAAAAATTATGAAAACAGACTGGGGACTATCCTGTACACATATCAATGAGTGCCTGTAGATCAAGCTTTTTGTGAAATCTAATAGTTGCAGCATAATAATAATAATAATAATAATAATAACAATAATAATAATAATAATAATACCTTGTTCTGTCAAGCAATTCGCCGACTGGGTAAGGAGAAGGTCTATCTTCGGTAAACCTGGAAATATCTGGCCCTTGCATTCGGAACTGATGACACCGTGGCGCCCTCTCGTGTTGCACAGCTACAATAGAAAAGTAAAGCCATTTCTTCAGACCAAACCCAGTTTTGGACGGATATTTCACGGAAAACTTCCGTCTTTTAAAAACGATGTCCGAGCGGGCGGGCGTCTGACGTCATCCAAGGTTTACCTGTTGGTTAACCTTTTTCGTAAAGTGATATGTTACCTTTATTCTTCAGTAGATTGCTTTCATATTAGGGCTATTGCTTCACTGGAGGGGCCTCTTTCATATACAATCCGTTATTGACACCAAAAATCAAAATTTAACTGAAAGAAATTGCCATTTTTCGAAACGTTTATTTCAAGTTTACCTTTTGGTTAACCATTTTTCAAAGTGCTGTGTTTCCTTTATTCAGTAGATTGCTTCCAGATTTGGACTGTTACCTCATTAGAGGGACCCCTTTAGTTTACACACTAGTGCCTCTATCAGCCGGGTTTTTCAAGGAAGAAAATTTATCCGTTATAATAGTGATGTCCGGGCGGGTAGGTGTCTGGCGTTGGGCGCCTGGCGAGGTCCGAGGTTTACCTTTTGGTTAATCTTGTTTTTTTGTTTGTTTTTTTTGTTTGTTTTTTTTCCAAGTAACATGTTACCTTATTCTTCAATGGATTGCTTTAATATTAAGATTGCTGCTTCGTTGGAGGGGCCCGCTTCATATACAACCCCTAAATGACACCAAGGACCAAATGTTTGTTACCTTTCTGCGTCGTCCGAAGTATACCTTTCGGTAGAAGTAGAAGTAGGTCTATTAGACATAGTAGTAGTAGCAGTAGCAGTAGGCGTAGTAGTCGTAGTACGTCTAGAGGTAGTAGTAGGCCTAGTAGTAGTAGTAGGCTTAGTAGTAGGGGTAGTAGGCCTAGAAGTAGTAGTAGGCCTAGCAGTAATAGAAGTGGGCCTAGTAGTTTTTGTTTGTGTTGAGGTTTTACGGCCCAGTCAACACAATGGGATGATGTCGAGCGTGGTCAGTTTACCTAACCACACGTTTACTGGGCAGGCTTAGTCCTCTAAGCGGTTAACCAGTACTGTGCACATTCTTTCGCCAGAAACTGACAACTGCCCTTCTTGAATCAGCGGAAGGGAGAGAATGACCGTAGAAAATATTTCATGATCAATCTCCACGAAAGAATGTTGCCGACCTCGGCGGGGGTTGAACCCGCGACCTCCTGGTCTCCAGTCGGACGGCGCATCCAACTGAGCCACGAGGCCGGCAGGCCTAGTAGTAGTAATATAGTAGACGTAGTAGTAGTTGGCCTAGTAAAAGTTGTAGTAGGAGGAGGCCTAGTAGTAGTAGGCTTATCGATAGGAGTAGTAGCAGCAGGTCCATTATACTAGTAGTAGTAAAAGTAGTAGCATACCCATTAGTAGTAGTAATAGAAGTAGTAGGTGGAGGAGTACTAGAAGTAGTAGTAGTAGTGGTAGAAGTAGTAGTAATATCAGTAGCAGTAGTAGCAGAAGACCTAGTAGTAAAAGTAGAAGGAGTAGGTATGGTGGTAGTGGAAGTAGGCATAATAGTACTAGTAATAGTAGTAGTAGAAGTAAGCCTAGTAGTAGTAGTGGGCGTAGTAGTAGTTGTAGTGGTATCCTTGTAGTAACTTTAGTAGGCTTAGTAGTAGAATAGCATAAGTAGGCCTAGTAGTAGTAGTTGTTATAGTCGTAGGTCTAGAAGTAATTGTAGGCCAAGTAATAGTTTTAGACCTAGTATCAGTTGTAGTGGTATCCTTTAAGAAGAAGAAGTAGGCTTAGTAGTAGTAGTAGGCTTAGTAGTAGTAGGCTTAGTAGTAGTAGTAGTAGCAAAAGTAGGCCTAGTAGTAGTAGTTGTTGTAGAAGTAAGCCTAGTAGTAATTGTAGGCCAAGTAGTAGTTGTAGGCATAGTAGTAGTTGTTGTTGGAATAGTAGTAGTAATAGTAGCAGAGGTAGTAGTAGAAGTAGTAGTAATGGCAATAATAGTAGTAGATTGCCTGGTAATAGTAGTAGTAGTAGGCCTAGTAGAAGTAGTAGACGGCCTATTAGTAGTTGTAGTAGTAGTAATGATAGTTGTAGGTGGCCTGGTAGAATTAGTAGGACTAGTAGACGTAGTTATAGGCATAGTAGTAGTAGTAATATTAGTATTTTGTTTGTGTTGAGGTTTTACGGCCAAGTCAACCCATTGGGTTCATGTCGAGCGCGGTCAGTTTACCTAACCACACTTTTACTGGGCTAGTCCTCTAAGCGGTTAACCAGTAGTGTGCACATTCTTTCGCCAGAAACTGACAACTGCCCTTCTTGAATCAGCGGAAGGAAGACATGACCGAAGAAATTATTCGATGATCAAATCTCTACGAAAGAATGTTGCCGATGCGGCGGGGGTCGAACCCGCGATCTCCTGATCACCAGTCGAACGCGCATCTAACTGAGCCACTGAGGCCGGCAGTAATATTAGTAGATGGCCGGTAGTAGTATTAGTATTATGGCCTAGTAGTAGTAGTAGTAGTTGTAGTAGTAGTAGTAGTTGTAGTAGTAGTAGTAGTAGGCCTAATAGAAGTAGTAGTATATAATAAGAATAAAGGTAACATATCACTTTTTCAAAGCAATATGTTACCGCTATTCTTTAGTGGATTGCTTTCATATTAGGACTGTAGCTTATTGGAGGGACCCCTTTTATATACAATCAATTTATAGCACCAAGATCAAAATTTTGGTTGAAAAAAAATGCCATTTTTCGAAACATTTATTTCAAGTTTACCTTTATGTTAACCTTTTTGTGTTTCCTTTATTCTTCATGTTATCATATTAGAGGAACCCTGCAGTATACAAACCAGTGACTCCATCAATCACCTAAATTTTGGTTTCTAAATAGTATTTTTGTTGTTGTTTATTTATTTATTTTTTTATTTATTTATTAATTGATATATTTTTGTAGAAAAATAGCGATGTATCGGCGGGCGGGCGAGCGGGCGGGCGGGCGGGCGAGCATCTGGCGTCGGGCGGGCGTCGTTTTATTAGGACTGTTGCTTCATTGGGGAGACCCCTTCCATATACAATCCATTAGTGACACCAAGGATCAAAATTTGGTTGAAAAAAAAATGCCATTTTCGAAACATTTATTTCAAGTTTACCTTTTGATTAACCTTTTTTTCAAAGTGCTGTGTTTCCTATATTTTTCAGTAGCCATATTTGGACTTACCTCATCAGAGGGACTCCTTCAGTATACACACCAGTGACTCCATCAGTCACCTAAAGTTTGGTTTCAAAATAGCTTACATTTCGGTTAACCTTTTTTAAAGTGACATGTTACCTTTATTCTTCAGTGGAAAACCCCTTGCATAATGCCGTTCGGCATTTCTCTTGTTTAGTCAGGATTAGGACTAAAACTGCCAAAAAAAAAAAAAAAAAAAAAATCAAACTTTTTAAAATTTGTGCAAGATTAAACTTTGCCTTTTTAAACCGCATTCTGTATGCATTGATGAAAAAAGTCGATGTACGTCACTAATATTCATTCATAAGCATTTTAAAGAACGTACATGTGATTATATAGGGAATATTGTTTGTTTGTGTTGACGTTGTACGGCCCAGTCAATCCATTGGGGTCATGTCGAGCGCGGTCAGTTTACCTAACCACACCTTTACTGCCTCTTGGCTGGGGTGGTCCATCATGATTGCACGCAATATACAGCCCTGACAGTGGTGGCTCTCATCAAAGGCTGGTCTAATCTAAGTGATTATGAGGTGATTATCACTGTCTGAAGTCTGTTTAGTAGGGGTCAGAAAGGGGGAATTGAATATATAATACAGCGTTCAATTGTTTTACCTGAACTATATGAATCTTTTAATTTAATTATAAATCTTATTGAAAAACATTTAGATGAAATATCTAAATTCAATTATGCATTAGTTTTTTTTTTTTTTTTTTGTTTTTTTTTGTACTCTTATTGAATTATAAAGTGAATAAATGAATTCTTAGTTCTCAGAGTTTTCAAAAAAGAAATAATAAAAAAAAAATAGACAGATTTTTTTTATCTATTTCTTTATTTACTTTTATTTATGTAGTAGGTTAAAGATAAACACTTCAAAAGATCAAAATTGATATCAAAGTTGTCATAAAACAAAAACATTTTGAGCTTAGATTGAACCAATAAAATGTTTTTTTTTTTTTTTTTTTTTTTTTTTTTTTTTTTTGTTTTTTTTTGTTGTTGTTGTTGTTTTTTAATCTATGTTCTTCGTAAACGATTGAACAACAAAGAAATGCCAGACATTGTTTTATTTACCCAATCTATTATTAATATGCTTTAAGAACAAAATAAAAGTCAAGTATAGCAATACTGTGAAATTTACCATCACTTAATAGATAATTAATAATAAAAAAAACTATCTAAGTGGTTTTAAATAAATAAAGTTACAGTTGCACTTGTTTATGAAACTTTAATCTTCAAATTCTTCACTTTATCAAAATGGTTTCAAATGGATAAATGAATAAAAACTTATTTATACTTCTATCCATTTATCTTTTGCTCAAAACTGGTTTCCCCATATCTGGCCCCTACCTGTTTGAGAGGTAACCACAGATGTATGATCTGTTGTCTGATATTTCGACTTTGCCTTTTTAAACCGCATTCTGTATGCAATGATGAAAAAAGTCGATGTACGTCACTAATATTCATTCATAAGCATTTTAAAGAACGTACATGTGATTATATAGGGAATATTGTTTGTTTGTGTTGACGTTGTACGGCCCAGTCAATCCATTGGGGTCATGTCGAGCGCGGTCAGTTTACTTAACCACACCTTTACTGCCTCTTGGCTGGGGTGGTCCATCATGATTGCACGCAATATACAGTGGTGGCTCTCATCAAAGGCTGGTCTAATCTAAGTGATTATGAGGTGATTATCACTGTCTGAAGTCTGTTTAGTAGGGGTCAGAAAGGGGGAATTGAATATATAATACAGCGTTCATTGTTTTACCTGAACTATATGAATCTTTTAATTTAATTATAAATCTTATTGAAAAACATTTAGATGAAATATCTAAACTCAATTATGCATTAGTTGTTTTTTTCTGTTTTTTTTTTTTTTTTTTTTTTTTTCTGTTTTTTTTTTTTTTTTGTACTCTTATTGAATTATAAAGTGAATAAATGAATTCTTAGTTCTCAGAGTTTTCAAAAAAGAAATAATAAAAAAAAAATAGACAGATTTTTTTTATCTATTTCTTTATTTACTTTTATTTATGTAGTAGGTTAAAGATAAACACTTCAAAAGATCAAAATTGATATCAAAGTTGTCATAAAACAAAGCATTTTGAGCTTAGATTGAACCAATAAAATGTTTGTTTGTTTGTTTTTTTTGTGTTTTTTTTTTGTTTTGTTTTTTTGTTGTTGTTGTTTTTTAATCTATGTTCTTCGTAAACGATTGAACAACAAAGAAATGCCAGACATTGTTTTATTTACCCAATCTATTATTAATATGCTTTAAGAACAAAATTAAAGTCAAGTATAGCAATACTGTGAAATTTACCATCACTTAATAGATAATTAATAATAAAAAAATCTATCTAAGTGGTTTTAAATAAATAAAGTTACAGTTGCACTTGTTTATGAAACTTTAATCTTCAAATTCTTCACTTTATCAAAATGGTTTCAAATGGATAAATGAATAAAAACTTATTTATACTTCTATCCATTTATCTTTTGCTCAAAACTGGTTTCCCCATATCTGGCCCCTACCTGTTTGAGAGGTAACCACAGATGTATGATCTGTTGTCTGATATTTCGACTTATGCTCGTAAGTCATTAGGATGTTACGCAATGGAATATGTGTCTTTTAACCAGTATTGTGCACTTCCTTTCGCGGAAGGGAGAAGAATGACCGTAGAAAATATTTTAGAACTTTGACTGTGTTTATATATATATATATATATATATATATATATATATATATATATATATATATATATATATATATATATATATATATATATATATAGTAAAGATAAGCTTTATACGTTTTGAAGATAAGCTTTATACTTTTTGCACGTTGTGTTTACGCGTATTGTTTGCATTTCACATATATCTAAACACGATCAGTTATCAAGTCGCAGCGGGCCAGATAATAAGGGGCCGAAAACGGCATAATCTTTTATTCGTAAATTTTGCATTTTTATGTCATTTTTTAAAATAGAAAACCTCTGAAGAAGGTGAAAGCCGAAAGGCCTCAGGTAAATAAACCATTTGCACTGTTAATGATTAACTCCCAATATATATATATATATATAATCTTCTTTATCTGTTCTATATTCTCGGAAATAAATATTCACTTGAAATCAACTTAAGTACTGTGTGTCTATAAATGATTAGAAATAACTTCCACAAAAATATTGCGGAGATCAATATGGATGTACATAGGACAGGCCACAATCACAGCTCTTCCAAGATATCGAATCAGGGTTTAATCACACGAAAGGACTTCAACGAAACAAGAACAGACATAGAAATGGTCGGCAACATTCTTTCGTAGAGATTGATCATGAAATATTTTCTACGGTCATTCTCTCCCTTCCGCTGATTCAAGAAGGGCAGTTGTCAGTTTCTGGCGAAAGAATGTGCACAATACTCGTTAACCGTTTAGAGGACTAAGCCTGCCCAGTAAATGTGTGGTTAAGTAAACTGACCGCGCTCTACATGACCCCATTGGGTTGACTGGGCCGTAAAACCTCAACACAAACAAACAAGAAATCCGCGGAAAGCGATGTCGCACCTGCGGGGATTAAGTCATACAAGTTCCTATTTGTATTGAAAAAAATCTATTTTGCAGTATTCAAGAAATTGATGGGTTAGAAAAATGGACAAAGTAGAAAATTTGGAATATTGGCTTGCAAAATTTTATCTAAACCTGTCCATTATTTCACAAGATATTGATATTGAGCGGATATCATTTTTGCCCATTAATCAAGGCCAGTAACTCAGCTGAAAATTGACGAAATCCCAAGCTAGGTATTGTTAACAACAATAAGTATGCAAAATATGATCCTAATCCATCAATTCTTTCACAAGATATTGAGCGGAAACCAATTTTGGGCATAAATCAAGGGCCCCTAACTCTGCTGAAATGAATCTGAGATTTATGTGCAAACAATATGCACATCTTCAGACCATGACCTAATCATATGTGAAGTTTCAAAGCTATTAGCCTAAAACTGCAAGAGGAGTTGCGCTCACGAAACACCCACTGACTATTAGGGTTTTAGGCAAAAACTGACTAAGTTAACAAAGCGAAAAAAGTTAAAAAAAAAAAAATCTGAGATTTATGTGCAAACAATATGCAAATCTTCAGACCCTGTCCTAATCATCTGTGAAGTTTCAAAACTATTGACCTAAAACTGCAGGAGGAGTTGCGCTCACGAGACACCCACTGACTATTAGGGTTTTAGGTAAAAACTTACTAAGTTAACAAAGTTGAAAAAGTTGAGAAAAAAAATCTGAGAATTATGAGCAAACAATATGCGCATCTACACACCATGGCCAAAACATCTGTGAAGTTTCAAAATGATTGGCCAAAAACTGTAGGAGGAGTTGCGCTCACGAGACACCCACTGACTATTAGGGTTTTAGGTAAAAACTGACTAAGTAAACAAAGCGAAAAAAGTTGAAAAAAAATCTGAGAATTATGAGCAAACAATATGCGCAGCTACACACCATGGCCAAAACATCTGTGAAGTTTCAAAATGATTGGCCAAAAACTGTAGGAGTTGCGCTCACGAGACACCTACTGACTATTAGGGTTTTAGGTAAAAACTGACTGACTATTAGGGTTTTAGGTAAAAACTGACTAAGTTAACAAAGCGAAAAAAGTTGAAAAAAAAAATCTGAGAATTATGAGCAAACAATATGTGCATCTACACACCATGGCCAAAACATCTGTGAAGTTTCAAAATGATTGGCCAAAAACTGTAGGAGGAGTTGCGCTCATGAGACACCCACTGACTATAAGGGTTTTAGGTAAACACTGACTAAGTTAACAAAGCTGAAAAAGTTGAAAAAAAATCTGAGATTTATGTGCAAACAATATGCAAATCTTCAGACCCTGACCTAATCATCTGTGAAGTTTCAAAACTATTGGCCTAAAACTGCAGGAGGAGTTGCGCTCACGAGACACCCACTGACTATAAGGGTTTTAGGTAAAAACTGACTAAGTTTGTTAAGTTGAGAAAAGAAATCTGAGAATTATGAGCAAACAATATGCGCATCTACACACCATGGCCAAAACATCTGTGAAGTTTCAAAATGATTGGCCAAAACCTGTAGGAGGAGTTGCGCTCACGAGACACCCACTGACTATTAGGGTTTTAGGTAAAAACTGACTAAGTTAACAAAGCGAAAAAAGTTGAAAAAAAAACTGAGAATTATGAGCAAACAATATGCGTATCTACACACCATGGCCAAAACATCTGTGAAGTTTCAAAATGATTGGCCAAAAACTGTAGGAGGAGTTGCGCTCACAAGACACCTACTGACTATTAGGGTTTTAGGTAAAAACTGACTAAGTTAACAAAGCAAAAAAGGTTGAAAAAAAAAAAATCTGAGAATTATGAGCAAACAATATGCGCATCTACACACCATGGCCAAAACATCTGTGAAGTTTCAAAATGATTGGCCAAAAACTGTAGGAGGAGTTGCGCTCACGAGACACCCACTCACTATAAGGGTTTTAGGTAAAAACTGACTAAGTTAACAAAGCTGAAAAAGTTGAGAAAAAAAATCTGAGAATTATGAGCAAACAATATGCGCATCTACACACCATGGCCAAAACATCTGTGAAGTTTCAAAATGATTGGCCAAAAACTGTAGGAGGAGTTGCGCTCACGAGACACCCACTCACTATAAGGGTTTTAGGTAAAAACTGACTAAGTTAACAAAGCTGAAAAAGTTGAGAAAAAAATCTGAGAATTATGAGCAAACAATATGCACATCTGTACACCATGGCCAAAACATCTGTGAAGTTTCAAAATGATTGGCCAAAAACTGTTGGAGGAGTTGCGCTCACGAGACACCCACTGACTATAAGGGTTTTAGGTAAAAACTGACTAAGTTAACAAGGCTGAAAAAGTTGAGAAAAAAAATCTGAGAATTATGAGCAAACAATATGCACATCTGTACACCATGGCCAAAACATCTGTGAAGTTTCAAAACGATTGGCCAAAAACTGTAGAAGGAGTTGCGCTCACAAGTCAATTGTTGACGAACGGACTAACGGACAAACGGCCGAACGGACGGGTCACGGCACGCCTATATCGCACCTGCGCGCTAACGCAGGTGCGACAACAAACAGACATAGAACAGATAAAGAAGAACTGCAACTGAAAACCCGCCATAGAATAGTCAACATAAAATGTCAATGCCTATTTTCTCCGAAAAATATCATTACTTTGTCGTCTGCGGAATGTGCCCAGAGGGTCGTAAAGGTTAAATACCTACCCGGACAGCGTTACAGACGTTTGTTTGTTTGTGTTGATGTTTTACGGCCAAGTCAAACCAAAGGGGTCATGTCGAGCGCGATCAGTTTACCTAACCACACTTTTACTGGGCAGGCTTAGTCCTCTAAGCGCTTAA
Source organism: Anodontia alba (assembly GCA_964016985.1). Taxonomy (NCBI): domain Eukaryota; kingdom Metazoa; phylum Mollusca; class Bivalvia; order Lucinida; family Lucinidae; genus Anodontia; species Anodontia alba. Next base: position 57,534,970 of record OZ024821.1, on the reverse strand, counting down.
CCAGTATTTGTGCACATTTTTTCTTCAGAAACTGGCAACTGTCCTTCTTGAATCAGCGAAAGGGAGAGAATGACCGTAGAAAATATTTCATGATCAAGTCTTCGTGAAAGAATGTTGCCAACTCGGCGGGGTTCGAATCCGCAACCTCTTGATCACCAGTCGCGCATCCAACTGAGCCATCGAGGCCGGCGTCCGACAGAGGACAAAATTTTCAATCCGTTCGTCTCCGTCCGCATGTGTTTCTTGTTCTTTTCTCATTCGGCGAAGGCGTTTTTTAATCAGGTGAGGTCCTTTCAATCCGGCAGAAAGTTTTGTGCATACATAAAACTTGGAACGGACACCACCAGGCAAAGGCGCCCGCTGGATATACGGTAGCCGTATACTCTAATATGCGTCTTGTTCAGAACCTGTGCGTTCCTTGTCCTCTACTTGTCCAGTGCGCATCCGTTGCTGCCCAGTGGACATGGTTCGCGACCGAACTACAGGGTTTCTTCCTGTGAATCTAGGACCTTGCTCTTAGGCGGTCTGTTCTTCTCCAGCGTCGCTACTAGCAGAGGCGGGGGCGGGGGGGGGGGGAGGGAGATCTTGCAGTCTTTCTCCGTGCCCTGGAGCCTTACCCTTCTAAGCATTCCTAGACCTCGCTACAAGTGACATCTCGAAATAAGTCCAACAAAGTGATACTGATGATGTAGTCACGTGACTGGTATATGGTATATATCAGTTTCTAGTGCGTTGCACTTTCGTTTTACCCGTTCGGCGGTGTCCGTTTTTTTTTTGTTTTTTTTTCTTTTTTTTTCTTTTTTTTTATTATTATTATTTATTTATTTGGGTTTTACGGCCCTTTCAAGAATATTCCACTTATATCGAGCCGATCGTTCATCAAAGGTGCGCGAAAACCGGAAAAAACCACCTGACCATCCATAAGCATAACTTCGCTTTCTCACTTGTGACCCGAGCAAGCCTCGAACCACAGCGGTGAGAAACCTAATGGATTATGAGTCAACTCTCCTATCCACCAGGCTACGGGGGCTCGTTAATTGACATTATTCGTACATGTGCGATACTCGTGTTCCATACATCGATCGGTTAATTTTCTGCCACAATTTTTCTATTCGCGATACAGATGTGACGGATTCTTTAAGTTTGTAAAGAAAGTCACTAAAAAACTAGGGTTCCAATAGGGCTTTGTTGAAGAAGTTTTTAAAACAAGAACATTTTCAAAAAGAATGCGCTTCTAATGACAATCACGGCGTGGCATATGCTTTTGTAGAGAAATGAGGAAAAAGTCAATATTTTGATTGAAAAAAAGCCTCATCTAGCGCGTACACATGTATATATATATTTTACATGCATATACGCTCGGTAAGTGTATTAACGTAATAAGAAGAAAAACAAATGAATTCGATTGAAAAGAAGAAAATCTTCGGTTCATATTTTAGCAGGCATAATAGCCAAATAATGAACAGGCAAACAAATGTACGCATACATGTTTTTTGTCGCGTAGTTGACAACTTTTCACGCATCTCCGAGATGTGACTTGCGTACTTCAACAACAATCATCCTTTACGATAGAAATCGTTTCGACTGAGTCTCAGACATCTCGTACAAATACAAGTGCGTGACATTCTGATCAATTAGTGGGATTTTGAGACGGTCCCCGGAAATGGTGTCCATTCATCAAATGCGAGCAAATGTCAAGACCAGTGTGCGCATCCGCACTGATTAGGGTCTTCGTGTATACTATACTTGGACAAACAATGCATAACCAAGGCGCCGACCAACCCATGCGGAACAGCAGGCTGATTTGTGTCTTTGGTGTTCGCTCTTGCCAAACGGTATCTTTTTCTGGTTCCCGGACCTGTAAGAGTACGCGTTAGAGACACACAAATGTAAGCTACTCGAGTCAATTGAACCCATTAATAGAGCAAATACCCCTAAAGGTGGTGGTACTCGAGACCGCAAGTGCACATAATGAGAATTCAATAATTCTCTTTTCTTATTTAGTTTGAAAGGAAAAGGAGAATATTTCAGAAAGCGCTGTGTATAAAGCCTGACATTCCCCTGTAAACATTGTAGCCCCTATAATTGTAATAATCCAAACTGTTCCTGAGTAAGAAGGACTTTAATCACGATCTACACTGTTTGCCACTCCGACAGAACTTTTAACATTCACATCACCAAATGTTTTGTTAGCCTGTTTAATAAGTATTAATAAGTAAGTATATAGCATCCGAAGCATGTACAAAAAAAAAAAAAAAAAAGTATTATTTTTTTATTATTTTTTTTTATTCATATTTTTTTTTTAATTTTATTTTATTTTTATTTTATTTTCATCGTTTTTTTTTTTTTTTTTTTTTTTGCAATATTAAAAGAAATACAAGCAGTTGTTTCTTGCATATGTAAAGTGTATGGTGAAAAAATAAATCCCCAAGTACCGTTCTGTACAACTGGTACCACAAGAAATGTTCATATCGATTCATGAAAACGTCCTAAAATAGTTTTAAAAGCCTTGCCATTCAGAACGAGTGTTCCACGCGCCATGGAATACATTGTAGTAAATTTTATAGACAACGAAACGAGTCTTGACAACAAAAAATAGTGTATAACAGATCAGCCTGCACTCCCGCAGTCTGATCCAGGCTGTCACTGTCAGTTTAAAGAATTATTGGGTAGTGTAAACTACTACGAGTTATAGCAACGGCACTGGTCAGACTGCGCGGATGCAGGCTGATCTGGATCTTTACTTTTTCGCATTGCCCCTAAGACATCTTTCTCACGACACGGCTCACGACAGATCCCAACAAAGAAACGCAACACGACTAAATGACAAAAGAAACGAAGACAAATATGTAATGGCTGTAAAAACTGATCTGGTGCACGTAAATCAACAGTTGGGGTATATTTGAATTGTTTCTGTCTCAGTATAAAGTACATATGCAAGAACTTTTGTGGACTAACACGTATAGATATTTCTTTAAAGTCACAGAATTAAATGAAGTATTTATCTTACTTTTCTTCGCAGTTCAAAAACGCAGCATGTTTTGGGCCAAGAAAAAAAAAAAGCTTATACCTGTGCAGTCTGATCAACTTTGGCCTTCGCTTTTCGCTCGAGGAATTCTGGAGAAGGTCCGTATCTTTGACTTTGCCTTTTCGCTTATGCATTCATCTCCCATTTTGCCTGACAGAGCGCATGTAAAAAGCTGTTGCAGTCAGTTCTCTACGGAGAGAACGCACATAAGAGCACAAACAACATTTCTTGGGAAGAAATCAGGTGTTTGAGAGGCGCTTGGGAGAGGAGACAACTTCAAAAATTGATCTTAAGACTCTTCAATTATACTGACGTGATGGTGTCAAGTGGTGTACTAATGGGACAAACTATTAAACCAGGACAAAGACAAGAAAAACGCCTAACGGTATTATGACGGATTTTTCAAAAAAAAGTTAACCAAAACCAAAACCTCGGACGTCAAGTTATGAGGCTCTAGCTCCAACAGTACTTGAGATATTTTTGCTGATAAGGGAAGATGCCCAAATTTACAAAGGGGCATTACTCTTGAAACATTGTTTTCAGAATTTATTTAAAAAAATAATCAGGTCATCTCCTCATAATTACTAATCAATTCACCAAGTTTCAAGGCTCTAGATCCAACAGTTTTTGAGATATTTTGCTGACAAGGTAAAAATGCCCAAAATTACAAAGGGTCAAAACTCATGAAGTATTTTTCAGAATTTACTCAGGTCATCTACTTATCATTACCAATCTATTCATCAATTTTCAAGGTTCTAGCTTTAATAGTTTTTGAGATATTTTGCTGACAAGGAAAAGATGCCCAAATTAACAAAGGGCAATTACTCATGAAGTATTTTTCAGAATTTATTCAACAGTTAATCGGGTCATCTGCTCATCATTACCAATCAATTCACAAAGTTTCGAGGCTCTAGCTCCAACAGTTTTTGAGATATTTTGCTAACAAGGTAGAAATGCTCAAAATTACAAAGGGTCATAACTCATGAAGTACTTTTCAGAATGTATTCAAAAGTTAATTAGGTCATCTACTTATTACTACCAATCTATTCATCAAGATTCATGGCTCCAGCTTAAATAGTGTTTGAGATATTTTGCTGACATAAGAAAAATGCCTAAATTTACAAAGGGCCATTACTCACGAAATATTTTTTCAGAATTTATCCAAAAGTTAATCAGGTCATCTACTTATCATTACCAATTATTTCACCAAATTTCAAGTCTCTAGCTCCAACAGTTTTTGAAATATTTTGCTGACAAGACAAAAATACTCAAAATTAGGGCCATAACTCATGAAGTATTTTTTAGAATTTATTCAAAAGTAAACCAGGTTGTCTACTCATCGCTACCAGCCTACTCATCAAGTTTCAAGGCTCTAGCTCTAAAAGTTTTTGAGATATTTTGCTGGCAAGGTAAAAATGCCCAAAATTACAAAGGGTCATAACTCATGAAGTATTTTTAGCAACTATTCAAAAGTTAATCAAATCATCTACTCATCACTACTAATCAATTTACAAAGTTTCAAGGCTCTAGCTCTAAACGTTTTTGAGATATTTTGCTGACAAGGGAAAAATGCCCAAATTTACAAAGGGCCATTACTCTTGAAATATTTTTCAGAATTTATTCAAAAGTTAATCAGGTCATCTACTTATCATTACCAATCATTTCGCCAAGTTTCAAGTCTCTTGCTTTAATAGTTTATTAAATATTTTGCTGACAAGGGAAAATGCCCAAATTATTAATGGGCTATTACTCATGAAGTATGTTTCAGAATTTATTCAGAAGTTAATCAGTTCAGCTACTTATCATTACCAATCAATTCACCAAGTTTCAAGGCTCTAGCTCCAACAGTTTTTAAGATATTTTGCTGAGAAGCTAAAAACGCCCAAAATTACAAAAAGCCATAACTCATGAAGTATGTTTTAAAAATTATTCTAAAGTTAATCAGGTCGTCTAATCACTACCAGTCTATTCATCAAGTTTCAAGGCTCTAGCTTCAATAATTTTTTAGATATTTTGCTGTCGAGATGGCATCCATATTTTTTTCAAAGGGCAATATCTCAGGAAAGGGGCATAATCCTGCTGAGAAAAAAAAAAACGTGTCAGCTAGTTTTTTTTCATGAGGAAAAAAGAGTAAGAGAAAAGTCCAGGGAATGCCACAATCACAAAGCGCAGCTCTTCCCAGACACCAAGAGGAGGCCGACAAAACCAAACAAGCACAAATCAAATAAACGTACGAAAAGCACTAAGATTAGCTCCCTCTTCCATATAAGAAATTTCAAAACAGTAGCATGCACGTGTCTAAAGTTATGCTATGATTCAAAAAGCGTGACGAACGGACGAACGAACGCCCCAGAAGCAATATACCAACTTCTTCGAAGTTGGGGGCATAATAATACTGATATTGTTTTTATTTCTGGATAAATACATATACTGAAGTACTTATAAGAGCACTGCAGAGGCACTTCCGACGAGTACCTACAACGTGTTATTGTGCACAAATCACTAAAAAGTAATTATCCAGATACTCCAGAGTTATGTAAACCATGGCATTTTCACCAAATAATATGGGAATGGGAACTACTCTGCCATTAAGCAAATAAGGACAGTTCTATTCTGTGATTGCTCATTTAAAACTTTAATAGTCTGAAAATCCACCTTATAATATAGGCCTCTATATACCTGTTTCAGTATATATTATGGGGGGGGGGGGGGGAGGGGGGGGGCAGGTGGGTGGGTGGGGGGGGGGGGGGGCGGGGGTGGGGGGTGGATAAGAGAGTACACATGTTACTTAGATTTATTAACGTATTTTTTTTCTGCAAACAATAAGCCAAAACGCACAGACAGATTACGGGCTTGGTTTACTATATGGGCGAGGCTCCAGTCACTGATACAGTGGGACGTTTCAATATTTTCTTGCTAGACATAAAGTGGTAATATTACGGATATTTTCATTGTAATTTCTGCACCAAAACATACTGTGGTGTTGCCAAATTGAATCCACTGACTTTCCAGAACATATTTGGACACGAAAAAAAATATATCATCTGAATTTTTTTTTTATCCAACCTGCTTTATATAGTGTTAAAGTCCTATCCTAAATCGGATTTGTCTGTTTGACTACGTGAGGCCAGTTTCACAATTATTCGTTTTTGTTAAGGTATACCTTAAGGTCCGAAATTTCAAATTATGAAATGAGGTATTTAAAATCAACTAAAATAAAAGGGCCTTTGACGACTTAAAAATTCTACTTGCTGTTAGTATCCTTGAAAACAGATTTTATGTGAAAGCGCAAAGTATGCTTTGCAAGTCTTGGTCGTTAAATCTAAGGCAAACAAGCTCATGTGAGTTTGTAGGTATGTCGTTCCGAATATTTAGAATGACTACAGGTCTAATAGTTTTGTCTCTCTAAAATGCATCTTTCTGCTGAAAAGTAAACATTATAATTCGAACTCACCATCTTTGTTCATACTGACTTCGAGGCATTTCTTCAGTCGACATGCCTGACACTGGTTTCGACGTGCGACGTCAACTACACAGTTTCCGTTTTCTTTACAGACGTAATCGAGGTTACGTCGAATGCTACGTTTGAAAAAGCCTCGACAGCCGTCACAACTCTGAACGCCGTAATGTTTTCCACTCGCTTTGTCGCCACAGACCAGACATAGGCTCTCATATTTGATATCTTCGTTCGCAGTGTCTGAAAAATATCATTTTTTAAAAAAGTTCTCAGTGAAACGTCCGGTAATTGTCATAAAAGTTCGCACGCCAAAGTTTCTAACAAAATGGCACTGCAAAAAGTGCAAACTGAGGGCCTACACTGTTTGCCATTCCACAAGGTATTCAGGGCCTACACTGTTTGCCATTCCACAAGGTATTCAGGGTCTACACTGTTTGCCATTCCACAAAGTATTCAGGGTCTACACTGTGTGGAATTCCACAAAGTACTTTAAGAAACAGGTGCACGAAAAGCAAAATTTAGGCAGAACAAGTTTGGAATAAAGTGTTCAAAATTAAGGACATTTAGCGGAAAGTTCAAGTTTATAGCCATTGTTAAAATAATGAGCCTGGACAGAGCATTTCCTACAGGATGACAAGCAGATTCATTGCTCCGTGCTATATGGGCAAGTGAAACATCGAAGATTTCTTTAGACGGACGTTAGTCGTTTTGCTTTGAATGTATGGATACGAAGGCTGATCTGAGTTATCGCTGGGCGCACAAGCGTTCTCTTAGAATACGATGTGTCACGGCCAATTAATAAGATATATATCCGCTGCAAATTGAGAACATATACCTTATGTGTGGCCAGCGAAGACTCTGATCAGCCTGTGTTCCTCGCTGCCAGTCTGAAGAAGCCTTGCAGAGAGTCCCCAGCGCAAACTTCGCATTAAAAGCAGACTGAACAGCAAGAAACATATGGATTTATGTACATATTTAATATCTTCTTAAAACTAATTCTTAAACTTTGAATATAAGCTCAGTTTTAGGAAAACCAATCAGCAAAGCATACATAAGAATAACATTTTTATGAGAAAAGAAATGAAATACATCGAAATGGTTTCCTCAGTCTTCATGAGTTCAATGTCTTGATTGACATTAAAAAAAAAATTAAATGTCTGACAGCGAAAGATCAGCCTGTGCATCCGGCACCATTAATGTTTGAAATGTTCGCTGCTCGCAGAATGTCAGAACATTACTAAATTTTAAAATCATACAGTGAATCTCCGCATGATTTGCTGTAAAAATGAAATAATTTCTAGGTTTTTAGCGTACCCCGCTACAGATAAATAACTTAATCCTATATGTTCGGACACCATAACTCTTTAGCGTCCTTCTTCTCAAACTTGAACAAGTAATTTTTTTCTACCTGTTGATGTGTCTAAAACTGTTGAATGAATGGTAAACAGTGTAGTCCCTGATCCGGCACTGCATTCTGCCGAGTCTCATCTCGTCTACATTGTTTGCGTGGGCATTCCTGTCCAAATACTTAGGAGAAATACAGTAAATGAAGTGTAGTACTGTAGGTGCCGTCAAAAGCCGGTCTGTGAATGTCCGAATTCCTCACATCTATCATTTCCAACAGCATAGTCATATCAGTCGGGCTGAACACTTGAAAATAAATCACCTGGGAAGAACTACTGCAAGTTTGGTTAAAAAATAAACAAATACAATAGTTTTGTTGCCACGAAAGATTATCATATGGCTATTTTATTTATGACTTTTTATTAGCAGATTAGCTGCTTCGCATTTTATCTTCGCCTTATGCCCACAGAATGCTTTTTGTTATGAAAATAATTCTGCTTTTTTTTTCACAAGAAAAATTGACAATCGCTTGAACAAGGGATAAGGTCAAATGAGTAATCTTTACGTAAGAACCGACAATAATTGCACACTGCAAGAGGATTATTAATGCATTATTATTTCACCTTTTACAGATTAATGGTATTTATCAGAAATCCCCCCACTCAGCACGCGTCCTTTCGGGGTTATAACATGTACTAAGTAAGGACAAACTGTCACCAAGTATACTAAATTACAATTACAATGGCCATACGAACCCAACGTATAATGTGTATAATAATAATAATAATAATAATAATAATAATAATAATAATAATAATAATGATGATGATGACGACGAAAATCATCGAACGTTGTAGATTAGTATTTAAGGTCTGTGAAAAAAGATGCGCATTGCTTACACGTTGTTTTTTTTCAGTTGTTTCTAAAATGATGCAGTATTTCAAACTGTTTTTGTATAACCATGCATACATTTGTCCCTTCTCTATTCTTATTTTACGGATATTTATCATTGGTTTATTAAGGATGTTAAGGTCCACTGTTCACGGTGTATCCTTTTGTTTAGACTACGGTCAAGCTTGCGAAAATGGAACATTACTGAATTATGATAGTAGGGGCACCAATATCCCAGGCCCCAAAACTGATTCATCGAAATTTCCGATATTACAAATATTCCTACATGTAAAATAGTTGTAATATCCCAATCCCAAAATTTTCCCAAATGTCCTATATCCCTTAATTAAATACAAGCTATACCAATGTCCCTGAATAAATAATCTAAACATGTCATATCCCGAAAATCCCTAAACAGAAAAAAAAATGATAGGAAGTAACCCAGAAAACGACTAAATCGACACCGGCTAAGGTTGAAGCAGGACACGAAAAGGCAATACAAAACAACGCTGAATCAAAAACAGAACAAACGAAAGGCAACTACAAAAGAAAAGCCGCCTTGCACTCCCCAGGTCAACGGCAGAATTGCTGAGCATTGTGTATGGAGTGTGGGGATATGTGTGTGTGGGTGGGGTTGCTTTATTGTCTTGCTATTTTTTACCTATAATATTCTACAACTTTTTGATCCCATTTGACTCAGCTAAATGAAGCTATTATTATTATCATTATCATTATTATTATTATTACTATTATTATTAATTTTATTACTGTTATTATTAACATCATCATCATCATGCACATAGTCCCAGTGAGGGGGTGATGCATTTTTTATTGTGTTGAGGTTTAACGACACTTCAACCCTTGTGGGTCATTTTGTGTCGTCTCCCAGAGAAAGGGAGAAAAGAGATAGAAGAGATAGCAGAGGAGATGAAAGAAAGGAACAGGGAAGAAAGAGGAACAGGAATGAAAGTGAAGAAACAGAAGAAATAAAAACATTCCCCCTCTACCCTTACCTGCTAAAGGATAGCAGGCCTTGCCCAACTGTAAGCCAATATCAGTTGAATGCCCAGGTGACATATGATACACACCTTCGCACCACCCGACCACCCCCAGGGCGGGTGATGCAGTATCAGTAGATAAATAGATAGATTTGAAACGTTCATAGTGATCAGCATATTACACCACAATATTGCCGTTTCCATCACCCGATTTTAAGGCATCTATAGAGGACTTCTGACAGCATTTGAAGCGTCTGTGCTCACACTGACAGATGCAAGCTCTCAAGATATCTCGAAATGCTCTTCTGAGAAATCCGAGTTTGGCATGGATCATAATGGGAGTAGCATGCATAGGAAATTGTATGCCGAATTTCTGTCGATATGGCAGGAATAGGTAGATGCTCCTGTATAGTGCTAAGCAATAACCTAGTCGTTGCGTATACGACGTAGACAGCGAAAGTGAAAACCCGATTCAAGACGAAACGTTACATAACTTGAAGAAGATTTATAATTTAATATTTTTTTACAATATATTATAATTTTTTTAATCTAATGTCCTTATTTACTCTCATGTACACTCATCACACAACACAATCATCTTAGTGTATGTGCTTATTGCTCTCAAGTATTATTCCTGTTAGAATTTTTTCTTAAAGTGCCATTTGCAGGCAACGAAGGTCAGTTTAGTTGTTTGTTTGATTGATTTGGGCTTAACGTCGCTTTCAATCTCTTTCAGTCATATCGCGACGGTGTCCGGATGTTGCAGGGAGCTCAGTGCTCACTTTTAGAGTGCTGCCTCACGCCCCAGACACTTTGACATGATATTCCATCCAGTCACATTATACTGACACTGAGCTGACCAGTTCTAGCTCTATTTTCTTAATGCTGAGCGCCAAGAGAAAGAGCAGCTAGTACCATTTTTTAAGTCTTTGGTATGACCCGGCCGCGGATCTAACCGCAACCTCCCGGTCACAAAGCGGACGCTCTACCACTGAGCCACTGTGCCGGTATCCAACGAAGGTCAGAGCAACCTGCGCATTCGCGCCGTCTAAATATCAGGACCTTCTTTGTCCACTTACAGAATAGATGTATACTCTAAATCATATCGACGAACAGTAAAGGTCCTGATCAGATTGAGAATCCACGGTCTGATCTGTTACTTCGATGCTCGGATTATGACATGAAAGTCCATTTCTCGGGTTCCACATTTTTTTCAGTTGTTTTTAATCTGCTCTGTCCTGCTTGTCTTCCGAGTTGAGCTTGAGCTGATCCAGTAAGATTAGCCTTATTGAAGGATTAATCTACCTGTGAGAAACATCTTAACCCATTAGAGCAGTAGCCATTCTTCTCTCTCCTGATGACGAAGCTTATGTATCAATTCCCTTATAATTATATATAAAATCATATGTTTTGGGTACTCATTAGAAGCGCATCACTTTGTAGTTTTTGTCATATTTACAAGAGAGACGATTTTTAAACTTCCTGCTTGTATTCCTGTACATTAATCCCTTCTGAAAAGGAGTTTACTCTAAAAGAAAGGAAAATGCTCTCAAGGGGAACAAATTCTCTCTGTTATAGTAGACCCCTTTACAACAGGGGGTAAACTAATTTTGACAGTCATCTCCTACGAAAGTATATTTTTCGCCCTACCAGCTTAACACGGTCCCAAGTAAATGGAACTTTGTAAACAATAAAAACCGAGATCATTAATAATAATATGCTACTCCGCTCCCCACCCACCCCCCTTCCCCGCACCACCACCCCCTCCCGCACCCCCCGCACCCCCACAAAGAACAGAAAGAAAAAAAACACGCTAATATATGGGATTGTAACTGATTTAGGGTGTAAAATGTGCATGTAAATCAACAACTGGGATATATTTGACTAGTTTTTCCTCAATATAAAACTGTGCAAAGGGCTCTACTCTAAACGGAAAAATTCGCTCCCCTTTATAAGGAAATAAATGCTCTTTCCTTTTAATATAGGCCCCTCCCTGTTCATAAGAGATTTGGTGTGTAGGATATCAAACAGGATGTCATAAGTTATCCTCCTTGTATAAAATGGCAGAAAATCTACTATGTGCACCAAGTCCCATTAAATGTAAAAAATTGGGATTGTTCTTTTTTTTTTTTTTTTTTTTCTTTTTTTTTTTTTTTTTTTTTTTTTGGTTTTCTGTCTATTGTGACTGAAATCGCCTCGGACGGCGAGACGATTCCGATGAGTACCGACAAGATGGACTAAGTTTCGATGTTTTTAAGTTGCATCAGAAGACAGCTTGTTGTTTTTATTGGAATCGTTTCGTCTGTGAGTACCTGTAATATATGAGCCGTAGAAAACGTACCATCTGACATGTGGGCCCAACGAGGACTAAGGGTATCCGTGCAGTCTGATCAGTCTTCGTTTTCCGCATGAAGAAACTCTGCCTCGTTCGCAAATCAAAACGCGCCCAGTGAAGACTATGCGAATTCAGCGCACATATATGTCCGAAGGTACGTTTTCTGACGTTGCGGCTCATATGTAAAAATAAAATATCTTCCAACAATCACCTTAATCCTTACTCGTGTATCCCAGTGTTACCATCACCAGGGCTGCGTTCAGAATTGCTAGTCACTCGCGAGTGCTTTGTTCTGGACCTTGCTCCCGTTAGCACTCGTCATTAAGTACAGGGATCCACTTTGCACCTCTAAACGCAGCCCAGGCCAGTTCCGATATTTACCCTTAACATTGGGATAAATTATTTTTTTGTCAAACTTCTTGAAAAAAAAAATAAACAATGAAAGTCTTAAAAATTCCCTTTGAAAATAAAGAACGCACAAAGGAACGAAAAAGTCAGAAACTGCTGTATGAGTGGTCAGGGTCAAAGTATGGCGAGAGCCGTTCATTCACCGTACATCGGTATGATAGTGTCAAAGTTCGGTGCTACAAATTCCTGTGGCACTGTACACTGACACCACGTGGCTACACAGTGCTTTCATCTGCGCAGTCTGAATGTTTTGGATACACTTCATAGAGTTTCCACCACTTTGCAAGGAAGACAACTTTCCGCCATTTTACAAGGGAGACAAGTTACGGGACTTCTTGTTTGCTTCCCTGCACACAAAACTCTTCATGAAATGTGGTTAACTTTCAAAGGAAATATTTTGTTTTAGAGTAAATCACTTTTGAGAAGGGGCGAAAAACAAATTTGATACTTGTATCCCCTGAAAATGTATCCATCTCTCTTCCGCTAGATGTGTCTTTATCGCATATGCGGACAACGAAGGTCCAGATCAGCATGTGCTTCAGCCTGCGCTTCCGTGCAGTTTCATCATTGCCCGCTTACATGATCACTAAGTATAGAATAAAAGGCACTGACAGCAAGGGCTCCCCGCCTATCCCAACCCCTAAAGAACAGCATGACTTTTCCCCTAAAAATGAGCAACGAAAACATCGATTAAATAAATGACATTGTCTATTAAAATCAATTTCAATTTCTTTCGCAAAATAATACAAACGGAATTGTAAAAGATTAAAAATGTCCCTACTGCATATGTGCAAAAATAAGGTCCAGATCAGCTCATAACGTATGCACAGCGAAGACTGAGATCAGCCAGCGCATCTGCGCAATTTGATCGGTCTTCACTGATCGCACGAAAAAAAAAAAAACTTAGGATCCTTAGCTATCCAAAGAGCGCCTAACTGACTCTGTTGAGACTGCGGTGATGCTCAAGCTTATCCGAGTCTTCGCTGTGCGCAAGTCCGAATGAAGTACATTCCCACGCGTTAAAGCAAAAAAGTAAATTACATGTAGCCTGTGCTGTATTGTATAACAATGAAAAGAAAGAAAGAAAGAAGAAACAAAGAAATTAAAATTACGATTTGAAGAATATTTTAAGATTATTATATCTATATTCAAGCGTTGTATATTTTTCTCCCTCTCCAACATGTATATTGTTCGTTTTACATCTAATAACAGAATATATCTTATACATGTATTTTAGTAGTGTTACAGAAATAGGTCAGTAAACATATAAAATGCTTTAGATATAATATTTTAATAAATTAAGATAAAATCACTTACCGTCTTGACTTTCTGATTGAAAAAGGCGTACATTATTCATCATTTCCTCATTTCAAATACACATATATATATCTAAGAAAATGTTCTGAGTTCCAATCTACTGATAAAGAACTAAGGAATTTTGTCATTTGCTTACGTGGAGAAAACAGCCGAAACCTCACGTGATTTCTTGACCAGCCATCCAAGTACAAGACATAAAATTGACCAAACGAGTTGCATGCTTTGTCCGAGCACGCTTAATCCTTTTTACGGATTGGTGTCTTTAAAAAATTCAATCTGTGTTTTGAAAGATTTAAGCTGATTGGTCTATAGCAAACAATACTCGCTTTAAGGGGTTGGCTGATTGGACAATAATGGTCAGACAGCTGGAACTCTTGGAATTAGGCCTCTGCTCTGAGAACATGTTTCTAAATTATTATTAATGTTTCTATAAAGATTAAAAGGTGTTGATAACGCTATAGAAACTTAAGAATAGTCTATTAATCCCAAATCTACTAGAATAATACCTTTTTAAAATAACAACAGACGGGTGGGTAGACCATAAGATGTGATTATGAAATTGCCATCTTCGAAACTTAACACTTAGCGTGCTAGGTAAAAGATTCAGCAGACGACATTTTTATTTTTTTTTTATTGTTCCCAGAAAAAATTGCTTTGACCTTTCATGCCAAAAAAAAAAAAAAAAAAAAAAAAAAAAAATCGGCTTTGATATTTCATACTAAATAGGTTTTGACATTTCATACAAATTCTCTCCTTAGGAGACAATTTGCATAATTTAGTCGAGCCTATCATTTTTTTTTTTTTTTTTTTTTTTTTGGAAAAATAAAAAGAAATCTCTGTCTGTCGTCTGCTGAATTTGCCCAGGGAGTGGTAAAGGTTAAAATCAGCGGGGTCATTAGTAAATGCGTTTTCGAACATAAGCGGATAGCTAAGGCCAACCTGTGCATCTGCGAAATGTGATCAGGGTATTCACTATTCATTTACAGACTCATTAGATTGTGCACAAAATAACGACGTACAACACGGACTCTGATAAGCTTGTGTATGCTGCGTGAACCATTGATGTTCGTATATGCTCTGATGACACATTTTAAGGTGACGTGATCCATGATGATCGACCATTTCTTCTAAATATTCGTTGTATTTTGTACCATATTTACCTTAGTATTCAGTCAGTCAGTCAGTCATGGTTTGTTTTAGTCATATCCAACAATGAGTCCCATGTGGTCTAAACGGAACGCCATAATTGTCTGACAAGCGTAAAATTATTCATTATTCTGGGTGCTTTCCTATTGTATGCTGTAGTCTAAGCATTATATGGAGTAGTTCATCATATATATGTAGTAGAAACTTCGTTATATGCTGTGGTGAAATGGTTATAAGATGTAGTATTTTTATCGTAGACTAACCTGTTTCGTTGATTAACCTGTTTCGGTGATTTCTATTTACTCGCGCTAGCTTCTTACAGAAGGGTTCAGTGATGTCATCACTATCTGTGCTCTCAAGTGTAAACAAAGTTCTGTCTCTTGGGTCATGAATAGTGAATATTTTACTTCACTTTGATGGCTGTTATTTTTTCATGTCCAATGAGAATTTAGCTGATTTTCTTAATGTTTTTTTTTTCTGCTCACTCTTAGTGTGCCACAAAATAGCCATAATAAATTATTTGAAATATTTTTGCCAGTGACTACATTTTTTATCTTCCGCTACACAATGTAACATGGTCAATATCTACAGTTGGTACCTGTCTTAGCACTTGACACTGCATTTTTATGCTATGAAAAATATGGTAATGTGCATATATTTGCCTTCCTATCACAAAATTTAAGATTTAAACATCTGAATTTAATACCTTTTTGGTTTATGTTATGTTAATTTAGTTTATTAATGCTTTTACTTTATTTCAATTATTTAAAAAAACAAACAAAAAAAAAAAAAAAAACAAACACTTTATTATACGTTTATCTTTCCCACGCAAGCAGTAATTAGGAACCAGTAATTCTTTGAATTCTTTAGGGCTGTTTTGTAAACGCCTTGTGTCACCGCTCGCCCTCTTAGTTTTGTTGATAGTCGGTGGGTTCAACTTGAGTCATTTAAAATATGGATATGAATTTTGTTACTAACGTTTGCACACAAACTGTATAAATGGATAAAACCCAAAGGTCACCTATTTACGCAAAAACTATTCATTGTATTGCAAAATATATAGGTCAACATAATGGCTGCTTCCATCGTGGTACTGATTCTTTTCGGAAACATAATTACTACAATGTGAAGAAAATATCCTTACTAGAGCAAAGGTTCCTAATGCCGACATGGTCCATATATCGACACCCCTTTCCAATTATGGTTTAAATTGCTTCTAAATGGCATTTTCACTTATGATCTTACTTATGGTATGTTTCCGTCATTGATAATGTCATCAACGATCATTTTGAATGTTTTGGAGGAAAAAAAAACAAGAGCAGATTTCTTTTGTGCGAGAATATTATCAGCGTCGTTAAGGTGAGTGTTCTTGATTATGAGATTTTGTGCCAAGTCAGAATAGTGAATATTTGTTTTTCAGCAGTTAAATGTAATATTCTTGCTTAGAAACTGTTCTTTAATGGCTTTTAGAACCGAGTTCTATTTGAGTGACAAGTTTCTGTGGGTGTCGATATTAAGATCCCACATCTGACGATCGACTCCTTTTATCGACACCTACATGTACAATACAGTCCAGAGCAAACAGCCATGGCCATGCATATGGTACTTTCTGGGACTATTAACACAAAAAAAAAAAAAAAAAAAAAGCCGCGGCCAAAACCTATGGAGTGCCAAGAACTACCTTTACACATGGGTAAATAGATGTAACGAATTCCGCAATGGGAATAATAATAATAATAACGATGATAATTGATTATAACTGAATAGTTTCATACCTTATTATTCCCGGTGCAGAATTCTTACACATATTTAAACATTTACCTTTTAATACCTTTTGTGCATTAATCTCGTCTGAAGAAGACAAGGAATACAGTTACAGTGATTCAGTAAACCGCAGAAAAATAATATTCTTTTAAATGCTTTATATATTATACAACCTAAAACCTTAGAAGTTGCAAAGGTCTTTTATGTACTGCCGCACCTGCAGACATTCCTACACGGATTGCCTCCAGGTACGGTACCTTGCCCGAAGATCCTGGGACTCCAGACCTGGAGACACTTCGTTGTCGAATGTTACAATTTTACCAACAGGCCTAATACTGATGGTAGGAATAGTACAAATTTTTACCTTGCTGCCTAATTGTAAAAAAATATTGTGTACTGATCATTCAATTTTAACAAGGGGCGAAAACTACGTCACAGAAAAAAGTGAAAAGATTATTTTTACAAGAAGGGTCCGTTCAAAGTGTTGAGTCGTTTTTATTTATTATTTTCGTTGTTTGGATTAAAAATAGAATAAAAAGAATGAAAGGTCTTATATTTGCAGGTTTGATGTACTGCCATACTGTCACCGTTGAGAACACTCAGGCACAATATTTTGATAATCTTATCTTTTTAAAGTAACTGTACGCCGCGAGTGTTTACAACAATGACAATACGGTTAAGCATCAAGTTAGCCAATACAAATGCCTTGTTGCCTGCTACTGTCTCTGAGCTTGTCCTGGTTTTGTCTTTGATAATCTTATCTTTTTAAAGTAACTGTACGCCGCGAGTGTTTACAACAATGACAATACGGTTAAGCATCAAGTTAGCCAATACAAATGCCTTGTTGCCTGCTACTGTCTCTGAGCTTGTCCTGGTTTTGTCAGAACAACGAAATGTAAAATGGGGGTAACTTA
Organism: Anodontia alba; assembly: GCA_964016985.1. Classification (NCBI taxonomy): domain Eukaryota; kingdom Metazoa; phylum Mollusca; class Bivalvia; order Lucinida; family Lucinidae; genus Anodontia; species Anodontia alba. The sequence continues at coordinate 57,517,368 of OZ024821.1, read as the reverse complement.
CCGATTTGAAAGGATGCTTTTCATCACAACGTAGTGTTGTTGTTTTTTCATTCTACTTTATAACGTGTGTTACTCGCCTTGTATAAACTTCAAATGAACTGCAGGTGGTTTTGAACTCGTTATGGCATCTAAGGCTGCTTCTGTTATATTGCTAAACGGATATTTTGGAATAATAAAAGTTGTTTTCATGTTTATTTCTGATGTTCAACAGGTTATTTGTTACCATATTCTTTAAAACCGTAGGGGTGTCGATAAAAGGAGACAGGTGTCGGTAATAGGGTCCTCCACCGTATGACTATGGATTCATTTGATTGGTTATAATTTGCGGTAAACTTGTCTGCAACATCATATTTAGACAATACAGTGCTGTTTAACAAAAGGGTGTCGGTTAAAAGAACCTATCATTCAAGATAAGATTTAGACAAACAGTAACACTAAAGGTGTCGATATATGGAGCCTTTGCTATTTAGATTTCATTTTTAGATGGTATTTGAAGCTTTTAATTTCATCATCATCAGAACAAGCTAAAGGTCACTGAAACTGGTTAGTCTATGTGGTCAGCGTTATATGTTGTGCTTTTTTTTATTATATGATGTGATCTAAGCATTATATGGAGTGGTTAATCCGATATACCCGGTATGTAACAGAAACTTCGTTATATTCTGTGTTGAAATGGTATATGCTGTCGTATTTTATTATATGCTGTGGTCTCAGTGCTATACATGTATGCTATGATATTTCCATTATATGCGGTAGATAAATCTTTATATTGGATGCAAACTTTATTGTGATGATCAGATCATTCGGATGCATTCGTGACTTACTATCGCTAACCTCGAGAAAGAACCAAAGAATGTTTGCCGCGGTAAAAGCCCGTACCCTCCGGGAATGAACATGTCTGCTTAATACTTAGCACGCTATGCGCAAATCCAGCAGATGACAAACTGATGCTATTCCTCCCAGAAAAGAAAGGACCCGATATTTCACACAATTTGTCTCCTAAATAGACAATTTACATGAAATGTCATATCCCATCCCCAGAAAAAAAAAAAGAAACACCCCAAAATGTCATCAGCCGAAGCCTCCACCCACCAGGCAGCTTTTATAACCTTCTTTTTTTTAGTGAACCGTTCTACATAGCACTTCGCGTGCTATGAGCAAATCCAGCAGACAACAAACCGATGCCATTCCTCCCATAACTCCCAGAAAAAGGACTTGGACAATCCACATGAAATGTTAACTCCCTCCCTCTGGAAAAAAAGAAAAAAAAGAAGTACACTATGGCGTGATATACGTTGCAATATTGTATCTGATAATATATTTGTTCCATATTAAAAGTATGTATTCTATATTAAGATATGTATTGCTAATAAAATACATTTATTCACAATAAAACATTTATTTGCGATATAAAAATATATTTCTTTGCTACATGAATATTTATTGCCAATAGAAATATATTTATTTACGATAAAATATTCATTGGCAATAAAAATATATTTATTCACAATAAAAATATTTATGTGCGATGTATATATATTTTTTTGCAAACTAAATATGCATTGATACAATATAAAAATAACAATATGATTTTTTATGTGGACAATAAAAAATCACAATATATAGAATATATATTTTTTGCCAAAAAAAAAAAAAAAAAAAAAAAAAAAGAATTATTGACAATTTTTACAAAAAAGTAATATTCATTGTAAGTTAAAAAAATATATATTGGGTAAAATTAGCATTGTGGGATATGATGTACAGTAGCCTTGTAACAGATAATTTCATTGGATCGACAAAATTTCCGGTGGTTTGATCCTTGCTCAACTCGCTGCTTAGATTTTCGCACCTTAGACTTTCGTCCTTAGATGCCCCCATGTTTGCCGGTTACCTAGAATGTTAGAGACTTTGTTGCAGTTTTGTTACCACTTCTATGAGAACTTTAGCTCTAGTTTCCCAATCTGCATGGAAACATTAGGACCGCTAGACACGTATGGACTAATGGTCAATGATCAGCCCCGTTATTCCACGCGGATTACAAGTCACATCCAAAACAAAGAAACTGCAACACACGAGAGAAATACTGAGTTGACTTGTGTCCGGGGGTGCGATGTGACCAAGAATCAAAAGGTGCGAATTGACTATGGTCGAAACGGCCAAGGATCGAGTTGACCATAAACTGCGAACCAAAACAATATGGCAGCGCTCTGTGTAATCAATAGAGGCTGCCATTATTAGGTTTCACAGAGCCAATGAAATTCGCTGATACAAAACCGTGTCATATCCAACAATGCTAATTTTACCCAACATATTTTTAGCACATTGCAGATAAATATTTTTTATTGACACAACAGAATATTGATTCAATAAATATGTATCACTTTTATTAATATTTTATATTTTGAATAATTATATTTTTATTGCCAATACATACCTTTTGTTGCCGATGAATATACTTATAGAACAAATATTTTTATTATGAAAAAAAAATATAATTTTATTGCCAACAAATAAATTTAATTGCCAATAAATATATTTTATTGCCAATGAATATTTATTTTGCAAACAAATACTTTTTATTGCCAATAAATAAGATTTATTGCCAATAAATATATTTTATTGCCAATAAATATCTATTTTGCATATAAATAAATTTTTATTGGGCATAAATATTTTAATATAGAATACATATTTGAATATGGAACAAATATATTACCAGATACAATATTGCAACGTATATCACGCCATACTACACCACCGAAATCTTTACCCAGCACGCAGACATTAAGCGTTAAAGCTTTTTTTTTTTTTTTTTTTTTTTGTTTTGGCAATGACCTTTTCTGCTAAACACGCAGCACGCTATGGGCAAATCCAGCAGATAACAAATCGATGCTATTCCTTCCAGAAAAAAAGGACCCGACATTTCACATTGCCCCTAAGTAGACGATCTGCATGAGTGCCAAAGTCCTCCCTCCGAAAAAAAAATCACACAAAAAAAGGAAAGAACAAAAGAAAAACACCCCAAAGAGTCATTTGCCGAAATCTTTACCCAGTACGCTTTACCTTTTGTTTAATTAAAGCTTTGATACTGCGCGCAGGGTAGATTTTTTTCTGTAGAATGGGATTTGGCATTTTTAATGCAGGTTGTCTACTTAGGGGACAGTTAGTGTGAAGTGTTGGGTCATTTTGTATGGAAAGAATGGAAGTGGGGATATCTGCTGAATTTGTTCATAGCATGCTAAGTGTTAAGTAGAAAGGTTCATTGGAATAAACAAAAATTAAAGCTTTCAAGCTCTGCGTGATGGGTAAAGATGACATTTTGGGATTTTTTTTTTCCGGTAGGAGGAATTTGGCATTCATGCAGATTGTCTACTAAGGGGACAATATGGGTCCTTTGCTCTGCGGGGAATAGCATCGATTTGTCATCTGCTTGATTTGCCCATGGCGTGCTAAGTGTTAAGTGGAAAGGTTAATTGAGAAAAAAAAAAAAAAAAAAAAAAAAAAAAAAAAAAACGATTTTAAAAGCTGCGTATTGAGTAGAGATTTCGGCTGATGACATTTTTTTTCATAATATAGGTCAGATCAACATATAGGTCACTGTGTCCTTTTACAGTATGTGAGACACCATCTTCACAAGAAGTACCAACTGGTTTGCAGAAGTACTAAACTAGTTTGCCTAAAACTCAAACTGAAATAGTCAAAGCACTGACAGCACAGGTGGATCGATTGTCTCTGAGTGTAGGCTGGGAAAATGGTCCTGAACGGGGAAATATGACTGTTTCATTTAACCCTAAACTGTCTGTAATTCAAGCAAACGGTGCACATCCTGATCCGACGCAGTAAAACGCATTGCGCCTGCACTATAAGCCAATGTCCTAGTCCTGGTTTTACAGATAATCTCTTTACACTGCACTCTGGCGTCACAGCGACAAGAAAAGCGCGGCTATAAATAATCGTTACCTTGATTTAACGGCAAAAACCCATCATCATCATCATCCATTCGACCTTCGAAGTCCGAGTCCGTTATGCCTGGTGTACTCCTCAGGACCCTGAGCAAGTACAAGTTCGTCAGCACACCACTTTGGAGGATGTTCGACGGGAAGGACCTAGTTCGGGTTGAACTAACCTTCCATAAGCCATTACCAAGCTTAATTACAAGAGGAGGGCTGATAGCAGGAGGCAGTCTGCACCCTCTGCTGGCGAGTGCCCTCGCCAGCCCGCTCCAGCTTCAAGACCGACGACGACCACCAGATCGACACCTGCACGCCGATAGCCGACACCGGAGAAGGAGACGCCACCACCAGCCGAACAGACATTGCAGACGACAGCACCTACCACCGTCAGACATCAACGTCAGCCACAGACAGCAGGGATCAAGCCATCACCAACCATCATGAAACCAGCTACACCGCCTCCTTCTCCAGCATCGCCACCGTTGAAAAAGCCAAGGACCAAGTCACCGGCGACAAACACTGCACCAAACCAGTACTTTTACGTCAATATCGAGGAAGAGTACCTTCTGCAAGAAGAGTACGAGCTCCAGGATGTCACCTCAACAAAGTATAAAGCCATCGTCAAAGCTGCCAGACTACCAAGAGACGACGAAGAGCACAACGTCGACCTACCAGCCTAAATTGTCTACCACAGAGACAACAAACATTGGACACTTGTCAAGGAACCAACTTCCAAGTTCCACGATGAAGGCTGGTACGAGTACATCGGACAGCTCAACAAGAGAGGCACCAAACAACGAAACCGAAGGGGTCGGGCATACCCCCCTGGCTCACAGATCAATGCCATTGAATATGTCTTATCATAAGGAACAACAATACATATGGCTTAGGGGTGGGGTTTTGAACAGTTCCTGAGATATTAAGACTTATATGAACTGAAGGGGTCGGGCATACCCCAGGGGGACCACAGTTCAGTGTCACTGAATGTGTCTTATCGTAAGGAACAACAATATGTATGGTTTAGGGGTTGGGTCTGAATGGTTCTTGAGATATTAAGCCTTATATGAATTGGAGGGGGTGGGGTATACCACCAGGGGACCCATGGTTAGTGTCATTGGATGCATCTGATCATAAGGAACAAGAATATATACGGTTTAGGGGTGGGGATCTGAACCATTTCTGATATATTCTGCTTTCATGAATTGGAGGGGGTGGGGCATTATCCCCTGTGGACTCCCGGTTTATGTCATTGTAAGGAACAACTATATGGTTTAGGGGTGGGGATCTAAACTGGTTCTGAGATATTTGGCCTTTCGTTTAAACATATTTTATTTTCATTCTTCAATACAACACAGATATTCACAAGACATGAAATAAAAACAGGATTAGAATGGAAGCATATAAATACTTATAAGATTCTTCTCCTGTAATATATATTTATCAGCTGTTGATTTGATGGGCAGTTGATAGCCTAAGACAAAATTATACACTTTTATTATACGTAAGAAGATATTGCTAAATGATAAATATCACAGTTCAGTATATATATATAATAACTATATGACATTTTGGAACAGAGAAAAATTAAGAGAAAGAAAATAAAAGGAAAGCTACAAAAGTAATACCAGTGGGAAAATGTGTGCAAAGTGCCAATGCAAAGAGAAATAGTGCAAAAATACATTACAAAATTTCAGATAAAAAATAGAATACTAAGAAGAACAATTTTAGAGCGACTAAATAAAAGAGTATACTACTACTACTACTACTACTACTAATAATAATAATAATGGCCTTTAATGAACTGGAGGGGATGGGGCATATCCCCATAAGTCTAATTCATTGGATGCATCTTATCATAAGGAACAACAATATATTGCTTAGGGGAGGGAAATTCTGAACAGTTTCTGAGATTTAAGGCCTTTTATGAAGTGAAGGGGGTGGAGCATGCCCCAAGGGGACTCTAGGTCAGTGTCACTGGGTGCATCTCATCTCAGGTCAAATAATTCATAATACATTCTAAACATTTCATTTGATCTTCTAACAAAGCTACACATCAAGCGGCACCAAATGATAAACTAAATACACTTAAATAAATATGCAATGTTATTCAAAATGTAACTCTGACGGGTATTGTCGATCGACAGTGTAGAATGCTACATTGTATATGTTGAGCGAGGATAAAACGTCGTAATTGTAACATAAATACCTTATAGGCATCCTCCCAGTAAGCATTCTGCATTAACCTGAATCGGGCTGTCATCGGCCGATAGCGGCCCGATGTGGGTTTGTGAGGAATGCTGCCTGGACTAAGAACAAATGTGCACGCTCTTCTCAAAGAAATTCTCGATATATATACCGATGTAAATAACTAAAATATCATTATAACTATGGCATGTCTTCGCATCATCATCATCATCATTATCATCATCATCGTCGTCGTCGACATCATCATCATCACCACCACCATCATCATCGTCGTTTCTTTCTTGATAACGTAGAAGATTATATTATTAATATTATTGGTAGTAATAGTGATAGCGACAACAATAACAATCGCGATGATTATTGTTGTTATTATTATTACTGCTGTTAGTGGATTATTTTTATTAGAAGTTGTAATAATGATGGCGATTAGAAGGACGGTAATTATTATTATTATTATTATTATTTTGTACTTCATAAACATACATCGTTATTATCTACCATTCACGTATTGTAAGTTTGCCTTTATTTCTATTTCAGGAGATGATTTATATAAGCTTTTAGCTTTTTATCAACTCCTGTACCATATAACATGTATAACATTATGCGATGTATATATGTGAACTTAAATGAATAAAATATTGTTTAAACCAAATGTCTAATCCTTATCTCCCATTTGTGGCATAGATATCGTGTCCGATAATGACAGTACATTGCATTACGTTCTCATCTAACAGCTTAACCCAGTAAGCATTCTTTATAAATCTATAGCGGGCCGTTATCGGCCCGTCAGGGTAGCTGACGGGCCGATAACGGTCCGCTATAGATTTATAAAGAATGCTAGCTGGGTTAGTACCACGGCAATGTCGTAAATAACACCAGCCTGATCATGTTGTTACATGAAGTGTCAAGAATAAACAAGTGTCAAGAATAAACAACAACCAGAAAATGTTTAGCTCAGCTAATGGTAAAAAGCAGAAAAGAGTGACTGTTAAGATACTTGTCACCATAAAGAACCAGTATTTGACATTCGACCGATTTCCTCCTTACCAAATCTAGACTTAAGGTTGCAGCTTAAAACACAAGTAAAGATTGATGCTCCAGAAACTGCTTGACATTTTCATAACCATTTGCATTTACAGCCGTTGGTACGATAATACCATTTGTCCGATAATAATACCCTTAGTGACTTTACAGTATTTATCCAAAATAGTTGTACAACTTAACGTTATTCTTACTAGAATAGAACAGATACTTTATTTTCTCAGATCATACATATATATGATATATGAGGAAAATTAACTTCTCATGACGGTACGTGACAGATAATCTTCACTATAGACATATAACTTATATAAAGGAGAAGGAAGAGAGAGAGAGAGAGAGAGAGAGAGAGAGAGAGAGAGAGAGAGAGAGAGAGAGAGAGAGAGATCTCATTGAGATAATATCGAAATGGTGCAAATTACTACTTGTCTAAGGTGCAAATTAATACTTGTCTATGTCTCAGGGCTCACATGCATACGGTATTGAGGAGCAGAAAATAAGGAATGGAAATAATTAATAAGAAAAAAAAATACAGATAAATAAATGAAAAATAAGAAAACAGAAAAATGAGAGGAAGACAGCGGGTGCTTTCATCCGTAAGTTAAAAACTAGTTCGGTTTGATAGAAAACAGTAATAGAAAATATTTGACAAAAGATAATTAAATACAAGGTTTGAAAACAAATAATTAAATAATTAATAACTAATAAATAAATAAATAAATAGTAATGGTACCGGAATCACCGACCACCGCAGCAAGGTCCTGACCCCTCGGTAACTTTTCCTTCCCCTTATAAAGTAGAGATTAACATAACTTTTTTATTATTTTTGTAAAAACAAATACATAAATAAATGCACAGTGTCTTAATAGGTTAGAAACGGTATACTAATCCTTTTTGAAATTGTCTAAGATCCTTACCATGTAAGTGTTTTACATACTATCTGTACTCACTTAGTATAATTTAAAACTGAAACTCCAATATATACAGCTGAATTGCACAGAAGCCCATTTTTTTTCTATTTATTTGTCACATGTTTTTGAGGAAATATCACAACTTTTATGCTTTTATATTTTCTTTCTATTTCTGTTTCCCTGTCACCAGCTTTAGCTACTGGCATGAGGCAAGTTTCAAGCTGTTTGTTAGTGTTGAGAATATTAAATCCCTTTATTACAGACATAAAAAATATATTTTGCTATGGCAGAAATTAAAATTTTAACTTTAAATGTACAAGGTATTGGGCAACTCCCTAAGCGTACTGACATATTAGAGTACTTAAAGCAAAAACATTATCAGATCTACTGCCTACAAGATACTCATTTTACTCCTGGGATAGATGAAAAGCTGGTGAGGGCAAGATGGGGTAATGATTGTTATTTCAGTTTATTTAAATCTAATTCAAGAGGAGTAGCAATTTTATCTGATAAAAATTTTGAATATAAAGTACACAGTTGTATATCTGACCCTAATGGCAATTATTTAATATTAGATGTTACAATAGATAATAATAGAATTACATTAGCAACTGTTTATGGCCCAAATCACGATGATGTATCATTCTACCAAAATATAGCCAAAACAATTGAAGAAATAGGTAATGAACATATAATTTGGTGTGGAGATTTTAACCTGGTTATTGACCCTACTATGGATTATTGTAATTATAAAACTGTTAATAATAAAAATGCAAGGGAAGTAGTTCTTGAAATCATCCAGGAAATGTATTTAGTTGACCCCTTCAGAGATTTACATCCATCCCTAAAGCGATATACTTGGAGAAGAAAGCATCCATTTCAACAGGCCAGACTTGATTTGTTTCTTATATCTGAAAGCTTATTGACTTCTTTAAATGGTTGCAAGATAGAAAATAGTTATCGATCTGATCACTCAGCAGTTGTATTAAATATTTGCTTTAACGATTTCCAAAAAGGAAAACCTTTTTGGAAACATAATAATTCATTACTCTATGACATAAATTACATTGAGGCAATAAAAAGTAAAATAATGGAAGTAAAATGTCAATATGCATTACCAGTGTACAATTTAGATAAATTTAAACAACATACCAGATAATGAGTTACAGTTCACTATAAATGACCAGTTATTTTTAGACACTTTACTTATGGAATTAAGGGGAAAATCCATATCCTATTCAAGTCATAAAAAGAAACAGCGTGATGAAAAAGAAAATACACTGATATCAAACATCTGTAAACTGGAGCAGGATTTGAATAGTGAAAATATAGAAAAACTTGAAAGCATGAAAACAGATCTATATGAATTAAGAAAAGAAAAGATAAAAGGGGCAGTAATCAGATCAAGGGCAATTAATATAGTAGAGGGGGGAAAAAACAACAAAATATTTTTGTGCACTAGAATCACATAACTTCATGAGTAAAATTGTTCCAAAACTTCAAACTGCTAAGGGAGAGATAATAAATGACCAAAAGAAAATCATGAATGAAATAGAATTATTTTACAAAAATTTGTATTCTTCTAAAGAAAAGAACCATATTGATATTGACTTAAACACAGATTTAAATAAATATAACACCCCCAAGCTAAATGATGATGAGTCAGAAAAACTTGAAGGACTTTTAACTTAGTCTTAACTTACAACTGCTTTAAAAAATATGAAAAATAATCGTAGTCCAGGAGTAGATGGTTTCTCTTGTGAATTCTTTAAAGTTTTTTGGAAGCAGCTAAGTAGTTTTGTACTGAGAGGGATAAACCAGTTTTAACATCGGGGAACTGTCTGTTTCTCAACAAGAAGGTATAATTACTCTAATACCAAAAGAAAATAAATCTAGATTGCTGCTCACCAATTATAGGACAATATGTCTTTTAAATACAATATATAAGTTAGCCGCAGCAGGTATTGCAAACAGATTAAAAACTGTTATAACAAAACTTATAAATACTGATCAGTCCGGATTTATATCAGGGCGGTATATTGGTGAAAACACAAGACTTGTTTATGACTTAATGCAGTTTGTGGAGGAAAAACATATACCTGGGCTCTTACTTTTGGTTGATTTTGAGAAGGCATTTGATTCTCTGTCATGGGCATTTATTCATAAAGTACTCAAGTTTTTTAATTTTGGGCCTTCAATTCAAAAGTGGGTTTCAGTTTTCCTAAAAAATGCCTCTATTAGGGTAAATCAGGGAGGTAACTTCTCTTCGCCATTTAGACTGGAACGTGGCTGCAAACAAGGGGATCCAATATCAACTTATATTTTTATTCTTTGTGCAGAAATATTAGCTATAAAAATAAGAAATAATGAAAAAATCAAAGGGATTAAAATCAATAACAATAACATTGATTTTAAGTTAGTACAGTTTGCTGATGACACTACAATAATATTAGATGGATCAGATAATTCATTAATAGAAACATTAAATGAACTTGAAAATTTTGCAAAAATATCAGGGCTTAAAGTAAACTTTCAAAAAACACAACTCATATGGATAGGGAAAAAAAAGTATAGCACAGAAACAATAAAGACAAGATGGAAATTACAGTGGGGTTCTAATAGATTCAAGTTGTTGGGAATTATCTTTGACACAGATTTAAATAAGGTAAATAAAAATAAAATTGAATTATTAAAAAGTAAAATACACAATTGGCAACGTAGAAACTTAACACCATTAGGTAAAATAACGGTAATTAAATCTCTCTTAATTCCATGCTTAAACCACCTATTTCTAGCCCTACCGAATCCAAGTGAAAAAATAATGAAAGAAATAAATGACATTCTTTTTACATTTCTTTGGGAAGGTACTGCTAGAATAAAACGTTCTGTTATTTGCAAAGACTATCTGGATGGAGGATTAAAGATGATAAACACCAAGGCATTTATAAAGGCCTTAAAAACAACATGGATTAGACGGTTTTGTTTTGACAAGCATAAATGGACAAAAATTATAGGGAACCATATAAATATGCATAACTTTTTAGACTGTGGTACAGAGTACTTAACAAAAATATTAAAAACATTAAAAATCAATTCTGGTTAGATGTGTTTAATGCACATATTGAACTACAGTCAAATAATCAACCTAAAGAAATACATGAATTTCAAGCTAGTGCACTATTTTACAATAAGAACATAAAGGTGGCAAATACCAGTATTTATTATCAAGCATGTTATGAAAGAGGAATAAAACTTATAAATGATATTACAGGGAAAAATGGTAATCTGCTAACCTATCAAGAGGTAAAGGAACTATTTAATATAAAAATAAATTTCTTGCAGTATCACGGCCTATGTAATGCAATTAAAGAATGGAAGAAAAGGCTCAAAATAAATACTATTAATGAAAAGCTACAAAATCCTATAGTGCCATTTGGACTGCATATATACATGAGAAATAAAAAAGGCACTAAAGATATGTATAAAATATTAAATTCTAATAATGAAACACCTGCTGGTAAGATAGCATGGAATAAAATTTTTAACTTCAGTGAAGAAGAATGGAAAAAAATTTACAAATGGCCATTTGAAATAACAAATAACACAACGTTACAGTGGTTTCAGTCACGTATCAATCATAATATACTAGCTACTAATAAATATCTACACAAAATAAAGTTAATAAACAACCCTACATGTTCATTCTGTACTAAAGAACCTGAAACTGTTGAACATTTGCTATGGGACTGTGAGCACACACAAAAAATGTTGTATGATTTTAAACACTGGTGTGAAAGTAATAACACAACTATAAATTTACAGAAACAATCATTTTTATTTGGAGTATTAGATAACAAGACAAGCATAGTAGAACAACAAATGTTACTGGAAATCAAATATTATATCTATTTTTGTAGATGTACAAAAGCTAAACTAAATGTCACAGCCCTTAAATGTAAACTTTAGCTTCTGTACTGTACAAATGAGAGAATTGCAATATTAGAAAATAAATATGAACAGTTTGTGAAAAGCTGGGAAAACTTTTCGCATGCAATTGCCTAATTAATACATTTATAGAAATTCCTAATCAGCAAGAAAAGAAAAAAAACAAAAAAAACACCTCATGCCAGGGTGACAGAACCTTTTTTTTATATATATAACTTATCTCTCCAAACTCCAAACTCAGATGTACAGATAATAACCAGTAATGCTGATTATAAAAACAGTATTATAGTATGTGTGCATGTAACATGAGCAAGAGAGTGAGGAATGGAATATTATACACTTTTGTTTACATGTAATATGGTAAAATGGTACCATATTTGTCTGAACAAAGGGCACCTAATTAATATATGAAATCTTAAAAAGTCTAGCATATCTTTACATATGTCTGTTAGCCTTTTCCTCAAAGTTGGCGGGCATGAGATTTTTCAAATTTTTGACAGACCAGATTTTTTAGTTTCAAAATATGTTCTGCAGAATTACTTGTTTTTGTTTTTGTCTGAAAATTGTAAAAATGACATTTTTGGAAAGGGTGACAGGGGTTTTTAGATTTTTACCTAGAATTCAGTTTCATTAGTCCACCAGTCTCATGCCTGAAAGTATTGATATGTCTGTTCAGATGAATATGGTATAAAACTGTAAGTAATCTGTGGTGTTTGCCTCACTGCTGAAAATGGTTGCTGGGTGGTCTTTATCGTGTACCCAGGAAACAGCAGTGAGACTTAGCAAGTAAGTGATGAATGATATTTAATTGCTGGAAGATTATACTGTGCTGTACAAATAAATTGTAAGGTGTGTTAGTGGGATGGTCCTCCCCGACCCACTACACATCAAATGGACGGGGAGAATAAAGTATTTTCCAGGAAAAAAAAAAAAAACAAAACAAAACTTTTCCTTCCCCTCACCCTTTCCTTTAGATAAAGAATGAGAGAGAAAAAGAAGATAAGAAATCCGAGGTGTAAGCAAGGTCCCGGCTGCGTCAGTCTATTGGAACTGGTTATCAGATTGAGCCAGTCATAACAATAATAGTATGACAGCAGACCACAGACCCATAAAAAAGTTAAGGAGACCGTGGGTAGACCTGCATTTTTACCGAACAGCAATGGCTCAAGCGAGGACTCAGATCACTCAGCGCCGACGCCACTTGTCCCAAATTTAAAAATAGAACAGAAGTATAGAGGAATATGTCCAGAAGAGCCACAACACAGAACATAACCTACCAATGACAACAAAGAAACAAAGACACATTACTCAACACAAACCAAAGAAAAGCAAAACAACGCCTTCCTCTTCCCATACAACGTGATGAGAATGCTAGACAGGTTCCGCTCAGCACAACAATTAGAGAAACAAGAAAAAACAGCGAGCAGACAGAAGGCGACACAAAGAACAAAAACACCACAACAGTTAGTAGTAAAACTGCGAGTGTCACGATTTGTAAAGTTGCAAGTATCAAGTTAAAATTGTCGAGTATCAAATAGAATTGGTCGAGTATCGAGTTGAATTGGTCGAGTATCAAGTTAAAATTGTCGAGTATCGAGTTACAATTGTAGAGTATCGAGTTAAGTTGGTCGAGTATCGAGTTAAAATTGTCGAGTATCGAGTTGAATTGGTCATCAAGTTAAAATTGTCAAGTATCAAGTTAAAATGGTTGAGTATCGAGTTAAAAATGTTGAGTGTCGAGTTAAAATTGTCGAGTATCGAGTTAAAATTGTCGAGTATCGAGTTGAATTGGTCGAGTATCAAGTTAAAATTGTAGAGTATCAAGCTAAAATGGTTGAATATCGAGTTAAAAATGTTGAGTGTCGAGTTAAAATTGTCGAGTATCGAGTTAAAATTGTTGAGTATCGAGTTAAAATTGTCGAGTATCGAGTTAAGTTTTTCGAGTATCAAGTTAAAATTGTAGAGTATCGAGTTATTATAGTCGAGTATCCAGTTAAAATTGTCGAGTATCGAGTTAAAATAGTCGAGTATCGAATTAAAATTGTTGAGCAAAGGCTCTGATCATACTGTCTCAGTGTGCAGGCTGGTCCGAATCAGTCCTGGTTGCATATGTCCCAAGGGACGTTGTCGCGACATGACCCATATGTTCTCTCATCTCGAACTTAATCTGTGCTTAGCCACAAAGAACTCACAGTTTATTGTTTTTAGCTGTTGTTGTCACGACGTCGGCGTCAGTGTCTTGGTCAGTGTCACACTTGCTTTAAAGTTTTACGACCAAGTTTTTTAAGCATGCATATGTTGGCAACTAAAGATTAGAACCCTTTCATACTTGGTATATAATCACATATTAGAGTAAAATTCTCGTCCATGATACCATGGGTGGGGCCTAGGGGTCAAAAACTAGATCACATTCACTTTGAAGTTTTACAACAAAGTTATCTCAGCTACCACTGGTCAGAACCCTTTCATTTTTTAAATATAATCATATTATAGAGTAAACTTCTATTCAAAAACATTGCACCCCAGGTCAGGCCCAGGGGTGGGGCTTAGGGGTAAAAAATTAGGTCACACTCACTTAAAAGTTTTATGTCAAAGTTTTTATAAGCATTCAGAACTTCGCAACCACTGGCCAGAACACTTTCATATTTTTGTAATATAATCCTATTATAGAGTAACATAATTACTCACTTTAAAGTTGTATGTCAAAGATTTTCATATGCTCGTTTTGAAACCCAAACCGGATGTCTATCCATCCAAGCGTCTGTCCCATCAGTACGTCCGTCCTTCTGTCTTGTGTCAACTTTTGGCATCATAACACTGAAACCATTCAAGATAATTTTACCAAATGTGGCTAGTTGAAGGACACAGCCTTATGCAAGAACTGTAATTCTAACTTTCCTACTTTCAGATTTATTATACCTGGCATACTAAGTATGTCGAGGGGTATATAGTTTTCGTCTTTCCGTCTGTTTGTCTGCCCGTCCATTTCTCTATGTGTGCATCCGTACAAATGTTAACATTTTGCGTCAAAGTTTTGTGTGAAGTTTTTTCCTTTAGCTTATATTTTTGAAAGCTTACACTTTAGGATGTTGATGTGTGGTTAGTGTTACTACTAGATGATTACAGAATAGCTGACATCATCTGCTGATGCTGCTGCCTCAAGGTCAAGGTCACAGACTTACAAAATAGTTATATATATATATATATATATATATATATATATATATATATATATATATATATATATATATATATATATATATATATATATATATATATATATATATATATATATATATATATATATATATATATATATATATATATGTATGTATAGCCCGGCATACAAAATATGTCTAGGGGTAAATAGTTTTCGTCTTCCCGTCTGTTTGTCCATCCATCTGTCCGTGCATACGTCCGTCCGAAAAAGTGTTAACATTTTGCGTCAAAGTTTTGCGTGAAGTGTTTTTTTTCTTTTCCTCTATATTTCGAAAAGTGTCTACTTTAAATTGTTGATGTGTGGTTAATATTACTACTAGCTGATTACAGAATTGTTGACATCATTCCCCTGCTGCTGCTAACCCAAGGGCAAGGTCACGGACTTAGAAAATAGTGTGATGTTAACGTCAAAATTTTACGTGAAGCTTTTGTCCTTTGCTTGTATTTCTTTTTCTTAAAGCTTTGACTTCAGATTATTAATGTGTGATTTGTAATGCTGCTGGATGATTACAGAATAGCTGACATCATCCTGCTGGTACAGCTGCTGACCAAAGGTCAAGGTCACAGACTTAAAAAAATGGTGTGATGTCTACATCATAGTTTTATGTGAATTATTGTGATTATGCCTTGTATCTTTGCTATTACTTGGTTTATTTGTACGAAACATTGAACGATAAGTATGATGGGACATGGGAGTCACTGTGACCTACTTTTCACAGTCCTGTGATTTTGCCTTAAATCTTTACTTCTACATGATGCATTTGCATGAAACTTTGGATAGAAGTTCAGTTCAACATAAAACATAATTTGGTAAGACAGGTGGGTCACTGTGACCTGTTTTTCATGGTCCAGTGATTTTGTCTTGTATCTTTACTGCTACATGATGGATTTGCATGAAACTTTGGATATAAGTTAAGTTCAACATGAAAAATAACCTGATAAGACATTTGGATCACTGTAACCTACTTTTTATGGTCCAATGAGTTTGCCTTGTATCTTTGCTATTACTTGTTTATTTATATGAAATCTTTAATATAACTTCATTTGAGCAGGAAGGGTAACTTAATAGGACATGAGGGTCACTGTGAACAACTTTTCATGGTTGAGTGATTTTGCCTTATATCTTTGCTATTACTTGGTTTCTTTGTATGAAATGTTGAACATAAGTTCAATTCAGCAGGAAGGGTAACTTGATGGAATAGATGAGTCACTGTGACCTACTTTTCATGGTTTAATGATTTTGCCATATATCTTTACTACTACTTGATCAATTTACTTGAAGCTTTGGATATAAGTTCAGTTCAACACGAAAAGTAACTTGATACATCTGGGGCACTGAGACCTACGTTTTATGGTCCAGTGATTTTTTTCTTTTGTCTTGGCTATTACTTGGTTTATGTGTATGAAATGTTTAATATAAGTTGAGTCAAGCATGAATGGTAACTTGATAAGTCATTGGAGTCGATGTGACCTGCTTTTCCGGTCAAGTGATTTTGCCCCATATCTTCACTACTAATTGATGAATTTGCATGAAATTTGAGATATAAGGTCACTTCATTGTAAATTAACTTGATAGGACATATGAGCCACTTTGACCTACTTTTTCAGGAGCCAATGATTTTTTGTTGTATCTTCACTACTTCTTGGATGCAGAATTTCACGACACATTCTTTTCATATTTAGTATAGTATATCTGTATACAGTTGCCTTTAGCATATTGTCTCGAAATCCCTCAGTTAGGTCTTTGTGTGTGGCCTAGGGTATATAATTAGGACATAGTTATTTATGTCCAAGTTTGTCTTTCTGTTCTGCTGTTGCTAAATTAACTTACGAAAAGCTGCATGACAAGTGCAAGGTAGAAGAAAGTGCTCCACTGAACAAGCTGGCCGCCAGAGCTAAAAATTGAAAAAGCTTTTAATGACTTCTCCTCCTAAACGGGTAGGAGAAGTGAGGGTTTCTTTTTGTCGAGTGTCAAGTATCGAGTTGTAAAAGTTGAGTGTCAAGTTAAAACTATTTTAACTTGATACTTGACTATTTTAACTTGACACACAACTTACTTAACTCGATACTCGACAATTTTAACTCGATACTCGACTATTTTAACTCGAAACCCGACAATTTTAACTCGATATTCCACCATTTTAACTCGATACTCGACAATTTTAACTTGATACTCGACAAACTTAACTCGATACTCGACAATTTTAACTCGATACCCGACTATTTTAACTCGATACTCAACAATTTTAACTCGATACTTGACTATTTTAACTCGATATTCGACAATTTTAATTTGATACTCGACAAACTTAACTCGATACTCGACAATTTTAACTCGATACTCGACAATTTTAACTCGATACTCAACATTTTTAACTCGATACTCAACAATTTTAACTCGATACTCGACAATTTTAACTTGATACTCGACCAATTCAACTCGATACTCGACAATTTTAACTCGTTACTCGACCAACTTAACTCGATACTCAACAATTTTAACTCGATATTCGACAATTTTAACTTGATACTCGACCAATTCAACTCGATACTTGACAGTTTTAACTTGATACTCAACTTTTACAGCTCGATACTTGACACTCGACAAAAAGAAACCCTCTAAAATTGCTAGGGGTTCGGGGAGGGGTCTAAATCGACCCCACCGGCACAAAATCTTCAACCTAGGTTCAAATGTTGTAAAAGTACAAAATATGTATTCGGCTCGTTGGAGGCTCCCTAATTCAATTAGTGAAATATCACAGAGAGATGTGTAAATAAATTTAAAACATTGTGAACAAACAAGGATGAGGGCTCGTGGCAATCACCAGAGACTTTGACAGGCAGAGCTACAGAAAACTACTAGTTGAATCAATGAGGGCCCGAAAAAAAGACATCAGGCTTAATTAAGCCGTCTTATGAAAAGTATAGGTCCTTTTAGAACTATTTTATATGTTGATATGTCTAAAAACTGTTTAGGCTCTGACCAGACGTAACAGAACGCGGCGTCTGACCCGATGGTGTCTGATCAGTCTGTCGGAATACTCAGGTACAAAATATGTATTCGGCTCGTTGGAGGCTCCCTAATTCAACGTATCGTAAAAAATGCTAACCAATGACCTTTCCGCGCTTTGAAAATGACCCAAAGGAGAAAGACGCTGGCAGTCGTATCAGATATAATTTGGACTAAAAGTCCTCCACGCCTGATTGTCTACCCCTACAACAGAATATCAGGGTTGCTGAAATTATTTACAGAACTATCTGGAATGTTTTAGCAACACAAGCAAGGCTGCTTATCTCCACAAGCGCAACACCGTATTGTGAAAAGACAATCGTAAGGAGATTTTCAAGAGGTGGTTGCGGAGAGTCAGTTTAGGTAGCGTTGAAAGTGATGTCAATTGAAATAAGGCTGACGTTTTGGCACGACAGCCGATATCCAAAAATCGGGCGATATAATTCAACCTCTTATTTAGTCTCACACATATAACCAAACCGGAATTGCAGACGGAACCAAATCATTTTTCTCCCGATGCAAGGGAGGTCAGATTTTGCCGTTTTGGTGACAGACAGGCATGTAAAACTCGCGTTCTTGGAGAGATAACAAATCTCTGGTTAAATACATCATCGTTTCAATGAAGTTAAACATGTTTCTGTGTAGTTCAAAAGAAAATATATTGCACTCTTTTGTCATTGCACGGAAACTAGACATTTTATTGACGGGTCTTGCGTAAGGAGAGCGGTGGCGAGTAAAGGGATAGGTGGTGATTGAGAAGATCATGGTTTTTCAACAAGAAAGAAAGAATCGGTGAAACCGAAGAATGCTCCCCGAAGATGCGCAGTAGTGGGAGGGTTATGTTAGTGAAAGAGTAAAATACTTTAAAAGATATGCTACGGACAAGTTTATTCTCGCACTCAAAGCGCTCTAGGCGCTGGTGGTCTGAGCATCAGAAGGCCCAATGACAAATGACTAGAGATCCATTTGAAAGCCTGTAAAATGAACACACAAAAAAAACTATAAATGTGTCCATTGTACACGGATGTCCCCGCTTTGGGTACCTCTATAAAACTGTGCAAACCTTGCCAAATTAGCCTACGTCAATGTGGGGGCATCTGTGTACTTTGGACACATTTCTAGTTTATAAGGAATCCAAAAATAATGAGAAATATAAGGCCCTTTGCCTGCATAAACCATGAGACTAAGAAACTCAATTTTGTGTTCTCTAGTAAGTGATTTTCAACAAAGAATCCAAAAATAATGAGAAATACAAGAATGATCTTCAAAAAGAAGATAAGCGACGAAAAATAGCGGATAATTGTTGGCATTTTTTTTTCAATATTATAACAGAGGTTCTTAAAACGAAGCCCACGGGTCACGTGACGATCATGGCGGAGAATTGACAAAAATTGTGCTCTCACTAAATATAAAAAATGTGGTGTTTCTAAGCAAGATATGAGGAAAAATTTCGGCAGTTGACATTTGTTAGCGATGTAACTATCGGATGGATTTATTACATTGACTCTCAATAATGATTCTGTGAGCATATTTGATACTTTCTACTTCTTTAAATATCGAGTAACTTATTTACTCAGTAACATTCCTTAAGTTCTTGTTTACATTGTGAACTTATTTCAGTCAATCTTATGAATGAACGCACCACATAGTGTAAACGACCCACGATGAATTTTTTCATGGAGTATACTGTCCAAAATTATAAAGACTAGGAAAAGCTATTGAAGAATTTATGTTTAGTATATGTGTACTTGAATAATATCAGTGGCACTTCGGCTAATACTCCCTGTCAAGTGAACCCTAAGAAACGCGAACTGCCTTCTCCAGAAGATATAACAGATACTAAGAAAAATAGAATTAATTCTGGGTCTATGTCTGAATCTGATCTAGCCATGTCTACGTCTACTTCTAATAAGTTAGATGCAGGCACTGATCCAGAGGTATCCAGGGGGCGTATCTTAAGTGACACGCCAACCCAGCTCATCCTCGATGACACCCACTTACAGCAGATCGCTACATTGATGAAAGATACTTTCCAACCCCAAGTTACAGGTATCATACAACAGTCCTTTCAGTCACAAGTGGCTGACTTAATCAACTCAATTGTGGCCGGGATACTGGAAGGGTTGAACTTGAAAATCGGAGCCCTTGAGAAAGAAAACAAGGAACTGAAGCAGCGAGTGATGAAACTCGAGGACGCAGCTGACCAGGCCGAACAATATAGCAGAAGGAACTGCTTAAAGATTTCAGGAGTGCCGGAGAATGACGCGAGTGAGGAAAGCACCGACGACTTAGTAATAAAGCTGGCTCGGGCCATAGATGTCGACCTTAGTCTTCAGGATATTGATAGATCCCATCGGTTGGGCAAATCTGAATCTGGAGACAACGCTAGACCCAGACCATGGGATATCGTTGTCAAATTTGCGACATATAGGACCCGCGCCAGATTTTACAAGGCAAGGGTGCTCACCAAAGACCGTGGTTACAGAGGTGTCTTTGTGAATGAACATCTAACAAAAACTCGGAACAATATTCTTTACCAAGCACGTCGTCGAGTCAAATCCAAGCAACTTAAGAGTGCTTGGTCCTTTGATGGTTTTCTGTTTGTGAGACACCATGATGAAAAGGTCCAGCGAATTTACTCTGTAACTGACTTACCAGAATATGTACCTCTGGAACCTGAAAGCGATGGGAGCTTAAGGCGGCAATAAACAATTATCACTGATAAACGATACAGATACGTTCTTTCAGCTTTACCTTTTATAATCAGTATACTATAACACGATGTACTATAAATTGATGAAAGCTGACTGACCATTATGTCACACAAGGAGCGCTAGTTCCATGCAAATCGTGATAATCCCACGCTACGTTATGGTCGGTAAACATTCATCTATTTATACACAAGTTAAGCATAAAACCCTATATCGTGAACACTATAATTGGCAGTCGTAATAAATAAAAGCAGCCTGTTACTGATCTACACGGTCATCGTGAAAAGTCTTACCTGCAGCGTCTTAAAGTGGTCGGTCGGATCCACGATCTTCGTTATGAGTGTGATAAAATATTCAACTATATATCGTACATAATGGACACCTTGGAACCTGGTGGGCACTTTTGAGAAAAATCACAATAAACAGACGACGCCGGGCGTCTTTTCTCCGACGCAGCGAAGTCGCGACATCGGTGCGAAGTCGTGACGTCGCAGCGGTGCAGAATTGATGTCGTTCTGACGGCGTGTGTATTCATGATGTTGCCTAGCCATACAGAGCAAGTTCTTTACTTAGTATGTCTAGTATTTATTTTACTATGAGTAATCAGTTATTATGTGAAATGCTTTCATGCCAGTATTCTCGGACTTCTTAACATTCGAATGCTAATGAGGTTGATATAATGCATTTCCGACCCGGTGGGCACGCGGTGTTTGGGCAGTGTCATGTCGGCGTCAACATAACGTCTTTGGCGTCGGTGAGGCATTGATTCGGCGTTGTGTGTCAGCTGGGGCGTTGTCCAAATTAGTATGTAGCTCATCACAACTGCACTTGTTGAACTACATTGATAAGACTAATCATTGGCCTGGTGTGAGTGCTTTCGCAACTTACAGGCATACAGGCAAAGTCACGCAATATAACCGCAGACCTTGACAAAACTGACTGATGGTTGTACACCCCTTGGCATGCTCTTAATAGGTAACCAGCGTGGACCTTCTAGGAGTATGCAGCTTGACTGGTGTAGCCTTTACTGCTCATACCTTTATACTAAATCGTATACTGCTATTTGTGAACGTTTTATTGTTGCATTATAATGACTAAGTTTATTCTGTTACTAAATAGTTTACCTATATATAGTAAAATAATATTGCAAGGCAACTGTTTCAGCGAAATCACAAGAAGATAGGGCTGTATACAAAATAGACGTCTCTGTAATGTCTGAACCTGACTAGTCAAAGCAGTTAGTGCTTACAGATGCTTTCATCGGACAGAGACTGATTTGCTAATCAAACACAATAGCTCATTCATTTTCTTTTCATTTGCTGACCAGTCAGTCTGAATTCATGCAATGATAACTCGATGTTGTTCCATTTAATATGTTGATACTGATTACCAACAATAGTTGGTTCATTTATTTCCTCTGAAAGTCTTTACTCAAAATCCTTGCTTACCTGAAGCACTATAAGGGACAATACCAAGGGAGAACAGTAGGATTGACACAGTGTACCGAACGCAAGGATCGTGTTGCCTGTGATTACGAGGGAAATTTGTAGTTGTTCTGCAGTTTGCGCTGGATACTCGGACACTTGACTCCTTACCGTACTTGTCCTAAAAGTTTTCTATCAGCCCCATTTTATCGATAAGTAACGTGTGTTACGGACGGCCGTGTAAGATGAGAGAAAACAGTGTGGGACCTGACCAGACGCCATGTTTTGTTGCATCTGGTCTGGGTCTACACTGTTTGTTCGGGCCTGTATCATTATAAGGGACAATACTATGGGGAATCAGCAGGACTGATACTATGTGCTACTCATCTTACCTATTAGACTGATCATAGTTCTGCAGTTTGTTCCGCATCTTGCGCTGGATACTCGCACACCTTAATTATTGCCGTACTTGTCCTAATAGTTGATTTTGAATAATTATATTTTACCGAAAAGTGACGTGTCTGATAGACGTCTGGATAAGATAAGTAAAACAAAAGTCAGAAAGGATTAAAGACAGTATGGGCCTGATCAGACGTGTTTTGTGGCGGCTTGTCTTGTTATACACAGATTGCTCAGACCTGTTTATACGAGTACCCAGGGTAAATGCGGTATTTATTGCCCTTATACTAGAGACGACAACACTACTAAATGCAGAATAAATCCTTTTTTTTTTTTTTTTTTTTTTTTTTTCATTTTTTATTTATATTTAGCTATCAAATTCAAATTCATAGTAAGCATAGTTACTCTTTAACCATATATGCCCACTTTAAAAATAAATGTGCATTGTTTTATGTATTTACACTGTAACCAAGCCTCATCATTGCATGAGAGACTGTCTCGAAACTTGTAATGGGACCAAATATAAATCCATTTCGACAAAGAAGTTTTGACTTTTGTTAGCGACCGTCTCCCTGCGAGAGGTGCTTGGTGTGCATTTACGATATACTTATCTTTCGCAACTGACACGTCGACATTTTTCTTCTACTATATATCTGCATTCGCCTCGAATAATATGACTGGTTATTATCTCAAACGTTTCTATTTCCTTCCAATCTATTCCCAGGGGGAGGGTCTGTGCGCGACTATCGATGCTTCAAAACACCGGTAAAGCAACTTGCTTACTATTTGGTGTGACAGTACTTACCTTGTTCTTGCTGTCACTCTCCACAATCACATGATCTGTAGCAAGGGTAAACAACGAGGTGCTGTCATTCCAATTTATCGTCGCATGTGCCGTTTCTCATGCTTATTGCATCTTATAATATTATTCGTAATAAATAACCAACTCATACCTATCTTCTCAGTTTTAACATCCTTGCAAGACAATTGTCTACTAGTAACTAAGGCTACCCCAACCAACTTTTCTAAACGTGTGCCAAAATGCAAAGCCTTTTACGATAATGTTGCGTTCACAGCAATTCTTATTCTCTATTTTTCTGTTTCCTTATTTGCAACTTGGCTTATAATCTTATTGTTCATCTCAGGGGATGTTCACCCGCATCCGGGACCTTTGTCAACAACATCATCAAATAGTATCACTAGCTCTTCGTCTAGCTTATCCTCTACTGTCTTCAGCTCTATAAACCTTAGCCACCACCTTTCTTTTGTACATTACAATGTCCAAAGCATAGCCTCCAAACTGGACATCCTCCATGCGGAACTATTAGAATTTGACATCCTAGCCTTTACTGAAACCTGGCTAAGCGCCTCTGTAGCTACCGACGATCTTGTCCTTGACTCATATAGCAAACCCGAACGCAAGGATCGTGTTGGTGATGCGCATGGTGGTGTCATGATATATGTTAAGGAATATATACACTACAGTCGCAGACGCGATCTCGAACGAGTTGAATGTATATGGATTGAAATTGCAAACAACACAAAACATGCCTTATTTGGTGTCTACTACAGACCACCAAACTCTGATTCTACATACTATGCCTCTATTGAAGATTCTTTACATCTAGCAACAGACACTGGTATAAATGATATTATTATAACTGGTGATTTCAATTTTAATCTATTACACCAACAGACTATACGCAAAACTGATTCATTATGTAATCAATTTGCGTTGTTTCAAGCCATAAACCAACCCACCCATTATACCGAGCATTCATCCTCACTACTGGACATCCTACTTGTCAGTAATAAGGAACATTTAATTCTTAGTGGTGTAGGTGATCCTTTTTTAACACAAAATCTACGTTATCACTGTCCAATATATGGAATATTTAAATTCTCCACAGCTAAACTAAAATCATACACACGTCTTATTTGGTACTACGAGCAAGGTAACTATGATCTGTTAAGAAGCAAAGTGGCTGCTGCTGACTGGGACTCTTTACATGACCTGGACATAGACACATACGCCCAGAATATAATTACACATATAATATCTCTAGCCAAAGATTATATACCAAATAAAACCATTAGGATAAGACCATCAGACCCACCGTGGCTTACCTCTTACCTCAAGAAATATATACGAAAACGAAAACGGGCATACAGAAGAGCTAAGCGGACAAACTTAGCATCACACTGGGCTAAATTCAGAAGACTAAGAAACAAGGCTATATCGATCCTTCGCGATTCTAAAAAGACATTTTATGACAAAATTACTGATAAATTAAAATCTGACTCTCTTTGTTCTAAAGACTGGTGGTCTACACTGAAATCGATAATTAATCAGAATACTAAATCCCAAATCCCACCTCTGGAAAGTAACGGATTGATATATACGGATGAAAAGGAAAAGGCTAATCTCCTAAACCAATTCTTTCAAAGCCAAACTGTGTTAGATGAGCAGAATGCATCACTACCAGAATTAACATGTGTAGCAAATTCTAGATTAAGTAGCATCGTCCTTACTCCAAATGAAGTTCAGTTAGTCTTAAAATCACTGCCAACGGATAAAGCTTCGGGACCCAATGGAATAAACAATCGTATTCTTAAAGAATTGGCAATGGAATTTCTCTGCCCCTCTGTACTCTTTTTAATCTATCTCTTCAAACTGGTATTGTACCTGAATCGTATAAAGAAGGTAATGTCTGCTCAATATTCAAGAAAGATGACCCATCCCTGCCAAGAAACTACAGACCAATCACTCTCCTAAACTCAGAGGACAAGGTTTTTGAAAGACTAGTCTTCAAATATTTATATAATCATCTACGTGATAACAATATTTTGACCTCTTTACAGTCTGGTTTCATACCTGGCGACTCGACAGTTAATCAACTGACGTATCTTTACGATACTATCTGCCGAGCCCTAGATAATGGTAAAGAGGTCCGTGCGGTCTTCTGTGATATAAGCAAGGCCTTTGACCGTGTATGGCGCCGGTCTTATTCATAAACTTGAGGCAGCAGGAGTCACTGGCGCTGTGCTCAACTGGTTCAGGAGTTATCTCTCTGACAGGAAACAAAGAGTTGTTCTTCCTGGTGCCTCTTCAAACTGGATTTACATTTTAGCTGGTGTCCCACAGGGATCAATCCTGGGACCATTACTGTTTCTACTATACATTAATGATATAGTAAATGACATTGGAGCAAACATTAGACTTTTTGCCGACGATACTAGTCTTTTTATCGTAGTAGATAATCCAATGACAGCTGCTGTCTATCTGAATTCTGACCTAAATGTAATATCACAATGGGCTGCATCATGGCTAGTGCTCTTCAACCCATCTAAAACAGAATCTCTTATCTTCACACGCAAACTGAACAAGCCTGTCCATCCTCCACTCTATATGAATGATCAACAACTAATTGAAGTCGAAACACACAAACACTTAGGTGTTTATTTCTCAACTGATTGTACATGGCATAAACATATAGATTATATCAAAGAGAAAGCTTGGGGACGAATCAATGTTATGAGGAAACTCAAATTCAAGCTCGACAGAAAATCCCTAGAAATTACTTACATGGTATTTATACGACCTCTACTTGAATATGCAGACGTAATTTGGGACAATTGTACCTTATATGAAAAACAAGAGCTTGACAAGATTCAGAATGAAGCAGCCCGAATTGCAACTGGAACCACCAAACTCATATCCTTAGACTGTCTTTACAACGAAGTTAAATGGGAATCCTTCGAAAAACGCCGAAGAAACCACAAACTCACAATATTCTATAAAATGTACACCAGTTTGACTCCACCATATCTTTCTGACCTAGTACCACAAACTGTTAGTAGCGTTTCGCGATACAATCTTAGAAATTCTCATGCTCTCCAAACTGTTGACGCCAGATCTAACAATTATTACTATTCATTTCTTCCATCAACAGTGAGGGAGTGGAATAATCTACCGTCTGATGTTACTCAGTCAGAATCAATAGCTGCTTTTAAACACAACCTCAACAGAGAAAATTTAGTCGCACCAAAGCACTTCTATACCGGCAAAAGACATGCACAAATTCTTCACACCCGCTTAAGAACGAAATGCAGTGCATTAAATTATGATCTTTTCCTGAAGAATATCACGGATTCCCCGCTATGCCGCTGCGGCGATATCGAGAATACCTATCATTTCTTTTTTCAATGTCCTCAAATACAGTTTCACAGTACAAGGAAATCTCTCTTGATCTACTTCTCTTCGGTGATATTTCTCTCTCCTAATAAGAAAATATTCGAGAAAGTCCAAAAATACATAATCACTACCAAGAGATTCACTGCCATGCAGTAATTCTAAGAATGTACAAAATTATACTTGTAAAACTTACCATGCGGCTAGTTTTGTTTTGAAGCAAGGGAGTTTTTAAGCATTACTGTCGCGCACCCTACCACCTCCCCCCCTCCCCCCCCCCCCCCCCCCCACTCTCTCTCTCTTAACCAAACTCTAAGGTACTCAAAGTCAGCAAGTCTTTTTCACTTCTTTCACACCTAATATACAACCTCCATTATAACTAATAATCCACTGCAATTTTTTAAATAAACAACTAAATACACAATACTGATGTACAGACATACCCAAATTTTCTGTTTTACCTACGTTTCTCTATAATTGTTGCTTTTCTTACTCTTTCTAATGATACAATTACCTAAGTTTTTTTAATTGAATGAGATCGTAGTTTATATTGTTTGTATGAATGCATATGAACAGTAAGTAACATTGCTTTCGTTCTGATCCTTTAATATGTATTTTCATAACATTATATTTGTACCCATGTATACTTTGTGAAATAAAATATGTTTAAACCAAAACGAAGCCCACTTTACACCCAAAACTTTTTTTTTTCTGAATGCTCTTCAAAAAGAAGATAAGCGACGAAAAATAGCGGATAATTGTTGACATTTTTTTTCAATATTATAACAGAGGTTCTTAAAACGAAGCCCACTTTAAACCCAAAACTTTTTTTTTTTTTTTTCAAGAGCGTCATTGTAAAAATATAAAAATTAATTAATTTAATAGAGAAATAAAATCAGAATTTCGCCGAAAAAAAAAAATATTGAGTAGTAAGTAGTGAATTCTTCGGGACAGTGTGGAATTCTTTTGGTGGAAGTGCGTCTTCAAGAAGAAATAAATAGTTTTGTGTTCACGACTAACGAACGGAAAAGAGAAGAGTGCCGCTGATCGACCTGAAAAGGAAAGGAAAAGGAAATGAAATAAATGGTTTCTTGTGAAATACAAACAGACGTAAGTTCTAATTATACTAACATTATACTAACATAATTCACTTGTGAAAAGTCATTGTTAAATCGCTGCTGCAAATAAACTGTTTTTCTTCATTAAACCCGGGCGAATAAATGTGAAATTTGCAGTATAGTTTTGTGAATATACGGAGTACA
The DNA here is from genome assembly GCA_964016985.1 of Anodontia alba. NCBI lineage: Eukaryota > Metazoa > Mollusca > Bivalvia > Lucinida > Lucinidae > Anodontia > Anodontia alba. The sequence goes on along the minus strand of OZ024821.1, from coordinate 57,489,096 downwards.
ATTTTCTAATATTCCATGAGTGAGTTCGCTACGATTACTCGATAATATTGATCTAAAGATGAACACTAACCAGATAAAATAAGCATATACAGTGGCCATACTAACTCGCCCCTAGGCCATTTTTCTATTGTTCGATATAGAACTCACTATCAACGGTTAACGAAACAAGGGAGGTAACTCTGTGTTAATCGTCTTAAACTGTATAAGTGAAACTGCAGCGGATATGTCTGCCGATTCGAAGCTGTACAGCGCGGAGGATTTTCTGAAAGATAAATACTCTGGAATCTTAAACCGCATGTCTCACGTAGAACTGAAGCAGTTTAAGAAGTACGAATATAAATCGATCATCCTAGATGAGATAAAGGAGCTTCTACCAGATGAAAGTCAATCTCGTCTTGACCAAACAGCCCTGTGCGTCTCAAACTTTCTGCAAAATGAGGTACAGAAACTACTTCGCAGAAAACCTCGCAAATCAACAGAGCACAGCACACAGCTTCTGTCAGAGACAATCCTAAATGACTTAGATATATAACTCTGCAATCAAATGAAAATAAAGCTGATATCGACTACGACAGCAGTGATGGTCCAGATGTTGACGATAGTAAGCTGAACGAGGCGGAGGATACTACCTGTTTGGATGATAGTGTGACACTCCTCAAAGAAGCAGCAAGGGGTGAACCGATAAATACAGATTCCTCCGATGCATCCAAGACAGAATCCAAACGTCCAACCAAGAGTACAAAATGCTGTGACACTTGTAAGGTCAAACCCACATCAAAATGGAATTACGATCAGATACGTTGTTCACTATGTGCCCAGTGGTTTCATGAAGCTTGTGTTGGGATAACTGAAGATGAGCCAGTGGGAATTTGGCTCTGTCATACATGCAACTTCACTAAAACAAAATGTAAACTCTATGAAACTTGAATTAAATGACCTTAATGTTTGCACTCAGAGCATCCTGAAATCTGTTCAAGACCTTTTTGCAAAAGTTGACAATAGTTTTGAAGGTATCAATTACCGAATAACAGCCTTAACAAAACAGATAAACGGTAAGGACTTGTGCATCTCAGAATCCATTGAGCAACTTCAAGTTTCGACTAAATCCCTAAAAACGTCCCTCGATCAAAAGTCCTGCCAAATACTGAATAAAACAACAGCAGTCCTGGATAAGATAAAAACAAAAACTGATGACTCGATGAAAGTTGCAGAGGAACCCAAAATCTCAAGCAATACAATCAACAAGACTGAGACGCCAACCAAAGTGCTTCACAGAAGAAACAGTTCAAGAAACCTCAAGGAAAGACACAACAGAAACTCTTAAACAGTACACATACAAAACGTAGTGCAAGCAGCTCAATAGTGTTGAAACAAGTACAACCCCATCGATCCCAACCAACTCTGAATACAGATGACGATACCGATCATTAGACCTGACTGAAAGCCCGAGAAAACCTATAAAACAACCAACACTTCTGATTGGCAGCTCCATCCTGAAACAAGTGCAAACAAATGAACTAAACGGTCATACAACTGTGCGCTCTTTCCCAGGAGCAACTATAACAACCCTTAAAGACAAAATTAAAAAGTACAATATTGATGAGTGTAAAACCATCATTCTGCATGTCGGTGGTAATGATGCTGACCAAGGTGTTGACATAGACAGCTTCTCTGATAATTACATCGCACTACTAGAGAGCCTGGCGTCTGATGACCGTCGGATCATAGTATCAGGACTCCTACCGAGGAAGACAGCTAATCTTGAACCTTATAACGAACAACTGAGGTCTCTATGTGCTGAAAATGACATTGAATTTGTAGACCACTTTGACAGTTTTCTTCTTGCCACGGGTGAAATACCTGCAAATTATTTTTGGAAAGACAAAGTGCATTTAAATCAACAGGGTAAACAAAAACTCTTGTCGAACATCAACAATGTATGTAAAATCACCAATGATCAGAAACCTTTACGACCAAAGAGACTGTTTCAATGATCTCGACAGGGAGCAAGGCCTCCTTACCATAAGGGCCCTCGCTCGATGTCGAGATTCTGCCATATCTGCAAAACAAACAGCCATAGTACCGAGATGTGTTGGTATAATGGGAGGAACATTGGTATGCCGGGTCGATTCCCCCAATAGCAAATAAATGGGCGTGTGAAACTCTTATTACCAACAGATAATAATATATCAATGAGACTTCCCCCAGACACATTCACCACAACAACAATGTGAATATGATGAAACAATTATCATACCACAAGAACCTGTGCATCCCGGTGACCCTTCCCTTGCTAACACTTCTTCTTTGCCCAATCAAAACAGTACACCAAACTCTCATACCTCTGATCCTACCTGCTTGATGCCTAACACCACAAGTAATACCACTTTGGACTTGTTATCCAAGTCAAAAGGGTTGCATTTTTGTAATCTTAATGTTAGGCACATTGTCTCTAAATTTGATGAGATACGCATTATCATGGCTAACAAGACATGCCCAGATATTCTGGGTATTTGTGAGTCATTTTTAGAACCGACCGTCTCTGACAATGTGGTGGCGATCGACGGATTTGAGATTCTTAGAAAAGATAGAGCAGAGACCAAAAATAAAACTGGTGGTGGTCTATTATACATTAGAAACACAATTAAGTTCAAACGCAGGCCTGAGTTTGAAACATCTAGCTTAGAAACACTTTGGGCTGAAATCGAGCTACCGAATGCTAAATCTTTTCTCTTATGTACAGTTTACAGGCCACCCGATGCAAAAAGCGAATGGATCGACTTGTTTGAGGTAGAGCTTTCCATAGCACAGACATCTGGTCTTGAATTCCTTCTCATGGGTGATTTTAATATTGATTTGAAAGCTCATACGAATAATAAATGGCTAAACCTTATAAATCTATTCGATTTAACTCAACTGGTAACAGAGCCAACAAGGGTAACGGAAACTACCGATACGTTAATTTATCATGTATATACGACTCATCCAGAGAATACTGTACGTTGTTTTACTTCTACTTTATCTTTAAGCGATCACTTTCCCATTTGCTTTACACGAAAAGTAAACTCAAAGCTTCTAAAAGACAAACATACTACCACTACTGATTGCAGCTATAAGCATTTTGATGAAAATAAGTTTATATCTGATATTGCTAACGGTTTGGATGCGTTTGCGGCAGATAAATCAAGTATAGACGAAGACCTTAACATCTGGTATTCAATCTTTTTGAAACACTTGAACAATCATGCTCCGATTAAATCCAAACGCGTAAAATCTAAACGTATGCCTGACTGGTTTACTCCAGATATAATTCAAATGCAATCTTTACGAGATAAAACCAAACGATTAAAGCAATGGAGTGATCATAGAAAATACCGCAATAAAACAAAACAACTCATACGACAAGCAAAACGTAAATATTTTTCTAATAGCATAACAAATTCAAAAGATACCAAATCCTTATGGAAACACCTGCGAGACGTGAATAATGGTGGCAATACTGCCACCAGTAATTTGCCTGAAAAACTTATAATCGGAAATGAAACCATTACGGAGTCTGAAGCTGTTGCGAGCAAACTGAATAAATACTTTGCTTCAGTTGCCGAGCTCTTGAATAAAAACACATCATCCGGAAGTTCATTAGACTTTGACACCAATAAAATCAGCGATTTTGTTGATAGCAAAGTGCCTACAAACACACAATTTACAATTCCATTTATTACCCCCGAACAAGTTTTATTACATATTAATACCTTAGAGGCTTCAAAATCGACCGGGCTTGACGGCATAGGGCCAAGGATCATCAAACTTGCTGCCCAATCATTACCGCCATCGATTGCGATGCTCATCAATAAAAGCATTGCGACCGGCCAGTTTCCTTCTCAAATGAAATTGGCAAAGGTACTTCCAATTTACAAAGGGGTGAAAAGTCCGACCCCTCGAACTATAGGCCAATATCTATCCTGTCCACTGTATCTAAAATTTTCGAAAAGCACGTGAACAAACATCTTATGGCATATTTGAATAAATATAAACTTCTACATGACAATCAATCTGGGTTCAGGCCAAAACATAGTTGCCAAACAGCATTAGTCAAACTCATTAATGACTGGATGAAATGTATTGATAAGGGTGACTTGGTTGGAGCCCTTTTTATCGATTTTCGGAAGGCTTTTGATCTAGTTGATCACTCCATCTTGCTGAATAAATTTGCATTATACAAACTTAACCCTTCTGCCATACAGTGGTTCAAATCATATTTATATTCTCGACAACAAGTAATCGAGAGTGATAAAGGGTTGACGGATTTCACCACCGTACAATCTGGTGTGCCTCAGGGCTCAATATTGGGCCAGACCTTATTTCTCATTTTTATCAACGATCTTCCGCTTCATATCAAAAAGTGCTCCTCTGATTTGTATGCAGATGACACGACGATCCACACGCATGGTAATGACATAGATGCTATTGAAGAAGATCTGCAAGGAGAATTCGGTAACACAAAAACATGGGGAAAGATAAACAAAATGAATGTTCACATGACCAAAACAACTTGCATGCTAGTTGGCGCTAGAAAGCGCGTGAACGACTCTCGACCTCTAAATATTATTGCTGACGATGTCAACATTCAATCCGTTAGTAAATAGAAACTCCTTGGTGTTTATATCGATGAACACCTTTTTTGGTCTGCCCATATAGACCACTTATGCTCCCTTATCTCATCTAAAATATCTCTATTACGCCAGTTAGCAACGTATGTACCGACACATATTCAAAAAGTTTACTATCAGGGGTATATTCTTCCTTATATTGATTACGGCTCTGTTACCTGGGGGTCAGCCTCTGCAACTTATATTGAACGCATATCCAAACTGCAAAAACGCGCTGCTCGAATCATCCTGCGAGCAGATTACGATACCCCATCAGTAAATATGTTCAGTCAGCTGGGATGGCTGTCAATTCCGGACAGACTTAAATATAATAAGGCTGTCTTGACATACCGAGCAATAAATAATTTATCCCCTGAATATATAACACAACTTCTAAAACCAGTATCCGAGGTACACACTCTTAACCTGAGGTCATAGAAAATGGCTCACTTTATGTGCCGAAAGCACGGACAGCACTTTTTGATGGCTCTTTTTCGTGTTCCGCGCCAAGACTATGGAACGCTCTACCTCAAACAGTAAAAACATCGGGGTCACTCTCTACCATTAAGCAGTCTCTTAAAGCAACATTTTAACCCTTATAAAATGTCTTTAAACTATGATTTTAAATGATAAACCATGTGTAAAATTATCGCTGAAACCGTTATTGTACTGAATGAGAGCGTTTTTGACCTAGCATAATTGTTTTAGATATTGGTTTTATGCGCTCGTCAAATCTTAAAGCACTTACAAAAACTGTGATAACATATAGATTTGTCTTTGATATAATTAAGTGCCATGTTTGGTTTTAAATCACTTGCACATACCTATTAGCACTTTTTATTTGACAAAAACTTTATATAAGCATTCACTTCGCTACAAGCTACTTTTATCCCATGAATTTCTTAGCTGTTAGTTAAGTCTTGTTGTATATGTGTATATGAATTTTAGTAAGAGGACCGCAAGGTAGAATAGTTATTTATAGCTAATTGTGTCATCCTCTTTAAACATTGTTTAAATAAATAAATAAATAAAATAGTTTCCTTGTCAAAGTCACACCCAACTCTATGTAACGCTGGACACGTAGTTGATGTCTAATTTCACCGCCGTACGTGTACACGCATTTCTTTGCACGATAGCTTCTCATTGTAATTTTGACATACCGCAATTTTTATCTTAAATTCCTAGGACGCCTGACTGCACTTTTTCTTTTGGGGTCCGTGTCCGAACATTATGATTTGTCACTGGTTCAACATTTTATGAATGTTCTATGGCATGGGTACGTAGACCACATATTTCTTGGTGTCAACAAAAAGGCCTTGTCACTTTGCACAGTTGCAAGTTTCAAAAATTCCTTTCCTCTGAATTAGGATCCTAACATGCTAAAACAAAGCAAACAAAATTTCATTTTAACTTCTGATGTTGAGAACTTTAACTAAAAGTCCGTCATAGTTTTGTCCCATTTGATTTCCCACTAGGTTCCGGCAAATAGGCCTATGAGTTATCCTTTCTGGGTCCGTTGAAACACCCCAAAACACCCACAAACCACACTAAAGTTACCCCCAAACCATACTAAAAAACACATTTTAAAGTTCTTGAGTCACACGTCAAACAGTTGAAAATCAAATATGAATAAATATTATATGATTAATCATCTACATACATTATAGAAAATGCGCCGTCCGACTGGAGACCAGGAGGTCGCGGGTTCAATCCCCGCCGAGGTCGGCAACATTCTTTCGTGGAGATTGATCATGAAATATTTTCTACGGTCATTCTCTCCCTTCCGCTGATTCAAGAAGGGCAGTTGTCAGTTTCTGGCGAAAGAATGTGCACAATACTGGTTAACTGCTTAGAGGACTAAGCCTGCCCAGTAAACGTGTGGTTAGGTAAACTGACCGCGCACGACATGACCCCATTGGGTTGACTGGGCCGTAAAACAACATAAACAAACATTATAGAAAAATTAACAAAGTATTTCTACATAGCTTCTGATGATTAAAGGCACCTTACATAATGATTTGTCTTGTTTTTCAATAGTATGCAAGATGTGAATTTCTACAATGGATCGGCTTACTTGGATGTGAAATTACAGGGCAAAAGTTTTATTCATGCTTTCTTTCATTTATTTGTTTGATTTTTCGTTCGCTCATGCAATCGTTCGTGCATATCGAGTGAGTATGTTTAAGAAAACTAACGTCACATGCAGGTCCAGTGGAAGAGTGAGCGGGTGCCAGACAAAACGGCCTTACGTTGTTTTTTTTTTAATTTATTTTTTTTATTTATTTATTCTTCTATTGCAAAGATGCTGCTCAAACTGTGCCGATGCACATGCACATGCTGATCTGGATCTTTGTTGGTCATCTGTATTCTTGGACGCCGTCCCATATTTCACGTAAGACTTTTTATATTCTAAAGATACAAAGACCTTGATCAGACTGCGCAGATGCACATGCATGCATATGCTAATTTTGCTGGTCAGATGTTTCTTGGGCATCACTTTCTATTTCACTTAAGTTTTTTTTGTTTTTGAAATAGTCCTGACCCGCCCATATTTCAATGACGTTTATCTGCTCCAAAGACCCAGATCAAACTGTATGGATGCTCATTATACTGTGCTATCAAACATCTTTGATACCCCATTCCACTTGAGATAATAAATAACGGAATGGCTTTTTACAGTCAACTGTAAATAACCAAAAAGCGTTAAATTGGTTATTTACAGTCAACTGTAAAAATTTTTCTGATTGACCATATCTTATCAGAAACCATTGTGGTTTTCTCTCCTGTGATATGTAGATTTTTTGCTATGGAATCTCCTGTGACATGTAGAATTTTCGCTATGGAATTATGTGCGACTTGGTAAATATATGTTAATTGTTCGCCCAGTATACAGGTTAAAAGAAAGAAAAGAAAAAAAAATGGCTCAGTTCAGACTGTATATGGATTGGTTACTAATAAAATATGCCGAGTGCCCTGATCGGGCTGTATATATGCACTTTTCGTATTCTTTGTTGTTGTTGTTTGCACAAGTTTAGTGCACAAGTGGTGTTGTTTGCACAATGTTAGTGCACAAGTGGTGTTTGTGATATATGGAAATATCATTATATCTACATACTGGAGATGAATATTTACTGTCCTTTCGACATCACTCGGAAAGACGTTTTTTGCTTGGCGTTTTATTTTAAATGAAAATATTTTGTTCTGATTGACCATATCTTATCAGAAACCATTTGCCATTTCTGTTTCTGTGTTTTGTTCGCAAATATGTACCTTAACATTAAATTTACTGCCAAAAATTGGTCTGACCAATACAATTTCTATAGTAAAGTGATTTTTTGGAATTTTTGTCTAAGAAAATATTCCTCCATAATCCAGGTCATGTTCATGATGGTGCATCCTATCAACAAATACCTATGATGCCACCCGTTGCCCAGATGTCCATGCCTTTAAATGCCTCCCAGATGTTACCCTCCCAGATGCTCCCCATAGCTCAGCCACTGCAATCAGGATTGCAGCTACCTCCAGTCAATAATACTCTGTCTGAGAATGATGTATTGCGGGTAGCCTTGAAGGTCAAAGCAATTATGCATGAAGAGATCGACAAACTAGTAACACTTAAGGTGAAGGCTACAACGGAAATGAAGAGTGATATTCAGTCCCTTAAAGATGAAAATGAGAAACTTCGACTCCAAATGAAACGGCTTGACACTACATGTAAATCCAGTGTGGATGTGTTGGAACAATGTAGTCGTCGATCATGCCTTCGCATCTCGGGTATTGCAGAGAATCAGAATGAAAACACTTGCCAAACGTGTTGGTGCGGAGGTCCGCCAAGATGACTTAGATCGGAGTCATCGTGTCGGACGCCCGCGTGACTCTGATTCTGATTCTGGCAATGCTCCGAGATCGCGAAAATCATTGTAAAATTCAACAATTTCAAAGCAAGACTTAAGCTTCTAAAAGGGAGAGAATATCTGAGAATAAATAAAGTAAAGATCTTTATTAACGAAGATCTCACATCTGCTAGAAAGAAGATTGCCTTTAAGTGTCGTGAACTTAAGCGGAATGGGGAAATTAAGAAGATATGGACTTATAGTGGCAGTATCTTTATTTAAGATAATAATGGTGAGAAAATACAAATCTCGTCGCTTGTGGACCTAGAAAAGTATGAAAAATAGGTTGACCCTGCTCCCGCTACTGCTTCAGATTCTAAGTGAACGCGCGAAAAAAAACAACTAATTAAAAGTAGCTAGTGCTTACAAGTATATACAGGCCGGGTAGATTTCTCTGCAAACAGTGTACACCCTGGTCAGAATATAAAATCTGAACAGGGTCAGCACTGCACCGTATATATACCGTTGCTTGAGGTTGGCGATCCAACTGAAGCGTTAAGTACGCCCGTGGCCCTGTCCAAAAGGCTCGGCCAATTTGTGGTATAAACAAATGAATGTTTACTGACCGTTACGTCGCACGGGGAATATTGAAACTTCAGTGTTAAACATGGAAATTCCATGCTGCGTCACGGTCAGTGAGCATTCATCATATTATACGGTTGTCAGTAGAGTATGTGAGTAACACATGTACGCACGTACGTATGTACGACACAAAGTCGAGATTGCAGCTCTGAGTGAGACTCGCCTTGCAGAGGAAGGGCTTTTAGAAGAAGTTGGTGCTGGCTACACTTTCTTCTGGAGTGGACGCAAGAAAGAAGAACGGCGTGAAGTAGGAGTAGGATTCGCCATCAAGTCACACCTCGTCAGCAAGCTCTCAGGACTTCCAAAAGGCATAAATGACCGCCTGATGACGCTGAGACTTCCCTTATCTGGCAAGAGGCATGCAACAATTGTAAGTGCCTATGCATCCATAATCACCAACCCAGATGAGATTAAAGACAAGTTCTATGATGATCTGGATTCTGTAATTTCAGCAGCACCCCGGACAGACAAACTCATCATCCTCGGGGACTTCAATGCTAGAGTGGACGCAGACCACCAAACCTGGGAAGGAGTGATTGGATCTGAAGGTGTAGGGAAGTGTAACAGCAACGGACTCCTCCTTTTAAGGAAGTGTGCAGAGCATGAATTACTGATCACCAACACAGTCTTCAGTCTACCAACTCGCAGAAAGACATCATGGATGCACCCTCGCTCCAAACACTGGCATCTCATTGACTGTGTCATAGTGCGAAGGAAGAACAGACAGGATGTCAGAGTGACAAAGACTATGTGTGGTGCAGACTGCTGGACAGATCACAGGCTTGTTGTCAGCAAACTCAACCTGCGCATTCAGCCTGTACGACGACCACAAGGCAAGAAGGTGCCAAAGAAATTGGATGTCTCCAAGCTGAAACAAGACATTAAGAGGCAAGCATTAGTCAACGATCTCTGCAGCCGTTTAGATGCACTGGAACACAGTTCAGAAGATGTAGATGAGAGCTGGACAGTCTTCATAGACACTGCTCATTCTTCAGCAATATATTCCCTAGGACCAGTATCTCGCAAACACCAAGATTGGTTTGATGAGAATGACAAAGAAATTCAGGGACTCCTTGAAGAGAAACACCATAAACACAAGGCTTACCTCAGAAATACCAGCTCAGTATCTAGTAAGACAGCCTATTCAAACATATGCAAGGCAGTACAGACTAGGCTCAGAGACATGCATGACTCCTGGCTGAGCAAAAAGGCTGATGAAATCCAGAAAGGATATGAAGAAGTTCTTTGACGCACTCAAGACAATATATGGTCCCCAGAGCTCAGGAACCAACCAACTCCTTAGTGCAGATGGAACTAATCTTCTGACTGACAAAGAAGCTATCTTGAAAAAATGGGCTGAACACTTTGATGGTGTCCTTAATCGGCCATCATCTATCAATGATGAAGCTATCAACAGACTACCACAGGTGGAATGTAATCCGCTGCTTGATGAGCTCCCAACCGTCTCTGAAACAGTGAAAGCAATAAAACTCCTGTCATCTGGCAAGGCTCCAGGATCAGATGCAATACCTGCAGAGATCTACAAAGCAGGAGGTCCTCCAGTTGCAAAGAAACTGACAGAGTTATTTCACATTATGTGAAGAAGAGAAGCCATCCCTCAAGAATTCAAGGATGCAACAATTATCCACCTATTCAAAAGGAAAGGGAATCCTCGTCTGTGACAATCATCGAGGCATCTCTTTATTGTCAATTGCTGGGAAGATCCTTGCTAGGGTCCGACTGAATCGATTGAATGAACACCTCGAACAGTGAGGGCTTCTACCAGAAAGCCTGTGTGGATTCAGGAAAGACAGAGGAACAATAGACATGATCTTTACAGCACGACAGCTTCAAGAAAAATGCCAGGAACAGAATGTGGACCTCTACACGACCTTTGTCGACCTAACCAAAGCATTTGACACAGTCAGTCGTGAGGGACTTTGGAAAATTTTGGCAAAGTTTGGCTGTCCTGCCAAATTCTTAGCAATGGTACGGCAGTTCCATGATGGTATGCTTGCAAGGGTCCAAAATGATGGCGAGTTTTCTGATCCATTCCCTGTGACAAATGGAGTTAAGCAAGGCTGTGTTCTAGCTTCAACACTGTTCAGCATGATGTTTTCTGCCATGCTTACAGATACTTTCCAGGATGGTGACAATGGTATACCTATGAGGTATCGCTTTGATGGGAATCTTTTCAACCTAAGAAGGTTGCAAGCTAAATCCAAGGTGCAGACAGAGGTGCTAGATGAGTTACTCTTTGCTGATGACACGGCAAAGGGTGCTCTAACAGAAGAGAAAATGCAATAAAAGCACCGCAAGCATAATACCCCGCCATAGCAATTATTTGTTTATGTATTAAAGTTATCGTTGCAAAACTGTCGGGATAGAAAATGACGGAGGGACAGATAACAATCGTTAACCAGATCTTGATAATATCAATGGACAGATAACAATCCTAAAGCAGATCTTGATAATATCAATGCATATAGCAAGTTTGGTTAAAAGGCCTTGTTATTTAAGTTATCAAGTTATCATCCAGAAATGAAAATATGGACGTGTCTCGGGCAGATAACTCCGTAAAAATTTGACAAAATTTGCCCATTAGCAATTCCAAACCTGATCTCCTTACTGTCAATACATATAGCAAGTTTGGTTAAAATCCCTTGTTATTTACTAAAGTTATCATCCGGAAACGAAAATATGGGCGTGTCTCGGGCAGATAACTCCGAAAAAATTATACGAAATGTGCCCATTAGCAATCCCAAAGCAGACCTCCTTAATGTCAATGCATATAGCAAGTTTGATGAAAATCCCTTGTTATTTACTCAAGTTATCATCCAGAAACGAAAATATGGGTGTGTCTCGGGCAGATAACTCCGTAAAAATTTGACGAAATTTGCGTATTAGCAATCCCAAACCAGATCTCCTTAATGTCAATGCATATAGCAAGTTTTGGTGAAAATCCCTTGTTATTTACTCAAAATATAGTCCGGAAACGAAAATATGGGCGTGTCTTGGGCAGATAACTCCGTCAAAAATTGACGAAATTTGCCCATTAGCAATCCCAAACAGATCTCCAAAATATCAATGCACATACCAAGTTCGGTGAAAATCCATTGATGTTTACTCAAGTTATCATCCGGAAACGAAAATATGGGTGTGTCTCGGGCAGATATCTCCGTCAAAAATTTACGAAATTTGCCCATTAGCAATCCCAAACCAGAACCCCACAATATCAATGCACATACCAAGTTTGGTGAAAATCCATTGATGTTTACTCAAGTTATCATCCGGAAACGAAAAACGGACGGACGGACGTACGACGGACGGACGGACGGACAGACGGACGGACTCACGGACGAACAACGTGAAACCATAATACCCCGCCACTATTGTGTGGCGGGGTATAAAAAGTGTGGATCAAGTATCTGATTCATGTGACAGCTATGCTCTCACAATCAGCATCAAAAAGACTGAGGTAGTATATCAGCCAGCACCTGGAAAGCCTTACAAGGAGCCTACCATCACAGTGAAAGGTCAACGACTGCAAGTGGTAGACAAGTTCACCTACCTTGGAAGCACATTGTCTAGAGTTGTGCACATTGATGATGAAGTCAATGCTAGTATTGCCAAAGCTAGTGCAGCATTTGGCCGGCTAAGTGGAAGTATTTAGGACCGAAGTGGAATCAGACTTGACACAAAGCTGAAAGTATACAGATCGGTGGTGCTGCCAACACTATTATATGCGTGCGAAACTTGGACAGTTTACCAACGGCATGCCAAAAGACTGAACTACTTCTATACAAGCTGTCTTAGAAAACTTCTAAAGATCAAGTGGCAAGACAGGATTCCAGACACAGAAGTCCTGAAAAAGGCAGGGATGCAGAGTGTACATACTCTTCTGAAATTGGCACAGTTAAGTTGGGGAGGCCATGTTACCAGAATGCCTGATGAACGTTTGCCAAAGGAAATCCTCTATGGAGAACTACAAGTTGGAAAACGCTCCCATGGTGGTCAGAAGAAGCGATACAAGCAGACCCTCAAAGCATCCTTTAAAGATTTCAACATACCAACAGAGTCGTGGGAACAGATTGCACAGGATCGAACAAAGTGGCGAGGCCTCATAAGAAGGGGAGCTGGTGAATACGAAGCAAAAAGAATCAGCGAAGCCGAGCAGAAACGTGCACAGCGGAGAGCCAGAGCTAAGGCATCACCAACAGAGCTTTCTTCCTCAGACCTCTCTTGTTCTATCTGCAACAGGCACTTTAGAGCTAAGATTGGTCTCATCAGCCATCTTTGAACACACAGATAATAACACATCACACAGTTGATAAGGATTGGTCATTGTCAGTAATGACAGACGAACTATGATGATGACGCACGCTTGCATATACTGTGTGTGCGTGCGGACTGATCAGAGTATACTATGTCCGCATGAGCCTATAACAGATGCCGAATTACCCACTGGGTGATAATACGAGACTCGGAGCATATGGGACAGTGGGACTGGCTGCACTGTGTGCTAAGTGGTAACGTATGTTTTGTAGGTTATGCTATAGTCTGGTTTAAATTCAGGCAAATTTAATTTAACCACATTGGTATAATATTTGGGGTTGATGCGGTAAATTATTAACAATGTGCTTGAAAATAGTTTGTTTGTTTAGTAATAATAATTATTTTAAAGGGGATAAGTTCCCCGTCGATTACGAAAGACGAATGTCCCATTTACCTTAACCAGCCTACATGAAGGTGATATTTATTGCACGAGTGAGAAGCGAAGGCTGAAGCGAACCAGCAGATGCACAGATTCACTTGATCGTTCGCAGTCCCATGTCGTGCAGCGCAAAGACACCTTTGATCAGGAGCAGATTGGTTTGTTTTCGAACCAGTGTCATTATACTGACATTAATACGTGATGAGTGGTATAATTATCTAATCTAGTGACTGACTGATCCGATCGATTTATTGGTACTTTACTATGTTAAACCATGTTATGTCGGGCTTGTGTAATATAATGGTTGAATGATACGTCACACGACTGTGGATGTCCGGCCGCTTGAGCGGGATGTCAGGGTTAACGCGCACAGAGAAGTGGGTGATGTAATGCGAGTATTTCTAAGAAGTGTGTGTTGTCTTTACGATGCCTCAAGGGTAATTTATTAAGCTGCATGAGGTTTTCTATGTCCAAGAGTGATCACAACTCATAGAGCGCATGATCTTTTGGCATTCCGTTTTCTTGTTATAAAATCCCAGCCGTGTTACGTATCATTATGCAGTGCACTAAGACATATTTTAAGATTTGTCACGGTTTAATCCTATCCAAATACTTCTTACTAATGCTCTTTTGTACATTTTTGTCTTTCGATCTATTCACTTCTTTCTCTTGTCTTATTTCTGTCGCGGTATACACCTTTCAGAATCGTCTTGTTGTAATACACGATGCCTTGTTTTGCCCTATCAGTACTTGTTTGTTCCACAACATGACATCACATGGAGATTGATATAGCTACTTATAGGGCTAGAATAGGGCAACATTATTATAAACATCTTAAAACTAAAGGAGTAACAAGTCTGGACTATTTTGAATATTATGCATGGATACGTATTTTACTACTCAGATCTGGCGATATTGAAATGAATCCAGGACGACACTCAGACACTTCTTCCTCTGATTCATATAGCACATCAGACCATTATAAAAAACAATTTTTCCTTGGTACACTACAACGTTCAAAGTGCACTACACAAGATGGATATACTTGGATCTGAACTTTCTAATTTTGATGTTATTTGTCTGTCTGAGACATGGTTCAATTCTAATATGAAAGATTCAGATGTACGCCCGATTATGGAATATGCAGACGTTGTTTGGGACAATTGTACTAAGTACGAAGCTGATGAATTGGAGAAAATTCAATTGGAAGCGGCTCGAATAGTTACAGGAACGACTAAACTAGTCTCAATAGATAATTTATATAAAGAAACAGGTTGGGAACCCATCGCGGCTCGTAGGAGGCAGCATAAATTAAATACATTTT
This sequence comes from Anodontia alba, assembly GCA_964016985.1. NCBI lineage: Eukaryota > Metazoa > Mollusca > Bivalvia > Lucinida > Lucinidae > Anodontia > Anodontia alba. The sequence continues at coordinate 57,473,934 of OZ024821.1, read as the reverse complement.
TTTTTTTAAAATGACCAATGATTTAACTCCCTCTTACTTGACAGAACTAGTCCCTTAACGCGTAGGTGAAATCAAGAAATTATAACGATTACCAGACTATAGAATGTAAGTCACAATTGTATTATAACTCCTTTTTACCATCTACAGTTCGTGAATGGAATCTTTTTAACGCATCTTCTACTTCTATCCAGTCATTATCTAGTTTCAAAAAAAAAAAGCATAAAGCATACGAACGTAGTACCCAGCTATTTTGGCTATGGATATCGTAAGTATCAAGTCCTGCACACACGCTTAAGAACAAATTGTAGTTCTCTGAACTATGACTTATATCGTAAAAATATTGTACATGATGAACATTGCGTCTGTGGTGAAAGAGAAGACGCGACTCATTTCCTCTTCTACTGTCCTCGATTTAATGCAGCAAGACAATACATGCTTGACAAGCTACTGCGTATTTACAGACCAACAGTAGAAATACCTCTATGGGGACATCAATCGTACGGTGCAAGAGAATACCGCCATTTTCAAAATTGTACATGCGTATATAAGACTTACAAAGCGTTTCACATAATATAATTATACGATTAAATCTCATCAATTATATATCTTTTTATTGACTGCAAAAATTGTTTATATATCGTGTTTTGCAGTCTTTACGCGCCTATGACTAAACTGTATATATTTTGTTATTTATTTATGGTCCAGATGATTCAAATTACTTGCAGGTCATTGTACCGACGATTTGAACTGAAATATGTTCTTATATTGAATACCGTGAGAGTTTCCTTCTTTATTACTCTTCTTCTACCTTTTTCATCTGAGTATAACAATAGGACGACTATTGATTCTTGATTCTGTTGCTTACCTTAATGATTTTTCTTGTTATTTCTACATTTTTTTCTAACCTGATATGTTAAATTTCTCTGGTATTTGTTTCAATAATATACTCTGTACAATATCAACTTGAACTTGAAGTCAAGTTTAGCTGTTTGTATAGTCTAATGAAAATGTACTTGGGAGGCAGATTTATATAAGTCTTTGACTTACTTCTGTATCCCATTCAATTCCCTGTCGAATGTATCGATTGTGTTTATGAATATACCTGTTTTATAAGCACAGTTTATTGAATAAAAAAAATACTGTTTACATTAAAATATTTCTTGCTTTTCTTTGCTAAATTAAAATTATTGATGTTTCACTACAATATTATGAAAATTTCAGAAAAATTGAAAAAGCGGAACTTGTTGAAAATCTGCCTTCAAGTTACCTACCGTACAGATTTCTTCATAATTGCATTCATTTTTACTATGGGAAAAAGTGAAAATATTTGATTTTTAATACCAATGACTAGAATAAAACGTTTTGTGCATAAGCAGTTATGACAGATGGTTTTGCATTAAATCATGACAAACGTTTGCAAATTTACTTTTTCTGTGTAAAGCGCCAAGCAAAAAAAAAAAAAAAAAAAAAAAACGACTTCTGAAAGATGTCGAAAGCACAGTAGAAGTTCATGTTGCTACAGTTGCATAATGCATAATTGCTATAAAAATAGATGACGTCAAAATAGAGAGATGCTTCAAATGCGCAGGCTGGTCTGGACAAAACAAATGCCTAAAACGTATGCCTAATAGGCCCCAGCGGCGGATTCATGGGGCGGTGGTCGGTCGAGCCCTCTTTGACTCAAAATTTTATTTTCATGGGAATGTTGGAGAAATTTGATACATTTGGGCTACCATATTTACCCTTAATATTCACATCCCTTACTTTTTACCTTAAACGTCTCATCAACAAGTCAGTTTTACTTTCCATGAGTGTGTGTAAAATTGCTGGAAGATCGACAAACGGTGAAGACCCTGATCAGACGCCGCAATCTGTGATGTCTATCTATATTGTTTGCTCAGGCCTTCCTTCTTGTAAAAGACCGCATAATCCTGGTTTCACGAAATTTCTCCGGTAATAACGGTCATAATGACCGATATTCCGGCTGATTATGACCGATATTCCGGCTGTTACAATCGTGATCGGCTGCCCGCTTGTGGTTTGATGATCTGAAATGTATGAGTGAGTTTGATGGTATAATGCAAAAAAAATGAGTTCATGGGCTGACAGAACGGCTTGTAGGTGTGAATGAGACCGTATCACATGCCAGTCAGTCTATGTTCTCAAGCTGAAAGCTACAACTTTTGAATATATCAAAATTTCTACATTTTGTATTATATATATGTATGAATATATTTATGCAGGTGAATGCATGCATGTACACAGGCATATAATTTTCAGCCATTAACAAAAAGATATATATAGAGAGAGAGAAAAGTATCATGTTATTGTCAATCTCACGCAAGCATTTCAAACTGCTATTTCTATGTGCTCCTCTTATGCCAAATTCCGTATGGATGGTGAACTAAGGTTATTACCAAACAAACAGTATGTACATGGATCGGACGCCATAGAACGGCGTCTAATCAGGGTCTACATCCTTTGGCATTTAATACAGGAAGTGCTATATAATATGGTAATAATAATATAACCTAACCAGACACCTCTTTTGTTGGAAGTGAACAGGTCCGAAGAATTAAAGTAGAGGAGTCCACTCGGCATAAATGGATTATACTCTTCAAAGTTTAAAATTGCACCTCTCCCGAATACATTGGTATTGAATCTCATGGAAATTCACTATGTATAATATATGTCCGCTATACTGCATATCATGTGTATGTTGAAATTTGTATATGTGCTCATGGGCCATATGGCTTATTGCATGAATAAATTACTTACTTACTTACTATGTATATTCTTGTAGTTTTAATAAATGAGTTGCACCATGAGCGTTGTCTAATCAGCGTCTGGGATAGGCGATCTGTGAGCAAGGAAGATCTAAAGTTTCTTTTGCGAGTGCGCACGCTGGTATGGGCCTTTTCTGTTGCATAAAGGCATAGTTAATACAAACATACTATTTGTAAAAAAAAAATGGTAAAAAATATTTTATATAAATTTTATAAATAGCAAACAGCATTCATAAATGTAATGTAAGTAGTTTTGCCTGCCAATGTTTAAACGTAGCAGATTCAGTACAGAATGGTGTTTGGGCACATTTACTAATCCCCTTTCACAAGGGGATTAGCAAATTAGTAAATAATCCCCTTTAATCTCATTAATGACACCTACCGATTCGATCCTCAATCAACACCTTTGTTAAACATCTCTAACTTTTACCACTCTCCGGGCTAATCCAATAGAAGACAAATTATATTTTTTCGTGTTTTCCCCCAGAAAACAGGATTTGACATTTTATGCGAGACAATTTGCATGATATGTCAAAACCTGTTTTCTGGGGAAAATAAGGAAAATATTTCAATTTGTCGTCTGTTGAAATTTTTTTCCAGGGTGCTAAGGGTTTAAGTGTGCCTTACACCATAATTATGCCGACAACGAAGGCCCAGACCAGCCTGAACATTTACACAGTCTGAGCAGGATCTTCGCTGCCAGAATCACTGAACACTGCAGAATATATTGTAACGGGACCACCTCACCGAGGAAACTTAACTTTGGTCAGGATGTACAAGGTGGTGTTACTTAATTGTGAGTCCGACCTGAGTTGGCATCAATGCCAGTGGAATTTGACAAAGAGACAATTTTTAAGTCTGTGATTTCAAGTTAACTTAGTTGTTTTATTGTTGGTGAAGATTTTAACATACAGAGTCACATCAAGGAAGATTTTATACAAATATTCAGTCTATAGATTGATGTGCAGCTAGTAAAACTCAAAACTTAATATCTGGGGAGTCTAGATTGATGTGCAGCTAGTAAAACTCAAAACTTAATATCTGGGGAGTCTAGACTATGATAACTAAATATACAGTATAAAATATATACTGTCAACAAATAAACAGTGAACAGTATGCATGGTTGATTGTAAACTATGGTTAAGTGTCAACTATGAATGTAAACCACGATTGAGCGTAAGCAATAGTTGAGTGTAACCGATGGTTAAGTGTAAACTATGAATGCAAACTGATTCAGTGTAAGCAATGGTTGAGTGTAATTAATGGTTAAGTGATTGAGTGTCTGATTAAAAGGTTGCATGTTGATGGTTGAGGTTTCAATGGTTGCGTGTTTTCATTGGTTGCGTGTCAGTGGTTGAGTGTAAACAAAGGTTGATGTGACCAGTGGTTGCAAGTAAACAATGGTAGAGTGCATGGGTTGCCTGTCAGTGACATGGGCAGTCAAGGGTTGAGAGGGTGGACAGGGGGGGGGCGGGGATACGGGGATAAGGGGGGCGGGGGACGGGGATAAAGGGGGCGGGGGACGGGGGAAGAGGGGGCGAGGAGCGGGGGAAGAGGGGGCGGGGGTACGGAAATTTTGGGGGCGGGTGTTATACGAAAATTTGTTGTATTTTACTGATTTTACTCTATTTTAATGTACTTGAATGCAATAACTGGGTATCAGAAGTATCTAATAGACGTATTGAAGTAAATTCAGGTATATTACTCCTGGTTATCTGACAGGTCAGTTTGATGGAATAGGTTTCTTCCTGGAAGAATGAGGTCCCTCTTTAACAATGAATCCGGATTTGATTTCACTTCACCGACAATGAGTGTTCCGCTAAGCGTGGTTTACATTGACTTCGTTTACGTCCGATTTCGGTTTATCTCTAGTTGATTACTTCCCTTTGATTCCGAAAGTTCACAAAATAGCCATTGTTTCGGTGGCAATCCACACTTTTAGAAATAATTATCCTCCTGCCGTAGACAATCGTTTTATTTGCTCATAGTTGGATATGGACTTTTGCGCTGTTCAAAAAAAAAAAAAAAAAAAAAAAAAAAAGGAAAATAACAAAACAAAAATCTTCAAGATCCAACATGAATTTTCTGATAGGTGTTCCAAACACGGAATATACACGTTGCCCGGCGGGGTAGTTGGGTGAGGCAAAGGTGTCGTGTGTCTTACGTCATCGGGCGTCCAACTGATATTTGCTTACAGTTGGGCAAGGCCTGCTATCCTTGCAGAAGGTAACGGTAGAGGGGGGAATGTTTTTATTTCTTTTGTTTCTTCACTTTCATTCATTTTTCTTTCTCCACTGTTCCTCTCTTTTATCTCCTCTACTGTCTCCTATCTCTCTTCTCCCTTTTTCAGGGAGACGACACAAAATGACCCACAAGTGTTGACGTGTCGTTAAACCCCAACTCAGTCAAATCAATCACACGTTGCCCGGTGACAAAACAGGCACCATTCATAGGTTTATGGACCAATAGACATTCCGTGTCCGTGATCGTGAATAGTCTGTATTAATTGCAAAATATATATAGTAACTGCTAATTGGTCCGTGAGCAGTGCGTGGTCCGTGAATAGTCCATAATTAGTCCGTAAATGGTGCATCGTATATCGGTCCGCAATCAGATCGTCTGTGAAAAGTCCTTGGTCCGTGAATGGTCAGTTATGGTCCGAAAATTGGTCCGTAAATGGTCCGTAGCAGCAATAATATGGTCAGTTAATTGAAAAATACAAAATAATGATAAATCATAATTTTAATTGATTGTCTCTTATGACCTGTAATCTAAACACTTGATTTTTTTTTTGGATAATTTGACTTATCGTACTGAATGTGTGATATTTTGTCACCTTGGATGAAACCGTTTTTGGCGTTTTGAACATGTGAAGATAAAGCCAGAATCCGGCATGCGGCAGATACAAAACAGTGGAATTCCGGTCACTTTAAGCAAAGTGAATAAGTGAACTCAGGAACTGATACAGTCAAATCCACATCTAACCCCCAACACCAAAGGTAAAGACAGACAAATACAATTAAGCAGCCACAAAATGAACAGATGGCAAGCAGAGCTGGCAACTTTTTTCCCAAAATGGTGGCAACTCTGTTAACCAGACTTATAAACTGAATTATCTTCTTAAACATACATAATTGTTAAAAGTAAAACATTAAAAAGTGAAACACTACATAACATTTAACAAAAAGTACCACAATGAAAGTACCGCCTCGGAATGATCAGTAATGGATTACTCGGGGGCGCGTGTATCTGTGTGTGTGTGTGTGGGGGGGGGGGGGGGGCGGGGGAGGTGGGGGGGGGACTTAAGCTATCTTTTACAGGATCCCAACCCTCGCTCTCAGCTTCAATAGGGGTAAAAATGTAAAACCATATATATTTGTTCGGTCCGTTTGGAGGTCTTCTAACTCGTCCATTTATCATTACGGGCAATGAACAAATCACAGATAATGTCTATAATGAAGCACAACTGATAATAAACGGTTATGTTTAGATTCTCAAATCCTCTGATAAGATGATCTCTAATTTTAGAGACAGTATATGTTATGCCACTAGGATCAATTCCATTGAGGATGCTGACCATATTTGCAATTGTGTAAAACCACAGTCATTTTTATTCGTTTGTACAGAGCATTTAAAGTGTCTAACAAAGATTTTCGGCATAAGGCTAAACATCTTGTTTGCAATTGCCATTTCAGCGGCACTTGAAATGTTAGTACCGCCTGCACTATCAAACAAGTTGACAACATCATCGTCGCAGTTAAATTTCGAGAAACAAATCCAGTGCAGACCTACATCATTAGAATGGGTATCAAAAATCTGTACTATTGGATTACTTCAACGTACATGTAAATATCTATGCCAATGTAAAGTCACATTATCCATAAGGTCACGTTATTCCGATTTTGATATTACTTCTAGTTTTTCATATATCATAAGTGGCGTTCGTAATTTAAATGACGGTCCGTACTTTGTCAAGTCCGTCAATAATAGGGTCCGTGGTTTGTCAAGTCCGTGAATTGTAGGTCCGTATCCGTGAATAATTTGTTCGTATTTTGTCATGCAGTCCGTGTATTGTCAGTAGGTCAGTAAGTCCATAAGTCCGTGTCCGAAAATGGTCCGTGTTTTGTCAACCACCACACACGTTCGACGTTTAACTCTCAGCTTTTGAGAAAACCACGAAAAAGATTATTGTTCTCACGGACCCCTAAGTGTTGGATCATGCTTATCAAAATATATGATAAGAAGATGCAGATTTACATGGTATTATTAATTTTGATTTCAGTAATTAATACGACTGTTTTTGTGCCAATGTGGATCAGTTAAGGCCCGGACCTAGGCCCACCACATTTTGTTCTTGACCAGTTTAGGACCGGATCAAGGCCCACCACCTTGTGATACCTGGTTTCTATGGCTCATATGCAGGCCCTTACGCAGACTTTTGAAATGGAGGGTGCAAATCTTTAGCTATTCTGTAAAGGGGGTGCAAATGCTAAGGAAATCCGATTTTGGGGCAAAAATTAGGTGTGTAGTTTGGGGTCAAAATCTGCATGACTGTATATTGCATAGTTATGTTTGAATTTAATTATAGCGTTGGGGATATTAGAAATTCTGATTTAGGGGAGGGAATAATTTGCTCGGGGGAGGGAAGTGGGGGAAATGGGGGAGGGAAGTGGGGGAAAAGGGGGAGGGAAGTGGGGGTAAGGGGGGAGGGAAGTGGGGAATGCCTACCCCCCTGTCCACCCCCTCAGGGTTGTGTCTGATTCAATGGTTGCAAGTCAATGGTTGCATGTCATTTGTTGTGTGTTTTCATTGTTAGCATGTCAGTGGTTGAGTGTAAATGAAGATTGGTGTGACCAGGGGTTGAATGTAAACAATGGTTGAGTGCATGGGTTGCATGTCAGTGATATGGGTAGTCAATGGTCGTGTCTGATTCAATGGTTGCAAGTCAATGGTTGAGTGTGTAGTACAAGTGAAAAGGAAATGAGCACCCAACTGTGGTTACAGTAGTCAAAAACATCTCCATACATTCTTAAATTTGTTGGTGCAATATCATGTGCCAACCTGGACCATTTGAACCATAAACCAACTTTTAAACAATAACAGAACGAGAAATGTCAACAATGGTTGTTAAAGCTTAACATATTATGAGAGACAGACCTCATTTGGTCCATTCTTTGACTTTCTGCCAGGCATGGTGAATGGTGCAATGGTTCAATGGTTGTTTCTCAATGGTCAAGAAAGTAAAGTGTTCAGGAGAACAGCACAGTAACCAACTGCTGTAAACAAGCTGTGCAGACGTTTATATAGCCGTAATCACGTGAGAAACACAACGTCATCTCGCGAGCTCACGAGATGGCAATGGTTGCGCCAAGAGCGATTCCGTGACTGTGGGATCATTTTGGTCGATTCGGTTCCACCATCGCGGAAACACCCGAGGACTTCCGTAATATTCCGTTGTAGCGTGATATTTGTCAGACCATGAGATCTTTCAGACCGGAAGTGTGAAACCGGAAATACCTGACGGAACTCACGCTGCGTGTATGAGATCTTTCAGATCATGAGAAATGTCAGAACGTTTACGAAATTATTCAAAATACCAAGGTTTACAAATAAAAGAATGATTTAAGCTAATCGTTTTTCTGTGAAAAAAAATATGTTACTAAAAATAAAATCCTAATAACCCAAACAGTCTAACATACACATAAAGTAAATACAAAGAGACCTCGTCTTCGGCATATCTGTTATAAAATTTAATTTTAAATTCATAATTCTACACCGTGAAAAATAAATCATATAATTAAACAAAAAAAAAAAAAAAAAAAGCTGTCCTCCCTGTTCGTATATAGCAATATAGCATTCAGGTCTTACTGTATCCTAGATAAACAGGCAGGTAAGAGTTGACAACTGGTATATCCACAGGACTGAACTAAATTAACCCAAACAGTCTAACATACACATAAAGTAAATACAAACAGACCTCGTCTTCGGCATATCTGTTATAAAATTTAATTTTAAATTCATAATTCTACACCGTGAAAAATAAATCATATAATTAAACAAAAAAAAAAAAAAAAAAGCTGTCCTCCCTGTTCGTATATAGCAATATAGCATTCAGGTCTTACTGTATCCTAGATAAACAGGCAGGTAAGAGTTGACAACTGGTATATCCACAGGACTGAGCTAAATTACAAATCACGAGTACATCAATCTAGTCTTACCAATGATAAAATATTGTTGATGGATTGTGAAAATAAAGCTGATGATGATCAAAACATGAAATAAGTATGGCAATGCAAAGCAACAAAACCTGTTTACCGATAACTGATATGTGCACTGATATGTGCACTGATAATTTTCAACAGTATCTATAATGATGTACCAATACATAAAGCAGTAGACCAGTAATATGTCAGTGCATCAACATAATATCCTTACACCGACAAAACCATTCGTATGTTGATAAAGATGCATTGGTGCATTATAATAATTGTAGGTGGATATTATAATGTGAAAGTCCTGGCAAATGTTCATCATTTAATAGACTTGTCTCCAGTAATAATACTGAATCTGAAGTATATATTTTATCAGTACACTGATTTGGTAAATCAAAATGACAATTTTTAATTAATTGATGCCTAGATTAATTAATTTGTAATTTGTTATTTTACTTTTCCCTTTTACAGTTTCGACTTAAGCAAGTTGTCGGTCCATCTGTAAAATACTGCTAAAATTTATCCATCCAGTATAAATTGATTTTATCCATGCGATATAAATTATATCGGTTTCATTGATTCGGTAACTCAAAATGACAATTTAAGTGAATCGATTTATTGATTATAATTGTTTTACTCTTCACTTTTGGCTATTTCCGCTTAAGCAAGGTGTCGGCCCACCTGTAAAAAATATTGGAACATCGCTAAAACATATTCAAGCAGTTTAAATGTTTTCAGTTCATTGATTCGGCAACTCAAAATGACAAAATTGATGCCATTCAATGCGATGTGATGTATTTGTAATTATTTTACTTTTCACTTTTGGGTGTTTGACTTAAGCAAGTTGTCGGTCCACTGGTAAAAAATATTTTAATTGCTAAATATATTCATGCAGTATAAATTTTATCGGTGCACTCAAAATGACAATTTGGATTAATCGATGCATTGCCAAATTGATTTGTAATTATTTTACTTTTCACTTTTGCATATTTGACTTAAGCAAGTTGTCGGTCCACCTGTAAAAGATATATGAATTGCTAAATATAGTAATGCAGTATAAATTTTATCGGTGTACTCAAAATGACAATCTGGATTAATCGATGCATTGCCAAATCGATTTGTAATTATTTCACTTTTCACTTTTGGATATTTGAATTAAGCAAGTTGCCAGTCCACTTGTAAAAAATATTTGAATTGCTGAATATATTCATGCAGTATAAATTTTATCGGTGTACTCAAAATGACAATTTGGATGAATCCTTGCATTGCCTAATCGATTCGTAATTTTTTTACTTATTGCTTTTGGATATTCGCCTTATGCAAGTTGTTGGTGCACCTGTAAAAAATATTGAGCATTGATAAAATTTATTCATGTAGAATTTTTTTTTTTAGGTTCATAGATTTGGTAACTCAAAATGACAGTTTTAATTAATTGATTCATCGATTAAATGATTTTTAATTATTTTACTTTTCGCTTTTGGATATTCTACTCAAGCAAGTTGTCAGGCAACCTGTAAAAACTAGTGGAACATGGTTAAAATTTATTCATAAATCATAAGTTTCTAAGTGTACTGATTTGGAAACTCAAAATGACAATTTTGATTCATCGATGCATCGAGTAATCGATTTGTAATTATTTTACTTTTTGCATCTGGCTGATCAGATTAAGCAAGTTGTCGGTCCACCTGTAAAATTTTCAGGGTTCGCGTTACCGATCGCCATTGTCGCCATTTGCGCAGAAAAATAAAATTTGGCACAAAAAATCATAAATTGGCGAAAACAAGTGGCGAAAAAAATATCACCTGAATTACCCGCTACTGAGTCATATAATTGTCGCACGTGTCTATCACACCTTCCTTGATTGTATAATTCGCCAATTAAGAACTCAATTATCGATCAGAAAACGGTAGCTGATCAAATTAACCTGAATTTGATGAAAGCGATATAAGGTCACGTGCCGTGATGCGCAGTTTAACAGTAGCACCACCCACTTTTCACGCCTTTCGTCCTCAATATTCATGACGCTCTGCCGAAACTACCAATCAGGAATTAATGTCAGAGTCGCATCGCCTACGTCACGGAAATTTACCCAGAATGTAATCACGTGGAACCCTATGTCAAACACAAAGATGGAAAACAAACTGATTACACGAGAAATAATTATTGTCATTAATCGGTTCGGCTTATTAAAGCGGTAAGTACACTTTGACAGTGCCGACTTTAATTAAGCATGTTTCGGTACCTTCTTATGAGCCTTAATTTTATTTGGCAATCAACGAACGTCGTCCCGAAAAAAACACACAAAAAAAACACGAATAATGCCTCGGAGGCGGACACATTAGTCTCCGATGGTCCGGATCGCGCATTCGATCCCCACAGATTGTAGCGATTTATTATGAAACACATAAATTTGCTACGGTCATTCGCTCATTCCACTGCTTCAAGACTGGCAGTTACAAGTTTCTTGCGGAAGGGTGTTCAATGTACTGGTTAACCGCTTATTGTATGAGCATGCCCCCTCTTTTTTATTGGCGCGATTCATAAAAAAATGCTGTTTCCCAATCCATTTCTCATAGATCAGACTCGTAAAGCAATTTCAGTAAACTCCTTTTAAGTCAGTTGCAGTTAGCTCCCTTAAAACAGTAAAACCTGCTGTGTTAGAAACTTACCCCGCATTTATCAGGGTACAAATGAATATTGTTACGTTATTCTCTTACAGTATAATACATTAATAACATTATATTTATTGGCTTATACAGCACTTTTCAGAGCTTTCGTTTCCATGTAAAGTGTTCCATTTTTGTGTCCAACATTCGATATACAAAACAAAGACTTATTATTAATTCATGACATTGTAATTAATTAATTACAGCAGAAGTTTTAAAAATCAGTGGAAGAAATAATTTCAAGTCCCCCACACACTTCACATTATACTGACTCTTGAATCTTTTGCTGCAATTAAAGGAATCAGTAAATGAACACCTTTTTTTCTGACAAGATAATTCTTTGGCGAAAAATGGCCAAAATCTGGCTCAAAGTTAAAGAAAATGGCACTAAAAAAACAACAAATTGGCGAAAATGGTGGCGAAAGAAAAGAAATCCTGGTGCGAACCCTGTAAATAATACTGAACATGGCTAATATATATATATATATATATATATATATATATATATATATATATATATATATATATATATATATAATATATATATATATATATATATATATTTTTTTTTTTTTTTTTGGTTCACAGATTTGGTAACATTTTTAATTAATCGTGCATTGATTAATGATTTGTAATTATTTTACTTTTCGCTTCTGGATAATGGACTTAAGCAAGTTGTCGGTTCACCTGTAAAAACTATTAGAACAGGGTAGAATTTATTCATGTAGTATAATTTGTTTCGGTTCATAGATGTGGTAACTCAAAATGACAATTTTGATTAATTGATGCATCAATTGATCAATTTGTCGTTAGTTAAATGTTTGTCAAGTTGTCAGTCCATGTATAAAATATTAGACTCTCTATATAAAATTTATCCTTGCACTAACTTTATTATTATATGGTAAGCCATTTTACTATTTATTAAGCAAAATAGATATCTTATATATTATATCAGATATCTTATATAGGGGTGTTTGCAGTAATAAGGTTGAATACGGTTTTCCTCAAAATATTAGGTAAGATTAGAAGCAGAAACCAAAATGCCTTTTCAAGAATTACAAAGGGAATTTTAAATAACAGTAAAAGAATTAACCCCTAGGCCCTTATTTTTATCTGACAGCAACATCTTATCAATATCAACATTTATGCAAAATATGAAAAGATTCCTTAAACTACTTAGTAAGATAAGAAGCAGATCCTAAAACTAACAGACAACGTAACAACAGTATACACCTCTCCTGCCACACAAACACATTTTGCATTAGTGTGAGGGTTAAAAAGTCATTGAAAAATAAAGTCAAAGATTTAGGTACAAAAAAAAAAATTCTATCCAAATCTGTGACTTATTTTTGTACATCTCTCAAACAAAAACATATCTCCAGATAAGATGATTTTTTTTTTCATGAATTTTTTTTTTCATTATTATTTTATGTATATATAAATAACAACATGCTGAGAGTTTTCATTAGAAGAAGCCTCAGTGAGATACTTCTAATGAGTAATCATAACATGTTTTCTTGCAAAATTAAGAGAAATAAATATCTTGGTTCTCCTCTTTTCTGGAGCAGGGGTATATACTTTATTTAAGTCTGGAGCTATGAAAAAGTATGATTTTTTTTTCCGCTAATTTCTCAGTGGGCAGATCCCTGAATCCTCATTGAAATAACCTCACTGAGGTAATGCTAACGAGTTAACTATTTGTAATTCTATTTAAAAAATGTGTATTTGGATAATTATGCTTCTTATCTAGAGCTTTGCCACAGTCAGGTGCAATATTGTTTATTGCCATAAATCACACCTAATTATTATCATGCTGGTAGGACAGGCAGAATTGTGAGTTTTATGGCACATTCTGACACTCCAAGGGAAAATTGGGTGGACATATGTGGCTAATCATAGCCCTGATTTTTTTTTTTTTTTTTTTTTTTTTTTTGTTTGTTTGTTTGTTTTAAGCTGTCCTTTATTTAAGAATTTATTGTTTTGATTTCCTAAATCACCAATTGTCAGTCTTTGAATGAGTACCTAGCATTTAAAGTATTAATCCTGTGAAAGAGATTTCATTAATCTAGCAAAAAGCACACACACAAACACACATATATATTAAATCATTTTTTATATTTTTGTCAGAGAAATGGTAACCTGAGAAAAAATAAGCCTTGTATCTGCTAAAAAAAAAAAAAAAAAAAAAATGAAAGAAGAAAATGTCATCTTATAATCTTATAAATTCTTTGTTAGTATAACATTCAATAAATTGACTAAAATAAAATAAAAAATAAAACAACATCAAACAAAAAATAAAAAAAAATAAACACCAGAAACCCATCATATATGCCAGGAAAGCTATCTCTGTACATCAAATGTTTATAGATTACGAAATCATGTCTATTCAAATATACTGAAAATTTCACCACCAAAAAGTGAAAATTTTCAGATAAAAAATTCAGATATATTACATATTTCTGCTCAAAATATAGATTTTGGGTACTCATTAGCACCATCTCAATGAGGTGGTTCTAATGAGTATCCACAATCTATGTTTTTTGAGCAGAAATAATAAAAAATAATTTATACCCATATAAACCCCAGTTTTACTGTATAAAAGTGGGGTTTAAGGGGGTCAAAATTAAATAAGCCTGTTTTTGTGATGCATGTAGCACTGGAAATAGATTTTTGTTGTTATTGTTGTAGTTACTTTTTTTTTTTTTTTTACAATTTTTCTTTTTTTTTTTACAATTTTCACAAACTTTTGTAAAAAGCTATAAATAGCTATACATACAAATAACATAACATACTAAAGAGTACTTATTTTTGGGCTTTTTTGTCAACCATGAAATTTCCTATAAATATATAAACTACAATCAAATCTGCAATTAAAATTAGTATATTTATCCAATCATCATATATGATCTATTTTTAAATTATGATCCCCTGCTTCTACAATATAATATGATCAATCGCTATGTGCGACCAGGGCACAGAATTGATAAAAAAAAAAAAAAATCCTTGAAAAACTGGAAAAAAGAAAACAACAAAAAAAACACTAAAAATGTAATGAACTCTCTTCTGCTAAATTTAACACTAGGTGTAGTTTTTTTTCACAGTTTAGGTATGTGCAGAGCTCTAGATAAGAGGGCTATACATTAATACAATTTTTTTTTATTATTATTCCTCCACGAAAAAATGTACATGTCATGTATGTACTCCTCAGAAGCACAATGGCCTCCTCAGAAGCACAATGGGTAGTGTTCTAGCGCACTGTTTAGTGTTCAAGGAAGTACTCTAACTTGCACATGTTTTTTTTTTTTTTTTAACCAAACAATATTAGTATTTTTTTTGTCTGATATGAAAACAAATCAGTTCAGGCTCTCCTGAAAATAAAGGATTTTTTTTATAAAAGTTATTTTTTGGTTAACATGGTTAAAAATAGGGTTTTCAGGCAAATTTTAAACAAAATTGACCACAAAAAGGTTAAATTCTTCATCTTGTTTCCAGTTTCTGTGCCATAAAATACCCACTATGATGGACAATCTCCATGTAAATTCACAACTGAGTCACAAACTACAGTCTCAATAATTTAGTTGACCTAAGAGTTTGACTCCTTTGTCCTTTTATACCCCAGGCACACAACATATGTTTGTGGGGTATATAGTCTTTGTTATTCTGTCCATCCATTCACTCATATGTCTGTGTTCCCATCCATATTTGCCCAAAAATAAACTAGATTTTCTAGGTAAAGTACTGTTTCTTATAAGTTTTTTTCAGCCAAATTAAAGATTTTAAAGGACTTGAAGCAAATTAATTTTTTAAAGGTTTTAAAAGATCCCCTAGAGGGCCTGCTGGGCAGTCAAACTAAAAAAACTAACGAGAAGCCATTGCAAAAACAAGCCTATTCAAATACATTGAAAATTTTGCAACCAAAACCGAAAGTTTTCAGATAAAAATTCTGATAATTTTCATATTTCTGCTCAAAGTATAGATTGAGGGTACTATCTAAAACTGCCTCAGTGAGGTGGTTCTAATGAGTACCCACATCTGTTTTTGAGTAGAAATAAGAAAAATAATGTATACCTCTGTAAACTCTACTTTTACTGTATAAAAATGTGGTTTAACGGGGTCAAGAATATATAGGTATGTTTTCGTGATGCTTGTTTTGACATGTTTGATGAAGAAATAATTTATAAATAAAAACAGATCTGAATACATATTTTATCATATTTAATCTGGAGCCACAAAGGCCTTAAAATGCCAGTTTTTATTTGGTTGTGCAGACAAAGAGTTAGGGTATATGTGACATCCAATACAGAAAAAGGCCCTTTATACCATGCACTATCTGACAAAAAATTATCTAGAGCTAAAATTAAGTCTATTAGGATTATTTTACAAAAGTTTTGGGCTAACATTTAAATATTTTTACCAAATATGTAACAAATATGGGCATATATTTCAATCATCTGACTTTCTCCCTTTTCAAGAGAGTTTTTCTTTTAAAGGTCACTCTATCTTAGCCACTGTAAATTTTCCCAAGAATGAGCAACACCACAGAGAACAGGTTGTTTTCCTTTTTTCTTTCTTTTTTTTTTTTTTTTTAGTTTTGTATCAAATAGTTGACAACGGGGCAGTAGGTGGGGGTGGGACTGTAATCTGCCAGATGCCAAAGTATTTGTCAGAATTTAGTTGACTTACTAGAATAAACACTTGAAAACAGAAAAATTAAAGATGTGAAATGAAAGTTAGGACTTCGTTTTAGAAAGCAGACCCATTTTGTGCTTTTTTTTTTTTATGAAGAAAGCTTGCATGAAACACAAACTGTATGCAGTCTTATCAACATATTCTTTGTCAATATCTTCTGCAGTATCTGTGACTTGGTCTTTGCTGTCTGGTATATTTAGGGACCGGCCTTCTCTCACAATGTGTAACATATCAGTCTGCACAAGAAGTAGAACAGAAGTTAATCAGAACAACATATGGATGTGATTTATACAATAACTCACCTACTGCTTTGCTTTGCTTTCTCTGCAGATTACTGGATGCTAACAGTTTACTGGTAACCCTTTTCCTTCACTCATATAAATTTAGCATATCCTTTGATCATCCTGCACAGCCTGAAAATTACATGTTCATCACAAAACATATATCTTTGGGTGTAACTGTGTAGACTGATCAGGATCTTTACTGGTCACTCATAAATCACTGAATACTGTATGGAATATATCAATGGACAGCTATAATCTACAAGGGAATGGGGCTGGATCAGCTGGATAAATAAATCCAGATATATTATGCACACTACTTTTGCTTTTATTCCCTTAACAGTTTTGTTGCAGAATAAATGAACCAATGAATACGGCAAAACAATATGTGCAAGAAATTATAAGGGTTCTTGGCTGTATCTTGGCCTTAGGATGTGGAGTGTAAAACAATTACTCACCAGGACAATTACCCACTGGACAATTATCCACCCAGACATTTACCTGCCCTCTTAACCTAAATCCGGACAATTACCCACCCGAAAATATTTTTCATTAACTGTCCTTAAATGTTTTATAAGTGATCTGTAAATCTCTCGGGTTGGGGGGTAGGGGGTAACTTGGGGATACATGTGGTACAAGTGTGCGAGCCAGTAATTCGAAACCTACCCCATTCATGTACCTGCCCTTTGAAAAAATGGCCCTCTTCATATACTTGATCGTCCAAAATGTTGACCTATTCATATACTGCCCTTTGATTTTTATACCCATTTATTGCTGGTAGTTAGACAAGTATAGCAGTCAATTCATTGAATACCAAGAGAAATAGCAGCCTTGACAAATCTGAGCGAAAAAAATATATGCATTTACCGGGATGTCAGAAAAGTTGAGTCTTTCACATACAAGTCAAGAAAAATCGGGTCAGTCATATATACCTTTTGTTGAAAAAAGGGGGGCTAATCATATACCTGGCAGCGCTGAAAAAGGGGTCCATTTGGCATGCATATCCGTACTATGCCATATATAGGAACCCACCCCGCCACCCACGAGCTGTAAATTGTCTTATAATATTTTTCATTCATTTAATCCTGTTTTATTGGTAAAAAATGATTTTGTGTTAATCTGAGAGTCTTAGCTGAAAATGACTTTGAAAGGATAAAATGAAAGATTTCTTTTTTTTTTTTAAATGACTGTTTTTTTTTAAGGTAAGTGTTCTTTGGTATATATTTTTTCATAAATCCATAGCTACAGATAAGAGGGGGTATCCACATAATATTTTTCTTATTTCTCCATGAAAACATATGTTGTGGGTACTCATTAGAAGCCCCTTGCTCACAACATATGTTTTCGTGGAGAAATAAGAAAGATATTAGCATTTTTCGGAAGAAAAAAGTGCTCTACCTGTTGCTATGATAAATCGCAATGAAAAGGTATC
Organism: Anodontia alba; assembly: GCA_964016985.1. Lineage (NCBI taxonomy): Eukaryota > Metazoa > Mollusca > Bivalvia > Lucinida > Lucinidae > Anodontia > Anodontia alba. Next base: position 57,455,868 of record OZ024821.1, on the reverse strand, counting down.
CATCATCCATTACAGTATGCAAATGACATTTGATTCATGGCAGCAGACATATTTTAATCACATTGTTAGTAAATGGAAGAAATAACTGTACTGGTCATAAGTTATCACAGGAAAAAAAAAAGATACTAAAATCTATAAAGTAATTTAATAGAATTTTTTTATGGGGATTTTTAAGATATTTTATAATGAAAGAGGTGGACCAACAATTTACATATACAAAATCAGAAAAGAACCAATAAGTTACCACTGCACATATTTAAAAGTACAGGATGTAATCTTCAGCTGTCCTACAGTCTGTTCAGGGCTTTCGTGCCACCTTACATCTAATGAACAGATATGTTGAATACCATACATGTATATGCTCTAAGTATTAGACAGACAGTCCTGAGCTAACAATACAGAGAGGGTGGATGGGGGGGGGGGATACGGGGATACGGGGATAAGGGGGGCGGGGGACGGGGGTAAAGGGGGCGGGGGACGGGGATAAAGGGGGCGGGGGACGGGGATAAAAGGGGCGGGGCCGGGGGAGAGGGGGCGGAGAGCGGGGGAATAGGGGGCGGGGGTACGGAAATTTTTGGGGCGGGTGTTATACCAAAATTTGTTGTATTTTACTGATTTTACTCTATTTTTATGTACTTCAATGCAATAACTGGGTATCGGAAGTACCTAATAGACGTACTGAAGTAAATTCAGGTATATTAACAATGAATCCGGCGTTGATTTCACTTCACCGACAAGGAGTGTTCCGCTAAGCGTGGTTTACATTGACTTCGTTCACGTCCGATTTCGGTTTATCTCTAGTTGATTACTTCCCTTTTATTTTATTGTCAGCGGTGAAATCAGTGTATATCTGATGAAAATAAAAGTGATATCAATCGCTAGTGAATTGATATCGTATCATTTCACTACAGTGAATGATACGATTTATATTTTCACTCTTCGCTTTGGACGACTTCGGTTTTCTTCACTGTTTCAGAAGTGGATGTTACCTCCACTTCAGATTTTTGAACACCTCTAACTTCTTTGTTTCTGAACTAAACTATCAAAAGTGTTGGTATGCATTTTCTTTTTCAGTGAATACCATAAAAATTTTCATCTCGTGTAATGAAAACATTCAAATTTTCACTCGTGCTTCGCACTCGTGAAAATACTGATGTTTTCATTTCACTCGACGACAATATTTATGGTATTCACAGCAAAAGAATAAATATCCTCTATTGATTCCGAAAGTTCACAATATAGCCGTTGTCGGTGGCAATCCACATTTTTAGAAATAATTATCCTTCTGCCGTAGACAATCGTTTATTTGCTCATTTGCTCATAGTTGGATATGGACTTTTGCGCTGTTCAAAAAAAAAAAAAAAATAAAAAAATAAAAAAAAATAACAAAACAAAAAACTTCAAGAGCCAACATGAATTTTCTGATAGGTATTCCAAACACGGAATATACACGTTGCCCGGTGGGGTAGTTGGGTGAGGCAAAGGTGTCGTATGTCTTACGTCACCGGGCGTCCAACTGATATTTGCTTACATTTGGGCAAGGGGGAATGTTTATATTTCTTCTGTTTCTTCACTTTCATTCATTTTCCTTTCTCTACTGTCCCTCTCTTTTATCTCCTCTACTGTCTCCTATCTCTCTTCTCTCTTTTTCTGGGAGACGACACAAAATGACCCACAAGTGTTGACGTGTCGTTAAACCCCAACTCAATCAAATCAATCACACGTTGACCGGTGACAAAACAGGCACCATTCATAGGCTTATGGACCAATAGACATTCCGTGTCCGTGGTCGTGAATAGTCTGTATTAATTGCAAAATATAGTAACTGCTAATTGGTCCGTGAGTAGTGCGTGGTCCGTGAATAGTCCGTAAGTAGTCCGTAATTGGTGCATCGTACATCGGTCAGCAATCAGATCGTCTGTGAAAAGTCCTTGGTCCATGAATGGTTAGTTATGGTCCGAAAATTGGTCCGTAAATGGTCCGTAGCAGCAATAACATGGTCAGTTAATTGAAAACTACAAAATAACTAAATGATAAGTCATACTTTTAATTGATTGTCTCTTATGACACTTGATTTTTTTTTGTGGATAATTTGACTTGTCGTACTGAATGTGTGATATTTTGTCACCTTGGATGAAACCGTTTTTGGCGTTTTGAACATGTGAACATAAAGCCAGAATCCGGCATGCGGCAGATACAAAACAGTGGAATTCCGGTCACTTTAAGCAAAGTGAATAAGTGAACTCAGGAACTGATACAGTCAAATCCACATCTAACCCCCAACACCAAAGGTAAAGACAGACAAATACAATTAAGCAGCCACAAAATGAACAGATGGCAAGCAGAGCTGGCAACTTTTTTTCCCATAACGGTGACAACTCTGTTACCCAAACTTATAAACTGAATAATCTTCTTAAACATACATAAAGTAACAAAATGAAGGTACCGCCTCGGAATGATCAGTAATGAATTACTCGGGGGCGCGCGTGTATCTGTGTGCATGTGTGGGCGGGGGGTGGGGGTGGAGGGGGCTTAAGCTATCTTTTACAGGATCCCAACCCTCGCTCTCAGCTTCCATAGCGGTAAAGATGTAAATATATATTTGTTCGGTCCGTTTGGAGTCTTCTAACTCGTCCATTAATCATTATGGGCAATAAACAAATCACAGATAATGTCTATAATGAAGCACAACTGATAATAAACTGTTATCCTTTGATAAGATGATCTCTAATTTTAGAGACAGTATATGTTATGCCACTAGGATCAATTCCATTGAGGATGCTGCCCATATTTGCAATGGAGTAAAACCACAGTCATTTTTATTCGTTTGTACAGAGCATTTAAAGTGTCTAACAAAGATTTTCGGCATAGGGCTAAACATCTTGTTTGCAGTCTGCCATTACAGTGGCACTTGAAATGTAAGTACCGCCTGCACTACCATACAAGTTGACAACATCATCGTCGCAGTTAAGTTTCGAGAAACAAATCCAGTGCAGACCTACATCATTAGGATGGGTATCAAAAATCTGTACTATTGGATTACTTCAACGTACATGTAAGTATCTATGCCAATGTAAAGTCACGTTATCCATAAGGTCACGCTATTCCTATTTTGATATTACTCCTAGTTTTTCATATATCATAAGTGGCGTTCGTAATTTAAATAACGGTCCGTGCTTTGTCAAGTCCGTGAATAATAGGGTCCGTGGTTTGTCAAGTCCGTGAATTGTACGTCCGTATCCGTGAATAATTTGTCCGTATTTTGTTATGCAGTCCGTGTATTGTCAATAGGTCGGTAAGTCCATGATTCCGTGTCCGTAAGTGGTCCGTGTTTTGTCAACCGCCACACACGTTCGCCATTTAACTCTCAGCTTTTGAGAAAACCACGAAAAAGATTATTGTTCTCACGGACCCCTAAGTGTGGGACCATGCTTATCAAAAAATATTTAAAGAAGATGCAGATTTATATGGTATTCTTGAGTTTTGATTTCAGTAATTAATACGACTGTTTTTGTGCCAATGTGGATCAGTTAAGGCCGGGACCTAGGCCCACCACATTTTATTCTTGACCAGTTTAGGACCGGATCAAGGCCCACCACCTTGTGATACCTGTTTTCCATATGGCTCATATACAGGCCCTTATGCAGACTTTTGAAATGGAGGGTGCAAATCCTTAGCTATTCTGTAAAGGGGGTGCAAATGCTAATCCGATTTTTGGGCAAAAATTAGGGATGTAGTTTGGGGTCAAAATCTGCATGAATGTATATTGCATAGTCATGTTTGAATTTAATTATAGCGTTGGGGATATTAGAAATTCTTATTTAGGGGAGGAAATAATTTGCTCGGGGGAGGGAAGTGGGGCAAAGGGGGGAGGGAAGTGGGGGAAAAGGGGGAGGGAAGTGGGGGTAAGGGGGGAGGGAAGTGGGGAATGCCTACCCCCTGTCCACCCCCTCAATACAGATCTAGATCAGACACCACCTTACAATAAATGGATAGTGTAGAATACTGTTTAACACAAATGTATTGGACAGTCCTGAGCTAACAGGGTTCTCACTAAGGATTTTGAAAATTGGAGTAAAATGCTGTCCTCCTGAAAAAGTTGGAGTTTTACCATACTTATCTATTGAGACTTTCCAAAAAGTTGGAGTCAGAAATGAAAAGTTAGAGTAACTTACTCCAAATCTGGAGTTAATGAGATCTCTGGCTAACAGTGTAGACCCAGATCAGATGCCACCTTACATCTAATAAATGGACACTGAACAATAGTCTTTTAAAGTATTGGACAGACTATCCTGAGCATACCGTGTAGATCCAGATCAAATGACATCTTACATTTACCGGTAATAAATGGGTACTGCAGAACACCGTTTATACTCTAAGTTTAGTCAGACAGTCCTAAGCTAACAGTACCCAGATCAGCTGTCACCTTACACTTAATAAATGGATACTGTAGAATACTGCATATACCAGACAGTCCTGAGCTAACAGTGTAGACCCAGATCAGACACCACCTTACATCTAATAACTGGATAAGTACTGTAGAATATCATTTATACTAAAGTTTGGACAGACAGTCCTCAGTTTAACAGTGTAGATCCAGATCAGATGTCACAATACATCCATTCATGCCATAAGCTGTGGACTAAAATTTGTGAGATAAGGCAAAATACTATGGGAGATTTGACAAAATTCTGTGAGATTTTCTTAAACATCACTTTGGTCTTCCCACAATATAGTCTTAAGTCTTCTTTTTTCATGTGAGAAGCTTGTGAAGACCACAACAGTGTGTGATTTATGTTTATTTCTTCATAAAATCTATTGTAAAATGGTCTGAAAATTCTGTGAGATCAGAATTTTTTATGGGAATTGCCTTCCAGATGGGCCAAATTCTGTGAGATTTTATCTCACAGTGTGAGATATGGCATGTATGTACACCTAATAAACGGATACTGTTGAATACTGTATACACCAGACAGTCCTGAGTTAACAGTGTAGACCCAGATCAGACCCCATCTTACAGCTAAAAAATGGATACTGTAGAAAACTGTTTTTATTCAACGTACATTTTTATAATGTGAATTTAATGTAGTGGCTGGAGTGCATGGACTGAACAAGACTACCTGCTTGGTTCATAGGGAAGAACGCCTGACTAGTGTTATGGGGTTGTTGCCAACTTGTTGGCGAGTCCCAGCTCCGGTAGTCATTGTTTCCTCTCCTGTTCACTTTACTGATATCAGATTTAGTAAACAGGTGTGTGCCAAATGCAAGCAATTGGGGGATGCAGACCAGATACCTTCAGGACATCAGGGTGGTACCTGAATCCTAAATGTTATGAGGAGTGTAATGGCTCGAGTCCATGGACAGAACAGGACCACCCGTGTAGCTCAGTACGTTCAGCACCTGTCTAGTAGTCTTGCCAATGATGATCGATCGATTATAATCATCCATCAATCACTTTTGCCTCTTGTGACTGAAGATCGGAAAGATCTTTTATAGTCAACTAATCGGATTTTTTTGTTTTTTTTTGTTTTGAAACAAATATATTTTTCTCACCCTTTATTTTCATAGGCAAGTCATCAATAAATGAAGTTCAGAGCTGTCTGTTAGGGTCATTCTAGATTTATGATCAATAAAAGTGAAAAGATTTGATAAAAGAGCCTTAAAAAAAGTCAACCCAAAAGAACTGATGTTGTAGGTATTCATTAGAAGCACGTTGCAGAGGCACTTCTAATGAGTACCAACAACATTATATGTTTTCATGGCGAAATAAGAAAAATATTACCTGGATACCCCTCTTATTGATCTGGAGCAATGAATAGGTACCTGGAAGATGGCTGAATTAAGAATGAATATATTTTCTACAAGTCAATATACTCAGTGATCAGTCGGTTTTACAAAACCGATGATCAACAATGAACTTCTGGCTGATTCCAAATACTACTGTCTCGTGAAATGGGAATCATGGCTTCAAGTCTAGCCTTAGGCAAGCAGTTTTCCTTTCATTTTTACTTTATTATAAGAATATTGCAATTCATTTGCATTTTTTTTATCTGCAGACTTGTACTGTTTTTAGCTGGAATTTTCAATTTTGTTTTCCATGTAGACCCTTGAACATGTTCAGTAAGCAATATTAAAATAAACTTAGGAGGAGAACTCGAACCTGCAACCCCATGGCTGCAAATCAGATGCTCTACCAACTGAGCTAACCAGGCTGACAGTCCAGGTCAATACGCAGACTTTTGAAATGGGGGTGGGGGAAGGGGGGGGGGAATTTTAGGTATTCTGAAAACAGGGGTGCAAATGCTTCTTGAAAATGCCAATTTGGGGGCCAAAATTAGGGATATAAAGTGAATTTGGGTTAAAAACTGCATGATTTTGAAGTAATTCTCCAGAAAAGAAGGTGCTTTTCTTCCCCCTGAACCCCTTGCGTACAGGCCTGCTGTCTCACCAATTACTACACTCCTCTCCCTTTAACAGTGCTTAACTTATATGTGCCAGACATCAACTGAACACACTAACAGTGCCTAGCTTTTCTCCACACTCACAAGTACCTTATTGCCACTGAAGCAACAAGGAGGGAAAGGTATGCCTAATGCAGAATTTAAATCACAATCCCCCTGCTTGTAAGTCAGGTGCTTTACCAACTGTCTGATGTACCAGACTGACCTGCCGGCCTCAGTGGCTCAGTTGGATGCGCCATCCGACTGGAGACCAGGAGGTCGCGGGTTCAACCCCCGCCGAGGTCCGCAACATTCCTTCGTGGAGATTGATCATCATGAAATATTTTCTACGGTCATTCTCTCCCTTCCGCTGATTCAAGAAGGGCAGTTGTCAGTTTCTGGCGAAGGAATGTGCACAATACTGGTTAACCGCTTAGAGGACTAAACCTGCCCAATAAACGTGTGGTTAGGTAAACTGACCGCGCTCAAAATGACCCTATTGGGTTGACTGGGCCGTAAAACCTCAACACAAAAACAAAAACCAGACTGACCTACAGTTTTGGCAATCACACAATAGCTTACCTTCTGCTGTCAAAAATTACAAGTGTTCCAGGTCAGTACTTCCAACGATGTTTCATCCATCATGCTAAACATTTCTGCCTGTACAAGTTATACCGCGCCAAACCCCACAGTTGTGCGTTCAGTAAATATAGTCATTCAAGTCACGTGTACGAATCCTAATACTGTACGAACATCGCTGGTTACGCAGCCATTTTCAACGCATCCACGATTTTCCAAATTCTGTTCATTTTTATGCAGCTGTCTGATGATAAAGTACATAAGAATAGCAAAACTACATTTCTGTAGGTATCAAACCGTAAGCTGGTAAGTAAACAGTCGTATGAATGCAAGTTTTCGTTCTTCAGGCCGTATGTCAACAGATATTAAAAATAATACAGGTGTCGAAGCAAGACAAATACCTCCATAATTCATCTGGGTATTCTAAATTAAAACGCAGCACGGAGAAAAGAAAATGTACTTTATATAGACAACAGTAAAATAGGAAGCCAATATTGGGGCAGATAAATTCTGACAAATCTCACACCTTTTGCCCCACTTGATATCCGCTTCTGTTGCGCATGCGTTCTGAAACATCTCATGGTCTTAAACATCTCACGCGACACCGTAACCGCAACCAATGATGGTTGCTCCGATAATTGAAAGAATTCACTCCAAGTACAGCTCGATATAAACGACATTAAAGTCATGAAAAGTATCAAACTACTAAAGGTAAATCTTCCCGATTATGGCCGGACAACGTTAAGTGTCGGTTTTAGTTGGTAAATTTAACGGTCGAAATTGGCACTCGATACAACTTTTCTCACCGCGGACATGCACCAATACTCGGCAACATAATAAATCACCAAAAGTAACTGCAGCAGCCTAGTTCCGCAACATAGCCCCCCTTCCACAGGACATGGACCCCATGTGGAGCGCTACGGTACGTATACAATTGAATTTAAGTATTTTAAGTGAAGAGATGGAAATTGAAAATTTGAGAATTGAAGCACGAGGCTGCGGCTGTTACTTTCAGCTCCCCAGTATATTGGCTATTAGCTACAGTGCATTACCAAAGATAAATAGCAATTTCAAGACACGCATTTAACAATACCTAAACCTTTCTGTCCATGTTTATATAATTAATTAATAACAATTCCCAACAAAGAAATTAAATGACTGAAGAACTATTTTTAAACAAAACAACAACTTATTTATGTAATTCCTTCAGTTTTCATAAATGATGTAGCTTTGAGATTTTTTTTTTTTTTTTTTTTTTTTTTTTTTTGTATAACAAAAAAAAAGAAACAATCCACACCATTCACTTCTAAATAAATATAGTTCTTCCAAATACTTGACATCCATGAACTTTGACCTATGATAGAATGACATGATACTCAGTCACCTATCAACGACTATTCCAAGAGGTCAACTTCAGCCCTTAGCAATCTGGTTCAAGAGTTGGGATTTGTTCCCCAAGACCTGCGTCGCTCAACAAGTTTTTATGCTAGATCAGGTAAGCATCAGACCGGTAAGTATGGCAAGCTTGGAAGTTGGATCACGAAAGCTACTGTCATGACACATACTATTTAAAGTAGCCTTCCGATGTATTTTACAATTTTAGGTTATATTTGTCTTAAGATGCAGGGATATTTCTGGTAGGGGCCCTGTGCTAAAATACCCATAAATTTTCAAAAAGGCCCCTGCTTCCTTAAAACCATGGGCCTTTATAATGAAAAAAGCAGAGGGAAGTGTCACCGTATACACAATTTATACAAGAATTTCTTTCAAAAGGCCCATGATATCTATCGGTCAGAAACATCCCTGAAGATGAGAACAACATTAAACACGAGTACAACGTTAACAATTTCACTTACACTAAAGAATTGAATTATATATAGTTCATTCGAATATCAGTGAGATGTACATTAATAATCTGACAAGGTAGCATAAACAGTTCTGGACACCGCAGACAGGGAAAGACCCACAAGCACCCAAGGTTGAGTGGTAAATTCCACCCCGGCATCTACCAGAAGGCATTTACCGGTCTGGAAAATACTCTTTATAAAGTGGCAATTAACAGCAAAAACATATTTGCCAGCATTTTGCCAACCCTGTAAGCCTTATGGATCTCTGCACGAATAAGCTGTCCGTCAATCATATGAAGCTGAATACAGTTAATTTATATAAACAAATAAATACTTACTAGAATATTTATTAATCCCCTCAACCCTGTAGTCCAATAGTATTATACCAAGGTGCAGATCCAGAGTATATGGCTCATACCAAGCCATCTCCTCTGAATCTGTGCCATAGACCAGTCTGATGATAACTTTTGTCTGAAATCTTTTCTGACAATAGAAAACAGTTGGAAGTGTCCATTTCAAGAACTCAGGGTTGAAAGAGTCACGGCAGATCGTTTAAAACCAAAGACAATTAACTGGCTCCAGTCACAGGGTGCTGAGCCTGTGTGCAAAAATCCATACACTAACAGCCCAATTCCGCCTGCCTGAAGCGCTGTCCAGATTCAAAGAAAAATAGAGTTTGCTTATTTAGACAAAAAGAAACCTCCCATGAATCAAGGCAGGCCCACCACAGCCAAGAGAATCCGGACCATGAAGTTATCACACCCTGCCAGATAGAATGAATATAGCAAGCGCATCGACAGTGTGACTAATGAACCAAAAAAAAAAGCATGATACTGTTTACATATACTGTCCATTATTGCATAAATATAATCCTGTATTCATGATTTTCTGGTCCTTACTAGATTAGTCTATTTATGCTGAACTAATCGTTAAACCACACTGAGCTAATACCAGGGAATTCTGAGGGAAAACTCCTGGCTTTCTGCTGCAGAACTAGTGTCTCCAGTAAATTAAACAAGGCGTACATATATTGAGCAACCTCATTTTGAGAGAGGTTCACATGAACCAAACAAGGTGCTATCTGATAGCAATAAGAGACCAGACAATCATGAGACAGGGTCCACAACCCTTTAGACTATAAAAGCCAGTACAAAATACAGTATTCATGTACATGTATATATACATATATATATTGCCTGGCTTCCGATTACAATATTCCTACGACATGAAAGTCATAAAGGAAAGAAGCATAGCTGAAACAATTTCTCGCCTGTCTTGGGAATCGAACCCGGTCTGTTCAGATAAAGATCCAATGCTCTAACCCCTGAGCCAAGGAGTCGAGTCCCTGACGCAGTCGTCAGAGATTGAATATATACATACAAGCTATGCAAAATCTGCCAAGGCAGATTATCGAAGGTAAGAGTGTTGGGTTGTAACAACATGCACACATAACTTCAGTTGATTTCATATACACCATAAAGATTATGAGTTATTTTATACAGGTTTATCCAAATCAGCTTATGCAAAGAGGTGATAATGCATACTTATAATGGCAAACATTTCACATTGATCCTAGAGACCACTGAACCTTCCGGGGCGGAAACCAACACCCAAGGAGGAACTTCAAAATTTTGATCAGGTAAATTTGAGGTAAATCTGAGGTAAGGAAATGGCAGTCAATTATTTCACACGAGTACTACAAGACAAAAATAAAAGAAAATGACAACATTTATCCACCTGCACCAGGCTTGATAAACGTATGCTAGAATATGATTTTAAGGAAATGCAAGTGAAATATTAGGTTATACATGAATACAGGAAGTCAGCAGAATATAATCATGACTTTGTCTTGATCTAAACATTTATTCGGACTTCCCGATACTCTTTCAAAGCTATGAATTGTTACATATCAGCTCTACCGAGCAGAACATTGCAGAATCAATATAGCAGGAGTGACAGCAAGAGACCAATTAGTGCATGTGTTCTCGAGATATTCTGAGTTCAGTTTTCAGAATTTTAACGCTACCAGGCAACTGAGTCACATGGAGGCAGCGCCAATATATTCTGAATACATAGTTCAAACATATATATATCAATGCTTAAGTATTTAAGCTCTTTGAAGAGAACAGTGCTCACCTAAAAAGAGCATGCTCATTTGAAGTGAGCAAAATGCAAACAAAGTGAGCACTACATACTCACTCCAAGTGAGCAGTAATTGTCCTGTCATCACACTATAGATATTTACTACCATATCAGTAAAGTGACTATCTAAAGATAATTTGTTGGCTATACTAAGGCAAAGCTACAATTATTTTAATAGTATACACATATATAAACATATGCATACATATATACATATGCATATATATTTTAATATGTTGTGACGTCTCAAGAGAGTTCCCTGGCAAAGATAACTCTCCCGAGAGGCAGCAACATTAGTTTTTATGTAGAAAGCCTCACAATGTCCTCGTATGCAGTCAAGGGCGCAGTACAGCCACATACATTGAGAAGCTTACTATGTTACCTGATAACCTTGTGACTCTATGATTTGTTTTAAGTCGGAACCCTCGTAGACAAGTGAATCATGTCACATTTAACAAATGTTATGAAATATCAACATGTACACCAATAATTATTCAGCACAACTGATTGACTGTGAAGTTCACTTAGAAAAAGGTTATGTATGATAAAATATGCACAGTTGAAGAACAAAAATCTGTATCCAGTGTTTATGTTAAGATAGACTAACATTATGAGGACTTTCTCTTACCTAATTTTTTTTAACTTGACAAGTTACTTTCTTGATTCATTGATTTGAGAAAATATGAAAACTCTAAATACTGAAATGTCTGTAAATTTAACTTTTCGAACATTAACTGTCTTACAGGTAAACAGATAAAGCAGCTGACCTATTTGAATGACATGATTTGGTGATTGATGAAAGTGCCAAATACAGGTAAATAAAATATAGCTAGGATTGAGATGTCAAAGATTTAATCAATAAAAAAAATAACAATAGCAAAACAAATTCCCTAGGTTACAGCAAATTTTCTCAAAGTTTTCAAAAAGAATAATAAAGATACTAAGAACAATATGCAGTTCACAAAAATGGAAACTTAACTACTAAGCTTACTTAAACTAAATTCCACCAGTCTTCCTTGGGATGTCAATCTTCTTTGTTGATAATATTTAAGTTTATACTGATTTTTCTTAACAAAGTCTATGTTGTTCTCTAACGCGATAAATGATTTAAATTAAATGATTAACGCGAAGAAATTTCACACGCGAAATCTTGACAGGATAACATCTGCTTCTAGATACTGTATGGACTATGACATCTCAATCTTAGCACAAACATCACAATTCAATAGGCCAGGCCAAGGTCCCGGTAGAGGTTTAGCCTAGCTTCCACCAGCTGCTGAAGATCCAAAAGTTGGTAAAATACACATTCATTCTTGAGTTCCTGGAGATATCTGTTTTCCCTGGGGAGAATGGCTATCTCTAATGAACAGTCTTGTCGTAAATAGTTTAGAATATATCTAAAATGAGCTCCATCTCTGTCAATAAAATAATGGGATCTGTCATCCCGCAACAAGATAGGAAATATCGAATTGGGGTCCTTTAAGAGAATCTTTCGGCTGGTGGCGAAGTGCCGACCCCCAACGTCCAGAGTTATACGACTTTCCATCTTAGATCTAAAATCTTCTTCTATTTCCTCTCTTTCCTTTATTCTCATATCAATGCTAGTAATTATGGGACTTGAAGTTACCATATCATCTTCTTCATTCTCAAATATTGGTTCATATTCCATGAAGTTGACTTCGCTCCTTATTTTATTTCTACACTGATCATCTGCATTGGTTTTTAACTTCTTCTGTTCGGGAAATGCCCTCTCAAGATATTTTATTCTTCTTTTCTCTTTTTTTCTCTGTTGTATTTTCTCTGTCCTCAAATGCTTTTCTTCTTCAGTCTCAGCTTCAGTCTGCTCTGCTAACCTCATCTCTATCATCCCCCTTTTCTTCTCATTCATATCTTCCTTCATTTCTTTATCTCCTTCCTGGCTCTCAGCTTCTCTTTTTCTTCTCCGCTCCTCCCTTTTCTGCTTTCGTAGTTCTCTTCTTATGCGCTTTTCCTCTTTCTTTTTCTCCTCTTCTACAACATTAATTTCTACAATTTGCATTTCATTCGGATGTTCACTTTGTCTTATTTCAGTCATGTTCTCAGTTTCAGTTTGTTTCTGTTCACTGTCTTTCTCCGCTTCTTCATTTTCAATGATTTTGCTGTCTTTCTTAACTACTTTTTCATTTCCTTTACAGGGTTTTTCTTCCTCTTTTTCATCTACATGTTGTTTTTGGTTATCGAATTTTTCAGCATCTCTCTTTTCATTGTCTGTCTGTTTTTCTTTATTGTGTTTCTCCTCTCCTTGCTTTTCATTTTGTTTACTGTCTTCCTTTATTACTTTCTTTGTAATTATATCTATACCCTGTTTTATTTCCTGTATGTCTATAAAGCTCTTTTCTTTGTCTGTCTGTTTTTGTTTATTGTTTTTCTCTCCTTTTCGTTTTTCTTGTTGTTTACTCTCTTCCTTAGTTACCTTATTTTCATTCACATTGGTACCCTGTTTAACTTCCTGTATGTCTATAGCTTTCTTTTCATTATCCGTCTGTCTTTGTTTACTATTTCTCTCTTCTCCTTGTTTTTCCAGTTGTTTACATTCTTCCTTCATTACCTTCTTTTCAGTCACATTTATACCCCGTTTAACTTCTTGTATGTCTGTAACTTTCTTTTCAGTGTCTGTCTGTTTTTGGTTACTGTATTTCACCTCTTCTTGTTTTTCTGGTTGTTTACTCTCTTCCTTGTTTACCTTCTTTTCAGTCCCACTGCAAGGGATATATGGTTCATCACCACGTGGCTTGCTTGTACAATAGTGGGTCAATGCCTGCCCCGGAGACTCTGTGGAATGCAACTCGTCCATATTATTCATTATTCCTTTTAGGATCTCAGTTGAAAGAAGCGTTTCCTGAAGTGATGGCTCCAGGGCCTCAGCAGTGAACACCACGGCAGACTTAGCCTGTTCTGCCAATGCTTCAAGTGATGGCACAAACTCGGGGTCATCTTCAAGAATTTTTATTGGTGGAGAAAAGATTGGACCCTCTGAGACTTCGACCAGAGGATCCATCCCCAAATCCACAGGTGAGTGGGCTCTCTTGTTTTCACTGGTCAGCCGCGGCTTCTTGGCAGGATCTGACTTCAAGATCCTGGTCTTGCCCGCCTCACGCTTGAACGTCTTATGATTTAGCCTTGGCTGACGTCCTGTGGTCTCAGTATTCACAGGCTTACTTCTCTTCTCAACCTTGTGTCCGTAGGACAGCCCTTCTCAATCCTGGTACCTGTAGGACAGGTCTTCTCAATTCTTGTCACCTGGGATTTAACCAAATGATCAGGTGAATCAGTCTCCATATCATCTCCTGGCACAAACCGCCATTTCTTTTCCATTACATTTGCAATGAAATAGTCAAGCCTCCTATTGGCGGCGTCCCCTTTTTCGCCTGACTCGACATGCATTGGTTCGAAGTCACTGGCTCTGGCATTACATCCATGGGTGATTGTATTCCTCAGGTAAATCTGATAACATAGCTGACACTGGTGCTGTATACCTGTGTGGTGTTCACGCAGATGGCGGCATACCTGCCATTCCTTTGGGAAGTACAGTGTTTCGCAGATAATACACTGGTAGTGGTATCCCTGAAAATACACAAGATCTAAAAACTAATATTTTATCTCAGCATCTCAAGAGCGCTATCAAAATTTACTCATGAATATTTTGCTAGTCAGGGCCTCTTTATATTTGGTTGTATCTACAAGGCAGGTCTGTTAAGCATCATACAATGTATTCTGGGGCTCGCTTGTTTCTCATAAATTTTAGCTGACATACAGTCATTAGACCAGCAAAGTCAAACTTTAGGATCTCAGCTATAAATGTTTTCAGACAAATAATGGTATATCCTGTCAGTTTACAGCCATAGAGAGAAGGCATCATAATAAAGCAATTTATCACCAACTTCAGCGTTTATATATTTTGATTTATCATCTACTTTGGACGTCGTCCACATATAAGCTAAACAGATCATTTATAAGTATTGCGAATCATGCTCATGTGCATTTCACCTTCTCCTGTGAGTATAGATAGCTCCGTTATCTACTGTCAAACCTCTGTTGAGCAAATCCCCAGGGAAAGCCACAAGCAAATCTTTGCTTAAGACAGGTGCTTGCTTAATACAAGTGGCCTTTAAGACAGGTTTGATGATATATTGTTTAAGTATGGTAAGTATATACATTATACATCAAGATATTGAGCGGTACACATCTTATAGTTATAAGCCAAACAGGCTGAATTCAGGATACTTATCCTGTATGGTGAAGGTTTGTAAAATGTAATCTCATAACAATTACATATTTGCATATATTTCAGTGATGAGACCAGACCATATTTGTGGAGTCTGTCAGAACAGTTTGCATCAAAGTGTATGCATCCAACCTCACATTTG
Organism: Anodontia alba; assembly: GCA_964016985.1. Classification (NCBI taxonomy): domain Eukaryota; kingdom Metazoa; phylum Mollusca; class Bivalvia; order Lucinida; family Lucinidae; genus Anodontia; species Anodontia alba. The sequence goes on along the minus strand of OZ024821.1, from coordinate 57,440,454 downwards.
CTCTGTCATCAATCAATAGGTGTATGTCACCAAGCATTCTAGAAAATAATCTGCTTCACTTCAGTCAGACTTACCGACAACATGAGGTTCAGGCAGACGTCTTCACAAACACTATCATCAAATAACCATAGAACTGAATAAACGGTAACAGCAATAACAGTAACAGCAATAACAACAAACAACTTTCATAGCAACAAGAGTACCTGAAATTAAAAATATCAGGTTGGCACAGATCTCAGCCATTATGTTAATAGCTTATTTGATTTTAATTATGTGTACCAATTATTATTATTATTTTTTTTTTATCTAAACTAGGTTGTTGGACAAGTTTCTACAAAGATTTAATTTATCCGGGGCAAACCATGTCGGTTTATCCTCACATAAGTAGAGACGGATCGAATCATGGTGCACTATTTCAGATTTATTCTTTGGACCAGCTTGTATGCGATATAGAACATCATTCATTCAGTTGCTCAGTGATAATGTACGGTCCTTTCCAATGAATTTGTATCTTAGGATTAAATCCTTTTCTGCGCTTTGGTTTGAAATACCAGACAGCATCCCCTGCTGTATATTTTATGCGTTTTGCTTTTACATCATACTGGTGTTTCATACTGTCACTTGCTATTTTAAGGTGTTTCCTTGCATACTCATGGATAGCAAGTAGTCGTTGTTCCAATTCATATGCATAATCAGTATCGCAGTGTTTTTCTTCCCTAACAGGCCTACCTAAAGCCAAATCTACTGGAAGAGTCAGATCCCGTCCAAAAACCATTCTGGCTGGGGAAACTCCAGTGGTCTCATGGACAGATCAACGGTAAGCAAGTAGAAGTAAAGGTATATGTTCGTCCCAATCAGGTTGATTATCTGAAACATAGGAAGCAATCATATTTTGTATGGTACGGTTGGCACGCTCAACCATTCCGTCGCTTTGAGGTCTTCTAACAGTCGTTCTGGTTTTGTCGATGCCAAGAAGTTTACATACTTCTTGGAAGACCTTTGCTTCAGAGTTACTGCCTCTATCAGCATGGATCTGTAAAGGCACCCCATGAACTGATATGAATTGGTTTACTAGCGCTTCAGCAACCGTGGTAGTTTCTTGATTCTTCAGTGGTATAGCCTCAAGCCATTTGCTGAAGTAACAAGTATTTATTACCACGTTTAGATACAAGGTAAGGGCCACTCAGATCAAGTGCGATCCTTTCCATAGGACATCCAACATTATATTGTTGCATAGGAGCTTTTGCCTGTCGTGGAGGCTGTTTCCTGGACCCACAGGTTGGGCATATCCTACACCAATAAGACACATCACGATGCATATTGCACCAGTAAAATCGTTGTCTTAGCTTCTGCCCAGATGTCCCGCAGTTATATACATGTGTAAATGCTGAAAAAGTGTTTTACGCAGACTGGAAGGAATAACATACAAGAAGTCATCACCTGTACCATCATCCCTAACATGTTTCTTACATAAGATCTCATTTATTTCGATTAGATCCCATTTGTGCCAGTAAACCTTTAATTCTTTGCCATATGGAGCCACTGTAGGCCAATCAGGTTTTACACTAATTCTTTTCCACTGCAAGATGAGCTTTAAAGTCGGATCTTTCTCTTGCTCAGTGCGAATAGTTTCTTTGGAAACTTCCACCCTATTTCTGTCTCTGTTTTCTGATTCAGTGCTAACATTTGAACAATTCTGAAATTGGTCGATGCTTGTTTTTTCACTACAGGTGCTACAAAAACTGTTGGTACAACCACAAGGACCTGTTGGAAGATCTCCTGAGGGGTGGCTGTTTGAAAGTTTACATTCACAGGGTAGGTCAATCCCATCAGGATGGTCGACAGTATCCTCATGAGTTGTCCCCCTTGCAATAGTCATGCCCGCATGACTACCATTAAGACTTCAAACCTTGGTTCCTTCACACTCTTCATTTCCAAACAGACAGCCAAGCAAAGGTTCATCTTCAAACTGATCAAGCCAGTCATATTCATTGTGTGCCATTTGACAACAACATATACAAGGACGACCACCGGAACAATAAATTTTGTGAGCTTCTACATCCACCAATCTGCAACAATCCGAATACAGACAGTGAGGGACCCCAACCTGGGGCATCCCTAGTGCCAACTCCTCCGAGGGCACCGATGCTGCTCCACAGCCTAAAGATGTGGTAGTGCTAGCTTTCTTACCACACAAAGGGTCGTCATTAAAACAGGGCCCGCTAGATAAGGATTATTCTCCTGACTTTCACATAAGGTAGCACATCTCGAATTCTTTTCAGTAGCTTCCTCAGTTCTCATACAGCATTTGTCACCGACACCTGCCTCAGAGGCAATATTTCTCACAAACATTTCGTCTTTTGTCAACACACTACTTTGGTCAGAATCATAGGTAGGGGGATATCGCAATTCATAACGCTCACAGTACGGGCAGGCAGCATCATAACATGGCCTTCTGCTCAGACTGTCAGCATTGCCATTGGTACGACCAGGGCAATACTGTATAGTAAAATTGTATGCAGACAAGGTTTCCAACCATCTTGCAATCTAACCTTCACAGTTCTTAAATCTCATCAGCCACTGTAAAGAGCCATGATCAGTTCTAATTGTAAAATGTTGCCATATAAATAATGATGAAAATGTTTCACAGCTAATATAAGTGAGAGAAGTTCTTTACGTGTAGTGCAGTACCTTCTCTCTGACCTAGACAAGCACACTGTAATAACCTATTACTTTCTCTTCTCCATTTTGCAGTTGAGACAGCACAGCCCCTACTCCAACATTGGAAGCATCACAGTCAAGGATAAAAGGCTGCCCATTGCCATTTTGAGGGAAACTAAGAATTGGAGCAGACGTTAGTAATTTCTGTATTGTTTCAAAAGCAACCTGACAGTCCACTGTCCAAATAAAGGTGCGGTCTTTTTCTGTAAGTTTATGTAACGGTTTACACAGTGTAGCAAAGTTGGGAATAAACTTTCTGTAATAAGAAGCAAGTCCTACAAACTGGCGCACCTCTTTCACATTCGTGATTTGGGGCCATTCCTGAATAGCACGTATTTTCTGGCTGTCTGTAGAAATTCCTTCTGCAGACACCTGATAACCAAGGTAGACAACCCTGGTAGAAAAGAGCTGACATTTCTTCGCATTCAGCTTTAAGTTGGCTTCCTTAAGCCGTTCAAACACCTCACGCAAATGCTCTACATGTGCCTCAAATGTCTTGGAATATACAATAATATCATCAAGATATATAAGAAGAATATGATAACTCAAACCAGCAAATACTTTTTCCATCAGGCGCTCAGCCACGCTAGGGGAGTTAATCATTTCAAAGGGCAGAACTCTCCACTGCCACAAACCACTGCCAGGGATGGAAAAAGCAGTTTTTGGCCAATCTTCCTCTGCTATGCTAACTTGATGAAATCCGCTTTTCAAATCCAGAGTTGAAAACCATTGAGCGCCACCAAGAGCATCAAGGGTATCATCTATTCTTGGTAATGGGTGGCTATCGGGAATAGTGACCTCGTTCAGCTTTCTATAGTCAATACAAAATCTTAAAGTCCCATCACGCTTGGGAATTAAAACGGCAGGTGAACTCCATACCGAACAAGAAGGTTCTATTAAATTTTTCTCGGCCATTTGCTTTAACTCTGTTTCAGCAAATTCACGCTTAGCTAGGGGTATACGGTATGGTCGCTGTTTTACGGGTTTACAACCAGGTACAGTTTTAATTGTATGCTCAACTAGGTTAGTGCAACCAAAATCATGGGAAGATTTTGAAAATACATCACGATAATCATGTAACAAAGTTTTCAACCTCTGCTGCTGATATGGGTCTAGATTTGTGGAGCATCGATTGAAAAGCTCGTCTAGTGGGGGTAAGAATCTCTATTTTGCTGATCACTAGTGGAAAGGGAGTTAACTGTCTCCAACCTTTCCGTCTCAACTGGTTCAAAGGTTGCTGCAACCATATTTTACGAACAAAGCAAGGCTCCTTATTTATGTTCATAATCCTCAAAGGAACCATACCAGTTTCTGGACAAACCAAGGCTTTTGCTACCATAAGACCATTACGTTCTACAAATTTTTCTGAGGCCTCCAAAATGCCTACACTGTTTTTGTCAAATTTATCAATTGGGCGACCTTTAACTATCATTTCACATTCAGGCGGTATCTGCACACTCTCCATAATAGCTACTCTGCAGCACATAGCTGAGGCATCTTCACAACTTCTAAAACAAATTATTTTCTCACCATTCAATAACAAATAGTTTTTGCTTAACAACACATCACATCGGTGTGTACTCAAGAAGTCAATCCCAAGTATGCCGTCATTTTTTATGTCGGCAAACAATACTTCATGAGATAATTTTTGATTGCCTTCATTTCAACATTTCAACGTCTGCTTTTCCATACAGTGGAGTATATTCCCCTGTAGCAGTCACTAATTTTATATTTACAGGTGCCAAATTTGGGAGAGTATCCAGGGCCCAGTCATCAAGCAAGTCCCTACGAAGAATGGTAACATTTGAGCCAGTATCAACAAGAAAGGTGAGGGGCATATTCTGTACACAGGCAGGGACAAAATAACCTTCCCCCATACTTCTCAATGCAACAACATTGGGCACATTTAGTGTTGTCGGGTTGTGGCCCCGCAATCCGACTGATTCAAGTTTTCCTGGGCATCTTTCATGTTAACTGTATTACTGTTGTTCCTATTACTAGGTGGAAACTCTTGATTCTGGGAATTGTACCTGTTTTGACGGGGCTGATCTTGGTGAAAGTCATGGTTCCTGTTTTGAAAGTTACGGTTCCTGTTTTTGTTACTCTGATTAAAGTTATCCCCCCCCCCCCCTGTATTGACTACCATAATTCAGACTATCATTGACCCCCGAGCAATTGTGGTTGTTTTGGTATGATCTGTTTAATCTCCGATTTTGGTCATAGTTTGGGTTATTTCGCTGAGACCCTTGGTTCTTATAACTACCCTTATTAGTATTCCTAGTGTTTATCTTAGTGAAATTTTTCACCTCATCTGTAAGGGTAGAAATAACCTCTGAGAGCATCTCCAACTGACTGGTTGATTCTCTGGTTTCCACTTTGCCCTGTTCATTCTCCGTATCAAGGCGACCTACCAGACGCGACCTTTGTTTATCAGCAATTTTATATGCTTCAAGGCGTACACATATTTGCTCAGCTTCTTCTAGCGATTTTGGACTGAGTTCGCGCACTCGCATTCGAATGTCAGAGTCGGTAATAGCATCGATAAAATTATCAAGTGATAGCGTCTCGATAACATCTTTGTTCACATTGGGGTAAGCTTGTCGTACTAGCTTTTTGATTGCTTGGGATAATTCTTGAATTGTTTCCCCTTTATTCCTGGTCCTTGACTTTAATTGTGTTCTGTAGATTTCGGATCTGTTGACAGAACCGAACCTATTCCTCAGTTTTCCAATCAGGGTATCATAATCCCTTCTCCCATCAGGGTCAAGTTCATTCAGCAATGATCTTGCTTCCACAGATAAACAATTTGCTAGATATAAAGATTTTTCTTTGTATTTCCAAGCATTGATCTCACAAGTAATATCAAATTGGCACAAAAACTCATCGAAGTCAGATTTTCCGTCAAAATTCTGAGGTTTCATTTTTAAAATGTGGTTACTTCCCTTTGACTGTAAGATTTCTTCTGTGGGCCTTTCCATATTATAGTTTGAACAACTCTGACTTATTGGAGCATTATTCCCTGAGGAGTTACTCCCTTGCAAATAGACTCTTGGGCCCTTGTAAGATCAATGCTTGTTGAAATGCCATTCTGATTAGATTATGTGGTGTGTGAAGGCAAGATGCTAGCCTGAGATGGTAAATTCTCCTGAGAAGGTAAAGAATCAATATCACAGGATTTTGAGTTGCTTTGAGATAGCCTGCCAAACACCGATGTGTTTCTGTTTTCATTTCGATTAGCAAAGATACCCCTGTCAGTAGCCAAGCAATTTAGTTTCTGCTCAACCTCAGCAAATTTCTTCTCAAACTGTTCTACTGTTGCAGAAATAGTACTCTGCAAAGTAGAAACGGTATTTTTCACCATTGAAGCCATTTTGGTCATCTCATTTTCTAGTCTATTTTCAAGCATAGACATTTGGAGTGCACTGGCAGAGCTAGCTCCTGACTGAGCATGAATGCTTTCATCACCTATATTTTCTGGGGATGTGTGTGGAATATGCTGCTCTATGTGCTCATTTGGGTTCATCTGCAGACTATTTTCTGCCATTTTTTTATTATTTATTTATTTATTTATTATTATTATTATTTGTTTTTTTTGTTGTTTTTTTTTTTTGTTGTTTTTCTCTTTTTTTTTTATATATATACATATAGTGAATTAAGTTTAAAATTTTATCTCCACTAGCAATGGCTTAACACCAGGATTTTATATGATATTTTGACAGTGTTTTCTGTATCATTTCAGGTTTACAGCATGAACAAACTACCAATGGTGGACATCCCAATGCAGTTGACGAACATCTCAAACAATACTACATTGAACTGAAAACCTGAAATTTTTCCCATGCAAATTTGAATAAAATAAAATTTTCTCGTGTTTTTATTGCATCCAGTATTTTACCATCACAAATATTTCTGTCAAAATTTATCAAAATATACCCGCCTGACACCAGATGTAACGGGACCAACTCACCGAGGTAACTTAACTTTGGTCAGGATGTACAAGGTGGTGTTACATAATTGTGAGTCCGACCTGAGTTGGCATCAATGCTAGTGGAATTTGACAAAAGAGACAAGTCTGTGATTTCAAGTTAACTTAGTTGTTTTATTGTTGGTGAAGATTTTAACATACAGAGTCACATCAAGGAAGATTTTATACAAATATTCAGTCTATAGATTGATGTGCAGCTAGTAAAACTCAAAACTTAATATCTGGGGAGTCTAGACTATGATAACTAAATATACAGTATAAAATATATATGTCAACAAATAAACAGTGAACAGTATGCATGGTTGATTGTAAACTATGGTTGAGTGTCAACTATGAATGTAAACCACGATTGAGCGTAAGCAATAGTCGAGTGTAACAAATGGTTAAGTGTAAACTATGAATGCAAACTGATTCAGTGTAAGCAATGGTTGAGTGTAACCAATGGTTAAGTGTAGTCATTGATTGAGTGTCTGATTAAAAGGTTGCATGTTGATGGTTGAGGTTTCAATGGTTGCGTGTTTTCATTGGTTGCGTGTCAGTGGTTGAGTGTAAACAAAGGTTGATGTGACCAGTGGTTGCAAGTAAACAATGGTAGAGTGCATGGGTTGCCTGTCAGTGATATGGGTAGTCAAGGGTTGTGTCTGATTCAACGGTTGCAAGTCAATGGTTGCATGTCATTTGTTGTGTGTTTTCATTGTTAGCATGTCAGTGGTTGAGTGTAAATGAAGATTGGTGTGACCAGGGGTTGAATGTAAACAATGGTTGAGTGCATGGGTTGCATGTCAGTGATATGGGTAGTCAATGGTTGTGTCAGATTCAATGGTTGCAAGTCAATGGTTGAGTGTGTAGTACAAGTGAAAAGGAAATGAGCACCCAACTGTGGTTACAGTAGTCAAAAACATCTCCATACATTCTTAAATTTGTTGGTGCAATATCATGTGCCAACCTAGACCATTTGAACCATGAACCAACTTTTAAACAATAACAGAATGAGAAATGTCAACAATGGTTGTTAAAGCTTAACATATTATGAGAGACGGACCTCATTTGGTCCATTCTTTGACTTTCTGCCAGGCATGGTCAATAGTGCAATGGTTCAATGGTTGTTTTTTTTCAATGGTCAAGAAAGTAAAGTGTTCAGGAGAACAGCACAGTAACCAACTGCTGTAAACAAGCTGTGCAGACGTTTATATAGCCGTAATCACGTGGGCAACACAACGTCATCTCGCGAGCTCACGAGATGGCAATGGTTGCGCCAAGAGCGATTCCGTGACTGTGGGATCATTTTGGTCGATTCGGTTCCACCATCGCGGAAACACCCGAGGGCTTCCGTAATATTCCGTAACCGCAACCAATGATGGTTGCTCCGATAATTGAAAGAATTCACTCCAAGTACAGCGATATAAACAACATTAAAGTCATGAAAAGTATCAAACTACTAATTCTTAAGGTAAATCTTCCCGATTATGGCCGGACAACGTTAAGTGTCGGGTTTTAGTTTGTAAATATAACGGTCGAAGTTGGCACTCGATACAACTTTTCTCACCGCGGACATGCACCAATACTCGGCAACATAATAAATCACCAAAAGTAACTGTAGCAGCCTAGTTCCGCAACAATATATCCACGAGCAAGTAAGTCCCGATTAGAAGCGCATTCTTCACCGTTCGCATTTGGCGTTAGAACTCTTTGAAACGAAACAAACACATGCACTTTCTTTTTAATTGTGTTTGATGTGGGTTTTTTTTGTTGTTGTTTTTTTTTTATGTATAAGCATAGTAACACACATACTATAAGATAGGTACTTAGCTGTTTATATCGAAGGCCAAAGGTCCCTGAATTTATGACAGTTTTCGTTTTACATTAAAATGACATTTGGACCAATTCCCTAATCAAGCAAAAGCATTTATATATTTTTGGTTCTAATGCATTTTCTTATAAAATTGGGGCAATAATTCTAATTACCCGACATGCGTTCAAACTGCGCGCGATCCGCATATCAGGCAAACGCGGATCCGACCGAATTACCGCGCCTGGTAATGTAGTTTTATTACTCAGACGAAACTTTTACTGATGACAACCCCACGCGTATCTGAATTAACCTATAAGTAGCTCATTGTTTCTTTGTTCTGTATAAAAAGATTGGATTTAAAGGCTGGGGGAGAATAGTACATACATGTAATACATGTGATGCACTGTGGTCGTCTTTATGATCCCATCCTAAAATTCACCAATAATGCACTGATCTACTGGATTCTGAAGCGATCGATAGTGTGGAAAATATGATGTACGAGTATTGTTTATGCGTTAAAGACATGCTACGTACGATACGACGTTGTACACATATTGACGCTTTTATAACGTTCGCGTGACCAGGAGTACAGTTGTAACATTGCAATTTCTGAAAAAATGTAGGCTGATGACGTTTTCTTTCACGAATTGTTTTGAATTGAAAATATTTTGAGATAATCTAACAAGCAAATCAACACACGAACTACCCAATATTACAACTCTTTTTTACCATCAACAATCAGAGAGTGGAACACCCTTCCTGAAGAACAGAGAACCTCGGCTACTCTTCTGTCCTTCAAAGCCCAGATAAATCAACATAGCACCAGCATACCGAAGTATTATTACTCTCACAAATATTACATACTCGCCTTCGTACCAAATGCAGTTGTCTTAACTATGACACCTATCTTAGAAATCTTACACCACTTTGCTCATGTGGCGATATCGAAACATCCGAGCATTACTTTCTGCAATGCTGTAGGTATCACCTGCAACGACACGAGATGTTAAGTAACATCTCGTAATTATGCCACGTATCTATAGACGTGTTGTTATTTGGTGACATTTCCCTATCAAACGAAATAAACAGCAGAATATTCTCACACGTGCAAAAGTTTATAAGAGACTCTAAAAGATTCTAATTAGTATGAGCTTAATTTTGTCCTACTACTGTCACTACTGTACAATGTCTATTTTTTCCTTAACACCATGATTACTAGGTGCTGACAAGAAACCCGATATGTAATACCCTATACACTCTACTTATTGCGCTAATGATACAACTATAATGTAATCATATCAGGCTTTGAAATCTTAAGCACTATCAAAGAAAATTTAATATAATAAGTTAATCTCTCGGGGAGAAGAAATGTGATAGAATAGTGTGCTCATGGCGTTCCGCCCACCCCCTACCCCTCCCAGTCCCCTGTACATGTATGCTCCCGATGGATGATCCTGCTGCTTTCTCTGTTATGCTTGTTTCATGCACTTTTACATGCAGCGTATTGTTCGAAAATCCATAGATTCTTCGCCGTTCGCATAACATCTTTTTTTTTCATTCCTTATTTTTTCACATTTTATTATTGCCTAGCTAACTATATTATTATTTGTTCTGTGCAAAGATGTTAAATGCCCCTTTACTGATACTTATTACCATTAGTACAAAACAATGTCTCGTGGGTATATCGGCATATATTTAGTTACCACATGACCTGCCAATATCGTACATTCTTTGCTTCTATAGCGGGAAAGGGATTCAATAAGCATGTTGCTTTCATTCCAATCCCATTAATGTGTCATTGTATGTAAATGTCATATGCATGTCAATTGATAGATTTGAAATAAAATATGTTTAAACCAAGCAAATGGTGTCTTCAGCCTCGATTTCGAGCAATCTTGCCTTAAAGACAAAAAAAGTACAAATTCGAAATACGAGCGTATGTTCGGATTCATATATTTAGCGATCAAACATTTAGTGAGCATATTAGTAAGACCATCCTTTCAGAAATCATTATAGCTTATTTAGACAAACATTTGGTGAAAAGATAAGTAAGTAATAAGTAAGTAAAGACTTTATTTATAGAGGGTTACAACATTTAGCGCATACAAATGGAGAACATGTAATAGCTAATCTTCCATGAGGCCCTCATTATTTACATATTTACACATGATTGACCAATAAACAAAGTAATATCTGATGAACAGTTTGATTGTGATTATGTGCCTGTTGGAGGTCAGGATTTATGCATAAAAAAAAATAATAATAATAAATAAATATATATAAGAGTGGAAAACATTTGTTTATCACATTTGGTTATAATGGATCAATGAAGACTCTTACCGAAACGAAATGTAAGAAATCTATTGAAACATTGTGTGAGGAAGGTACATGGTATGAATATTAACATTGCAGGGGTAAGAAAGATAATCTGAGGCCTGACCCTACAAGAACCTCAAACAAGCACTTAATCACAGTTCTACAAAATGTCAAATGTATACAGACATGAAAGCAAAATGTTAACTGACAGTATAAATGCACACATATACTAACAAACTCAATAACTGTGCAGACTGTTTTTCATTACACATTGATAATTTCGATCGGTCAATGCACTTTTAAATAATTGACCAAAATAAGCAGTTTCATCCGGCTATTCAATGAGTCGAAAACGCCAAAACCATACCTTTTTCATGACGTTACAAGAATGACGAATTTCTTATGACAACCAAACTGAAAGAAGAAACATCTTTTCAGGAGATTGAACACTTCACATGTTTAATTTTCTGGTCTCTAAACCTGTTATTTGGCTTTGTTTGCTTTAACCTTAATGCCATTTGAAACGAAAATTTTACGTGATACTTCTTTCCCATGGTTTATATGCTTTGAATAAAAGGTGCATCTGTATGGAAGCGTACTAGTGCCAGGTGAAAAAAATATTTAAGTCCTACGTAGTAGTTAGTAACTCCTACGTAGGAGATAGTAAGTCCTACGTAGGAGATAATAAGTCCTACGTAGGAGATAGTAACTCCTACGTAGGAGATAATAAGTCCTACGTAGGAAATAATAAGTCCTACGTAGGAGTTAGTAACTCCTACGTAGAAGATAATAAGTCCTACGTAGGAGTTACTAACACCTACGTAGGAGATAATAAGTCCTACGTAGGACTTACTTTCTCCTACAAAGGTGTTAGTAACCGCATTACAATGCGGAGAAAAACAATCTTATGTTGGTCATATTTCATTCTATAAAATATATCTATTCAATTGATTATTATTTATTTATTTATTTAAATAATTAGTAATAGCAACAGTGATTTAACTGTACATTTGAATTCCGAAGAATAAATATTATGTTGGTCATGTTCAAAACGTTTTGTTTTTAAAAGAGTTACGTGGGGCTTTAACAGTTTTTGCTGCATGTGTACATAGGGGTATAATATTGCTAATTATTAAACACCTTAAATCTCTATCATACTGAAATTTGATTAAGTCCGCGTTACTACCTGTTGACATGGCTTATACGTGCTGTTTTTTTGTTGTTGTTTTTTTCTTTGAGTGACAAACAGTGTGCAGACCTTCATGCTCTGTAATGTATTGTCTGATCAGGGGCCGCGACTGTTGTTTGTTAAGGCGTGTCTATCAGAATACTTAGGTTAAATACTGTAAACCACTCTCTTCTCTAACCACCATCTGTCAGATTCAATAAATTGTTCACACCTTTTCAAACATTGGCCTAAAGCAAAGGTACTTGTTTCAAAAACAAACGATCCTTTACCACACTTGCCCTATATTTTTTTACAAGGCCATTATAGTATCCACTGATTTGTCTAAACATTGCTGGCTAGGTGTAGAACCGTGTAGACCCTGATTACACAATGTGTTATCGACATCTGATCTGGGTCTCTCTATCTAGAAACATAGGGTAGTAACAGTAATAATCCAAGGAAACGACATTTTATTCATATTTACTAACTACCCAACACAGAAATAATAAGAGTCTCTCCAAATAATAAAAACAGGATTTAATAATATGTGCAACAATTGTAGTTCCAGATCAGCATGTACATACATTTTTTTCGCTGATAGAATGTGCGAGCTCTATTCGCGTGCAGTGTAGGCTTTGATCATAAAGCGGACGTACAGACTAATCTGGGTCTACAGTGGTCGCATAATTCATAAAGTCCATTTTTATTTGAAAAGACTCAACCATCATTGTTTCTTATTTTACTTGTAGACACCTCAAAGTTCTACAAAATATCAACAAGACATTCTATTTTTATTTTTATTAGTACATTGTTTTATATTAAAAACATTGTTCAAACGTGTGTAAACACAAGTTTAATAACATCAATTGTGTATTTCCAATATCTGTGTCTAGATTTTTAACGCTGCCAGGCAACTGAGTCACAGAGAGGCAGTATTTCCATAGTGTGAACCGGTTAAATACAACCTTCTCCAGGGTCCTGTACCTCCTTGTTTCATTTATCTACTTGACATCCAGAAGCCTCAGGCCACTGGACAAAATTATAGTTTGATCTATAACCCATGCAATAAAAACATAAGTGGTCAAAACATCAAATGAACATCAACATTTGAAAAGGACCATTACGGCAATGATCTAAGAATCCGAGCAGACAAATCGGCATCTTTAATTGTGTACCTAAAGAAACACTGGTTACTGTAGAATACATTTATAAGTAGTGAAAATCCTGATCAGAATGTGCAGATGTGCTGTCTGATCTGGGTATTTCATGTTTGCATAATACACAATCTCCCTTTTTCATAATCTGACACAAGTGCCCTTTATTGGAGACAGGTCACTGCAATTCTTTAATCTGTTTCTTAAGTTTGATTGGTTAACTGAAAAATGATTGTAAGGCAATATATATGCATCAAGGACAAACTGATGATATTCGACATTTTCCCAGAAAGTAGGCTTTGACATATCATGCAAATTGTCTCCAATAGAGACAGTTTGCATGAACTTTCAAACTAATATTTGGGGTAAAATAGTTTAACCCTTAACCTTTACCACTCTCTGGGCTAATTCAGCAGACGATAAATTGGTGATATTTGTCTTATTTTACCCAGAAAATAGGATTTGACATTTCATGCAAATTGTTTCCAACAGAGACACTTTGCATGAAATGTCAAACCCTTTCTTATGTGTGTGTGTGTGTGTGTGTGTGTGTGTGTGTGTGTGTGTGTGCGTGTGTGTGTGTGTGTGTGAGAGAGGAGTTCCTGAATTATCGTTCACTAAATATATCACATCTTTAATTAATCAATAAGTTTTGTTTTCTTAGGTTAAACTATTGATCTTCTTTTCAAAATCGTATTGAATTATTTATAACTACATACTATCTCCTACGTAGGACTTATTATCTCCTCCGTAGGGGGCTAGTAACTCCTACGTAGGACTTATTATCTCCTATGTAAGAGTTACTAACTCCCACGTAGGATTTATTATCTTCTACGTAGGACTTATTATCTCCTACGTAGGAGTTATTATCTTCTACGTAGGAGTTACTAACTCCTACGTAGGACTTATTATCTCCTACGTAGGAGTTATTAGCTCCTACATAGGACTTATTATCTCCTACGTAGGACTTATTATCTTATCTCCTACGTAGGAGTTACTAAGTCCTACGTAGGACTTCTTATCTCCTTCGTAGGAGTTACTATCTCCTACGTAGTATCTCCTACGTAGGACTTAAATATTTTTTTCACCTGGCACTAGGACGCTTCCATACATCTGCATGTCGTCGAAGGTAATGTGCGGAATCTTCGGAAGAGCGTCTGTCATGGATACTTCATAAATTTTGGTACAAAGTGTGGTCTTTTAGTTGATATGGTATTTCTATAAACTTACAGAATTAATGGCGTTACGTAGTAAAGCTTGTTTAGCGCTAACGTTAAAATGACGGACATTTGAATATATCCATGTTTTGCTTGTAAGCATTTTTCAATCTTTTTCAATACTTACAAAACAATAAACTCAGAAGAAGAAAACAAAAACAAACAAAACCAAAAAAAAAAAAAAAAAAAAACAACAACAACAAGAGGGCCAAGACGGCCCTGTATCGCTCACCTGATTATCAGATAAATTGGCCTTTCGGTTCAGGAAAAGAAGACTTAGTGCAAAAACAGATTTCCAAGACAGCGGCAATGGCGCCATCTTGGATTTCCGATCGGAACGATTTAGCTCTTTTTTTTATCTACAAGTCACACTGATGCTTCCTACCAAGTTTGGAGTCAGTTGGCCTTTCGGTTCAGGAAAAGAAGCGAAAACTAAATTTTTAAGATGGCAGCTATGGCGGCCATCTTGGATTTCCGATCAGAATGATTTTAGCTATTTTGATCTACTAGTCACTCCGATGCTTCCTATCAAGTTTCAAGACAATCGGCCTTTTGTTTCAGGAGAAGAAGCGAAAAATAGATTTTCAAGATGGCGGCGATCTTGGATTTCCCATCGGAACAATTTTTGCTATTTTTTTTTTTTTTTTTTTTATCTACAAGTCAACCCGATGCTTCCTATTAAGTTTCATGTCAATTGGCCTTTCAGTACAGAGAAGAGGCTAAAAGAGATTTTAAAGATGGCGGCTATGGCGGCCATCTTGATTTCTGATCGGAACAATTTTAACTATTTTAATGTGCAAGTCACCCCGATGCTTCCTACCAAGTTTCAAGTCAATTGGCCCTTTGGTTCAGGAGAAGAAGCGAAAACTAGATTTTCAAAATGGCCACCATGGCAGCCATCTTGGATTTCCAATCGGAAATATTTTAGCTGTGTTTGATCTAAAAGTCACCCCGATGCTTCCTACCGAGTTAAAAGTCAATTGGCTTTTCGGTTCAGGCGAAGCGAAAAATAGATTTTCAAGATGGCCGCCACGGCGACCATCTTGGATTTCCGATCGGAACGATTTTAGCTATTTTTGATCTACTGGTCACCCCGATGCTTCCTACCAAGATTCAAGTCAATTGGCCTTTTGGTTCAGGAGAAAAACAGATTTTCAAGATGGCCGCCATGGCAAAATGGAGTTATGATATTTACTAGTGCCCCTTCTTCGAGAACACATTTGTAATAAGAATGACTGTAAATAGCCATTTTAACGGTTTTTTGGCTAATGACAGTTGACTGTAAATAGCCATTTTAAGTTTGTTTTTTGTTGTTGTTTTTTTTTTGGCTAATGACAGTTGACTGTAAATAGCCAATTTAACTTTTTTTGGCTATTTACAGTTGACTCTTATAGCCTCTTCCAAAATATAAATAAAGTAATTTAGAGTGAAAAATAGATAAAGTAAGTGGTTTGGTGTGAAACGGCATGAAACGGCAAAAATTAATAAATAAATAAAAATAAAAATAATAGTAAATAAATAAATAAATAAAATGGTTTGGGGTATCTTGGGGTTGTTTGCGGTGGTTAACTGTGTTTCAGTGGACTAACCCTTTTCTACGAAAGCACCTTCGTGTCATATACATCATTAATTCTATCAAATTGTTATTCCTCTTGGACTTTCAAAACCTGACTGTGGCGTGAACTTGAAGATCATATTGTAAAGATGATTTAAAATGCACACAATGAAAGTTGAATCAAAGTATTTGACAAAAATAACCATTTCATGAGATTTATCATCGCTTCAAAGCACATACGTTCTTTCATTCTTTCATACAGAGGGCTGACAGGCTTAGGTCAGACATGATCTTATAAGACTTCGTCTAATAAGGCTCTTTGCCTGCAAGGCCTGTAACTCGTAAACCATAAGACTAAGAAACTCAGTTTTGTGTTCCCTAGTAAGGGATTTTCAACAGAGAATGCAAAAATAAGAAGAAATGTAAGGCCATTTCCCTGCTAGGCCTGCAGCTCTGAAACCATAAGACTAAGAAACTCAATTTTGTGTTCCCTAGCAAGTGATTTTCAACAAAGAATGTAAGAATCATGAAAAAATTAACGTATGTATCCAGAGTATAAGTAAGGGAGATAACTCCAGATGGACAGAAGGCTGGACAGACGGATGCTCAGGCACCTTTGCCTGCACTCTGGATTTCCTCTGATGGCCATCTATCAGTGTATCAAGTTGCATTTAATTCCCTTCTATACTTTCAGAGATATGCTCCGGACAAGCTTTTTATTGCAAAAATTAAAAAGGAAAGTAACTCCGTAAATAGTGGTGACATGGTTATGGTCCTTGCATTCGACAATTCCCTTCATGGCCCTCTATCAGTGTATGAAGTTTCATTATTTATCTTCAATACTTTTAGAGATATGCTCCGGACAAGCTTACTATTGCAAAATTTAGAAAGGGAAATAACTCTGTAATTACTTGTGATATAGTTACGGTTCTTGCACTCTGCACTTCCTCTGATGGCATTCTATCAATGATCAAGTTTCATTTAAGTTTCTTCTATACTTTCAGAGATATGCACCGGACAAGCTTTTTATTGCAAAAATTAAGAAGGAAAGTAACTCCATAAATACTGGTGACAGGGTTATGGTAGAATGCAGTTCCCCTCATGACCCTCTATCAGTGTATCAAGATTCATTAAATTATCTTCAATACTTTTAGGGATATGCTCCGGACAAAAGAGTGACAGACGGACGGACACAATTAAGAAGGGAAGTATTTCCGTAAATACTGGTGACAGGGTTATGGTTCTTGCATTCTGCAATTCCCCCTCATGGCCCTCTATCAGTGTATCATTTTTTATTAAATTACCTTCAATACTTTTAGAGTTATGCTCCAGACAAAAGTCGGACGGACTGGCGGACTGTCAGACGGACGGACAATGCGGCGACTATATGCTCTCCCTTCAATAACTCGAGTTTTACATGCCTGTCTGTCTTTAAAACGGCAAAATCTGCCGGTAGACTGGTGTAAACACGTGCTTCTCGGCTCGTGGGCGTGATTTTGAATTTAATAAGTTACAAACAGACACTGTGGTTCTAAAATATGAATTAAAACTTTACCTATGTGATAGTTAGCATTCAAATATGTACAACAGCTGCATACAAGGATACAGTGAGGAAATCGAGGCAAGGTAGTCTATTGTCTTTGTTTGTTTTTTCCGCGCTATTGCTGTCTACCATCTCAAAGCCCTTTCAGAAACTACTACTATAAATAACGTGTAGCAATTGAAGTGTATCCACAGACATAACAGCCTACATATACATATAGTAATGTAACATTGATATATTCAAAAGCTAAACGTTAAAAGTTGAATTTAGTAACAACTTAGTAACAATTGTGATCTTGTATTTCGTACCGTAAAATAAGTCAGTGACTAATCCAAAATGGCCACCATTTCCATTAATTCTGAAGAAAAGCTGTCAGCTGAAACAAAGCGCTAAGCGGATAACTCACCAGATTCTGAAAAACCCTACCCCAGGTTACGACGCAGAGGCTCATTGCCAGATTTACAAGAGGCCTATGAGCTATCAAAGACATACTTACTGCCTGACTTAATGAAAGACTTGGTTCCATCTATCATGAAACAATTGCAGCCCAGTATCGAGTCGACCATTACATCTACAATAGATTCATAGTTATCACTCGTAGTATCCAACGTTGTTGACGAAGCAATAGGAAAATTCAAAGCTCAAGTTAGGGATCCTCTTCTTAGTCAGAAAAATAATGAAATACAAGTCTTAAAGTCCGATATTTCTGCAAAGAATACGAAAATAAATGGCCTCGAAGTAAAACTTGGTAAGCTGGAGAAGAACCTGAATGATCTTGACCAGTATGGGCGTAGAAATTCCATACGATTAAACAACGTCCATTTTCTAGATGATGTGGATTGCGAGCCTGTAGTTTTTGAAATCTTAAATAAAGCCTTGTCCCAGGGTCAGTCTATATCTTCCAGTGATATCGAGAGGTGCCCCCCGTGGGAAAACCAAACAGAAAGAAAAATGGTAGATTATTGTGAAATTTCACTCCTACAAAATAAAAGCAAAGGTCTGAAGCGAAATTAATTTATCCAACATTTATATGTCAGAAGATATTACATCCAGCAACAAACTATCGCCAGTGCTTTAGTCAAGTGTAAGAAGGTTAAAACTATAGCCTAGTTCTGGACAATAGATGGAAAGATATTTGCCAAGGTTCATAAGTTAAAACCCAAAGTTAGAATATTTAGCGTGAATGGCATTGATGGTATGCTCGCAGATGCAGAAGCAAAAGGTTATACTATTGATGGCGCAGACAGTGACAGTGATCAAGATCAGCCAGGATCCCAACGGATCCAGATCGATGAGTGAATCAGCACTGACTGTTCGTCTATTATCAAACCGCTGTTATATGTACATTATAGTTCGTGTGCCACAGTTCCTTTGACTCCAGCCCATGGCTGTCGAACGATACTGGATGTAACTCAGCGGGAGCATGACGTTTCTGCGGCCTCGAACTGGCGTCGTTGCAACGTTACGACGTTGCATCGACGTTGGGGAGGGAGGGGGCGTTATCTCGGCGTTGCGTGCCGGCTGGAAATGCTTTTCATTGTAACATGAATTGGCTTCAAAAGTATCTTTCTACAAGAGTCGGCTGTGGCCCTGGTCTGCAAAGATGACCGAAAACAAAAGTCGATGAACACTTATTGCTTATCACTGCTTGTTGTGTCTATTATTGTTGTTTGTTTAGTCAAAGATGCCAAAATCTGACCAACCAAAACAGCTTACCAGTTAACGGTTAATGTTATTGCTTAGACAAACAATATTACCTATGTACTTTTTCATTGATAAATACAGGTACGAATGCAGTTTTCATTGACAAATACAGGTATCACGATGTTGTTTGTCAGGGGCGTGGTGATAGCCTTCTGACGGAGGAGTCAATTGATAGCACTATGTATGACATTTAGAAGAATCACGCAACTAACTACTCAAAATGACCAAATGATGTTAACGAGACACTGTAACGACAGTCAACTCTTATCAAGCGAACTTGTGAATTAATGCTTGCTGACCAATGCGCGAATACTGTGCACTGCATTGAAATTTCGGTAGCGCTCGTTAGGCGTGGTGGGGTCAGCTCACATTCATTCATTATCCATTCAAGAAAAATAAACATTTACAGCGTATATACACAGGCTAAAAATAAAGCCTTGGTGTAAATATAGCCTTGTCCGCTGGCCTGAGACTTCTGGTTTCGATTTTGATTTTGACGTAATCAGTGTAGGGAATCCACGTGACCAAATGACCAGGTACACGGAGTTTGTTACTTTTTTTAGCTCCGCATAAGGTAGAATTTTTAGAATATCTATATTCATACCAAATGGAATTTGTTCAAATAAAGCGCAGAGTATGCGGAAAATCAAGCCCTTTCTGGTGATGTAAGCGCTATTTTCTCGAGAAAATTCGAAGAATGTTTTTGCTGTCGATCTGGACTACCGGGACAATGTACATGAATTTTGACGAAAAACATTCTCCGAATGTTCTCGAGAATCAGACCAGATTGCAGAATAGCGCTTACACCACCAGAAAGAGCTTGATTTTCCGCGTACTCTGCGATATGAACAAATTCCATTCGGTAAAAATCGAGATATTCTAAAAAAACACACTACCTGATGCGGAGCTAAAAATAGTAACAAACTCCGTGCACTTCGTCATATGGTCACGTGGATTCCCCACACTGGTAATACAGCTGGGAACCGGAGGCCTCAGGTCAATGGGCGGGGTTGTATTTGTACCTATAGTGCTCGGAGGATAATTTGACAGTGACGTCAGGGCAGCTACCACTCTTCCTGGGTAAAGCAGGTTTTGCATGAATTATCGGGAAAACGTGAATGGTAATTTTATGTATATACAATATTATAGCTATAAGTATGATTTTGGTTAGTATGATGCAATAGCGCAACTGGTAGAGCGGAGCGCTCTGGATGAACGATTATATGATTGCTTAGTACATGAGACCCTATCAGCACCTCAGCTTTTTTTTTTTTTTTAATTTAACTACTTCTATTCGCTTTTAATCCTTGCATGTTACATATTACATTATTTCAATTAGATATTATAGGACATTATCATGGCGTTGTTGACATTTTTACACACATGACATGCTTCCATCGTTCTTGTCTCCATATGCATTTGCATGGATTGTCAGCACATGATAATCATTCAATCTAAAAGTTTAAATAGACTTACCGGTTTCTTTATTTATCTTTAAAAGATATGCAAAATAGAAAATAAAAATGTGGCTACACTGAAAATTTGTTTCATAGCTGATAATTGTAAAATACATTTTCTGTCTTAATATATTTTTCTTTTATATTTATTCTTAAAAAATATAAAATAGAAAATATAACGCAATGCTAAGATTCGATTGTCCAGATTTCTAGTCTAGGTAAAATACCACTGAGGTAATGCGGATTTACGGTTATTGCCTCTTATGATATTTACTGAAGGTAGCTATTCGGTTGACTTTTACCTATTTAATAAAATGGACTTGGTCTCAAAATATAAACATTCAGTGACGTCACTGTCAACTTATCCTCCGAGGATAGTACGACAAAATTAAACTGAGACAATTAGTTTCCGCCAACGTTTTCGTAGGTTCCCGTTATAAACGGCGATCGATATATGATTGTTCTTTGCAGTTATTCAAGCGAGTCTATAGTTTTATGGTAAGACCTATCGTTTCCGTGGTTCGAACCGTGACCAAAGCAGATTTTTTATGTTAACATTTGTTTTATTTTAGTATATTAATCTTTGTTATTATTATTATTATTATTATTATTATTATTATTATTATTATTATATTTTTTAGGATTTTCATTTCTCTCTTTTTTTCTTTCTTTATCTTTATTACATACATTTTAAAACAGTTGACCATTTCAAACAATACAGTTGATTCAGTGAAACGCCTCTTATTCACTCGCTGTGTTGGTGCTTGTGCCCTCTTCAACTGTGTCCGTGCCGCTGTCATCAGAGCCCATCACGTACATGTAGATCACAAAACGTTCACCTCGCTATCCAATGTCTAGATCTGTGGCTTTCATCTGATCTATCATCTTCTCAACATGGTCGCAGGCCACGAGTCGCAGGCTCGTCTCCATCTGTCCAACCCAAACTTCGTCATTGAATTTGAATATGATGATGATAATGATGATGATGATAATGATGAGTTCAAGTTTAACGACGCGTCAATCCATGAAGGTCATTTGCGTCAAAACGGTATATTAACTTGATATTGAAACGGCTAAAAAGATAAGTCATATCATTAAACCTGAAATAGCATGTAGGGGTTTAAAAGCAAAATCAACTTCGAGCTCGGAAATTCTTAAATCAATTAAGCTTGTATTGAGACCTGTTGGAGGTCTGCAGATTTCGACGTACAATAAAACGTTTCTTTAGAGGCCACTCAAAAAATGATTCCATGTGGTCTTTAAAACAGGTGGCTGCTTAATGCAGGATGGGAATAATGCGGAAAGTTCCTCTGAGAGCTTTCTGTATTACTTTCAGCCTGCATTAAGCAGCTACCTGCTCCACGGAATTGAAAGCTTGTTTAAAGACTGTCTGTTTAGAACGTTTTTTTTTTGTTTTTTTTTTTTTTTTGTTTTTGTTTTTTTGTTGTTGTTTTTTTTTTTTTTATCTTGGAAGAAAGCTATCTATAAATGTGTGCCGATTACTGGCCGAATTATATTATACTTAAAGCCAAAAATAATTTTACAGCTTATGTTTATACGCTTTACTGACTTTCGCTGAGTGAAATTTAAAAATTGTCTTAATGATGTTTAAGAACAGTCATTTGTGCACATAATACACATTTGTTGAGCCCTTTCCGCCAAACAGATAATCAATAGGGTCTCTCTCAAAACAGAAGGGGTCAAAATTAAAAGTAACAATATTAATTCACTTTTGGAAGGTCACTGTACCATACAGGTTTATTCCAGACAAAAACGCTTTATTCGCTTAAACATGCATTGAAAAAAAATTCTTAAATTAACAAAAAAAAAAAAAAAAAAAAGAAAAACTATATCATCTAAGCGCAACTTCAGAACGCGTCGATTTTTATCGTGAAGGCTGTTTGATCAAACTTAACAATGTTTGTAACAGAACTCCTACAGGAAATAATCATCCATTTTTCTTTTGACATGATAAGACCATTGGCATCTTTTTTTCTGGCCATACACTCTCTGTAGAGGTCTAAACAGATCGCCGTTAAAAACTTCAAAAAATATCGGAGATACGGCTTTTACGAGCAAAGAAAGTTTACTATTGTTTTTATTGCAAGGGAGATAATTTCAGCGTTAAGCAAATTTGAGTAATTGCCATTAATTAGCCAGGTGGGATAGAAAAAAAATGTTTTGCAGGGAATTTTATCGAAAAACTGAGCTTTCAGATTTGTGTTGAAGACCATGTTCTGCTTTTAAAGTTGTGAGAAAATGTGAAAATACTGTTTTTGATGAAACTGCAGGTAACTGGACACTAGAATCACTTACACGAATGATCTCTTGAATTCTGTTGAAACCGTAGAAAATAATTGAATGTATCTATTACAACCAAATCGAAGTAGAAACAAAATTACTCATTTATAGAATGTGTCGTTACTTTTGGTTTTGAGTATATATACCTGAATGTAACATACTGAGACACACAAGTCTTCATATCGCTAAAAAAAGGCAATAAAAAAATTCGCCAGCTTCTGCTGAGAGTCGAACCCACGACCATGTGATTGGAAATTTTCGACTATCCGGGCAACTGTTACATTTACCTCAATGATTGACAATATTTTTTCCCTATAAGCAGTTATTCAAAAATACTTATGTCGCACTAGAGGTAGGTTTAACTGCATTTTTTTTATTGATTTTCGACGCGCCTTTGATAGCATTCCGCATTATAAACTATGGGATTCACTTCGAAGAAAAGGAATACATGATTATAGTAAACAAAAAAAAACAAGGTAAGCGTGCCACAATCACAAACCGCAGCCCTTCCTAGACACCAAGAGGAAGAGGAAACAGACAAAACCAAACAAACGCAAATCGAAGAACAAAAGTACGAAAAGCACTATGATTAGCTCTCTCTTCCCCAAGCGAGGTAATCGCAATGCTAAAAGGACTGAAACACACAAGGACAAAATAACACAAGATAAGACATAAAACAAATCGCCTCGTAGAATAAACCACAAAACAACAAAGAGTAAGACTAACACCGGGACCACCGCCTTAGAACGGTCAGTAGAGTAAACCACCGGGGGTTAAAGCACTTTTACAGCTAGCCAACTTAGTCAGTAGAGTAAACCATTTTTAAAGCACTTTTACAGCTAGCCAACTTCACCCTGGGTCCCGATGCTACTCTTGATACAGAAATACATAAAAATTCGGTTCGCATAAAGGCTCCCAACTCAGGCAATGCATCAACGCGAAAAACATAAAAATCAAATTAATCACTATAATAAACAAAGACGAGTACTCATGGCTAATTCTACTGTATGCCAGAGTAAATGAAAACCAATAGCTGAACCCTGGCGGGCCAACCCAAAGAGATTAGTCAAGCCCCAACCCCATGGTTAAAGTTTTACGAAGAGGCCGTCTGTAAATTTATGAAAACATTCAAATAGATGTATAGTCAATTAAAGTCATACGTAAAAGTAAAAAAAAATCACTGTCCCAGTTTTTTTGAGTGCTGTATTGGAACAAGACAAGACTGCTTGAGTTTACTAATTATTTTTTTCTCTATCCATTAACGACCTGATATCATATTTAAGGTCAGAACTGGATAGAGGCATCTTTATTTCAAATGACATTGAAGATGGAATAGCATTGATGTTCGCGGATGATGTCTCGTGTTTCTCTGATACAGTTATACGCTTACAAAGGCTGATTGACTTGATTGAAAAATTTTGCAAATCCGTAGGAATGAAATTAAATTTGAATAAGACGAAAATTATGGTGTTTAGAAACGGGGGGATAGTTAATCAAACGGAAAAATGATTTTACCAAGGTACAGAAATAGAAATTGTATCGATGTATACGTATTTAGGGGTGTATTTTACACCAAAACTTATATGGACCAAAACAAAAGAATTACTTCCCATGCAAGCGCATAAGGCAGCTTCAAGCATCTTTAGGTTTCAAAAACAATTTGGTTTCTTTCACCCGCCGGATGCTTTTCAACTCTTTGATTCAATGGTAAACCCATCGCAATACACGATGCTGAAATATGAGGTATAAGCTTTCAGAAGAATTTGAAAAAAATCAAACAAAATTTTGTAAACAGTTCATTGGATTGAAGCAAAATACAGCAGATATTTTTCCTCTGGGTGAATGTGGCCGATTCCCTCTAGCCGTTTCTTACATGACACAATCTGTGAAATATTGGATAAAATAAACCCGATTGCCAAATCATCGATATCCTAGACAATGCTATTTGATGTTAAGAGCGCTAACCGAGGCTGATAAAACGACCTGGGCGACCCATATTAAAACATTATTATTTGAACACGGTTTTGGTTACGTTTTGACTGCAGATAAGGTAAGCAACGGTGATGCTTTTATTTCTATTTTTTACAAAACGTATTAAAGACATCTCTCCAAAATTGGCGCCGTAGTATAAATGATTCATCAAAAGCTGACCACTATAAATATTTCAAGACTCAACTTGACGTTGAAAACTATCTATCTATTGATTTGAGTTTCATTTGCAGGAAAACACTAGCAAATTTCCGTTGTTCAAGTCACAATTTACAAAATGAAAAGGGTAGGCATTCAAATATCGAAAGAGAATATAGATTTTGTCCATTTTGCCTAGAAAGAAATGTGTACATTGTTGAAGACATTTTTCATTCTTTTATGGAATGTCCACTGTATCTTGATCTTAGATCTAAGTATTTCAAACCAGTGTGGAGATTACATACGACGGTACAAAAGTTTTATTCTATAATGAAACTGACTGATGTCGAATGCCTATTTTCTAGATCAAAATTCCTTGTTAGTGCAGTTGAACTCAGAAAATCAATTTACGGTACTTAGTTTTAATCAGCTATATTCATAAAATGCAGTAAAAATATAAAATCATATTGTGATAACCACAATGAACAGTTTTACAGATCAATCAAAACAGAATTAAATGGGTGGGCACTCGCTATATGTGCGGGCACGAGCTATATGCGCATGCAGACTCTCTTTCAAAATAAAATAACACAATAGCCCTCATCAACACAAATATAAAACGGCTATAAAAGATTAATGACATTGAGGACAATCCAGAAACTTGTAAATACCGATATGTTTGGAATAATGAGCATATTATAGCTTATCAAAATGCCTTAGTCTCTGAAAATGTCAAGTTTGAATTGCAAAATTTAACATCTGAATTGTTGACTGCCGAATCTGAAGATGTATTAAATTCAAATTTAAGTATGTTTCAAAACACTATAGAATCTGTTTGTACTCCCTTGTTCAAGAAGAATATAGTAAGTAAGAATGATTGTTCTAACATTGAAAGTAAGCAGCCATGGTATAATGAAGAATGTAAGTTAAAAAGAAATGTTTTTTATAATTGTCTTAATAATTATCGATTAGATAAACAGGATGCAACGAGCAGAGGAGCTATGGTAAGGGCAAGATCAGCGTACAAGAGGGTTTTAAGGTTGAGTAGGTATGAATATAGGAAACATAAGACTCAGAAACTGGAGAAGGCTCGATATGAAAATGCTAAGAATTATTGGAAAATGTTAAAAAATCTATGTTCCTCAAATTCCCCGAAAAAACTTACTTCACAGCATTTCGCTGATTACTTTAAGGCTATAAACAACCCTGACAGTAGATTTTTTCAAGCAGATGATGATCTTTTACTTTTTAATGAAAGATATGTAAAAGGAGAATTACAAATAATGTTTCATGAACTAGATGCTGAAATAAGTGTAAGTGAAATAAGGAAAGGTGTGCAGTCATTGAAAAATGGTAAAAGTTGTGGACCAGATCTATTTTTGAATGAATTTATCAAATATGGTATAAATAGTTTAATAGGTTATTTACATGTTCTTTTTAATAAAATATTTGATACAGGTTTCTTCCCTGATGCTTGGGGTGAGGGGTATATTGTACCATTGCATAAAAAAGGCAGCATAGAAAATGTTGAAAATTATAGAGGTATTACCCTTCTCAGTGTAACAGGTAAGCTTTTCACGAATATTCTTAATACACGGCTTAATGACTGGGCTGAAAATTATCATGTTTATGTCGAGGCTCAAGCTGGCTTCCGTAAAGGCATGGGGACTGCGGATAATATTTTTATACTACATAGCTTAATTTCACATTGTGTAAATAATAACAAAAAATTATTTTCAGCATTCATTGATTTTAAGAAAGCATTTGATTTTGTAGTCAGAGATGTATTATGGTACAAATTAATTCAAAATGGGGTTAGGGGTAAAATATTAAATGTAATTCAGTCTATGTACAGGAATATTAAAAGTAAAGTAAAGTTTAACAATACCTTAAGTGAGGAATTTTCATGTTATGTCGGTGTTCGACAAGGAGAGTGCTTATCGCCATTTTTATTTAGTATGTATATTAATGATCTTGAGGGTGAACTTATGCAAAATGGTATTGATGGTATTGATATAGGTATGCTAAAGCTCTATTTATTATTATATGCAGACGATATTGTAATCTTTTCAATGTCTAGTGAAGGACTGCAAAAAGGTTTGGATGTTTTATGTGATTATTGTCAGAGATGGAAATTGACTGTTAATACCGACAAAACAAAGGTAATGATTTTTCGGAAGGGAGGAAATTTGCCTAGAAATTTATCTTTTAGTTATCAGGGAAGTAATATTGAGATTGTTAATAAGTTTGTTTATCTTGGGATTACATTTTCTACAGGCGATTCTTTTAATGAGACCCATAAGACATAATCTGGGCAAGCACTTAAGGCAATTTTTAAACTTAACCAATATTTATTCAATTTTACTGATATTTCACCAAAACATACTCTTGAATTGTTTGACAAGTTAATTGTTCCAATACTTTGTTATGGAGGTGAAGTCTGGGGGTTTTCTAAACCTGTACAACAAGAGAGAGTGCATCTGCAATTTTGTAAGAAATTATTAGGGGTAAAAAGGTCAACGCAGAACGATTTTATATATGGTGAGTTGGGTAGGGTACCATTACAAAATAAAATTTTTCTTTCTATACTGAACTACTGGTTTAAAATTTTAGAGTCGGAAGAAAGTAGATTTATAAAAAATGCATATCAGTTATTGTTAAATGATATTGCAAATAAACCAAACTGTGTTAACTAGGTATCTAAAGTTAATGTTTTGTTGTCGTCATTAGGTTTTCATGACGTCTGGGTTAATCAGGGTGTAGGCAATAAGAGGGCATTTTTAAATGTTTTCAAGCAAAGATTAAGTGATAATTTTATGCAAGGTTGGAATAGTAGACTTGCTGAGTCTAGTAGAGCAAATTTTTATTCTCTTTTCTTAAATTTTGAACATCAATTGTATTTAGAAACTTTCCATGTGAAAAAATTTAGGGTGGCAATGACAAAATTGAGGGTCTCTTCTCATCGGCTAGAAATTGAAGTTGGAAGAAGGACTAGACCCAACAGGACACCAGTTGATGAAAGAAAATGTAGATACGGTAATAAACTTGAAGATGAGTTTCATTTTTTATTAGAATGCACACTATATGAAGATTTGAGGAAACAGTATATAAAAAAGTATTTTTGGCATAGACCAAATATGTTGAAACTTAGGGAATTAATGTCTGCTAAAAATAGAAATATTATAAAAAACACAGCAATATACATTGAAAAGGCTTTCAAGTTTAGATATGGTCAAACGAATGTATAGGCACAATGAAAATGATGAATGTATTATTTTCTACTTTGTGGTTTTCATCACTTGTGTTTCTCCCATTTGTCAGTATTTTGAAATGATATTGTCAGTTTACTATGATGTTGCCAGTACTTTGAAATGATATTTGTTAGTTTGAACGTATTATGACTTTGCCATTTGAACCCACATTGTATTTATAAAATCATATGTATTTCATATGTATGTATATTTATACATGTACTACACATAACCATGTCTTGGTTAAAGTAGAAATAAAATTACTTACTTACATATAATAGTAGGACAAATAAACGTTTATACTATAGCAATCACAATGTTGCTAGTGAACTACTCATGTGTAACAGTGATGGTCATTGAAAAAAGCATGACAAAGAAAGAATTTATAGTGACAATATATGTAAATGGTTTTGTTTATCCTACTCTGTGATGGCAGTACTGATTAGTGCTATTATACATAATATGAGGCTTTGTGATGACGAAACTGGACAACCATACTAAATCTTATCTAAATTGCATGTTGTAAAACAGGTCAATGATGTGTATTGTCACACAGTTTGCTTACCGCATGCGTTGCTGTTTTTTCACTATTTGTCAAGGAATATTTGCAGCAGAAGTTTCATTGTTTTTCATCAAAATCGGATGTATAGTCAAATCCTTAAAATGCAACGTAGTTTCCTTTTTGAAATCACCACTAACATTGAACCACTGACCTTGTTTAGATTAGGTTAAATCGGGCAAATCGTGAAGATACTTCACATGTACGAGGGATGTTCGAAATGAATTGCTTATTGTCCTCTAGCTCGATATCCACGTGGGGCACGATAAAAACCAATACATACCTGTATAGGGTTATTCAATGTCTACACAATGGTGTATAAATGTATATGTTAGACTAAGTGTAAGACATAAAATTTGCCATTTGAATACACGCAGTCAGTGACCACTGCAGTAATAATGGTTGGTAGAAGCGTCGACTAAAAAGATTAAATACGGGCTTACATCAAAGCTCGCTCAAAACTTGGTTGTTCTTTGAAGAAGCTGATGACTGAAATTTCTACTGCTTTTGGACCTTCTTGTGTGTCTTATGACACAGTTCGGCGGTGGAAAAATAAATTTGAGTCTGGTGTAGAGTCCATCAAAAATGCACCGAAATCAGGTAGCCAAAATCTGCATCTCGTAAAGAAATCGTTTCCAAAATAAAGGAAATCACTGAAGGAGATGCCAGATTTACAGTTCGTGATATTGCACGAAAGGTAGGCATATCACTTTCAACGGTTCACCTTATTTTGAAGAAGCATTTGAAAGATTTCTGCTAGATGGGTGCCACATCTGTTGACTGACGAGCAAAAGAGGCAACGGGTTAAAGTGGCCAAAAAGCTGCTTCAAATGTTTCCAAAATATGACAAAAAGCAGTTTGCCAATGTCGTCACAGGTGATGAAACCTGGGTCCATTATTTTGAGCCCGTCAGAAAGGTTAGCAATAAGATCTGGGCCACTAAACACAGCAAACGCCCAATAATTGCCAAACGTTCTTAGAGTACAAAGAAGGTTTTGTATGCAATCTTCTTCTCTGGTGAAGGAGTCGCAATAAAAGTGCCAGTGAAAAAGGGCAAAAGCATCACCGGAAAGTACTACAAAGACGTAGTACTGAAGAAACTGAAAAAGTATTATCAGAAACAACGCCCTGCCACTGGTTTTAAACATGTCCGTCTTCTACATGACAATGCCCCAGCTCATACCTCCGCAATAGTTACGGCGTTTTTGAAGAAAGAAAAAGTAACTGTTTTGCCTCACCCCCCGTATTCCCCAGACCTTGCCCCATGTGATTTCTTTTTGTTTCCAAAATTGAAAGCATTCCTTGCTGGGCGGAAATACCAGTCCCGACAGGCACTTGGATCTGCCATTCATCAGCACCTTATTACTGTGCCCAAATCAGCGTACCGTGACGCCTTCAAGAAGTGGATACATCGGCTGAAACTTTGCATTTCTAGCCACGGGGAGTACTTCGAGGGCATGAAATGAGTACTTTTGGGCTAACTTGAAATTTGAAGTCTCCAGATAGAAATAAGCAATTCATTTCGAATATCCCTCGTATTCATCTCGGATAACAGGAAAGCACATATGTGTCATGCACGTCATTGAAATGTGGTAAAATGTGTTGATTTAGTTATGATCATAATGCTATAGATCAGTCGTTTTCCAGTCAACAAATTGTGTTTTGAAATATGCGAAAATGTTTCAAATTCAAAGTTTACTTTTTAGAGTTCATCTCGGAGGACCGACAGTTTTTCTTTTCTTTTTTTTTTCTTTCAGTCTCTTGTAGATCTAATCTGTGTATTGGCACAGACAGAACTCAAATGGATTTTGTATACCGTCGAACTTCAATGGCATGAGCATCTTTGGGATTCCAGAAGTGGGCGGCCCGGGCCGCTGGGTGCTGGTTCTGGCGTCGAGTCCGGTTTTAACTGGGGGGAAATTTATTGATGTCTGCGATCTCCTAAAGGATGGTGGTATGTTGAGCGTGCTCCTTGGAGTTGACTCAGTCGGTTCTAGTGAGTACGCACAACATATATTTATCGAAATAAATTAGGTTTTTCCTAGGGCGAACATACATTTATCGAAATAAAATAGGTTTTTCCTAGGGCGTCCCTAGACATTTGGTTTCTGGAGTTACCGATGGAGTTTTTCGGGATATTCAAAGGCGGGTTCGAGTCGGCCAGGGTGGATGAACCATCAGTGGTCGGGTCATTGAGGTTTTGTTTTATATGGTTCCTAGCTTTGGGAAAAAATACAAAACAAAAAAAAATTAGGATGTGTGTATAAGTACTGGACATCGCCAAAATCTGTATTGACGTTGATATATGTTATGGGCCGGAGGCCTTTATAATAAAAAAGTATTGTCATTGTCATTGTGGCAAACACAAATATATGTATATGTTGAAATATGTACCAAAGGACGTGCTTCTCGATGCTCGATCACTGGTTATCGTCCTTTTACAATATTTGCCAATGAAATCAGTAATATATATTCGCTGGTCTTGAGTTGAATTACTTCTGATAAATTGCATGTACCCGGGATCCCATCGGAATTGTCTCTCGATGCAATTGTGTTAGGGTCCTAGCGGGACGTTCGTGTTTCTTTTTTTCTTTCTGCAAGTTTTTTTTTTTTTTTCAGGAACAAACTTAGGAAGCAGGCATAAAGTAAGCATTTGGTAAGACCGGCCAGAGCAAAAGCTTTGTAGATCCGGACCGGACGCTAGATTCTGCGGCGTTCAGTCGGGATCTGCAGAGTCTGCTTGTATGTGTAAAAAGAAGAACTGAAATGTAAGAATATCTGGGCTAAATGTATTACGTTTATAAACTAGTAGGTACTTATATAATGTTTTTCTCATGGCAGATAATAACAATTTGATCATGTTCTCCCCTTTTTATATAGTCAAATCTGGCTTAAAGGCCATCTGTATTAAGTAGTTATCTGTCTAAAAAGGCCACCATTTCATATCTCATTGCAGGTAAAACGAAATGGATTAATTGAGCACCTGTCTTAAGCAATCATTACATTGGTGTTTGTTTAACACAGATATGACTGTAGTAAACCAGTCTACGTGGCTGTTTGAGGAGTTGCTCTGTTAGAGGATCATCCAATAATGCACCAGTCATTGTGTTTGATTCTTGTGGGTATTTTATTTATTTATTCTTTTGTAACAATAATGGCTCGATAACATAAACCGATGAGTAAATGTATAAGACGTAGTGTCCAGTATAGGCCATCCAAACTGACCCGTCGCTCTGACAATTTGACTGGTGTTTGCTGGTGTACGTTTACTGCATAAACAGGTATCACGAAATGTCTCACGTAGAACATGGGCTGTCTTACTACATTTAAACTGAACAGTGACCATGTCCTTGTGAATATTAGGTTCAGGGGTTGGATCGGCGGACGAGTTTGTTCAATCCATAATTACTCATCTGTGTACAAACGTGATTCAGTTGAAACTGGTCTATAGATAGACAAAACTGACCAGTCGCTTTGGCCTTCTGGTTGCGGTATTTATAGGTATATTTATAGGTTTAATGTATAAACAGGTAGCACCTGTAAAGGCGAGCTCCATGTTGTTTCGCGTGGAACGCGGCATCTTAATATTGACTTACCCAAATTTCAGGATGAACATCAAACGTAAGGGTCAAGGCGGCGGGTCGGTCTGGTCGATCTACAGTGGCTCTAATTTCTTATCCTCCTCATGAATGTAATACTATCAATAATACTTAGTTTTTTTTTTAATATTTTATCAGAAGTTATACATACATATATGTGTGTGTATATGTATGTATATGTGTGTTTGTGTGTTCTTCAGTACTACCAAGGATGTAATGTATATCATAAACTAGAATTTAATTACTTTCAAGACCAGTTTTATACTATACTGTTGAAATTTTTGCAAGCATTTTTCACGAAATAGTATTGTATCGAATATGCAGACTTTTTAGTGTAATTATCATATTAGAAAGCCATGACAGGAGAGAAAAGAAATATTACTTTCATTAACCCCTTAAAATAACTTTTTATATTGACTATAAACGCTCACTAAATGAGAAATGCGTATATGTGTTTAGTATAGCAATATAACTATATTGCAAAAGACAAAGACGAATATTCTATGTTTTCTTTGTTTTGTATTTTTTGCTGTTTTTATATGAGATTGTTATGGTTACTTTGACAGTGCACACTTTTAAGACATGCATTTTTGAACGTTCACAATATAAGCTATTTACAATTTCTGTTATTTAGCATACGGTCTCCAGAAAGTATACTTAAACAAGATTTCTTTGCCCAATGGGTAATAGTTTAGAAGCATACTGGGCAGCAATCGGGGCTTTTCATTTGACAACACACAGATTAAATAGTTTGTCGATGCCGAAAATTAATATTTGTTTCAGCATTTATTGTGCTCTCAGCATCTGGTGCCTTTTAGAATTGAAATGTTTTGTTTAAAATAATAAATTTGCAGTATACAAATTATTATTATTACTTATGTGCATGGACGTACACCCTAACCTAGGTCCTTTATCAAATGAAACCTCTGTCAATTCATTAGATGTACTTCACTTAAACACACGAGGCATCAGGAAAACAAAATAGATTCTATTCAAAACATTATCGAACCATTTCATATTTTGTGTTTTAGTGAAACACATTTAGACTAAATGTTAGGACGAATAATCTACTTACAGATGGTTCTGATGAGCCCTTCAGAAAGGATAGGTCACATAATGAAGGTGGAGTTATGGTATATATGTCTAGAGTATTAAAATACAAACGGAGAATCGATTTGGAAAACCCGAGAATAGAGATCATTGGGATCGAAGTTAAATTAAAGTCATATGGTATACTAATATGTTGTTTTTACCGAAGTGATTTTGTCTTCACCCAGTCTATTTTATTACAAAAAATGCAAAGTTCTGTTGAGGAAGCATTTAATTACACTCATGTTATTTTAACAGGGGATATCAACATCGATTTCTTTCATTTAACCAATCCACAACTTCTCGATTGTTTAACGCTTTTTTTTAACAATTGTCATTGATGAGCAGATGCGAATATCTCCAAATTCAGCGACACTAATAAATCCCGTTTTAGTAAGTGACTCTTGCAAAGTTTTAGATTCTGGAACTCTGAATGTTGATGGGTATGAGTGATCATAAAGGTACATATGTTTCGGTCAGAATAAATGTAAGTTTATCAACATCTTACTACAGACAGGTATGGAACTATAAAAACGCTGATTACATATCGCTTACATATCTAATAGAAGAATATAAGTGGGCGACTATTTTTGATGGATCTTCTACTGTTGACGAAGCTTGTGAAGAAGTTTCTAGTACCATTATGGAATTCTGTAAAGCATGTATACCGCCCAGAAATGTTTTAATTCGTAAAAATGACAAACCCTGGTTTACTTCAGAAATAAGGTATAATATTCGTTTGCGTGACCGACTAAGGAAACATTTTTTTTTTAAATCCGGTAGAAATGCTGATCGTTTATC
This sequence comes from Anodontia alba, assembly GCA_964016985.1. Taxonomy (NCBI): domain Eukaryota; kingdom Metazoa; phylum Mollusca; class Bivalvia; order Lucinida; family Lucinidae; genus Anodontia; species Anodontia alba. Next base: position 57,406,115 of record OZ024821.1, on the reverse strand, counting down.
TTAGAAGAGACAAAGAAATCAAGTAAACTAGAGGCCCAAGACGGGCCAAAAATCGCTCACCTGGATTAGGCTGATCATGATATGTTAGATTGTGCCATGGTGGCCATCTTGGCTATAAGATCAGATTGCCTTTAGCAATTTAGAATCTGATGTTGTTTAAAGAGTTTCAAGAGTGCCACCATGGCCGTCACCTTGGATACTGGAACTGAATGATTCAGCAATTCTGAATCTCCATTTCATCCCGATGCCTCCCATCAAGTTTCGGCTCAACCTGACTTTTGAAGAATTTCAAGATGGCCGCCATGGCGGCCATCTTGGATATCGGAATGGAACGATTTTATCAATTTTGAATTTCTGTGTCACTGTGATGCCCCCATCAAGTTTCAGCTCAATCGGACTTAGGGTTTAGGAGAAGATGTCATTTGAAGAATTTCAAGATGGCCGCCCTGGGTATCAGAACGAAACGATTTTAGCAATTTTGAATCTCTGTGTCACTGTGATGCCTCCCATCAAGTTTCAGCTCAATCGGAATTAGGGTTTGAGAGGAGATGTCGTTTGAAGAATTTCAAGATGGCCACCGTGGTGGCCATCCTGGATATCGGAACGGAACGATTTTAGCAATTTTGAATCTCTGTGTCACTGTGATGCCTCCCATCAAGTTTTAGCTCAATCGGACTTAGGGTTTAAGAGGTGATGTCGTTTGAAGAATTTCAAGATGGCTGCCGTGGCGGCCATCTGGGATATGGGAATGGAACGATTTTAGCAAATTTGAATCTCTGTGTCACTATGGTGCTTCCCATCATGTTTCAGCTCAATAGGACTTAGGGTTTAGGAAGAGATGTCGTTTGAAGAATTTCAAGATAGCCGCCCTGGCGGCGATCTTGGATATCGGAACGGGACGATTTTAGCAATTTTGAATCTCTGTGATGCCTCCCATCAAGTTTCAGCTCAATCGGACTTAGGGTTTGGATATTGGATATTGATACGGAACGATTTTAGCAATTTTGAATCTCTGTGTCACTGTAATGCCTCCCATCAAGTTTCAGCTCAATCGGACTAAGGGTTTAGGAGGAGATGTCGTTAGAAGACGTTCAAGAGGAGATGTGGTTTGAAAGATTTCAAGATGGCCGCCATGGCGGCCATTTTGGATATCGGAACGAAACGATTTTAGCAATTCTGAATCTCCATGTTGCCACAATGCCTCAAACTAAGTTTCAGCTCAATCCAACTTATGGTTCTGGAGGAGATGTCGAAAATTTGAAAAGATAACGACGGACGGACGGATGACGAACGACTGACAACAGGCCATTGCATAAGCTGACCTGGAGCAAAGCTCCAGGTGAGCTAATAATATGAAGAAACATGCAAAGGAAATTTATATAAATAATATCGATAATATTACTTAAAACCATGACACTGTAAGTTCAAGTAAAACATTTTGGCAGATAATGGGAGGTTTATGGGGGAAAACAATACATCTGTAAATATTCCCCCTTTACACACTGGAGATAATAAATTTGCCTTTGCTTTTCTCGAATCAAGAGAAAGCTGATGCCCTGAATAGTTTTGTTTGTTTTTTTCCGTTTCTGACATAGAAGATGCCAACATACCCCTACCAAGTTTTAACAATAGAACTGAGAGAGTTATCTCAAATAAGAGTTTCTAAATCCGAAGTAGTAGCCTTCTTATCTTAAGCACTCTCAAAGTCAACAAAGCAACCGTCCAGACGTCATGAGTAACAGAATGTTGATATATACTAAAAATCAACTTCTAAATCTTTAACAAAACTTTTTAATTTATCATTAGAACAACGTGTATATCAAAGTTTGTGGAAAACTGCTTCTGTCATGCCACTTTTCAAAAAGGAAGATAAGTCGGATGTTAGCAATTACAGACCTATTTCACTGGTAAGCTGTGTAGGAAAGTATTTTGAACGAATTGTATATAAACACATCTACAACCACAGTGCTGCCAATTTTCTATTATATAAATACCTGTCTATGTTTTTGTCTGGCAATTCAACCGCGCATCACCTAATTGAGTTAATACACCATACTTGCCTTGCCCTAGAAAACTATGAGATAATTTGCCACGTATTTTGTGATATATCGAAAGCATTCGATAGAGTTGATACTTAAACTAAAAAAATATGGAATCTCAGATGATCTTTTAGAATTGATTCAAAATTATCTGCATATGCCTAACCAAAGAGTATTTGTTTGCGGCACTTTCTCGTCTCTAAAGTCTATTCTTGCCGGACTTCCACAAGGGTCAGTCTTGAGTTATCTATTGTTTTTGATCTATATAAACGATATAGCCGATTACCTACTACATGGTAAGAGTCGGCCTCGGTGGCTCAGTTGGATGCGCGTCCGACTGGTGATCAGGAAGTTGCGGGTTCGACCCCCTCCGGGTCGGCACATTCTTTCGTGGAGATTTGATCACGAAATATTTTCTACGGTCATTCTCTGCCTTCCACTGATTCAAAAAAGGGCAGTTGTCAGTTTCTGACAGAAGAATGCGCACAATACTGGATAACCGCTTAGAGGACCAAGCCTGCCCAGTAAACGTGTGGTTAGGTAAACTGACCGCGATCGACATGACTCCAATGGGTTGACTGGGCCGTAAAACCTCAACACAAACAAACCTACGAAGCATGGCCAGACTGTTTACAGATGACACCTCTCTAAGCTTTTCATCAAATAATTCGGCATTAATTGAACAAATTTTAAATTCCGATCTAGTAAAATTAAAGGACTGGGCAAAGAAATGGTTAATTAAATTCAATCCACTAAAAACAGAAGTAATGGTAACTTCTAATTTACATAATGATTATGGCATAGAATTAAGATACGACGAAAATATTCTCAGGATTGTCGATAACCATAAACACCTCGGAGTTACTTTATCGTCGAATAATAAATGGTCGAAGAGTATAGACTGAATACTTAAAACAGCTTCAAAGCAAACATCGTATCTCCGTAAACTAAAATTTCAACTTCCTAAAAGTATCCTTAATAAGTTGTATTGTACATATTACGCCCGTAATTAGAATACGCTTCTGAAGTAAGGGATGGCTGCAATCTGTCAGACACCAACAGATTAGAGCAAGTGCAACTGAACAAGGCCCGCATAAATACCAGGCTACCAATATTTCCATCACTTAGAACATTATATTTAGAAACCGGTTGGGAAACGCTAGCTGAAAGAAGGAAAACAAAAAAAAAAAAAAAAAAAAAAAAAAAAAAGTTAATTCTTATGTACAAAATAGTGAATAATGAAACTCACAGTTATTTGAAGATCCTACTACCAAACTTAGTAAGTGATGTAAGCAATTATAATCTTACAAACAATACTAATTATGATTTACACTTTTGTAGGTTATGTTCGTACGAAACGTCTTTTTATTCCATCCACCCTGAAATTATGGAATGATCTCAATACCGAAACTCGTAATATCTCCATATTAGGGCAATATAAATTGTCTGTCCTACATCAGCCGCTCAAAGTAGGTGAACAGTTATCAGTTGGTGAAAGGAAATACAACCGTATTTTAACCAGATTAAGAAACAGGTGTAGCAGTATAAATGCAGATCTTTTCCAAGTTAACATAATTCCTCATTCAAATTGTAGTTATGTTGTTCTGATCGACAGCGCCGAACACTATTTCCTCGGGTGCAATCTTTACAACACCTAAAGACGAAGATTATTGCAAACAATACGCCAAAATTCAAACATTCTTGATGTAAATTTTGATCTCTTAGCAAACGGCTGCTCATTATACTACTTTAACAAACTAATCATTCTAGCAGATTTTAAATTCATCAAAGACACCAACAGGTTTGACTAATTCTCCAGTCGTGTGTGCCAGTATTCAATATCTTTCGCCTTTGTCCTTGCTAAATGCTGATATCAGCATATCAAAACGTTTGCACTGTTAAAGACCACTATTTCTTTTCCAGATATGTTCTGTCTCCTAATTTGTTCTGAAAAATGTTGTTTGCATCATTGTATTTTTAAATGAATGTATTTCATGCTGTAGAGTGAGGACTTTCTAATGTTGTTATAACTTGTGTCCAACCCCTTTGTTTAATAAGCAATAAAATATGATTAATCTAATCTATAAGAGGTTGTATTACATCGCCCAATTTGGATATCGGCGATAGTGCCATAAAGTCACCCTTATTAGCTCCCTGGAGCTGCTCCAGGTCAGCTTATACCATGGCGTGTTGTCCGTCGTCCGTCCGTCCGTCGTCCGTCGATAACCTTTCACGCTTTTGACATCTCCTCCTGAAAGGAAAGTCGGATTGAGGTGAAACTTAATGGGAGGCATTGTGGCAACATGGAGATTCAAAATTATTGCTAACATTACGAAAACGCGCCTATTCAAAATAGAAAATTTCACTTGCAAAAACTGAACATATTCAGATAAAAACTCTGATATTTTTCACATTTCTGTTCAAAACATAGATTGTAGGTACTCGTTAGAACCGCCTCGGCGAGGCGGTTCTAACGAGTACCCACAATCTATGTTTTTGAACAGAAATAAGAAAAATAATGTATACCCCTGTAAACCCCAGTTTTACTATATAAAAGTGGGGTTTAAGGGGGTCGAAATTATATAGGTATGTTTTCGTGATGAATCGTTCCGTTCCGATATGCCATCTTGAAATTGTTCAAACGACATCTCCTCCCAAATCGTAAGTCCGATTGACCGGAAACTTGATGGGAGGCATCATAGTGACATAGAGATTCAGAATTGCTAAAATCGTTCCGTTGCGATATCCAAGATGGCCGCCATAGCGTCCATCTTGAAATTTTTCCAACGACATCTCCTCCCAAACCGTAAGTCGGATTGAGCCAAAACTTGATAGGAGGCTTCACAGTGACACAAAGATTCAGAATTGCTAAATCGTTCGTTCCGATATCCATTATGGCCGCAATGGCGGCCATCTTGAAATTCTTCAAACGACATCTTCTCCCAAGCCGTAAGTCCGATTGAGCTGAAACTTAATGGGAGCATCACAGTGAGACAGAGATTCAAAATTGGTAAAGTCATTCCGTTCCGATAACCAAGATGGCCGCCATGGCGGCCATCTTGAAATTCTTCAGACGACATCTCCTCCAAAACCATGAGTCGGATTGAGCCAAAACTTGATGGGAGGCATCACAGTTACACAAAGATTCAGAACTGCTAAAATCGTTCCGTTCCGATATCCAAGATGGCCGATACGGCGGCCATCTTGAAATTCTTTAAATGACATCTCCTCACAAACCGTAAGTCGGATTGAGCCAAAACTTGATGGGAGGCATCACAGTGACACTGAGATTCAGAATTGCTAACATCGTTCCATGGCGGCCATCTTGAAATTCTTCAAATGACATCTCCTCCCAAACCGTAAGTCCTATTGAGCCAAAACCTGATGTCAGGCATCACAGTGACACAGTGATTCAGAATTGCTATAATCGTTCCATTCTGATATCAAAGATGGCCGCCGTGACTGCCATCTTGAAATTCTTCGAACGACATCTCCTCCCAAACCCTAAGTCCGATTGAGCTGAAACTTGAAGGGAGGCATCACAGTGGCACAGAGATTCAAAATTGCGAAAATCGTTCCGTTCCAATATCCAAAATTGATGGCGGCCATCTTTAAATTCTTTAAGCAACATCTCTTCCCAAACATAAGTCGGATTGAGCCAAAACATGATGGGAGGCACCACAGTGACACAAAGATTCAGAATTGCTAAAATCTGCTCCGATATCCAAGATGACTGCTAAGGCGGCCATCTTGAAATTCTTCAAACGACATCTCCTCCAAAATCGTAGATCCGATTGAGCTGAAACTTGATGGGAGGCATCACAGTTACACACAGATTCAAATTGCTAAAATCGTTCCGTTCCGATATCAAAGATGGCCGCCATGGCGTCCATCTTGAAATTCTTCAACGACATCTCCTCCCAAACCATAAGTCGGATTGAGCCAAAACTTGATGGGAGACATCACAATGACACAAAGATTCAGATTGCTAAAATCGTTCTGTTCCGATATCAAAGATGGCCGCCATGGCGGCCATCTTGAAATTCTTCAAACGACATCTCCTCCCAAACCGTAAGTCCGATTGACCTGAAACTTGATGGGAGGCATCACAGTGACACAGAGATTCAAAACTGCTAAAATCATTCCGTTGCGATACTCAAGATGGCCGCCTTGGCGGACATCTTGAAATTCTTCAAACGACATCTCCTCCCAAACCGTAAGTCCGATTGACCTGAAACTTGATGGGAGGCATCACAGTGACACAGAGATTCAAAACTGCTAAAATCATTCCGTTGCGATACTCAAGATGGCTGCCTTGGCGGACATCTTGAAATTCTTCAAACGAAATCTCCTCCCAAACCGTAAGATTGAGCCAAAACTTGATGGGAGGCATCACGGTGATACAAAGAATCAGAATAGCTAAAATCGTTCCGTTACGATATCCGAGATGGCTGCCATCTTGAAATTCTTCAAACTTGATGGGAGGCATCACAGTGATACAAAGATTCAGAATAGCTAAAATCGTTCCGTTACGATATCCGAGATGGCTGCCATCTTGAAATTCTTCAAATGACATCTCCTCCCAAACCGTAAGTCGGATTGAGCTGAAACTTGATGGGAGGCATCTCAGTGACACAGAGATTCAGAATTGCTAAAATCGTTCCGTTCCAATATCCAAGATGGTCGCCATGGCGGCCATCTTGAAACTCTCCAAACGATATCTCCTCCCAAACCGTAAGTCTGATTGAGCCAAAACTTCACGGGAGGAATCACAGTGACACAGAGATTCAGAATTGCTAAAATCATTCCGTTCCGATAGCCAAGGGGCCATCTTGAAATTCTTCAAACGACATCGCCCAAACCATAAGTCAGATTGAGCCAAAACTTCATGGGAGGCATTGGAGCATTATAGAGATTCAGAATTACTAAAATCGTTTTGTTCCGATATCCAAGATGGCAGCCATGGCGGCCATCTTGAAATTCTTCAAACGACATCTCCTCACAAACGGTAGATCCGATTGAGCCAAAGCTTGATGGGAGGCATCGGAATGACATAGAGATTCAGAATTGCTAAAGTTGTTCCGTTCTGATATCCAAGATTGCCGCCTGGGCAGCCATATTGGAATTCTTCAAACGACATTTCCTCCAAAACCTAATTTGGATTGAGCGGAAACTGGATGGGAAACATTAAAGTGACATAGAGATTCAGAATTGCTTAAATCGTTCTGTTTGGCTATCCAAGCCGCACCTGGGCGGCTCTCCTGAAAAACTTGAAACCACATCTGCTCCCGAACCCTAAGTCAGATTGAGCCCAAACTTGGTGGGAGGCATTGGGGCCACATGGAGATTAAAAATTGCTAAAATCATTCCGTTCCAATATCCGACATCTCCGCCCAAACCATAAGTCATATTGGGCCAAAACTTGATGGGAGGCATTGGAGCATTATAGAGATTCAGAATTTCTAAAATCGTTCTATTCCAATATCCAAGATAGCCGCCATGTCAGCCATCTTGAAAATTTTCAACAACATCTCCTCCGGCCATCTTGAAAGTCTTCACTTGTTATCTGCTTCCGAACAGTATGTCGGATAGAGTGGAAACGGTAGAAGGCATCGGGGCATCATGGAGATTTAGAATTGCTAAAATGGTTCGGTTCTGATATCCAAGATGGCCACCATGGCAGCCATCTTGAAAAGCTTCAAATCACATCTGCTACAGAACGGTAAGTCTGATTGAGCTTAAAGATGATGGGAGGCATTGGGGTGTTATGGAAATTCAGAATTGCTAAAGTCCATCTGTTCCAATGTTCAAGATGGCCGCGATCTTGAAATTCTTCAAACCACATCTCCTCCCAAACCATAAGTCAGGTTGAGTCGAAACTGCCAAGATGGCCACCATGGCACAATGTAACATATCATGATCAGTCTAATCCAGGTGAGCGATTTCTGGCCCACTTGGGCCTCTAGTTTCAACTGACACCCACCTTCAACGCCATCTAAACTGACTCTCCACAACCTCCGGAAGATTTTGCGATTTTCTTTTCACAACTCGGTGTTGCTCGTGTGGAGATAAGCAGCCGTGACAAGGAACCTCCTAGAAACTTTCAGAAACAACAGGAATTTTGCACGGAACATCTATAGTAATGCGATTGCAACTTTTCATAGGCATTGATATTGGGGCGGACTTTTAGTATTGGAAATTGGAAAATTCCGTTAACTTTCAACATCTTGAAAGTTATGGCTCTTGGTTGACGTCATTGCTTCATTTCTGCTCAATATCTTGACAATAACTGATGGATACACATTGATATTGACCAGATCTAGGTTTGGGTTTAAAATTAACCTATTTGGTAAGTATTCAACAGACAGAGTCTTGATTGACACCAGAACTGAATTTTCGCCTAATATTTTGGTAATGAATTTATAGTTTTTGATCAAACTTTATGTAAGCATTGACATCACTAGAACGAAGGTGACAAATATGCGAATACTGTTACTTTTCAATGGATTAATAAGCCTTGATGGACGTCAAAATTGCATTGTTTTTATGGTAAACAAGAAGTATCTTTGAAGAAGATAATTGTCGAAGGTAAACACTCCAAACGTCTTTAGAATTTGACTTTCAGGGCGACGAACTACTTCAACACTTCACCCCAACAAACCGAATCGCTGTGATTGACTTGTACATGCGCAAGAGAAAATAGTGTGGGAATTTTGGAGAAGAATAATAGTCTGACTTGCAAATGATTCATATTAAATACAATAAACTTCAAGAATTAGATATCTTTAAACTGTTAACCTCGACAAATCGTATATTGACCCTTTAAATAAATTCTAAATAAAACATCGCAAAAGGCGCAGTAATACATATTTAAAAATTACGGGAAAATATGGAGTGTTCGAGTGACGCTTTCGTTGACTCGAGGGGAAATTGATTCGCTTCGCGAGGGGAGAGTTTAAAAGCCGGTACAATCTATTAATGGCATTAAACACGCATATATCGGGATGAAATTTGAAACACATGTAGAATATTGCTTCTTCTAAAAATGCATATCACATTATATCTGAAGATTAAATATTTTTCCCGTTCTGAACCAAAATATTCGACTTCAGGCGTTTACAATTTTCTTGCTGCACTTATTTTATAGTCGACTTACACATAGTCCATTTAATCAAGCGGTTCTATGTTTTTTTTTGGTGACGACTGTCGAACGCACCTGCAGGTACGATGGATCAAAATTGCTACGTAATGCAATAAACTGTTCATATTATTATTATTTATTTCTTAATAAACAATATATTATATACTTCAAATCAATTTTAAATGGTATATTATGATATCAAATAAAAAAAAATCGGATAAATAGTACATAAAGATACAGTAATCACAATTTTCATAATAAAAAATATTATGGTATAAATTGGGTTTCATATTCCACTGCAAATCTAATCTTAATATGTCTTCGACAAAAAATTAAGGGAGCCCGAATTTTTAGGGTAAATATGATACAATAAAGCAGGCTTTCCCATAGCAAACCACAAATGTTAGACTCTTTGTAATTACTCATTAACTACTATGATTTAACCGCACCAATATAAAACCTGTCTGCTGGAATAAAGTGCACATGCTCTGACCATGTTGTACGCATGCGCGATCTGGTCAGGACAAGCTCAGTTCGTCGAAATAATCTTATAGAACCTTTCAGACTTCGAAAAGCGAGCTGCGCTTGTTCGAACCATACTCATATTATACACAGTCTAGTCTGTGTATACGCATTTCACATGTCATTCAAGACTGGTTCTTTCATGATCGGTCAATATGTAAAGTGTCCTTGCCGGCACTTGAGACGAATTCGGTTGAACAATTTTGAGTAAACGCGTGATCATCTGAATACGACCGTTCAATGCTTTAGCCGCGCACCAATTAGAAGTCGCGCTTTGAAAGACTGCTTGAAGGTCAGCTTTGAAAGACTGCTTGAAGGTCATGTAATATCTGTATAAAACGTTCTACACAGACGATTAAATATACGGACAAATCAAAGTGCCAGGGGGCACCAGAAAACGCAAAAATGCTACATAATATATGAGCGAGTATGTATAGCAGACTGTTAGGAGACTTAACAATTACGAGGTACAATTAATCGTATTTCAAGGAGAGTAGATGCACTTCGAAGAGAGATTATTGATTTGAGAGTATTTGCCTCCCATTCTAAATGGGATACTGTTAAAGGAAAGAGCAATTTCTTCTCTTTAAAACTAATTTTGATATCATTAAGTACTTTTATTAAAAAAGAGTTCTGAAATTGGAAACTCCGAGGGATGATTGATAAATATTGAGCATTATATTGAAGGATTTAAGTAGGGCTGCCTATTTTCGGCCTTTTTATTTCTTGACTATTTACGGTTATGTAACCAGTAGCCCGTGTCATTTGGTCAGTTAATGTCGAAGTGCGAAGACGAAAAAGTGAACAGGGCACCTGACTTTTGCAGAATGAACAAAATTGCTGAACGAACGGTGATTCAATATTTCAAAAAAAAAAAAAATGTCTAGCACCTAAGGCTATTCATGCTGATAAGGTAGCAACACTGGGGAAGGATGCACCTTTATATGTTACTGTTAAAAGGTGGGTGGCAGAATTTAAGCGTTTCAGGGGGCGCCATGAGGATGACCCCCGTTCAAGAAGGTCTGTCACTTTGGCAACTCCCGAAACAGTCACTTAAGTCCATGACATGGTTATGGGTAACAGATGAATTACAGAGAGAAGGTACATAGCCAGTGCTTTGGGGATTTCTCAGGAAAGAATTCATTCCATTCTCACGGAAGATCTGGATATGAGAAAACTCTTAGCCCGTTGATCAAAAACATACATGGCAGATTATGAACCGTTCTAATCTGAACCTTTCTGAGACTGACCCTGACAAATTTCTGCTGAGGTTTGTGACCATGGATGAAGCATGGCCAATTTGGACCCCAGGGCATGGTTGACAAGATTTGTTTGTTTGTTTGTGTTGAGGTTTACGTCCCCGTCAACATTTTTAGGTCATTTTGGAGACATTGCTTCCGATTTTGTGGGACTTTTACCCGACATTGAGATGAAATGACACCTCAAGCCCTACCGCCTAAAGAAACCGCAAGGGTTTAAGGAGAGGTCCGACTCACACCTCTTTTCCTCGGCAGGCTTATGCATTCTAATCAGTTTACCAGTACTCAAGTTCAGTCGGTTTCAGCTCTGCGCAGAAGCAGCACCATGCAGCCTGCTTGACAAGATTTATGTAGGAGATCACTAAACATTGCTACATACTAAATATCTTACCTCTGGTCCTCATGGTTTCAGAGAAGAAGATTTTTGGAGGTTCTTTAGCTATACAGCTCTATATAAACAAATGACCCCCCTAAGATGTGGCAGGTTTGGACACCAGGGGCTTGATTGGCAGGATTTATGTAGGGGACCACTATACAGTGCTACATACTAAGTATGAAAGCCATAGGCCTCATAGTCTCAGAGCAGAAGATTTTAAACGTTTTCCCATTACAAGTCTATGGGAGCTAATGAGCCCCGGGGCATGGCCAATTTGGACCATAGGGGCATGGGACAGGATTTATGTAGATCACTAAACATTGCTACATACTAAATAAATATCTAACCTCTGAGCCTCATGGTTTCAGAGAAGATTTTTAAAGGTTCTTTAGATATAGCTCTATATAAACAAATGACCCCCAGGGGTGTGGCCGGTTTGGACCCCAGGGGCTTGATTGGCAGGATTTATGTAGGTGACCATTTAACATTGCTACATACTAAATATCTAAGCTCTGGGCCTTATGGTTACAGAGAAGAATTTTTTTAAGTTTTTCCCATAAAAAGTCTATGGGAGCTAATGAGCCCCAGGGCGTGGCCAATTTGGACCCCAGGGTCATGGTTGGCAGGATTTATGTAGGCAACCACTTAATGTTGCAACATACTAAATATCTAAGCTCTGGGCCTTATGGTATCAGAGAAGAAGATTTTTGAAGTTTTTCCCTTTATAAGTCTATGGGAGCTAATGTGCCCCGGGGCGTGGCCAATTTGGACCCCAGGGGCATGGTTGGCAGGATTTATGTAGATGACCACTTAATCTTGCTACAAACTAAATATCTAAGCTCTGGGCCTTATGGTTTCAGAGAAGAAGTTTTTTTAAGTTTTTTTTTCCATAATAAGTCTATGAGAGCTAATGAGCCCCAGGGCGCGGCCAATTTGGACCCCAGGGGCATGGTTGGCAGGATTTATGTAGGCAACCACTTAATGTTGAAACATACTAAATATCTAAGCACTGAGCCTTATGGTATCAGAGAAGAAGATTTTTGAAGTTTTTCCCTTGATAAGTCTATGGGAGCTAATGAGCCCCGGGGCGTGGCCAATTTGGACCCCAGGGGCATGGTTGGCAGGATTTATGTCGATTACCACTTAACCTTGCTACAGCTAAATATCTAAGCTCTGGGCCTTATGGTTTCAGAGAAGTTTCTAGAAGTTTTTTTTCCATTATGGGAGCTAATGAGCCCCGGGGCATGGCCATTTTAGACCCCAGGGGCATGGTTAGCAGAATTTTTGTAGGTGACCACTTAAGATTGCTACATACTAAATACCTAACTTCCTAGCCTTATAGTTTCAGAGAAGAAGATTTTTGAAGTTTTTTTTTTCTATTATAAGGCTACGGGAGCTAATGAGCCCCGGGCATGGCCACATTGGACCCCAGGGGCATGGTTGGCAGAATATCAGAATCGCTTTAATTAAAAAAAAAGATACATGATGCTACAACTGTTTATGAGTACCAACACATCTGAACTGTCTGTTAATAAGCGTAAAATCACTGAATGATATATATGTAAAATACTTATCTAGTCTTGTAATTGCTTGGGAAATTATGTATGAACCCTCAAATACAAAGTGTAACAGTAACTAAATGAAATCTTAACTAAACTAAGAAATCAATAATATGTGCTGTTGATCTGTACTGTAACTCTGTGATGACCAACTGTGTAGTAGAAATGGATTGTCTCTCTTTGATGATTCCAACCAGCCAAGAAAAAGAATTGCTTCTTTCACATTTAACTTTTTACCATTTTTGATTGAAATTTTCAGAACTTTCACTGCTTTTAGCTTTCAACATGATCAACACATATTTTCAATCCATATCTGATCAATAAATATCTACACAATCATTCAGACACATCATGAATGATTCCATACATACATTTATGATCATAGGTTATGGACTGAATTTCACTGATTTTTCACTGATCAGGAATTTTCATGAATTTCACTGATTTTTCACTGATCATAAATGTTCACTAATTTTACACAACATATTCTTCTTGATCAACTGATATCGAATTACACATATAATCACTATATTTGGCTGGTTTGATGACTGGTCTTCATGAACGCTTCGTAGGTATTTCCTGCTGCCATTCAGGTTCATTCATAGCAGCAAGTTGATTTTCAACCGGTTGGTCCTCTGCAGACATATTGCGCTGATTCGAAACAAGCTGATTCGACGCCCTGTTTGCAGCCTGTTCCCGACTCGACTCGCTGTTTCCAGTTCCTGGAAGTATTAATGGCTGAAAGCTAGCCCTCGTAGCCTTCATATGATGCCAATTTCTCCACAGTTTCGTTCCACTCATACGACCGACGAGACCGATGTTTCTTAACAACTTTTCCCAGAACCTTTTGACTGTTATGACTAATCATGACAGTCTTTTTAACGTGTAGTTCACTAATGGGTCTTCCACTATTTTTATTGTAGTAGTATTCTGCCCTTTGCTGCCTCTTTCTGAGTTCATTTTTAGTAGTTTTACTGTCATGTACTTGTTGTGTTAACAGTTCTGTTCTCACTGGAAGATTACATTTCTGTCGCCTACCAATGTGTAGTTGAGCAGGCGAGAGATTTACGCAATTCAACGGTGTATTACGATAGTCCAAGAGAGCCTTATATTGGGCCTTATTGGGATCAGAACTCTTTTTAATCAAGTTTTTCACTGTCTGAACATATCTGTCAGTCTGACCCATACTTTGATTGTAATGTGGACAAGACGTTGTGTGAGTAAACTGTTTATTTTTTGCTAATTTCTTGAAACTGAGGTCCATTATCTGTAACCAACTCGTCTATATAGCCAAATCTACTGAACTGTTTCTTCAAATAGGCTATAACATTGGTTGAACTGAGATTGTCCTAATTCTCGACTTTAGGCCATTTGGAATAGTAATCTACAGTTAGCAAATAATGACAGCCATTCAGTTCAAATAAGTCAGCTCTCACCTTTGAAGATGGTCTATCTGGAATTTCACTGGATATCATTGGCTCTTTATGATTTGCTTTTTTATTGTTTCTAGCACATATTTCACACCTTTCCACAATGTGTTGTATTTCTTTCATCATGCCAACCCAGAAGATGAATTCTCGCGCTCTCATTTTACACGTCCAAATACCCTGATGTGTATTATGCACAACTTTCAGTATCTTTTTCCTGAGCTGTTTAGGGATGATAATTTTCAGTCTTTTATACAAAATTCCATCAACGCATGTAAGTTCATCGCGAAATGACCAGTACTCTCGAATGTTCCACTATACCTGATATTTCTTATCAGGCCACCCATTTTCGATATAGAATCTCAGACTGCATTACTACTGACCGTTTTAAGGCGGTGGTCCCGGTGTTAGTCTTACTCTTTGTTGCTTTGTGGTTTATTCTGCGAGGTGATTTGTTTTATGTCTTAACTTGTGTTATTTTGTTCTTGTGTTTTTCAGTCCTTTTAGCATTGCGATAACCTCGCTTGGGGGAGAAAGAGCTAGTCTTGGTGCTTTTCGTACGTTTGTTCGATTTGCGCTTGTTTGGTTTTGTCTGTTTCCTCTTCCTCTTGGTGTCTGGGAAGGGCTGCGGTTTGTGACTGTGGTACTCCCTGGACTTTTCTCTTACCTTTTTTTTCATCCTCTGCTGTTCTGCTTTTAAGTTCATTGTATTTCTGTGGAGATATAAGTAGATGAGCATTCAGGTGCAACTGATTAATGTTTGGTTTTGTCTGTTTCCTCTTCCTCTTGGTGTCTGGAAAGGGCTGCGGTTTGTGATTGTGGCACTCCCTGGACTTTTCTCTTACCCTTTTTTCATCCTCTGCTGTTCTGCTTTTAAGTTTATTGTATTTCTGTGGTGACATAGGTAATATATAATATGAGCTTAACTATACCTAACTTAGTGCCACAGAGGCCTTTCTGTTATTTAAACATCATCAGTGTGGCTAAACCCCAAAAGTTTGGAAATGAAACGTATGATGCGCATGTCTTGGCAAGCAGCAAGACATACAGAAAGCAAAATAAGCCTAAAAAGTGGATTCCAAACCCGCTAAGATACATGTCATTTTGACAAGTCAGTCTTAGTTTTAGAATTTTTTCGCATTTGTACTATAACAAAGATTTAGGTATAAAAATAGCTACTTAATTCAGTACTTAAGTACTGACGTTAACACCGCAGTATCAACCTCAGCCCTGAGGAACTGATACTGAGCTGTTGATATCCTCGGGGACGAACGAATCATACACCTGCAGAGATATCGACCCAGTGATTTGCCCAGTGATTCGACCCAGTGAGCTTAACTATACCTAATTTAGTGCCACAGAGGCCTTTCAGTTATTTAAACTTCATCAGTGTGGCTAAACCCTAAAAGTTTGGAAATGAAACGTATGATGCGCATGTCTTGGCAAGCAGAAAGACATACAGAAAGCAAAATAAGCCTAAAACGTGGATTCCAAACCCGCTAAGATACATGTCATTTTGACAAGTCAGTCTTAGTTTTAGAATTGTTTTGAATTTGTACTATAACAAAGATTTAGGTATAAAAATAGTTACTTAATTCAGTACTTAAGTACTGACGTTAACACCGCAGTATCAACCTCAGCACTGAGAAACTGATACTGAGCTGTTGATATCCTCGGGGACGAACGAATCATCCACCAGCAGAGATATCGACCCAGTGGTTTGCAATATGAGCTTAACTATACCTAATTTAGTGTCACAGAGGCTTTTCTGTGATTTAAACTTGATCAGTATGGCTAAACCGCAAAAGTCTGGAAATAAATGAGCATTCAGCTGCAACTGATTTATGTCAATGTCTGGAATACACTCTTCTGTTCCAGGCAAGTTCATTCTTGAGAGAATATCGGAAATGTACATTTTCTTACCAGGCATGTATTTCACTTTAAAGTCATATTTCTGCAACTGCATTAAGAATCTTGCAATACGAGCTGGTGTTTCTGAAATGGGCTTACGAAAGATATTTTTCAGTGGCTTGTGATCACTTTCGACTTCAAATTCTCGATCATACACGAAGTTGTGGAATTTTCACAGCCAAATACGGTCGCAAGAGTCTCTTTCTCTATCTGTGAATACTTGTGTTGGGTTGCATTCAACACTCACGACGCATACGCCATTGGCCTTCTATTCTATAACAACACCGCACCTAGCCCATATGAACTAGCGTCAAAGTTCAATGTGAGACTGTCATTTGAGTTATAAAACGCGAGAACTGCTGCTGCCGAGGCCATTTCATTAAGTCTGTTGAAGTTATCTTCTTGTGGCTTATCCCAGTGCCACTCCACCTTGTTCTCTAAGAGTTTTCTCAGTGGCGCTCTGATTTCTGACATGTGAAACAGGAATTTCTGTAAATAGGTGATGCAACCTAAGAATGTTTGTAGTTCCTTTCTTATCATGTGGACTATTCATTTCTTTGATAGCCCTTACTTTTCCCGGGTCCACTTTCAGACCATCTTTAGAGATCTTGTGTCCGATGTACTTCTTTCCTCAGCTGAAAGTTATATGGATTTAACTTCAGATTGTTCTGTTTTACTCTGTCCAGTACCTGTTTTAAGCGCTCATCATGCTGTTCCATGTTTACAGCCCATACCAATCTGTCATCGACTATGACATGGGTGCACTGTAACATCTTTGTCATGACATGCTGATATATCTCTGGTATCGACTTTATTCCGAATGGAGTGCGTAGAAATCGATATCTACCGAATGGAGTTTGAAACGTCGTTAACTTTGACAACTCCTCACCAAACTTCAAAGCCCAGAATCCAGTAGTGGCATCTAAAGTACTGGACACAGGCATTAGGCATCGCAGCCACTATTTCTTCGACGGTTTCCATTGGGAAGTGTTCGCGCAATATTGCATTATTGAGGTCTTTCGGGACAATGCATACGCGAACATTACCTGAGCTTTTCGTTACTTTGACAATAGAATTTACCCATTCAGTGGGCTCAGTTTGGCGTTTTATTACACCGTCTTTCCATTTGCTGTAATTCTTCGCGTACTTTCGACTTGAATGTGATTGGGACGCGTCGTGGGGTCTGCACGACAGGAGTCGCATCAGGGTCTATTTTGATCTGATAAGTTCCTGGGAGGCAACCTTAACCTTAAAAAACTTCTGGATAGTCTTTCTCAATACTACTGATCCGCTTCAGTAACCCTATCTCTTCACATGTTCCACCACTGAGCACGGACTGTGATTTTGTGTCCACTACATAGAATGTTACCCAATGTTCTGAGTCTTTATAATGAAGCGGTAAAGTTATCATGCCTTCAGGCTCTATCCTGTGACCAGAGTATGACCTAAGAGCTGTATCTGCCGTTTGCAGTGGTCTGTTTACTTTCAGTTTTTCACAATCTGAGACGGAGATAACATTGCATTTGGCCCCCCTGTGTATAACTGAAAATAAATGTGTTATAAATGGACAGTTTTTCAACAAATGAGTCAGATTTCTTCTTTCTATTTGAACAGTCTATGCCACCAACAAACCATGCATCAAAATAATAATCATCATCAGAGTTATCCATGTTTTGAAACCAATGGACTTTCCAGTCTTTCCGCGTTAAACACATTCTCGCAAAGTGGTCCTTGCGTTTACATTTTTTACATACTTTCCGTTTCTGTTGACCTGTGTGATTGTAACCGCTCCTCGTACAAGATTTGGGTTTTAGCTTAGCAAATTTAAAGTCTTGTTTATGTTTAACAGCCTGTGGTTCCGTTTTATGTGATTTAAAGAGCTTAGATTTCTTAAGTGCATTGATGTTAGGGTCCTCCTTTGATGTCATGTCACTTAATTGTTTTTGGTTTATCTAAAATGACAGCGCAGTCAATAGCATTTTCAAGACTGAGGTCTGAACCTTCACTCGATAGCTTTGATTTCATTGAAGAGTGTTTTGTACCACAAACAATACGGCCCCGTACCATTTCATCACCGTTCTCATACCTGCAATCTTTAATAAGGGTTTTCAGTTATGTGATAAATTGCTCAGCTGATTCAGTCTTAATGTGATCTACACTGGAATTTGTACCGTGTAAACACCTTGTTTGACTTGGGTTTTACATACTCTTCGTATTTACCACACATTGTTCCTGGTTCATTTTTCTGTTCATCTGTCAATTTCCAAGTCTGATACACATCTCTACCTTTCACCCCTATCCAGATCATTAGGTACACACATATTTTAGCATCTGTCTTCTCTTTCAGGGGACCTTTGAACATGAATTCACAATGGGTTTTACAACTTTGCCAGGCTGATGGCAAATCCCCAGACTCCCCAATTCATCACTGGATTACTGCCAGCTATTGTCTCCATGTTCAACTTTACTACGGCCCGAACTTAGATAAATGTTCAAAGTTTATGTTTCAGCGTCTTTCAATAACAGATGACATCGATTAACATCGATTCTGGCCGATAAAACACTTCTTGACACCATATAACATAACAATCGAAGCCTTGTCCAGAGCAAACTAAATTTCCTTATGAAGATTATCCAAGGAACATAAATCCTGTAGGCAATAACTGTACTTACTATAAGACGGTTTTATCCGGATATGGTACAACTACATGTGACAGCACCTAGTGAGACGTGTCTTTCTCGCATGTTAATATCTCCACGGACAGTGTGCTCCTTCTTTAAAATAAGAAGTAGACGATGTTACTTTCACATATTTTAATTTATAAGTTCAAGAATAAAAAGATAGACCATTTTAAATTTAAGAATTAAACACTGGACAATAATTTGCAATACTTAGAAAATGACTTGAGCAATATTAAAGGTGACAGGAAAATGATACAATCTGCTCCCAGCCTTTTTGGCACCACAGCAAACACTTTATTATTTATTTGAGGTGCACACTGTAAATATTGAAAATGAAGCCTGCTATGCACAGGATGAAATCAAATTAAATCTATGCAAAGCTAAAGATGTATAGTTTTCTTACTTCCTCATCATTACTTAAACATACCTATATAATTTTGACCCCCTTAAACCCCAATTTTTATATAGTAAAACTGGGGTTTACAGGGGTATACATTGTTTTTCTTATTTTTGCTCCAAAACATAGACATTTTTTAGCAGAAATATAAAAAAATCAGAGTGTTTTATCTGAAAATTTTCAGTTTTTGGAGGTGAAATTTTCTATATATTTAAATAGGCGTGTTTTCACGATGTGAAAATTTATGTTGTGGATACTTATTAGAAGCATCCCGACAAGGTGTTTCTAATTAGTACCAATTATATGTTTTCATGGAGCAATAAGAGAAATATAATAAACAAGTTCAAGGAAAAATACTACAATTACCCTAAATACTCAAAAAACCGAGACCTTTTTACTTTGCATATCCGAAAAGCCCATTTAAGCAAGCACCTGTTTAAAATATCACCATTTCAGGTCCCATAAAAGGAATTAAAGTGGAAATTTTAACTGTATTAAGCAAGCACCTGACTTAAGGGGGTCTTAATATACATGGTAGACTTGCGGCCACTGAGTAGAGAAACGATCATTCTTGTGCCTTCTGTTTTGCTTTTCTGCACACCAAGTCCCTTTTGAAAACAGGCCTACTCTACTTGGAAAGAATTTGCCCAAATTATTTGCTTTTAGAGTAGACCCCTTTGCAGACACCGTTTCATAAGGGAAACCAAAATATCTCCCCTGAAAGTGTATCCATTTCCATGAAAAAATAAATGTAAGCGTTGCAAGTGAAGCTTGATTAACGCAGGTTTGAATCACTTGCTGATGTGTTTCAACAGTGCTGGTAGAATGGCAAACAGTGCACATACAGAACATGTCTTTTCTTAACTGAGCTATTTCTGTCCAACATTTACCACAGCTACGGTAAGAAAACATATCACTATCAATATCACTTTATTTAGCACAACTATTGTAAGAAAAAAATACCACGATCAATATCACAAAATTTTGTTATCTGTTAACTACTGCCTGAGGCTGAAAGGAAACATATCAAACATCTTGCAACGAAAAATATGTCAATTAATGCAGCATGGGCATCTGCTCAATTTCAATCAGGTCTTTGCATATTGGAACACTCTACTAACATCCATTGATTTTCTAAATAAACAGCAAAGGTCCTGAACATCTTGGGCTTTTGTTTCCAAAGAAAACAAATTTGCACCTGATGCGGTGCTATTACTACTGTCTGTCAAAGAAGATGTATATTATATGTAAGACCCTCTGAATGGAAACCAAATGACATGTGACTAGCTTAGACCCAAATCCACCTGACCATGCAGACTGCTCAGTGTCTATGCTGTTCCCTAGTAAGACTGATCAGGGCCTATGATGTTCCCTAATAGAATTTTTCAGTTCCATAATTATGTTTTACAGTTCCATCAATGTAGACTCTGACCAGAGTGCATGGATATGCAGGCACACCTGTGTGTATGCTGGCTGTATATGTTTTAAGGGGGAGATTCAGTACAATAGTCCAAACTGGACAGTTGTAACAAATGGGTTTGGATATATGTATAAAATCAAATTGTTGGACAAATTATGTTATTTCAACATAAAGTTCATAATTCAATCATCATATACAACTGAAAAGATATTTGAAGGCGTAAATGTGCTGTTGAAGCCTTTAAAAAAGTGGCAATTTATTTTGCAGATTTCTTGATCTGTGATGAATAAATTTCATTGAAATTATTTTTTTCTATCTTGAAACATCTTCCCTCTAGGGAAAAGGTATTTTGATTTCATCATTCTCAGCACAGAACTAAAGATATTTTTTTAACAAAGGCACCTAAACTGCCCAAATTAAATATCACCCATTATTTACATCATTACACACCAAAAGTAGTTCTCTACAGTACATGTGCAGCACTAAAAATAGCCCACAACAATGTATGGAGAGATAAACTTGTCTTTAGTGATGTAAAAAATATCTATAGTATTTATTTTCCACTTGAATGAATATAACTGTGTAGCATACTACTTCAAAAAAAAGAAAGGTACAGTAATTAAAAATTGTAGCATTATGTGTTTAAGTTTCATAATTTATTCAAAACCAATTTAATCCCTTGTAGAAAGAAACACTTGTAAAATCAAGAAAATACATATGAATATGACCTAACATGGAACACATATGGACCATCACTTAGCAAAACCAACAATGTGGTTGGTCTGTGCGCCATCAAAGACTCAGATCAGCCTGGGCATCCACACAGTCTGCCAGAATGTTCGGTGTACGCTTAATAGTAGTTAAGGATCGTAACTTAACTACATGTTATCACTACTGAGGTAACAGTTCATGAAGTTATGATGTGATTAAATTTGAACTTGGGCAAAGCTTTCACGTGCACCAAGCAAAGATTGAACAGCTAAGGCATTATGAAAGCACACCTATTGAATATAATGGAATTTTTATGGCTGTAAAAATTACAATTTGAGATGAAAATAAAGACATTTTCTTATTTTTCCTCAAAGCATAGCTTTTGTGTACTCATTAGAACTACATTATTGAGTTTCCAACAAGTAGCCACAATATATATTTTAGAGCAGTAATAAGAAAAATATCTTTTTTAACTGAAAAAAAAATGCATATGAATTGAAGAAGTTATGCTGCTGATATTTTTAGGTCCAAATTTAGGTCATCCGCGCTTTTATTCCTGGCCTTCTTATATCCTTTCGACGGCGGTAGCGTATTTATGCGTAATTGCTGTCAAACACTTTTTGGACGACCCTCACGGCGAGATTAATACAAGCAATCTTCCAGTTCCAGTATCATTTAATACGGCAGTATGCGGGGTGATAATAGTATCAACATGAGCTCTCCAGCAGGTAAAGAAAGAGTGCGAAAGGCTTCCGAAATAAGAAAAAATTCGTCAAATTTTCGAACAAAAAATGTTCGGTTTACCGTTGTACCTTTGTAACGCAGTCCCGTCAACACCAATCAAGCGCGGCTCAAATGGCCCAGCATACGAAATGCGCAAGAAAATGCAAAAGAAAATGGAGAGAAAGAGAGAGAGAAAGGAGGAAAAAAATGCGGGATCAAATCGCAAAAGTTGGAGTTTACTTTTCTACTTTCCAAAAAGCTGGAGTCAGAGATAAAAAGTTGGAGTAAAATACTCCAAATTCGGAGTTAAACGTTTGTGTTAGTTTCATGAAGACCCTGATGAAACTCGGGATTTATGGTTATGACCGTACAAGGTAACTCTTTGATAAATACCGTGATCAACATCCCTGAAGTTATCCGAGCTTTTATCCCTGACCTACACATATGTAAGTTTCAGGAAGAGCCCATCAAAACTGTAGGACTTATGGTGATGACAAGGTCAGAAACAGGCATTTTCAGCAGTCAAGATAGTTTGACATCGCCAGTTTTCGAAACATCGTAGCTTTTATCCCTGACCTACATATACCTAAGTTTCAAGAGGATCTGGTCAAAACTTAGGCAAAAACGCTGTAACCCGACCGAACCCGTCTAAAACCCCTACCCACTCGAAACTAAAACCAGAGGACCATTCGTCCTGAAACGCTCACGACTGCTGAAGAAATGTTAAAATTTAGCCTCAGGGCTGGGCCACACAATCCCTATGGGCAAAATTTTAATGTCAGTGGATACCTTTTGTCATTGTGACTCACTGCTGCAAGTTAAACAGTATCTCTTTGAACTGTTATTATATATATATATATATATATATATATATATATATATATATATATATATATATATATATATATATATATATATATGACCCCCTTAAACCCCACTTATATAGCAAAACTGGGGTTTACAGGGGTATACACTATTTTTCTTATTTCTGCTCAAAACATAGATTGTGGGTACTCGTTAGAACCGCCTCGCCGAGGCGGTTCTAACGAGTACCCACAATCTATGTTTTTGAGCAGAAATATGAAAAATATCAGAATTTTTTATCTGAAAATTTTCAGTTTTTGGTGGGGAAATGTTCAATATATTTGAATAGACGTGTTTTCGTATATATATATATATATATATATATATATATATATATATATATATATATATATATATATATATATATATATATATATATATATATATATTTTCATTATTTTATGTAAGTGTATATTCCCAGGGCAGGACACATAACCCACTGGGGGCAGACTTTTGATGTCAACAGATACCCTCTGTCATTGTGGCTTACTGATGCAAGTTTCAGTTTTTTGTTGTTGTTTTTTCTTTAAACTGTGATTTTCTACATTCTTTTCATTATTTTTATACATGAATATAGCACAAGAGCATGGGCACATAACCCCTGGGACCAGAATTTTAATGTCAATAGACACCCTCTGTCTAGTATCAATATATCACCACAAGAATACCGATTTGTTTTTGCGAAATTATTAAAATTCTAACGCGATAACTTATTTTGTTGCAAATGAAAATAAATATTGAATACCTCCGCTTCTTCTGTTGTTGCGCAGTATAATCCACATGTGTAAATATTAAACAGAACATTCCTTGGAAAACCAGAAATAAACCACCAATTTAATCGCTGTTTACTATTGATCTTTGACCTGTACAGGCCAAAAGGTTGCGTCATAAAACTACTTATATGGATCATATAATGTATGAGCAGAAAGTCAATACATTAACGAATAATTAGGAGAAAATTACCAAAACAATTCTGTGGACATGAAATGTTCTCCGTATCTTTTCAGTATTTTTTGGCAAAGTCAAGGTCACTCCTGGTTCCCGTCCCGATTTGAAAAACCGGTTCGGACACTTTGTCAGCCAAAAAATCTATTTATAGAAATGCACGATCGTCTTTAAAAATCGATTTCCTTCTTACAGTAGGCTCACGAAAGCGTAGATCTTGACCTACTTGGGCCTAAAATAATAGATGTGTTTCTACTAACCCGACTGCTCCTGTTTTTGACAGCAGACTCGGCGTTTTGATATGGCTTTTGTAACATATTGAAGCTTGAAGGGTATCGGGAATCGTAAATTAAACTGTAAGGGCAAGTCAATGTGAATAGACCACTTTCACATTGTTGTGCGCATGCGCCAAACTGTCCAGGTAAGTCTCGAATCGGCGTTATCTCAGCGAGATTACAATCGAGGGGACAATCTTCAATACGCTGCATATCAGAATAGAGGTCCTGGGATATTATAGATGAAAACGTATCAATTATATCTCGGACACATTATAGATCTATACTGTGTCCGAGATTATATAGATGAAAACCTATTAATTAAAAACAACTAAATAAAAAATGAAATCGTCTTCCTCGTAGGTGTGTCATAGGTCGGGTTTTGCACAATAAAATAAAATTTAAGAAATGTGTTAATGTCTTCGTTTTATTTTATTAGGTTAACTACGGATATTTCCCCAGATTCAACTCCTTCCCTTTACAGATCTCATCTCCCGCCCTCACAAATAGTCATAATACTAATACAGCATGTACCGTTATGTACTAACCGGATCACCTTTTATGCATGTTTTAATGCATAGATCAGCGCATTCGCCATGTAGACATACACCAGTAAAGTTGGTACTTTGCTATGTTTGCTGTTTGATAGTAAATGTATTCTATATATATTTACAGGTATGTCTGTTTTAAGTGTTTATTAATTAGATAGAAATAGTATTTGGAAAGGAGTTAGTAAGTTTTGTAGTTTAAATGTATTTTGAATTGAAAATGCAAGACGGTCCATTTGATCTTATTTCATAAATCCGAACTCAGTTTTCATAAATATCTTATTTCATAAATATCATATATGTTTTCATCTAGTCATTTCTTACATCCAGTATTGTTTCATGTATGAATCATATTCATTATTGTAATTGCATGTTTTAATGCATAGATCAGTGCATTTGCCATGTAGACATACACCAGTAAAGTTGGTACTTTACTATGTTTGCTGTTTGATAGTAAATGTATTCTATATATATTTACAGATGTACCAGTGATCATCATCAACATCACCAGCATTAAAATCATCATTATCATCTAGTTATGTCTTGTGTGTGTTTGTTGTCCTGATAGAACCCCCATCCGGTGACAGGTGTAAAAATTTATTTTATTGCTTCTGGAAAGTAGTATTTGCGTAGAGCTAGAGACTTGAAATAACACAAAGATTTCGTATACCGCAAGCAGTACATCCGTGTTCATGCATGTCACTTTCATTTATTTCCACTTAAAAACAAAGTTCCTTTCAAATAAATAAATAAATAAATTCAAGACATCAGATTTTTTTCACTAAAATACTAACAAAGACCATCAACTGAAATGTGATTCATATTTTATACCCGAAATATAATACTAAGAACTATAGACAGATACGATCGTCTTACAACCAGAGTTTTTCGCTATTATATTATAATCATTGTGGAATAACTTCCATCTGTATCAGAATTTAATGTTTTGTTTAATTTGGTCTTTTTCACGGCTTCTACCTTATTTCAGACATTGTCCTAAATTGTTGTCATACAATCATTTCAGTCATGCGCACCCAGCGAAGACTCAGATCAGCCTAATCATCCGTTCTCAATATCAATCCGGTCAATAATCGCTGTTCGCAAGGAAACAGAAAAAAACGTTTTGGGTAATAGTCATCCGAAATTCTGATCAGGCTGGACCAAGCTGATCCGAGTCATCGCTAGTCACACATATCAGTTTGCTGGTATAATCATGCGGCACCTCAAAGCCGCCGGGTTTGCTTTGAAAAGCAATAAACTGCCGTCTTAGCAGAAAGGGGCCCGTCTATTAGGGCATGTACCTCTCAATCGGCAGGCGTTCCATTAGTTTATTTAGGTGCTAAATCATCCATTTAATCAAAGGTTAGTGTCATAATTTGCCGAAAATGGATTTTTCCACTTTTGGCACGCGCTCTTGATTATAGAGGTTAAGTAATGTTTTGTTTATTATCAAAACATATGAGAAATATGACACGTGGAATTATTATTAATCCGTGAAATATTATTTGTTTATGGCAAATTTATCTATTTATTTATTTAAGTATAGTCTGCACTTCTTTACGAATAATAAGATGATTCGCAAAATATCTAAGACAAAAAAGTGGCCGGGTAGGCTTATAGTGTTTTATTACTGATCATTACTCTTACTGCCCTGAGAAACTTATGGAAATCAGTTTCAAGGTGCAAAACTTATTCACCGGTATGATCCACTTTTTTTATAATTGATATTCAGTAAATAAGAAAATACTTCAAAACGTCAAAAGGCCAATTTAAACGACTTTAATTCATCGTAAACTATTTAATCAGTGTATCAGATCGGCTACTTGCCCCATCGTTTGATTACATATACTTTATCGATTTTTCAATTGAAGAGCACACGGTAAGGGAGATAACAATGTGAAAGAGGTCTATTTGTCACAACGGTTGTTGCAAACTCTCGCTTCATCATATTTTTTTTTACACAAGTTTGCCATTTGAGGTGTTAATATTGATTGTAAAAATAAAATAAAAAAAAATAAAAAAATGGCGGCCACCACCGAGGCCACCACATGGTTAAGCAGTCTACATACAGGTACTCTGCACTCGGCGCCTGCTTTCATCTGCTCATCTTTTTTAGGGCTGTCTACTTTGCTTCTTTCGGTAGGAGTAAATAGTCTTGCAATAGTCGTTTCGCCCACTGCCCGCCCCGCCCCCACATCAGTTATGAAAAACTGATGGATCTTGGGAGTGTTACTTACTGCAAGGTTTCACAACGTTATTCACGTCGCCCTCAGCCATGCTCCATAAGTGGCATAAAATTTAGTCTACGTTTATTTTAAACACCTCACTGTAAATGAATATTCACAGAGACCAACAATTCCGTATCCATATTAAAAGTCGAGAACAAGACAAAAGTCGAACTTGGGAACTGCGCGCAAGTAAATAGTTTCCGTTTAGATTTTCGTTCTGTCCCCAGGTTTTTCAATAGACTGTTTCGAAAAGAACAAAGAATAAACCCACTATACTGGTACATTGCATACTAATATCTACATTAGTTACTTGAAAATATGCTGTCAAAACAATAGGTTTTGGCATATTGTGTAGTAATGACAGTGCACATTGTCACTTTTTTTAACGACAGTTACAAGGTTTGAGAACGGTGATTTGTAAACAGATATAAAGGTGCACAAAAATGTGAGAATAAAACATTTGTTAAGTATTTTCAAACTAATCAAACATATTATTTTATCAGATGCAAGTGTCATGGAAGAAGTATACATGTAACTTCTCGCCGATCATTCAGCACGTAATGGAGATACGATCATCTTAAATTTGTGTAAAGTATCACTTTTCCAAAGTCGCCATTGAGGTTTAGACGGTTCTCTTCCAACACACCACGTAAACAAAAAGATTTTTTTCGTGTTTTGCAATATTTTTTTTTACAAACTAACGTGCCCTTTCCCTCACATTTATTGTGTATAGTATAAAACCGTTTTTGTTATATCTAAACACTGCGTTCTTGAAACGGAATTTGCAAAATAAAAACGGCAAAAAAAAAAAAAGAACCGGTTCATTTACGTCCCGTTTATAGAACAGTTTCAACCCTCTACATTTCCTTATATAGTCGAAATTACAGGCATGCCATTTTTAAAAATAGATATATATCAAAATATTCTTATCTGCTTCACCTAGTATGTAAAACCAGTAATTTATGATTTTATAAAAAGTATGTTCATCATTACCAATATGGCTGGCCATTTATCCTTAAGGTCATTTTCTATTCTGAGAGGCTCATCTACAATTGCTTTTGAAATTTGAACAAAGGAAAATAAATGTTAATACAAAAACAAGAGGACCATGATGGTCCTAAATCGCTCACCTGAGCAAACAGATTTGCATGCTTTCTATTGAAGTTTCACCCAAGTTCACTGCTTTAAGAATTTTGTATAAATTTTATGTTCAAGAGTGACATGATGAACCTATCAAGTGGAGTAGCAATGCGTATATGGCAAGCAGTGCCACATTTCTTTTAATCTGATCTTCAAAATTTCTATAAATATAGGGAAAATAAGTCCCGCCCCATGGGGGCGATGTTTTTTGACGCATCATGATGGCTTGAACAAGCTCGGTAGAGGGCCATCAAAGAAACAGTTCTGCTAAATTATATTGGAATCTGTCCAGTGGTTTCTGACAAGAAGATTTTTAAAGTATTGTATATAGGGAAAATAAGCCTCGCCTCTGGTGGCCATGTTTTTATAATGGAACATTGCTGCCATATTGTATTGAAATCGGTCCAGCAGTTTTTGACAAGAATTTTTTAAAGTTTTCTATGTAGATTTATAGGGAAAATAAGCCGTGTCCCCAGGCGGCCATGTTTTTTAACGAATTATCATGGCATGAATAATCTTGGTAAAGGGTCACCAAAGGAACATTCCTGCCAAGTTGTATTGAAATCTGTCCAGTGGTATCTGACAAGAAAATCAGCCCCGCTCCCTAGCAGCCATGTTTTTGATGAATCATGAAAGCTTGAAGAATCTTGATAGAGGGCCACCAAAGAAACATTCCTGCTAAGTAATACTGAAATCCAACCAGTGGTTTCTGAAAAGAAGATTTCTAAAGTTTTCTATAAAGATATATAGGGAAAATAAGCCCCACACCTAGCGGCCATGTTTTTTGACTCATGATGGCCTGAACACTCTTGGAAGAGGGTCATCAAGGAAACATTTCTGCCGAGTTAAATTGAAATCAGTCCCGCAGTTTCTGATAAGAAGATTTTTAAAGTTTTCTATATAGATATATATGGTAAATAAGCCCCGCCCCCTGGCGGCCATGTTTTTTGACGAATCATGATGGCTTGAACAAACTTGGTAGAGGATCACCAAAGAAACATGCCTACCACGTAATACTGAAACTGATCCAGTGGTTTCTAACAAGTATCAATCCTGTGAAATTTTGTTAAAATTGGCTTAGTGATTTAGGAGGAGATGTTGCTTAAAGAAATTTGGACAGACGGACGATGATGACGATCAACAGTGAGTGATCACAATAGCTTACCTTGAGCCTTCAGCTGAGGTGAGCTAAAAATAGGATGGCATTTTTCTTTAATTCCTGTTTAAGGTGACAGAAGATACCTCTCTACGGAGGTAAGAATTAGCACCCAAATGGGAGGAAGGGGGTGCGGGTGTGAGAGGAGGGCAAAGTCTTTCCTTTTAGGTTAAGAATTTGCACCCAGAAGGAAGGGCAAAGTCCATCCTTTAAGGTAAGAATTTGCACCCAGAGGAGGCAAAGCTTTCTTTCAGAGTCGCCCCAAATTAGAAATAAGATTATCAAGAGTCCCTTCCCTAACATAAGAAGTAAACATGGTCTTTATGAAACAACTGGATGAACAAGAAAATCATTTGTAAGGCTGTAGAGGGACTTGCTTTTATAATGGAAGCCATTTAGCTGTATATGACACTTTTTTTAACAAAATAATATTGCTATTCTATTATTTCTCCTTGGAAACATACTCTGTGAGTACACACTGGAGTGGGCACAATGTATGTTTACTGAAAAAAAAAACACACTATTTGGCTACTTCTAGTAACTAGAGCTATGGAGTGAGATGTCTTGCACGTCTGTATCAGTTACAGGTAAATATGCTCTTCAGACAAATATTTTCTACTTCTCGATGAAAACATGTACTAACTTCAGTAGAACAAGACAAATCTAGAGAAGTTTAGACATTTTTGTCTGTGGATAAGTTTTATTTTAGATTTGGTTTCATGGCTCATATCATGTTTTAAGGTCATGTTAACCCAGTCATTTAGTCTAGTCACATTTTACCTGGGCAAACTTAGCCCTCTAAGCAATTAACCAGTACTTTGAGCACAAACTTTTGCCAGTAAGTGACAACTGTTCTTCTGGTATCAGCCGAAGAGGGATAGTGACAATTCTCCACCAAAATAAAGTGGCTGAGCTGGTATTCGAAATTGCAAAAAAAAAAGTAAAGGAAAGTCCAGGGAGTGCCACAATTACAAGCCGCAGCCTATCCCAGATACCAAGAGGAAGAAGAAACAGAAAAAACCAAATATGCGCAAATCGAACAAACGTACGAAAAGCACTAAGCTTAGCTCTCTCTTCCCCAAGCAAGGTAATCGCAATGCTAAAAGGACTGAAAAACACAAGAACAAAATAACACAAGGCAATAAAACAAATCGCCTCGTAGAATGAACCACAAGCAACAAAGAGTAAGACTAACACCCAGTCCACCGCCTTAGAACGGTCAGTAGAATAAACCACCGGGGGGTTTAAAGCACTTTTACAGCTAGCCAAAGTCACCCTGGGTCCCGATGCTACTCTCAATATAAAATTACATAAAAATTCGGTTCGCATAAAGGCTCCCAAAGCATCAGAGCAAAAACATAAAAATCAAATTAATCACTATGATAAACAAAGACGAGTACTCATGGCTAATTCTACTGTGTGCCACAGTAAATGAAAACCAATAGTTGAACCACGGCGGACCAAGCCAAAGACATATCGTCAAGTCCCAACCCACTGGTTAAAGTTTTACGAAGAGGCCGGCATTGAGTCTGAGACCCGAACCGCCGTCGTGCAATTAAAGAGTAAAGCATGGCCATCAACAATGATTGGTTGATAACTAGGCATGCAGTCTGCCACATAATATCCAGGCTATAGCCAATTTTTTACAACGGTTAATTAGTTTTCTGAATTGCTCCGAAAAGTTAGATTTTCCCACAATTTTTCTAAACCTGTACACCTAGTACCGTAAAATTCTAGTTCCGATATACCTTGTTGCAGAAATGTTTTCAGACCGACGTTATATTTTTCTGCCAAGGCACTGTGTCTGCGATAAAATTTCGAAAACGCCTTACGAAGTTTAAAATAACGATAGCCCTGCCTAAGAATTTTGTCAGAAAGGGATTACGGCAGTTAAAGTGACTAAGATTTGAACTAGCTCTGGCGAATCTAATAAGTTGAGATTTGTATACCCCATATGAGGTACGCCGAGGGACCGGCAGTCAGATGGGCTACAAATTGTCCTATGGGGCTTGGCCTATAGAAAAATACAATCCAATAGTTTCTGTCCAGAAGATTATCTTTCCTGGAGGCTGGCTATATAAAGTAACAAGAGGACCATGACGGTCCTATATCGCTCACCTGAGCAAACAGATTTGCATACTTACTATTGGAGTGTCACCCAAGTTCACTGCTTTAAGATTTTTGTGTAAATTTTATTTTTCAAGAGTGACATGATGGATTATAAAAATTCTCATCATGGCGGACAGGTAAGCGCGAAAGTTTATATTGAGCGTTAATGGAAAACTTTTTTGTTTGATCTTTAATGTCAAATTTTCTATAAATGTTATCATTCCTGTGCAAACGGTTCTGTAATTTTCATTATCTTAGCTTTAAGATGATGTAAATTACAAACTTCTATCTTGAATGAAAAATGGTCTGTTTTGAGGAAAAATAGAAGCACCATCAAAATGTAATAATTACAATTAGTAAATTAAGAAATTTTATGGCGATTTCAATCGCTTTCATACTAATTATCTTTAAAAGCGAATCCAATAGTTTTCCTGTGCAAATGGTTTCATATACAAATGTATTTGACCTTTCTAACGGTATAAATTTTTATTTTAAAATAATGAGATTAAAATGGTCTTTTTTAATGATTCCTGTACAAGGTATTAAATCTGTTTACCCTGTCGGGTCATTTCGGGATTTTCCGCCATTTTCACGAAGTATTACGGAGAATGTCACAATTTACAGGTGAGGTATTGAGAATTTGACACATGCTGTTTGTACGGGATAAAAGATTTAAGTTTTAATGACTAAAACGATTTTATTTTTCAATTCAGAGACCTTAATCTCTGATATGAAATAATTTCATCATAAGTTTTAAAGTTATGATTTAAGTGTGAAACGGTTTATGTTTCATTTCTGTTCTTTGTGTAGCGACATATCAGCAAACAAATCCTTATGATCAAATAAAAATCATTATTATTTTTATTATTTATTTATTTTGACTGTGATTAAGAATGTTATATAATTTTCGGTGATTCTTTTTAAAGTTTAACGGTATAATTAAAAAGGTATTGGCCGCTCAGTCCATAATTACAATGACGAAATTAATTAGCCACTATTCTTGAAATGATATGAAAGCAAATATTTTAAACTGAAATTATGAAAGGTAATTCAGATTGTTAAATAAAGGTACTTACATACCATAAGCTGTGGACTAAAATCTGTGAGATAAGGCACAATTTTAAGGGAGATTTGACAAAATTCTGTGAGATTTTCTTAAACATCACTTAGGAGCTCCCCCAATATAGTCTAAAGTCTTTTTTCATGTAAGAAGCTTGTGAAAACCACAACAGTATGTGATTTATGTTTGCTTCTTCATTAAATCTGTTGTAAAATCTGTAGAGCCGCGTGGTCTGGTCAGAGTTTACGTCATACACATGAGTAATTTGGAAACTCCGAATTATCTTGATACGGGGCTGGTCTGAAACTTCGCTAGATGCGCGGGTTTTGTCGTGCTGGTTATGTGGCGTTACGTTGTGACGTTGTATCGTGATTTAGCGCGACAGCGAATGGGCGTCAGATGCTCAGTATGGTTGGGGGTGGACTCTACTGAGCGGGGCTGATGCAACGTTGATTCGACGTCGGTTTGACGTTGTATGTCTGCTGTGGGGATAAGACACTATTGAAAAGTGGCTGTGTATTGTAGCTTGTTTTCTCTCTTAGCTGAGCGGCTAAGAGCCAAGATTGTGCTATTCCGGATACAAGCATGAAACTTTCCACAGTTGTTAAGGTTGCTAAGCCAATGATTTTCTGATATAGAACCACCTTGACAAATTTCCTCTGCGCATGCGCGAAGTAAAATTCACTTCCGGTGTATAGAATTTGCACCAAATTTGAGTAAACTGGTAAATACTTGCAACTAGTGTCAATAAATTTGACTCAAAGGGTGCATTATGCCTTCATATACCTTATTC
The DNA here is from genome assembly GCA_964016985.1 of Anodontia alba. NCBI lineage: Eukaryota > Metazoa > Mollusca > Bivalvia > Lucinida > Lucinidae > Anodontia > Anodontia alba. The sequence goes on along the minus strand of OZ024821.1, from coordinate 57,372,830 downwards.
CCTGACAATAATGGATAGTTCTGCGCATGCGCAAAAACCTACTTCCGGTTGAGTGTATAATTTTTCCTACGTTTTACTGATCAATGGGACAAATGCGTGCCTTCTTTTAAACAGATATACATGTTTTACATGATGCCCATCCTTACAGCTTTACGAGTTACAGTAGATGGAAAATGGAAACAGGACACTGACTAACAATGCGCAAAACATTACATTTCAATCACCAATGGTTTCATCAACTTTTGCACCTAAACTCGCGACTTTGAACTTCCTAATGTCTAAGAATATCTGATTTGATCATTTCATAAAATTGTGCCTGTTATATTTTTGGAGATCATTTACAACACGAATAAACACACACTTAGTTTGGTCCCCCGACGTTTTTGGGTTGCGCATGCGCAGAAAAAAAGTACATGAAACTTCTGAAATTTATTTTGCGCTTCAGAAACTGTTTTTTATTTTGTGCTTAGATAGACATAGCCACAGAAAGGCAAAGACCTAATGGCAGTTACCTTAACTATCACAGCCACCGTCACAGGCACAAAGAGCCGTGCATTGCAGGGCTGCTTTGTTGCACTTACAACGCTTAGTTTTGCAACCCTGGAGACAGCCACACCTTACTAATTCAAGTGAAGTTAATGATGCCTGTGGAATTGTGGTCCATAGTGGACAAAACAATCCAGTTTCCTGTTTCATCCAACCCCATTCATCTGGACTTGGTAATGCTGGAGAGAGATTCAGCACTTGTCCCCAGATATGGCCTCCCTGATACGCTGCGCTCAGAATATGTTGGTGCAATGCTGCTTGCGTAGGAGGAAGCCTTTCCATTGATCGACCCTTCTTTGTAAATAATTGCTTTCTAGCAAAGTCAATATTTGTGCAAGTACTTGTTCCGTCATACAGTAGTATGACGAAACGTTCAATGCTTGATAAACAAGCTGTAGATGGCCTTTCTGGGGCTTTGCATAGTTGCTCAAAGCTTTCTGATACCCCAGGGAAGCTTACCCAAGTTTCCCAAGCACTCCGTTTACCATGGCCAAGGAAGGAAGAGGTCGTGTCACAGCCTGTTAGCGCATGGAAGAATGGAAGACATTTAGATTTCCTTCTTCCTATCGCTTGTGCCACTAAATGAGATGCAATGTATTTTCGATGTTTTCCAACACCAAAGTCAAGCTAAAGTTCATCTATTCCAAGTTGTTCAAAGACAGACACAGCTAGCACTACAACATCTGTATCAACAGTGCGAACAATCATTTTCTTATGCTCTCTGCTCGCTGCATCTGCAGCATGAACAAACATCCTTGTGTCTGCCTCTTCATGCAAACATGGAGCAAGCGATGTTGTATCTCGAACTGGAGAAACTAACACTTCGATACCGTCTGTGACCACGATCACCTTGTTTGAATCGGACGCCCAAGCAGAAGAAACCTGTGAGAGATAGTGGAATAATTCTTCTTTATTGTCATCAACGCGCAAGAAATCTTGCCAGTTCTTTGGAACGGCTGTTGACGGGGTAACCCTCCGACGGATCCCTTTTCCACGCTTCTCTCGTGTTGAGGACTTCAAACTGTCAACTTTATGTGTGTCCCAGACGATATCTACATTTAACTGCATTTAGTTGCGACATGATATATGGTTTGAAAATATCTTGGGCGTACTGTTCAAATGTGGTAACTCCAATAGGTTTGAGCATCTGAACAATTGCGGCCCCATCTAAAATGATTGCACTTATTTCCTGAGGAGATTCTGTCACAAAAGGAACAAGTGTCTCAAAACAGACAAGTAAATCTGATTTTGCAGAGAATCGTAATTTTCCAGAGTCAGACAAAGACGGTGGAAAGGCTTGGTTCTCGTGTTTGAAGAATTCATCAACATCACCACCTCTATGCTGACATCCGATGTATAGTTTGGAAAATAGAGCAGTGTCATTCTTGGCAAGGGCAAGCTCAGTTTTGCCTTCCGGTTGCGCCTTCTTATCCTGACTGTTAAATAGTACCAACTTATTTCTCGGTATACTGTCATACAGTGGCGTCGTTCTGTGAAAGAGCCTCTCCTCAACAAATGTATCAAACTGCTCCTGACCGATTCGTTTGATTTCATCTACAGTTTTCCGCATGGCTAAGTCAGCAATATCTTTCGTGTCAAGAGATATTATATCACTACTTGCTTCCAGAAATGGATTACCAGATTCTTTGAAGTAGGATACCAAAGCAGTCACTTGTTCAAAGAATGTTATCTGAACGGCTCCCTGTTGTTCATGGTGACGTGTTTCATCGACATCTTCGGTCGTTAGCTGGTCTTCAAATTCAGCAATTATTCTTGTGATCTCTGGACCCGCCAGCATCCATCGACGGAGTGCACTGGGATTTTCTGTTAAACCCACAGCTCCTCCATCCCCCTTAACATACGCGTTGTTTTGTTCATGTGCGTGATCTATCGCGATTGCGGAAAAGAATCTCTGACTTTTCTGAATCGTAAACTTGCCAGCCTTAAACTCGTTTGCTATTTCTGGATGTTTTGATTCAAGACCAATCATATCCCGTATATGAACTGGTAAATACCTTGCATAATTGGTGTGATCCAATGCTGACAGCCAAGGTGCAAGCTGTGTCAGTGAGTCGATGTATAGACCGAAATCGGACGTCCGGAGAGATCTGACGAAAATCAAGATGGTGAGTATCAATTCGAGAGTGAGACTCCAGTATTTAAACTGTGGGATAGCCTGTTGCTGCTGCAAACACCAGCCATCAAAGTCTAACATGTCATCGGGGCTGGCTGCAGTCTTGTACTCTTCATATGCATGTTTTTGTAAAATAAACAATGCAGCGGCTGTTACCTGATGAGCATGCCTAGTCCTAGTTATTTGGCTGGCTTTAAGGAAAGAATCTGCCATACCAACTTTAGCAACCCCTGCTTGTACAAGACAATCTGTCCAACCACTGCCATCCAGCCATCCACCGAGAGCTTTGAAAGCTGCCATCTCGATATGAAGACCTCCTAACATCACCAGAAATTGGTCTTCACCAAATTGCTCTGGCCAGTTCCATTGTACTTGTTGGCAATGGCATAGAGGGGTTGATCAAAGGTAACAACTGGAATTTTGCCGGGGTTGAGAAATTGGACTGCCTTTCTAACAACACTCATTGAGTGCCTTATCATTGCAGGAGAGTGAGCTTGTTCCTTGAACAAGGGGAGCATAGCTCCAAGAGAAATACTTTGAGACAGTTCATTATGTAAACTGGCATTGTAAGCTGCCCAAGATATGTATTCATCCTTTTGTACGTCGCCCTGCGTCAGTTTTTCGAAAACATATTCCAGCCAGCGTTTTTCGCATTGAAAGGCATTTGGTAAAGACATACCGTTTCCTATAAGATCGCCATTTTGGGGCGGTACCACGGGAGTAGATGATGGGAATCAAAGGCGGTACAGTTGTGTACGATTCTTGTAATGTGTTAATGGCCTTGCTGGTTGAGGATGTTTCAATGACTACGACATCACGAGATTGGCCCTCATTTTCAGCTGTTGGGTGCTGAAACATTGATATGCCAGTTCCATGAAACGAGTCTGTGGCTGTTGTTGAACTCGGATTATGGTCTATATTGTCAACAGCCGCTGTTGTGAAGAGGTTTGTTCTGAGTTTCGGTGGGCATACAACTTGCTCCTACTCAAAACGTCTACAAACACTATTTGCAAGGTCTGCAGACAACCGAAGTACTCTATCATATGAAATACACAGACCAAGGTGAGAGAGTTTGTCGACAAGGTCTTTTTTTCGTGTATGTGCATGCAAAAGCAGGCCAAGGTAAATAGAAAGGGGCGTTTCGGAGGATCGCGTATGGCGTTCATGTGTCTGTTTTCGTTTTCGTTTTATTGTGTTGAAAGCAATAAGCTGTGATATGGCAAGCGCATTGTTTGATTGAGCGTTCTGATCTTTGATATTCGGACCTTCATGTATCATGCGCACTAAGCCTAACAAAGACACGGGAACAGAAGATGTTTGACAGTCATCATCAAAACTACCACTGAATTCATCTGTGAAAGACCTTAAATCAAACAAATCCTTGCTGCTTTTGCCAGAACCACAGCATCATTATCGTAATCCATATCGCATGCAGCACTCAACACATGTCCTATGTCGGATTCAAATGCTAACACAACCTGTTTTCCTTGTGGATGAGCTTTTAGATCAGGAATGCTGGCTAAGATTCTCTCTTTAAGTTTGGTAGAATGCACTCGTTTTTCTACATTCAAACCAAGTTCTTTGATGCGAGATGTATAAAGAGTTACCAGATCAGACAGCTGAAAAACAGGAGCTATTGAAGACTCTGTACGAGCATCTTCTATATATGAAACAAGTTCTGCCAGTGCCAAGCTGTTAATCATATCTTCATTGCTTACCGCTGCGCGTTTGCTGCGCTCAAGACTTCTAACACGAATATAAAGACCAGTAAGGCATTTCGGGTGGTACTTAACTTCCTGTGCCATCACATCACCTGCACTCAACTTTGCAAGCAAAGCCTCGTCTTCGAGAAGCCTAGCACTTTCCAAAGCTCGAGAATTAACTTTGAATGTCATTGCCTCACGGCTTTCCTCGTCACGGATTACCTGGTCACAGAACAGACATGCAACTTTTATGTCTACTTTTGCTTTTTTCTGAGACCGTGTATATTTCCCGCCAACGGAGTCCAACTCCTTGAAATTGTCAGACCTGCGCTTTTCTGCCCTTTCCAATTTAGTTGCATTAAACTTGCAGCGACAGGATTTGTGCCATGAGGCTTTTCGACAACGCAGGGTTGCTTCTATACCATCGCCATCATCAAGTCTTTCTAACGAGATCTTGACTGGAAGTTCGTCAATATCCGAAAATCTCATTAGATTTTCTGTAAAAGACTTGTAACCCGCACCTGCGTCTTTTCTCTTTGAGTCTGCTGGACACTCGAGGCGCTCATCTGTCAAATCTTGACAGATAATGCATTTTGTCCAGTCAGAACTAGAATGCGAATCACTGAAAGAAGCAGGCGGCGAAAGTGAGGCCGCCTCAGCTAATTTAATGCGTTTAGCCATATTGATTCTACTAATTCAGTTTGTGGAAAAAACCTCAAACGAAAGATTGAACACGTGGCTGTATCGTCTACAATGTAACCGTATTGATGACGTCACGGTAAAATTTCAATCTACTTTCGTTTTCCAATGCGAAATGGCATGACGTCATCAGTGGTAAATACAACGTCCCACATTTCTGGAGCAACGTCTCCAAAGAGACCTAAAATAAGAATTTGACGGGGACGTAAAGCCTACATGAAAACAAACAAATAAACCTTTGCCTGGACAGGCTTTTCTTAGTCACTCAAATTGGATAAGTTCCGCAATTATAGATCTACACAAAACATATTTATTGCATTTATAACCATTTATAGCGATATTATTTATAGTAAACAGCCAACAAGGCATTGCGCATGCGCAATTAATAATTTCTAATGCAGTTGTTTATTTATGAAAATGTTTCAAGAACGGTACAACGTTTCCGCTTAAATCATAGTTTAACTGCACCTATTACAATTCAACGCATGCTCGGTGGCACAGTTGGATGCGCCGTCCGACTGGAGACCAGGAGGTCGCGGGTTCAACCCCCGCCGAGGTCGGCAACATTCTTTCGTGGAGATTGATCATGAAATATTTTCTACGGTCATTCTCTCCTTTCCGCTGATTCAAGAAGGGCAGTTGTTAGTTTCTGGCGAAAGAATGTGCACAATACTGGTTAACCGCTTAGAGGACTAAGCCTGCCCAGTAAACGTGCGGTTAGGTAAACTGACCGCGCTCGACATGACCCCATTGGGTTGACTGGGCCGTAAAACCTCAACACAAACAAACAACGCATGTTCGGTAACAGACCAAAACAAGCAAAAATGGACCGCGCATTCAACAAAAAATGGACTGCGTATGCGCAATATACATTTTCCAAGTGAGCTGTATATCTGAAAACGTTTTGTCAGTCAAGCTATGCAACTGTACCAAGTTTCATTATTCTTATAAAAAGGTTGGCCATGGTGTTGTATCTTACACAATTTTCATGTTTATACCAAAAACGGGTTGCGCGAAAATGCACTGCGCATGCGCAGTGAACATTTGTCAAGGTGGTTCTATATCTAAAAATGCTTAGTCGGTCATGGTCTACAACTGTGCCAAAAACCATGCTTGTATCCGGAATAGCACAATCCACTGAAAATATGGCTCTTAGCCGTTCTGCTCTCTCTCTCTCTCTCTCTCTCTCTCTCTCTCTCTCTCTCTCTCTCTCTATATATATATATATATATATATATATATATATATATATATATATATCCTTCTCTCTCTCTCTCTCTCTCTCTCTCTCTCTCTCTCTCTCTCTCTCTCTGTTTCGGTCATAAGTGCACTAAGGCCAGTAGTGCAGACGGAGTTTTTGAATCAGTTCGAATTAAAAGAGTAGATTTTTAAAGGTCTGCATGGTTTCGGTTAGGCTATACAGTAGGAGAGAGCCAATATGGTAATCTCCTTTGTAGATACCCCAGCTTTGTAAATATTTATGCAGATTGTCATGTATTGTCAAGACACTTGTTGTTTGTATTGTTTATCATGCAGTGGTATCCCAACGACTCGAACACCGATGGCTTGTTAGCTGTAGCTGTGTTTGGCACGCTTTTTGTCCATTGAGTTCTTCCATTAATTCTCAAGATCATTTTCTATAGATGATTTGGGCTCATATTTGGAAAGCTGGAGGTTAAAAGTCATATTCAGTAATACCCCCGCCCGTGCCGATGACCTCAAGGTCAAGGTCACAGATTTGGATTTTTTAAGAACTCATATACTCCAAACCAATGATAGATTTGGTTCATAATAGGTACGATGATAGATACTGGTCCAAAGTTTTAATCGGCAATACCCCCATTTATGCTCATGACCTTGCGGCCACCTTTCCAACCAAGCTAAGCTGTCATCAGTTGTTGCAAAATGCTTTTCCCGGGTGAGGAGGGTCCTGGGCGGGGGCATGTGTCATATTGAAATAGTTCTACTGGTACAGAGGTGGTCGAGTCGTTGATATTCCATTGTAGCTACTTGTTTGTAAAAAATGCTTACTGAGTTCAACATTCACGGTAACGTACTTCCATAAAGTGGAAGGTTTAAGAAGATTCCTTTTTTATTGAGGGAGGTTTACGCAGATGTTCTATATTGACTACAGGTAATGATATTTCGATAGTATTGTATAAGTTCATTGATGTTTGCTTCAGGTCGCCTTAGCACCGACCGGGAAATGAGTTATTTTACGGTTAGGTTCTTTTTCTCTTATCCTTTCTTATTCTCTTTTCTACTTTTTCATTCGTCTCATGCAGGGTTCTTATTACTCAAGGTTGTTGGTAAAATTAACTTGTGGTGTACATATATATGGTCTGTTTTAATTATTTGTGGCGGATCTGTCGATTGGACTAGGACTTTGATCGAACATAAACTGTATGGCAGATAAAATACCATTTTTTCACAAAACTGTCAGGGACTTGCAAACCCACAAAAAAGACGGGCTGGTTTTAGACATGTGAGATTAAAGAAGTACAATATTATTTGTTTGCAAGACGTTCATATACAACGGCTACAGGAATCATATATTAAAGCTGAGTGGTGGTATAATACTTATTTTAGTTGTTTTTAGTTCTTTTAATAATAGCAGTAGGGGAGTAATGGTTCTTTTAAATAACAATTTTGAGCATAAAGTAGAACGCGTTAATTCAGATGTAAACGGTAACTACATTATACTAGACATAAACATAGAAGGACAAAAATTTACTTTAGTTAATCTTTATGGACCAAATGACGATAAGCCAAAATTTTATAAAGAAATAAGACAAAAATAAAACGCGTTTCAAAATGATAAGATAATCATTTGCGGCTATATCTGGGCTATCGTTTTTGTTTTTTTGTTTTTTTTGATATATTATTCACACTGGGGAACCCCAGTACCGCAAGATTTTACCCCACCCTCTCCAAAACCGGAATTTTGGACCCCTTGGACTTCAACTGCATGGCAAATACAGAAAAATTAAAGCATTTTGAACCAAAACAGATATATTATCTGGGCTATCATTTTAAGCCCAGTTGTTGCATTTTTCCCACACTGGGGAACCCTAGTATCACTATATTTTACCCCACTCACTCCCAAATCAGTATACTGTATCCAGTATCAAAATTTGTATATTGGACACATAGGACTTCCTTTGAAGTCAGCCGAACATGAATAATTATGAATAATAACAGATGTTTTCTAAAAGATAAATACATGGGCTATCATTTAAAGCCAAGTTTCGGCATATTTTCTTCACTTTAGAACCTAAGTAACGAAACATTTTATCCCCCCTCCCACCCCCCACCCCACCACCAACTCCAAATTCGCTATATTTCCCCCTAGAATTCCGTCGAGTGATTATTACAGCCAAACCAATGCTTATTTGAGACGAAAACAGATGTATTGTAAAAGATACATATCTACCTTATCATTTAATACCCATATTTGGAATTTTACGCACACTGGGGAACCCTAGTACCGCGAAATCTTACCCCACCCCCTCCAAAATTTCTATACTGCCCCCCTTTAGAAATCCGTTGAGCGGCAAATAAAGCCAAACCATTTTTTTTATACTTCAACAGATGTATTGTAAAAGGTAAGTATTTAGACTATCATTTTATACCTATATTTGGAATATTATCCACACTGGGGAACCCCAGTACCGCGATATTTTACCCCACCCCCACAAAAATCTGCATACTGGCCTACGAAACTCCCCTTTAACGGCAAATACAGACAAACCAAAGGTTTTCTGAGTCTTAAGTAGATGTATTGTAAATGATAAATATCTTGGTGATCGTTTTATACCCATATTTTTACATTTGATCCACACTGGGTAAGCCCAGTACCGCAATATTTTATCCCACCCCCTCCAAAACCAGTATTTTGGACCCCTATGCCATAGAACTCCGTTCAGCGGTAAATACAGTCAAACCAAAGCTTATTAGACACAAAAACAGATGTATTAAAAAAAAGATAAATATCTGAAATATCATTTAATACCCATATTTAGAATTTTACGCACACTGGGGACCCCCAGTACCGCGATATTTTACCCCACTCCCTCCTAAATCTGCATATTGGCCCCCGGGACTCCCTTTTAACAGCAAATACAGACAAACCAAAGTATCGCGATATTTAACCTCACTCCCTCCTAAATCTGCGTATTGACCCCCACCCCTCCGGGACTCCCTTTTAACGGCAAATACAGACAAACTAAAGGTTTTCTGAATCTAAAACAAATGTATTGTAAAAGATAAATATCTGGGATATCGTTTCATGTCTTTTTGACATTTTATTCACACTGGGGAACCACAGTGCTGCAATATTTTTGCCCTATATCCTCCAAAACCCTCCAAAAACTGTATCCAATATCAAAACTGGTATACTGGACACACTGGGCTTCCTTTGAATTCAGCCAGACCAGAGATTTTATGAATAATAGCGAATGTTTTCTAAAAGATAAATACATGGGCTAACTTTTGCCCAGTTTTGGCATATTATCCTCACTTCAGAACCTAAGTAACGAAACATTTTATCCCACCCCTCCAAATTGGCTATATTGCCCCCTAGAATTTCATCGAGTGGTAAATACAGCCAAACCAAAGCTTATTTGAGACGAAAACAGATGGATGTATTGTAACAGATAACTAGAGCTGTCAGAGGATCTGACGATAGCACCGTTGCAGCTCTATCGGAGGAGAAATACATATAGTGTTGAAATATTTTGAATTCATCCCTACCAGGAAACACCACTGTAGCACATGGTAACATGACATCCTAAAACCTATCAATGAATTTTAATCCATGAATTATGGGCTCTTGGTCCTGATTCCTGAATAAGTTCCATCGAAGTAGGACCACAAACATAAAAGTTATTGAGCAAAATGCATTTTAATCTTTTGAAAACCTACCAAGGGACATAACTCCAAGAGTTATGGACCCTTGGCCTCTATACCTGTATACACGATAATCCAGTCATTGTCCATTCAGCTTTCTAGCTTTCATAGTTCCTTAGAAATCTGGTATGAACATTTTCAAGAATGGCAAAATTTGAAAACCTATGGAGGGATGAAAACCTATGAACTCCAGGAGTTATTGGTCCTTGGCCACCATTCTGCCATTACACCTTCCATACCTTAGAGACCAAGTGTGGTATAAGTTTCATTGAAGTAGGACCACAAGCATAAGTTATTGAAAACCTACAAAGGGACATAACTCCAAGAGTTATGGACCCTTGGCCCCAGTTCTGGTATACACAATACATCCAATCATTGTCCGTGTTTATACGAACTTTCAGCTTTCTAGCTTTCATAGTTCCTGAGAAAGCTGTTACTAAAATTTTCAAGAATGGCCAAATTTGAAAACCTACGAAGGGACATAACTCCAAGAGTTTATAGGGCCCTTGGCCACCATTCGACCTCTACACCTCACTTACCTTAGAGACCAAGTGTGGTATAAGTTTCATCGAAGTAGGACCACAAACATAAAAGTTATTGAGCAAAATGCATTTTATTTTTTGAAAACCTACTAAGGGACATAACTCGAAGAGTTATGGACCCTTGGCCCCTATTCCAGTATACACGATACATCCGTCATTGTCCATGTTTATATGAACTTTCAACTTTCTAGCTTTCATAGTTCCTGAGAAATCTGTTATGAAAATTTTCAAGAATGGCAAAATTTGAAAACCTATCAAGGGACAGAACTCCAAGAGTTATGGGCCCTTGGCCACCATTCTGCCACTACACCTTCCTTACCTCAGAGACCAAGTGTGGTATTAGTTTCATTGAAGTAGGACCACTAACAGCAGTTTTTAAGCAAAATGCATTTTAAATTTTGAAAACGTACCAAGGGACATAACTCCTTGGCCACTATTCTGAGATAACACCTTACTTACCTCAGCGACCAAGTGTAGTATACGTTTCATTGAAGTAGGACCACAAACATAAAAGTTATTAAACAAAATGCATTTTAATTTTGCAGCCAGGGAATAACGGAATGACAGAATGACGTAATCACGGAAGGACATGGCACATCCAGTATAGCCCCTAGTTTTGAAAGCGGGGCTATAAATATATGTCTTATCATTTAATATTAATTTCCTTCTTAGAGAATGATAGAGAATGATAAAGCCGTCGTTTTATCATTGAATTAATCACATATGTTTTTCCTCTTGGCGGCTGTGAACATTATATGTCTGTTTCTGATGTGCTTGACATTTCAATTGGCAGAAACGGGCATTTTAGGTCCACACATGCTGTGCTTAACTTTTGAACGTACGTTTTTTATGTGTAAAACATAGAATTCTCTTAGAGAATGATAAAGTGGTCGTTCTACGGCAGTGAACATTATATGTCCGTTTCTGATGTGCTTGATTTTCAATTGGCAGAAATGGACACACTGCTGCGCTTGATTTGATTTTCAGTTGGCAGAAATGGACATTTTATGTTCGGTGTACAGACAAAACCTCCTCCGTCATTTTTGGCAGTACGGACAAAACCCCCTCCATTGGTGGACAAAACCCTCTTCAAGGGCGAACAAAACCCCCTTTAAGGGCGGACAAAACCACCTCAAATAATATGGTGCAATTTGTTTCAGAAATCCGGTAAGTGTATTTTTATACATCTCAAATTTAACCAACAAAAATGTTAAGTATATAAAATACCTTTAAAGAAAGAATTCCTTTTTGAAGTAATTTCTTTCTGACATTGTTGTGAAAATTATTGACTCAAATTATAGAGTGAGTAATTAATTTAAAGTTGAAGATAAATAACTTAAATCGATACTTGAAAAGGGTTAATTCAATGTTGATTATATAATATAGAGTCCAGTATCTTGAAAGAATTTTTTTCCTATTCTATGCTTATGTGAAAAGGGGTTATGTCCACACATGTTAGGGGGTTTTGTCTTCCCCTGTCAAAGGTGAAGGGGATTTTGTCCTCCCCTGTCATTTTGTCCTCCCCTTGGGGTTTTAACCACCCCAATCAAAACATGATGGGGGCTTTGTCCACCTATGAAGGGGGTTTTGTCCTCCTTGTTAAAAATCATTGACGCGGGGTTTGTCCGGAGGGGGTGCTGAGCTTGACTTTTCAACCCATGTTTTTATGTTTAAATTTAATCTTGTTTTAAAACTGACGGAATTAAATCGATTAAATTGAGTCGTCATTCTGCTGTAATGGACGTTATTTGTCCGTTTCAGATGTGATTGACTTTTTAACCTATGTTTTTGATGTTATTATGTTGTTAAACTGATGGAATTAATCAGTTACTTTTTTCCTGATAGAGAATGATAGAGAATGATAAAGTCGTCGTTTTGCGATGTGGACCTTATATGTCCGTTTCTGATATGCTTGACTTTTAAATTGACAGATATGGACATTTTTTGTCCATACCTGCTGCGCTTGACTTTTCAGACTATCTTTTTTATGTTTAAATAATCATGTTTTAAAACTGATGGAATTAATCACTTGTTTTTTTCTCTTGCGATAGTGGACAGTATATGTCCGTTTCTGATGTGCTCGACATTTCAAGTAGCAGAAATGGACTTTTTTGTCAATACCTGCTGCGCTTGAGTTTTCAACCTATGGTTTTATATTTAAATTTAATCATGTTTTGAAACCGATGAAATTAATCGATTAATCTCCCTCTTAGAGGATGATAGAGAATAATAAAGTCGTCCTTTTATCATTGAATTTATCACATATGTTTCCTCTTGGCGGCAGTGGACAGTGTATGATGTGCTTGACATTTCAATTGGCAGAAACGGACATTTTATGTCCACACCTGCTGTGCTTGACTTTTCAAATTACTTTTTATGTTGAAAACATAGAATTCTCTTAGAGAATGATAAAGTCGTCGTTCTGCGGCAGTGGTCATTATATGTCTGTTTCTGATGTGCTTGATGTTCAATCGGCAGAAAAGGACAGTTTATGTCCATACTGCTGCGCTTGATTTGATTTTCAGTTGGCAGAAATGGACATTTTATGTCCACACCTGCTGCGCTTGACTTTTCTACCCATTTTTTTATGCTTAAATTTAATCGTCTTTTAAAACTGACGGAATTAAATCGATTAAATTGAGTCGTCGATCTGTGGTAGTGGACGTTATTTGTCTGTTTTTGATGTGCTTGACTTTTTAACCTATGTTTTTATTTTTAACTTTAATCGCGTTTTAAAACTGATGGAATTAATCAATTACTTTTTCCTCTTAGAAGATGATAGAAAATGATAGAGTCGTCGTTCTGCGGTAGTGGATCTTATATGTCCGTTTCTGATGTGCTTGACTTTTAAATTGGCAGAAATGGACATTTTTTGTCCATATCTGCTGCACATGACTTTTCAACCCATGTTTTATGGTTAAATTTAGTCTTGTAAATGGAAAGGAAGGCAGTGATCAGGAATCGAAACAATACGGGATTTTCTTCTCGTTTTCTTGTTGTTGATTTTTATCATTATCATTGCCACTCGGCTAAATTGATGTTTTTTTACTTAGAGAATATATGGGATATCATTTAAAGAGAATGCCTTTTCTCTGATAGAGAATGACGAAGCCGTCGTCTTATAATGGAATTAATCACTTAATTCTTCCTCTTGCGCGGTAGTGGACATTATATGTCCGTTTCTGATGTACGACTTTTTATGTTCACACCTGTTGTGCTTGACTTTTGAACCTACGTTGTTTAAATTTAATCATGTTTTAAAACTAATGGAATTATCGATTTTTCACTTAGAGAATGATAAAGTCGTCGTTCTTAGGTAGTAAGTATTAATTTTTATCATTATCATTACCCCTAGGCTTAATTTATGTCACTAATGTCATTACCTTTTATCTTTATTTTCACAAAGATTTAATTGCTGACTCGTTGTAGTAGTTGTTGTTGCCGCTGCTTCAGTTATCGTAACCATCATCAATATTATTACCACTGGGCTAGCCTGAATCGTTCTAAGGCGGTGTTCCCGGTGTTAGTCTTACCATTTGTTGCTTTTGGTTTATTCTACGAGGCGATTTGTTTTAAATCTTGCCTTATGTTATTTTGTTCTTGTGTTTTTCAGTCCTTTGAGCATTGCGATTACCTCGCTTGGGGAAGAGAGAGCTAATCTTAGTATTTTTCGTACCTTTGTTCGATTTGCGCTTGTTTGATTTTGTATGTTTCCTCTTCCTCTTGGTGTCTGCGGCTTGTGACTGTGGCACTCCCTGGACTTTTCTCTTAACTTTTTTACTAATAAAGTTTATTGTTGCTGTTGATATAAGGTAGTCTTAGACAAGTAGCCCATGTTGTTCCTGCTGCTTCTATTATCAGTATCATTATCACTGGGTTGAAATTGATGGAACTAATCTTGACCGTTTTTCTACATTTTCCCTACGTTTTCTGGATTTTCGGTATTGTCTATTCTGACATGTACAAAGTCAACCAAAATCCCCAACTGACGTATTTGCAATTTATCCTAGAGGTAATGATAATGATCATGATAATAGAATCAGCAGCAACAACAACTACTATGAGACAGCAAACAATCCCTCATAACCAGGACACTGATAGCTTTAGTAAGAGTACACAAAAATACCCAACTGGAGCATTTGCTACCTTATTTTAACCCACTGGTAATGATAATGAGAATGGAAACAGCAGCAGCCGCGCAAACGACAACTACGCGTCAAGAAATAACCCCTCACAATAACATCAATATCTTGAGTAAACTAAAATACCAACCTGAAGCATCTCCTCCCTTATTTTAGCCAATGATAATGATAAAAATAAAGGAAGCAGCAAAAACAAGAACAACAATTCATGCTACAAGTCAGCGATTAACCCCTGAAAACAAAAGCAACGACGGTATGGAAGATATTTTATTCTAGACAGTCTTATGCATAAGCTCTCAAACCAGGCTCAGATCTGAGCCTCCGTCAGCTAAATTGGATAATTGAACAGGCAGTTCATCATCACAGCAGGCACTGACCACCAACAGTTGCGACCCCAGTTATCTAAGTGTCCCAATGTGCTTCAGGGTGATAATGTAAACCTGCTAGCTAGCTAACATTTATAACTTATTTTTCTGAATAATGCTTGGAACAATGTGACAAATTTATTTTCAAAGGTGCAATAATACGAGTATATCTTAAGTAACTTTATGTTCATATATTAAAAGGTGCAAGTGTTCTGAATCTTACATTGACAAAAATTCGTGTCATGCTTTCAGAGATTATAATATTAGTTGAAAACAGTTATAAAATGAGCTGCCACATGACAAAACCAACAATTAGGCTTGTTCTCCCTGCGAAGACTCAGATCAGACTGAAACGGCCCTATTTGATTCTTCGCTGTGCGGTCAATAGATACTGATGGACCTAAAGTGTCTTCATGGGGACAGCAAAGACTTCTGACAGGAAACTAACAGAAATGTTAAGCACTATGACACAATGTGCAGAAAATAATAACCATAACAATGGTTTACCTACCTTTGAACAGCGCAAATATTAATTACGGTTATTACATATACTCATGTGCACTTGGTAACATGAAAACCGAGGAACTTTCATCAAACTTTACAGAAATGTTAACCACCATTAGACATGTAAAACACTAGAACCATAACTCATCTGCTTTTGCTGTTACTGCCCTTGAAAGATTGTTAATAGTGATTTTCGGTCATATACTTGTGTGCTTTCTGTCACCTGAAAACCTGTTTGGCCCTTTGAATGTTATAAATAGTAACGGCCCTTTCAACATTGTAAAACGTGATTTCTGTCATTATTGTGTATTGATAACCGTGGTTAACTGCACAAAACAGTACTCGAAAAGGGGAAGACATATGACATCTGTTTTCATGTAGAAAATGAATGCTAGTTATTTATTGCATGGAGGTGGCTGCATGGCCAACAATTAGTGCTTAACACCTCGTATCACAAGGTCGCGGATTCAAATCACAATGCGGGCGAACTTCTTCCTGAACCTAAACGGCACTACAATGCACAGAATTGTTTTATAAAAAAATCAAGACTCTACCTTATCTCTGTAGCTGACCAGTCTGGTTTGTTTCTTACATGGTCGGAACCCAAAAGACAGGATTTTTCATGATGAGGCTAAATAAATAAATAAATAAACAGCAGGGGCAATAAATAAATAGAGCCTGCTCATAAGTAAACATGTTTTATACCTTTGCCAACATCAAAGGTGCAGATCAGCCTGCGCATCCGCGCAGTCTGATCAGAGCCTTTCTTCCTTTCTGGTTTATACTTAGGTGGCATAATGTCTCCAGTTTTTTGTATAAAAAATGAAGGCTCTAGCTTATCTCAGCAGTTGAGCAGACTCGTCTGTTTCTTACCTGGTTGCAACCCAAAGACAGGGTTTCTCGTGATGAGGCTAAATAAATAAATTAACGCTTAGCACTACGGGTAAAATTTTTAGCAGAAACATTTTGAAATGTTTTTGTTTTTTTCTGATATTTCCCAAAAAACAGGTTTTTAATGGAGACATTTTGCATGAAATATCAAATCCTGTTTAAAGGGAAAAATAAGACAAATGTCACCAATATTTGTCTTCTGCTGAATTAGCCGGTTAAGACCTCCTCGAAAAAAAAACATGAATAGAACTATTCGAACAAAAAATAAAACCGTTTCTGCGTATACATGTACATTTGTCTAGATAAAATGAAGGTGAAAGATGTGAAATTATGTATTTATAAGACAGTGACATGTGCTACCTATCAGCAGGACAATATTAACAAGTTATTGACAAATCACAGCATGCCACTTACTAATGGCTTTTTGATTATCATTTATGGACTTTATGAACTCCCTGTTTTCTGGAAATCACAGGCATCTGAGCAGCTTATGCTAAAGGTATGGAAGCGTCCTAGTGCCAGGTGAAGAAAATATTTAAGTCCTATGTAGGAGATAGTAACTCCTACATAGGAGATATCCTACGTAGGAGGTAATAAGTCCTACGTAGGAGATAGTAAGTTCTACGTAGGAGTTAGTAACTCCTACGTAGGAGATAATAAGTCCTACGTAGGAGATAGTAACTCCTCGTAGGATATAATAAGTCCTACGTAGGAGATAGTAACTCCTACGTAGGAAATAGTAACTCCTACGTAGGAGATAATAAGTCCTACGTAGGTGATAATAAGACCTACGTAGGAGTTAGTACGTAGGAGATAATATATCCTACGTAGGCGATAGTAACTCCTACGTAGGAGATAGTGTCCTACGTAGGAGTTAGTCTCCTACGTAGCAGATAATAAGTCCTACGTAGGAGTTACTAACACCTACGTAGGAGATAATAAGTCCTACGTAGGACTTACTTTCTCCTACAAAGGTGTTAGTAACCGCATTACAATGCGGAAGAAAACAATGTTGGTCATATTTCATTCCATAAAGGATATTCATTCAACTGATTATTTATAATATTTAAGAAATTACATTAAAACAAAATGATAATAATAACATTATTATTGATAATATTTTCAGAAATAATTATAATAGTAATCAAGCTGTATATCATAATTCGGAAAATCCTATGCTGGTCCTTTTTTATCTCATAAAATGGTTTTCTAAGAAATTAAACATAGTGATAATAATGAAAAAGTAGCATAGGGATAATAATGACATTATTATCATTATTATTACCATTATTTATGTATTTATCTTTTAAAATGATTACTAATAGTAACAGTGATTTAGCTGTACCTTTGAATTCTGAAGAATAAATATTATTATGTTGGTCATGTTCAAAACGTTTTGTTTTTAAAAGAGCTACGTGGAGCTTTAACAGTTTTTACTGCATGTGTCTTTAGGGGTATAATATTGCTAATTATTAAACACTTTAAATCCCTATCATACTGAAATTGGATTAAGTCCGTATTACTACCTGTTGACATAGCTTATACGTGCTATTTGAGTGGCAAACAGTGTGCAGACCTTAATAAGATGCTCTGTTATGTAATGTCTAATCAGGGGCCGCGACTGCTGTTTGTTAAGGTGTGTCTATCAGAATACTTAGGTTAAATACCAGTTTCTTCTCTAACCGCCATCTGTCAGATTCATTAAATTGTTCACACCTTTTCAAACATTGGCCTAAAGGTAATTGTTTCAAAAACAAACCTGGGATATCAGATGATCCTTTACCACACTTGCCCTATATTTTTACAAGGTTGT
The DNA here is from genome assembly GCA_964016985.1 of Anodontia alba. Taxonomy (NCBI): domain Eukaryota; kingdom Metazoa; phylum Mollusca; class Bivalvia; order Lucinida; family Lucinidae; genus Anodontia; species Anodontia alba. Next base: position 57,354,583 of record OZ024821.1, on the reverse strand, counting down.
ACATTGCTGGCTAAGTGTAGAACCGTGTAGACCCTGATTACACAATGCATTATGTGACATCTGATCTGGGTCTACATTGTAAGCACAGGCCTCTCTGTCTAGAAACCTAGGATAGTAACAATAATAATCTAAGGAAAACGACATTTCATCCATATTTACTAACTACCCAACACAGAAATAACAAGAGTCTCTCCAAATAATAAAAACAGGATTTAATAATATGTGCAACAATTGTAGTTCCAGATCAGCATGTGCATACATTTTTTTCGCTGACAGAATGTGCAAGCTCTATTCGCGTGCAGTGTAGACTCTGATCATAAAGCGGACGTACAGACTAATCTGGGTCTACAGTCACGGGTGGTAAACCTAGGAACTACCACGAAATTGTGTTAGCGTAATTTCGTTCCCTAGCCACATCCGGGACACAGCGGGGTAGTGCCAACGTCATAAAATAGACAAACAAATGTTGGTGTCATTTTTATTTTTATTTTATTTTACCACGACGAAAGAATTATGGGGAAATCGGGCAATGTGGTTCCATGTAAATATGTCTCAGCTTCCTCTATGGACCCAAATTTTATCAAAAAAGTCATTTGCTTTCTTCAAATCTTTCTACCCGCACTGAGCATCGGACCACTTGTCCCCCGAGTAATTTGTCAGTGCGAAGAATTTAGCCTGTCTCCGTTGATTTGAGCTGACATTTGAAAGCATTCGTCGATCAAAAAATGATAAAAAGACCCTTCCTAAACGTTCCTACATCGAAAACAAAATCAAGTGCTAACTCGTAAAAGAGTCAGGCCCCGTTTTTCAGGCGTGGTAGTTCCAAGATCACCGAAGTAGTTACCATGCTATCGGGGTAGTTCCAACGATTTAGCAGTAGTCCTACAACGTAATATTCTTTTTCAGATACACCAATACTCTGGGACAGACATTTCTTCAATTTTAATTGATATGCGTTTAATACGGGGAAGTATTCCAAGTATGGCTTCAATTTAAATATAGGACATAATTGTTATCTGATACAACACGCATTTACATAATCAATGCCAGGTAAGTTCGACAAAGTAATGTTGTACGCTGTGAATTTAGTGATCTTTAGCATTGTGGTTTTGAAAAAGGCGGACAAGTTTTGTCCTAAAATACCTTAAAAACTATAGCAGTAAATTCAGGGAAAAACAATCAAAGATTGCAGCCCATCAATGCAAGAGGAAAAGAAAAAAAAAAAAAAAAAAAAAAAAAAAAGACAAAACAACCACCACCACAACTAATCACAAAAAAAAAACTTGCTCTTGCTGCTCAACAACACAAACCACTAGGGTTTTACTGTGCGAAAGATCTTCGGCTTTTTTTTGATCTTACATTGCTCTAAACAGCAGCAGGCTGCAAAGGTAAATGGAAAGCAATGTGACCAATACAAAGCACGAAAGAGTGCCAGTATGCCTGAAAAATGTGACACCAGGGCAATTATAATATTAAATGAGTAGCCAGAACAATATCAAAGTAAAAATTGAAAAGAGCAAGGATCAGGAACTGATACAATCGGATTCCAACCCCTGCCAATAATATCACAAGGGAAAGAAGTCACAGCACGAAGTGACGCCAGCAAACAAATAAGATATGACAAACGGTGTCAGCAGTTCTATTTCAAACAGGTGGTGACTCAGAATTTGAGTGTAACTGAATACTAATGACATACATAATAGTAAAATGAATAAGTAGTTGTAATTTTAGTTATTTCCCATTTTGGTTTCGAGACCAGGACTTTGGTTCTGATTGTATCAATTCATGGGAATTGCTTACTTTAGAAAACTTCCATGCGGACCTAACAAATACATGTTTTGAACCACAATGAAAGTGATAGTGAGGGTTGGGATCCTGTAAAGTATACTTAAACCCACCAGTGGTGAATTACTGACCGTTCCAAATCGGTGCTTTTGTTGTAGTTCCTAGCTGTTCCGTGTTTGTTTCGTCGATTTTACTTATTCATTTTACTATATTTGATCCCTTAACCTTTACCACTCTCTGGGCTAATTCAGCAGACGACAACTTGTTGGTCTTCCTGAATTATCATTCACTAAATATATTACTTTTTTAATTAAACAATATGTTTTGTTTTCTTAGGTAAACTATTGATCTTCATTTCAAAATCGTATTGAATTATCTATAACTAAATACTATCTCCCACGTATGACTTATTATCTCCTACGTAGGAGTAACTATCTCCTACGTATGACTTATTATCTCATACGTAGGAGTTACTAACTCCTATGTAGGACTTAGTATCTCCTACGTAGGACTTATTATCTCCTACGTAGGAGTTACTAACTCCAACGTAGTCCTACGTAGAAGTTACTATCGCCTACGTAGGACTTATTATCTCCTACGTAGGACTTACTAACTCCTACGTAGGACTTATTATCTCCTACGTAGGAGTTACTAACTAGTAACTCCTACTTAGGACTTACTATCTCCTACGTAGGACTTATTATCTCCTACGTAGGACTTATTATCTCCTACGTAGGAGTTACTTACTCCTACGTAGGACTTATTTCCTACGTAGGACTTACTATCTCCTACGTAGGACTTATTATCTCCTACGTAGGAGTTACTAACTCCTACGTAGAACTTACTATCTCCTACGTAGGACTTAAATATTTTTTTCACCTGGCACTAGGACGCTTCCATATATAGTAGAATATTATGGGAATAGCATAATTAATATTAGAATAATATGGGAATAGCATAATTTACCGGCCCATTCCAATATTCTATGAAAAAGAATATGTGCCTCTACTAGACTTCTATGCTAATCGTTGTATCCTAGAGAGGATATTTGAATAAGTAACTCTTATTCAGATAATACATGCTCAGACAATTTTTAAACAATTGGTGAGTATGTTTTATTCCAATCTATTATACAGGAACAAACAATATATAAGGAAAGTAGCGCAATCGTAATAATTTCATTCCTGATTATTGAAGGATCAATTATCTAATTCTTTTAGATCTATGATACCTTTTATGATAATATGAGAGTCCTGCAAAAAGTTTTGTCACTGGGTTCGAATTACTTCAGTGCTACATTTTATCAAACATATTTTTATAACAAACCTTCAAAGTATTCCCCTTTTACTGAAACACATTTTTGTACCCTTTTTACCCAGTCGCGAAAAGCAGATAAATAGTCTTCTTTTGGTATCTGTTGGAGACACTGATAAATAGCGCTGTGAAGAGAACTTCTAGACGTATACTTATTTCCAGAAAGCATTTTCTTAAGCCTTGGAAACGGTATTTGGGAATACCGAAATCCAATATTTACCGGAATCTACCGTAATCTAATATTAATTACCGAAATCCAACTATATTATCAAGTTTACCATGATTTGTGTAAATTTAGATATATACACTGTTAAATAATATATAAACAGATAATATGGCCAAGTTTGGAAGATTTTTTTGGAATAATAACGATTTTTTTAACGTTTTTTACAATTTCGGACTCTACTGAAATCCAATATTGATTACCGAAATCCAACTATATTATCAAGTTTACCATGATTTGTGTAAATTTAGACATATACTGTTAAATGATATATAAACAGATAATATGTCCAAGTTTGGAAGATTTTTTTTTGAATAATAACGATTTTATTAACGTTTTTATAATTTTCATAGGTGGAGTTACTTCCCTTCGTAGCTTAGCTCTGTGACGGGTACATAGAAATACGGGGGAACACAGCGAAACATTACTTTTAGTCTGGGCAGATAACGAAAGAGGGCAAATAGAGATAAAATATAGCAAGACATGTTTTATACTTGCAGTTTTATTCCACAATTAAGTAATCCATTCAATGTATTAAATCTCTCTCTCTCTCTCTCTCTCTCTCTCTCTCTCTAAACAGCATAAAGGATATAAAACACAATGTATATTCAAAAGTCTACTTATTAAACTAAACAATTTGAAGAATCAACCATATATCGGTCACGCCATACGAAAACGTGTCCTCAGACATATATGGACAGCGAAGGCCCAGATGGCAGACTGCGCGGATGCACAGTCTGATCAGGGTCTTCACTGTCTGCTAACAGACTCTTTGGATACTGCAAAATGTATGAATCGAGATCAAAGGCCCGGATGATACTGCATGCAGGGCAACAGGAAGATGTCCTAACGGGCACACAACGTGGTTACGACGTTCCTAAAAAAAAAGTAAGAGAAAAGTCCAGGGAGTGCCACAATCACAAACCGCAGCCCTTCCCAGACCCCAAGAGGAAGAGGAAACCGACAAATCTAAACAAGCACAAACTGAACAAACGTACGAAAAGCACTAAGATTAGCTGTCTCTTCCCCAAGCGAGGTAATCACAATACTAAAAGGACTGAAAAACACAAGAACAAAATGACACACACGGAAAGACATACAACAAATCGCCTCGTAGAATAAACCACAAAGCAACAAAGAGTAAGACTAACACCGGGACCACCGCCTTAGAACGGTCAGTAGAGCAAACCACCGGGGGGTTTAAAGCACTTTTACAGCTAGCTAACTTCACCCTGGGTCCCGATGCTACTCTTAATACAGAAATACATAAAAATTCGGTTCGCATAAAGGCTCCCAACTCAGTCAAATCATCAAAGCGAAAACATAAAAATCAAATTAATCACTATAATAAACAAAGACGAATACTCATGGCTAATTCTACTGTATGCCATAGTAAATGAAAACCAATAGTTGAACCACGGCGGGCCAAGCCAAAGACATATCGTCAAGCCCCAACCCACTGGTTAAAGTTTTACGAAGAGGCCGTCATTGAGTCTGCGGCCCGAACCGCCGTCGTGCAATTAAAGAGTGAAGCATAGCCATCAACAATGATTGGGTTGACAACTAGGCATGCAGTCTGCCGCATAATATCCAGGCTATAGCCAATTCTTTTATAACGGTTAATAAGTTTTCTGAATTGCTCCGAAAAGTTAGATTGACCTACAATTTTTCTAAATCTGTACACTAAGTCACCGTAAAATTCGGGTTCCGATATACCTTGTTGCAGAAGTGTTTTCAGACTGACGCTATATTTTTCTAACAAGGCACTGTGTCTGCGATAAAATTTCGAAAACGCCTTACGAAGTTTAAAATAACGATAGCCCTGCCTAAGAAGTTTGGCAGTAAGGGCTTCATTACGGTAGTTAAAGTCATTAAGATTTGAAGAAGCCCTGGCGAATCTAATATTGAGATATGTATACCCCATCTGAGGTACGCCGGGGGACATCGCCATCCAGAAAAGGGAAATTGACTATATCAAAATCAAAATCGTCCCGTTTATCATAAATTTTGGTGGAAACTGTACCATTAGATATACATAGATTTAAATCCAAAAAAAGGTGCCTCGGTATCGGAAGAATTTGCTCTATTTAATTGGAGTTCTGTAGGGTATATCCGGTCCACCATTTGGTCAAAGTAAATATTGTCAATATTTAATAAATCGTCAAGGTATCTTGAAGTTGAATTGAAAGCCTCAATAATGTCAGCCTGATTTTCACGTGAGAGAGACTTCATGAAATCTCTCTCATAACAAAAAAGAAACAAATCTGCAACAAGAGGAGCACCATTAGTTCCCATCGGAATACCAATAGTTTGTCTATAAAGTTTAGTTCCAAATCTAATAAAAATATTATCCAAAAGATAAACAAGGGCATCACAGACTTTTTGACACGACCATAAATTGTGATTATTATATACATCAGAAGTGAAAAAAGCACATTCTTCGTTGCAAGCCAAATATTGGGTATTCTCCCGAATAAACGTTCGGTTAATTAAATCAATAAGTTTATCTTTTATAAGATGATGAGGTAACGTAGTATACAGTGTAGAAAAATCATATGTAGACAATTTAGAAGCCTGAAAGTTTTTAGATTTAAATTTATTGAGAACATCATTAGAATTTTTAATTGACCAAAAATAGTTAATTCCGTCCCTTTCGTAAACAGTATCATAGTATCTAATCCAATGTTTTTTAACAGCAGTAAGGCATGAAGTTAGCAGTTTGGACAAAACAGTAGTCGTACATGAACTAGAATTAGCAATGAAACGTGCTTTATAAGGTCGTTTATGAAGTTTCGGTAACCAATATAACGTAGGAAGTCTGTCTTGCTTTTCTTTAATACTCACTGCAAACTTAGCAGTAATATCGATAGAATGGGTATTGACAATTTTGCACATGTTCAAAGGCTCTTTTTCGCTCGATGTCCGTGTCATAAATTTAACAATGCCATACGAAATAGAATAATATATAGTAAACACATATTTTAAAAACAGTAAACTCAACTCCAGAAATAAAATAATGCAACTTTTAATGTATAAAAAAGCGAATGTCTATATAGAGAATTCTGAAATTGTAAACTTGGTAGATTTTTTAAAATATTTAAAATATATGTTAACCAAATTAGAAAATGACACAAAAGTAAATATCTGCATACACATTATATAATTATATACAATAAATGAAATTTATTAACCCATTTATAAAAGGACATAAGCAAATACTGTAGCTCTAGATCAGACGCCAGGGAGCGCGGCATCTGATCTAGGACTACTCTATTTGAGTTCACCAGGCTTAAATAACTATCTATCAGACATAGCTATATAACACACAGAATCTGTAACAACCCTCCTTACACCAGGATGGGCTAAATGCCGCGTAAGATTGTTACTGGCCAATGCGTTATATGCGCACAAAAAAGGTGTAGACCCGGTTTCCTTTCTGGGAAAAATATGAAATATAACAAATTGTCGTCTGTTAAATTAGCCATGGATCAGCTTATACGAATCTATTTAGTTTGTGTGGGAGAGTTTTTAGTTTGTATGCAATTCAATGCAAAAAAAAATAAAAAAAAAAAAATAAAATCAGACCCTGATCAGACGCTGTATTCTGTGTCATCTGCTGAATTAGCCCAGAAAGTGGTAAAGGTTAAGATTGGACAAATCCATTCAAATGAAGTATTTGTGGGAGAGTTTTTACAATCGTTAGGCTACCGATTTGCATGCAGTTGTATGCAAAAAAACAAACAAACAAAAAAAACAACACTATGCTTTATATCATGACATTTCATGCTTGATATCGTCTCCAGTGGAGAAATTTGCAGGAAAAATCAAAGCTTTATTTATTGGAAAATATGAAAAATGTTTCGCTGTGTTCCCCCGTACTTCTATGTACCCGTCACAGAGCTAAGCTACGAAGGGAAGTAACTCCACCAATGAAAATTATAAAAACGTTAATAAAATCGTTATTATTCCATTTTTTTTTTTTTCCAAAACTTGGACATATCTGTTTATATATCATTTAACAGTATATGTCTAAATTTATATAAATCATGATAAATTTGATAATATAGTTGGATTTCGGTAATTAATATTGGATTTCGGTAGATTCCGAAATTGTATGAAACGTTAATAAAATTGTTATTATTCCAAAAAAATCTTCCAAACTTGGCCGTATTATATGTTTATATATTATTTAACAGTGTATGTCTAAATTTACACAAATCATGGTAAACTTGATAATATAGTTGGATTTCGGTAATTAAATATTGGATTCCGGTAGATTCCGGTAAACATTGGATTTCGGTAATCCCAAATACCCCCTTGGAAATAAAAAGAAGTTACAGGGACTCAGGTCAGATGAATAAGGTGGCTGGTTTAAAATTTCCACCTTTCCAGAAGCCAAAAAATACTTAACAACCTCACACTTATGAGAGGAGGCATTGTCATGTAAAAGGTGGACTCCTGACCATCCTTTGCTTGATCGTTTCTTATTGTAAAACTCTTTCACTTTCTTCAGTACAGAATTCTTGTAGAATCGGCCAGTGACTGTATGACCAGATGGACAAGGCACTTGACTGACTGGCCCACTTGAATTAAAGAAAATTGCGTACATCTTTTTCGAACTTATGGTTGTCTTGGCAATACATGGGCGTTTTTTATCTTTTCGATTCCATTGCTTATTATCAGCCCTTCTTTGTGGCTCAAACATGTGCACCCAGGTTTCATCACCTGTTAGCAAGTTAGAAATAACCAGACTATTACAGCCTTTGTATGTTTTCAAAAGTTCCCCGGCACATTTAAGGCGTTGTGTCTTTTGCTCCTCAGTGAGCAAATGAGGTACCCACCTAGCGCAAACCTTTCTCAGGTCCAAACGCTTTTTCAGAATTGTTTGCACACTTTCTTCTGATATGCCAGTACAACTAGCTATATCTTTGACAGACAATCGCGCATCCTGTTCGACCACAATCTTTACAGCAGCGATGTTAGCCTTGGTAACAGAGGTTTTAGGCCTTCCAGGACGGGTATCATCTTCAACAGAAAATTTCCCAGCTTTAAAAGCTTTAACCCACCTAAAAACTGTGCGCATTGAAATGTTCTGAGGTCAATTTATACCACACAATTCATTAAATATCTGCTTTGGATCTATATTAAGCCTAATGTGGCATTAATATTGCTACGAATTTTAGTCTTCTGATCCATGTTCCAATGTAACAAGTAAATTGGTCAGTGTATATGACTGCATCTATTTCAGTTTGAAATAACTCGGTCAGTTGGAAAGCAATTTGCATGAAATGAACGGGTATCTTAGCTATTCAACACACCATTCAAGTGCAGTGAAGCATTTTAAAATATACCGGAGATAAAACTAAGTAAGCCTATTAGTGACAGAACTTTTTGCACGACCCCCAGAATATTAAAGGAAAGAAGAGAGGATCGGATACTTCTTTCTTATAGCTATACTGATTTCTTAATCTCTATGCTGTTGCGTACCGAGAGCAAGGAGAGACTGTGGAAGAAGAAGAAGTAATTGGGGTAGGTGTAATCCTTGGAAAAAATCTGTTGGATATTGGAAAATCCAACTAATTCCAAGTTGGAAAAATGGGGATGTATTCCTTGGATTTTTTACCTGTTGGAAAATGTTTTGTAGATAGATTTAATTAATTTAATCAAATAGGAATATGCATCACTTTTATCATTTTTTTTTTTCAACTTTTGAAAGTATTATTTTTCAAAACTACTCTGTCTTTTGATAAAGAATGCAAATATGACTACAGTTTTTTTTTTGTTTTCACTTTTGATGGTTTTTTTTTGTTTTTGTTTTTTTTTTTTGTTTGTTTTTGTTTTGTTTTGAAAAGATAAAAGCTTATTGCAAACAGAAAAAAAAAAAAAAAAACAAAAAAAAAACAAAAAAACACACACACACACACAGAGAAAATAAGGAGTGAAAGGAGTTTTACTGTCATTTGCTGAAAGAGTGCTAAGCATTCATCAAGGACACTAAAAAACATGATTGAATTAATTCGGTGAAGTAGTAATTTGGACAAAAGTGAAAATTCCTTGGACCATTTTACCTGTTGGACAACACATTTGCAGATACCGTTTAGTTCATAAAATTTGAGACAGAAATGCATGAACAAATAAGTAAGTCCAGATCAGATTACTCTAATCAAACTGCTCTGATCAAGGTCTACACTATTTGCCATTCTTTCTGAGCCTTTTGATATTTTATGCTGTGGTAAAATTTACTTGTTCAAACTCAAGAACAATTACATCACATGTTCAGTGTATCCCATTTTTTAAGATCTTTATGGTAAATGAGTTCACCAGAGTGAGACATATAATTACTCAAAGTGTCGATCTAGACTTGTAACCATTGCAAGGGAAACACCTCTGTGCAAACTATACCCCAGCAAACCTGTACTTACATATGAGTAGTTAAAAGCAGGTTTGCTGGGGTCAAGTTTTGACAAACAAGTATAAGCATAATTATGGAGCAAAATGTTTATTTATTCAACAAATATAATTTGGTTCCAAAAAACAGCAATATAACATGCATTTATGCAGATTACAGAAACTATATGGAGCAGTTCTCATAATGTCAGTATTTGTTGTGTCATGAAAACTGGTTTTTCTTAAATAAATTATGTTTTTCCAACATTACGACAATTCATTTCTATAAGAAATTTGGTATGCTGAGAGAAAAAAAGCAGATGATTTCTACAATATCTGATTTCACAGAAAACTTGCGCTGTCTTGATAAAACCTTATTAATTTTTTTTCACTGAAAAAAGGTATACTTTATTTTCCATGAATATTCAGTTACACGGTAAAGATTAGCTTTCATAGATTGTTAATTAAGGACTTTAATTGTGTCTAAACCAGAATTAAATAAATAGCAAACAGTGCAGACCCTGATCAGAATGTTCCTTAATAGCAGTCTGATCTGGGTCTACACTGTTTGCTCAGGCATGTTTTCTGACATTTAGATGTCCAAATTTTTAAGGAAAATATGGTATTTCACTACGTTTTCATGTCTGACATATCTCAGTTTTAAACCTTAACCACTCTCTAGGCTAATTCACCAGACTACAAATTGATGACATTTTTCTTATAGTTCCCAGAAAAGAGGATCTGACATTTCATGCATTATATTTTAAAATGTCGTCTGCTGAAATTTTTACCCAGAGTGCTAAGCATTACAGAAAATCTGTAGTCTTGCAAAAGAACTGGGTTTACCAGTGAAAAACTGGTTTTTACTCTTAATACTATACTCATATTAATCTGAGAAAACCCATGTTTACTAGATGCGAAATATGGATTATTAATTGGAAACTTATGATATCAAGAGAAAATGGTTTATAAAAAACAAACAAAAAAAAACAACAACAAAAACTGGTTTCATTAGGATAGCACAACTTTACAATGTAATAGCATTTATGCAGTGATTATTTGTGATACTTTTTATTTCTCTTCCAAACATAGATTGTGTGTGCTTGTTAGACTATAAATAATGATTGTGTGGGTGCTTGTTAGAACCGTATGTATTTATTACCCACAATCTATGTTTATTGGCAAAAAAAAAGAAGAAAAATACCCCTACAACTGCTGGAACTCCATTATGAAAACACGCCTATTCAAATATATTGAAAATTTCACCACCAAAAACTGAAAGTTTTCAGATAAAAATTCTCATTACTTTTCATATGTGTGCTCAAAACATAGATTGTGGGTACTCGTTAGAACCCTCGCAGAGTCAGTTTTAATGAGTACTAACAATCTATGTTTTTGAGCAGAAAAAGAAAAATAATGTATACCCGTTAAACCCCAGTTTTACTATATAAAAGTGGGGTTTAAGGGGGTCAAAATTATATAGGTATGTTTTCGTGATGCTTTATTACATGGACTTGACAATTTGATGTGACAGAAAAAAAGCCTGGCCGGGATATCTTAACAACGATAGACATAACTGTATAAAGAAAAAAAGAAAAAACTTTCCAATTTACCCTCCAAATTAACTCGAACCTAATAATACCCGGACTTGTCACTAACGGAACTGCCAAAATATGTTGTCTCAGCTTGATTTTAGCGCTATTTTACAGCACTATGGTCATTAAAAATGATTTTGGATGATAACTGAAGTTGTAATAAATTGTTTTTAATAGGTTTGGTTGAAAAATGTTAATTTACAATTAATAAAATTTGAAGTTATACCATCATTTTGGGTGAATTTCTGATGATTTTCAGCTAAAAGTGCCGAAAACAGCTGAAATGGGTACCTAGGTTTCTTGTTGATGTTTACAAAAACTGTTTGCTTTTGTGTTGCAGATATAAAGGTAAAATATTGAACTATTGCTTTTTGAAAACAAATCTTAGATATTTGAAGAAATAATCGAAATATGAACATTTAAACTTCATCATACAAAATTATGAAAACTCAGCCACGACAACATATTTCCAATAATTACAATACCTGTACCGTAGTTACTAGTCCAGTGTATATTGGGTCCAAGAAATTAATCAATTTTCAAAAGTATGTTTTATTCTTTCAAAATATTTATTACCCTTTAGAAGCCTTTTAAATAAACAAACAAAAAAGTAAATAAAATTAAATAAATATTGTAAGTATGAAAGAAAAAAAACAACAACAACAACAACAACAAAAAAAAACAACAACAAAAAAAAAAACATTCAAATCTTCTCTCCAAATAAGTCAATTTTACAAACTATCTGTTATCCCCTCAAAACTATTGATTACCCTTCTGGAGGCCTCTTTACTACCCCCCTGCTGGTAATTCATAATCACCTCTTTAGGACATGTCTTTGATCTACCTTGCTGAGTGCCTAAGTAGGGGCAATAAAATCATTAGTGAGTGGTACCACTTTTGGTCTCATTTTGCCTATGTCTTTAACAAGACAAAACCTAGTTTAACGGTTTGATAAACCAAGTTTTCTCTGTAAAACAAGGTTTTTCTAATTGTTCTTCCTTTAAAAATGGCTGCGAGTTTATTCTGGCCAGTGGTGTACCCATACATCATAGTAATACCATAAGTAGCCTAAAACTTATGAGCATATGCAATAATTATCCTAAAATTTGAACTAGCTGATTTTGCAACCTAGCTAGAAATATGTTCAAATAATTGCGACAGAATGGCATTTTATTTGGACCCTGAACAGACTTGTTCCCCTGATCTGGGTGTACAGTTTAGCATTTATGCAGAAACAGACATAATCAGACATTTACTTTTCAACATATGGTAAATATCCTAAAATTTCTTTCACTTTATTCTATTCTATTTTGGCCTAAATTTTGCTTTTAATGCACCTGTGACTTAAAATGCTTAGTGGAATGGCAAGCATTGTAGATCCTGATCACACTGCTCCTGAAGGAGCTGCCTGATCTAGGTCTGCACTGTTTGCATTTGTCATTTTGTCTGACACTTTGGTGTTTGAAATTTTTGGACATTTAGCGTAAATGATAATCATATTTTCTATATACATGTACATATATATATGGTATAAAAATGAATACAAAATGTAGAAAGACATTTGATAATCAGTTGTGTTAAATTTCATACGTTCCCTCATGGAGACAAACATTGGAGGAAAATCTGAAAATGCACATAAGATTGATAGACTTTTTTGGCTGATTGTATCTTTCTCTTCATTTATTTGTTGCCATTTTGTCTGTTTATACCCAAGACACAGAAATCAGTTGTGTGTGTGTGTGTGTGTGTGTGTGTGTGTTATTCAGCCCATGACAGCTGTCAACTTGAGGGCAATCAGTGGGGTGCACTGGGATTCCTAAGCAGACATAAGCAGGCTGAATATACAGAATATATGAATTATGATCATAATGTTATGCAATATATTCTGACAATATCTGCTACTGTACAAAGGCTCCTATGTAATATATGACAGTGTCATACAGGTGTAATGACCTTTATGAAATAGTAAAACAATCTAGGCTTTGTCTCACCTCAGTGCCAAATATAAAGTGGAAAAAAAATCCCAAATATTGAATGGCAAAAAATGAACCAGTAAATAAGTTTGGGCATTAACTGACCAATGTATATGTTAGTAAGCTAAAATCATTAAAATTAAAGTGGGTTCACCTGTCAGATTTTTTTTTATCTCCTATTGTGTAAATAATTTTGTTCTTTCTCTCAGTCATTATTTCTTCCAATAAATGTATTTATTTATTTTATGTGTTATAATAATTGATTTCATTTGTATGTTAAAAAAAAAACAAAAAAACACACACACACAAACAAACAAAATAATGTTTGTGTTGTCTGTATGTCACAATGATTTAAACATTGTTTGTTTTTTTATTTCTTTCAATCCTTGTTTCTTCCAGTAACTCACTGGTGTCAAGGTTGTTTTTTTTTAGTTTGTTTGTTGTTGTTTTTTTACAGTGACAGTTGCAAAACTGAACAAAATATTTTTAAAATATTGATTTGGAATACTAATTAGGCTTTGCTTGCAGATTTCTTTTTTTAACAAATGGAAGGCAGAGCTTTTCAGCTGTGCAGTTTCATTGGTCAGATGTTTTAGGGTAATGCGATATTCAAAATGAATGACAGGTATTATCAGATGATTGACAGGCCTTATCAGGTGACTGACAGGTCATATCAGATACAGTTACACATTTGAGTTTGAGCTCTTTACATGATAAAATTTATGCACTATAACTGATTGTGAAAAGAGCCAGAATATTCAAATAAATCAAATTAATGTAAAACAAAAGTTAAATCTTTTCTGTAAAATCTCTTGATTGTAACTCGACATGGAAAGTTTCATCACCTGGTGTATACAAACTGAGACCTCTAATATGTGCACTATCTGGTTAAGGTATGCACAGTTTACCAGTGCGGCAATGGCCCAATACTTTATGCAAGAACATCTCTAACAAAATACCATATGCAAATAGTGCTGACCCAGATGTGAAGTATTTACCATTACCAAATATACACCTGCTTACTCATCGCAGCAGCAGTCACATGTTTAGATATATTAAAATAGTTTGTGCCTCTCAGATAGCGTCATTCGCGCTAGACTTTTTACACTGTATGTTTGTTGCATGTTAGTTCTCATATAGTCGTAGTTAATAAATATAGAACTTGAGTCTGGACTTGTGAGTTATTAAAATATAATAACACAAACATTACATGGTGTCAGAATAAATATGGATAAATATACGACTGGAGCTCTTCCTTCTATGGACTGGGAAAAGCAGGACTTGGAACAAAGCTGGAAAAGTTTCAAACAGCATGTTCAGTTTATGTTCGACGGTCCTCTAAAAAAGAAAGACGAGGAAGAAAAATGCGCTTTCTTAATGTTGTGGGTTGGAGAAAAGGGAAGAAGCCTATTTCAGACTTGGAATTTATCTGCAGACCAGAAGAAAAAACTTGAGAACTACTACAATGGATTTGAAGCCTATGTTAAACCTACTTCAAATACCATCTACAACAGATACAAGTTTCAAAGTCGAGTGCAGAATCAGGACGAGACATTTGAGCAATTTGTTACAGAATTGCAACTGCTCGTGAAAGATTGTGATTATGACAAAGCAGATGAAATGGTCCGGGACAGAATTGTGACAGGTGTGAAAAACTCAAAAATCCGAGCGAAGCTGCTTAATGAAGGATCAAAATTAACATTGACCAAAACGCTTGAATTAGCAAGGACACATGAATTGTCACATTCACAATGTAGTGCAATGGAGGACAAACCAGTGAATGCTGTAAAACAGAAACATAAATCAAATTACAGCAAGTATGACAAGCAGAAAACAGTAGCTAAAGCTGAAAAACAATCTTGTGGTAAATGTGGATATGAGCATGGAAAATTGCAATGTCCCGCATACGGAAAACGCTGTTCCAGGTGCAAACGTTTCAATCATTTCCAGAAAATGTGTAAAACTCCACTTTCGTCCAGTTCAAAATCAAAGAAAAAACGTGTCAACGCAGTAGAAGATTCGAGTGAAAGCAGTGACAATGAGCTTTATGCCGGAATGATTAATGACCTGCCATTAAATTCCGTAAATCCGTTAAATGATGAATGGACTGTAAATTCTAAAATAAATGACAAATCAGTCAATTTTCAGATAGATACTGGTGCAAGATGCAACGTTATGTCACAGGATACTTTTCGTTCATTTGGAATAAAAACTGCACTGAAACCAACATCTACAAAGCTGACGTCATTCAGTGGACATAAATTAAAACCAGCTGGTATGGTACAGTTGCCGTGCAAAATTCAAGGTAACAAGTTTGACATTGATTTTTACATAGTAGATTCATCTGTGCCGTCTGTTCTTGGTGGTTCCACTTGCCGAGAAATTGGACTTATTCAACGATTGTATAATGTTCACATAAATGAAGTACCAAAGGAAAAAGACTTGCCACAAGACATTAATTCGTCATACAGGGATCTGTTTGAGGGTCTGGGTTGCATGCCAGACACTTATTCAATACAAGTAGATCCGTCAGTGAAACCCGTCGTCCATCCACCCAGAAAAGTTCCGATTTCTATGAAAGATAAAGTAAAAAAGGAATTATTACGTATGGAATCCGAGGGTGTAATTAAGAAACAAACCGAACCTACGGACTGGGTAAACAGTATGGTGGTTGTTCCCAAACCTAACGGAAAGGTTCGAATCTGTATAGACCCCCGCGATCTTAACAAAGCTGTGTTAAGAGAACACTATCCAATGAAAACAATAGAGGATATTTTGCTGGAAATACCGGAAGCAAAGGTTTTTTCGAAATTAGATGCCGTTTCCGGATACTGGCAGATTAAACTTAGTCCAGAAAGCCAGAAACTCTGTACGTTCAATACGCCCCTGGGCAGATATTCTTTCACAAGATTACCATACGGATTAAAATCTGCAGGAGAGGTGTATCAAAGATCTGTTTCGAACATGGTCCAGGATATTGAAGGATGCGAGGCAATAGTCGATGATATTTTGATTTGGGGAAAGGACATCGTAGAACACGACAAAAGGCTAAGACTGGTACTTGACCGAATACGTGAATATAACATGAAGTTAAACAGGGACAAATGCAAATTTCGTAAAAGCAGTATTTCCTATGTTGGACACGTTCTGACCGGTTTAGGCTGCAAACCCGATCCAGAAAAAGTTCGAGCTGTCAAGGAAATGCCGCCACCGACGAACGTAAAAGAGCTGCAAACGTTATTGGGTTTTGTCCAATATTTAGCCAAATTTATAGCCAACATGTCAGACATTACAGCACCACTCAGACAATTGCTTGAGAAAGACATCCAGTGGCACTGGGATTTAGAACAACAATCAGCGTTTGATCTGCTGAAGGACAAAGTGACAAATGCTCCTGTATTACGATTTTACGATCCTAAGAAACAGCTGGTATTATCAGTTGATGCAAGTTCAAAAGGTCTTGGAAGTGTGTTACTCCAGGAAGGTCAACCAATAGCGTACGCGTCTCGTGCATTGACAAAGTCTCAACAAAATTATGTGCAACTAGAAAAAGAGACATTAGCGATCACATTTGGATGTAGGAAGTTCCATCAGTATGTTTACGGAAGAGAAGTTATTGTAGAAAGTGACCAGAAACCATTACAGGCTATATTCTCCAAGCCATTATTCAAATCACCTTTAAGATTACAAAGACTATTACTTGATCTTCAGAAATATGATCTAAAAGTGATTTATAAACCAGGAAAATCATTATTTTTAGCCGATCATCTCAGTAGAGCTTACTTGAATGAATCAAAGGAAGATTTGATTTCTGACTCTGAGTTAAGCGTAAATTACCTGACATACTTACCTGTATCCAAAGACAATCAACTGAAAATCAAACAAGCGACAAAACAAGACAATGAAATGCAAATTTTGAGAGATATTGTTCTCAAAGGATGGCCACAGCGAAGAGCCCAAGTTCCGCCAGAAATAAGGCCTTACTGGAATTTTCGCGATGAAATAACTTTCGTAGAAGAAATGTTATTCAAAGGTCAAAAGTTGATAGTACCAAAATCATTAAGGAAAGAAATGCTGGCTATCATTCATGAATCGCATTTGGGAATAAACAAATGTAAGTCGCGTGCCAGAGACTCATTATTTTGGATAGGTATGGTATCTGAGGTTGAACAGACAGTAAGGAACTGTACAGTGTGTGCTCAAAATCAAAGAGCAAATGTAAAAGAACCATTGATACCTGGAATAATTCCAGACAGACCATGGTCACATGTTTCCGCAGATATCATGGAACTGAACAACAGACATTATCTTGTGATAGTTGATAGATATTCGAAGTGGGTAGAATTAAATTTGCTGGAAAACATGACAAGCAAAAATGTTATAAAACATTTGAAAAGTCAATTTTCAAGATACGGAATTCCAGATCAGTTTTACTCCGACAATCAGAGTACATTTGTTAGTTCAGAATTCAAGAACTTCGCGAAAGAATATGGATTTGATTGTGTCACTTCCTCAGCCACCTTTTCGCAAAGTAATGGATTAGCAGAAAGAGCGGTTCAAACAACAAAAAACTTGTTGAAAAAAGCGAAAGACCCATATTTGGCAATGTTGTCATACAGAACAACAGTAATCGATGACATAGGACTATCACCTGCCGAAATGATGTTCTCGCGTAGACTGAAAACAACATTACCTACGACAGCCCCGCTGCTTCAACAAAAAGGACTACCCCAAAACCTTAAAAAACGTTTCAGAAACCGACAGGAAAAACAAAAGCGATATTATGATCGTGGTAGCAAACCGTTGAAACCACTAAAACCTGGCGATAATATTGTTATGCAGCACGAAAAGTCGTGGAAACCTGCTACTGTAACGGAAGCACACCAAACACCGAGATCGTATGTTGTCAAAAACGAATATGGTCAACAATACAGACGAAATCGCAGACATTTAAGACCAACGTCTGCAAGATTTCCGTCTGATCAGGTACCGGAGAGCAGGTCAGAAACTGAAACAACGTCGGCATCAACACCATTATCACGAGAACCCGGTAACACAATGTTAGATCAGAGCGTTCGGGAAAATCGGGAAAACGGTACGGTAACAGATACACCGACAACAACAACAACATCTTCGTCGTATAAGACAAAATCAGGCCGTTCAGTTAAAATGCCGGAAAAATACAAGGATTATGTGATGTAAATAAGTATGAAAATTTTCTGAATGAAAGTGCTTCTTAATTTGGAGTGTTACAGTGAATTTCTGTTGTTCAAAATATTGGATTAATGTGTTATATACAGGCTGGATTAACGCATAAAGTATTCGAAATTAATATGGATTAATTATTGTTTTAAAATCAAAAGTGTGAAAGTGTTAAAATCATTCATAAAATTCATGCATAAACATTTGGATTATATTTAGTATAACTACGGTAGCTGCATTCTTCACTAATATTGGATTACATTGCCTAGTTTCCTAACTGAGGTTAACCTGGCCACACACACAGACGTTTTGGAGAAAAGCTGACATTGATAATTCCCTAATAATTTTAGATACTGTTAACCTGTTAACACGCAATTACATTTCAAAGACTTGTGACATTAAGTGCTGCTGACAGATACTGTTTATGAACTCGATAAGCTAAACACTGCAGGGCTGGTTCGCTTAATTAGCTCCTCTGTTGATACAAATGACATTTTATCTTGATACTAAATAATGTTATGGGAACGCCTGAACAACAGTTCTTTGAGACATGTAGTCTCGCTGCACTGAAGCAAACATTTTAGTGCATGTTTCTTTTATATTTTCAACTTTATAAAAATGAATCAAAATTTCATATTTTTTTTTTTTGAAAAGGGGGATGTGAAGTATTTACCATTACCAAATATACACCTGCTTACTCATCGCAGCAGCAGTCACATGTTTAGATATATTAAAACAGTTTGTGCCTCTCAGATAGCGTCATTCGCGCTAGACTTTTTACACTGTATGTTTGTTGCATGTTAGTTCTCATATAGTCGTAGTTAATAAATATAGAACTTGAGTCTGGACTTGTGAGTTATTAAAATATAATAACACAAACATTACACCAGATAGACTGCTCCCAGTCTAATGATAGTTTAATTGCTCCAGATAACTAAGGCTTTCCAGATAACTTTTTTTCTTATTTCTACACAAAATCATGCAAGGCAATTCTAATTTGTACCTACAACGCAGACATATGTTTTTCTCAAATTCTCTGCAAAAACATAATGCTGTGATATTCATGTTTTTCTCAAATTCTCTGCAAAAATATAATGTTGTGGTATTCATTAGAAGTGCCTTGTTTAGGCACTTCTAATAAATACCAACAATATAACTTTTCATGGAGAAATATGAAAAATATCAATATTGCCATAGAGTATTGGGACAGAAAGGCCTTTGCAAATGGTATAGACCCAGATCAGATGCCGCAGAACATGGCATCTGATTAGGTTCTACACTGTTTGCCGCTCATCCAGCACTATTTTAAACACATCAAGAGATAGTAGAATGAACTATTTTAAATTTTTGGCTAAGTATGGTAAGTAAATAAGGTGTCCCAAAACTTAGGGTAAACATGGTATTAGGTTGTAAAAAAAAAAAAGAGTATGTTATGAGGCGCTATGATCTACACTATTTGCCATTCCACCGAGTAGTTTGTTAAAAATAAAGGGTAATATAAGAATCGAATACAGATTTTGTTTGTTTGAATCAGGTTTTACGTCGCTTTCAACAATCTTTTAGTCATTTCATGACGGTGTCTTGATGTGACAGAGAGCTCAATGTTCACTTTTAGAGTGCTGCCTCACTGAAATATCATGCCCCAGATGCACATGATATTCCACCCAGTTGCATTATACTGACACCAGGCTAACCAGTTCTGATTCCTAGCTCTACTTTCTTAATATTGATCGCCAAGCAAAAGAGCAGCTAGTGCCAATTTTAAAGTCTTTGGTATGACTCGGCCGGGCATCACACCCGCAGCCTCCCGACAAAGCGGGCGCTGTACCAAATGGACCGCTGTGCCGGTCAGAATAAAGAGTTAAGTATTTTAGGACATCTAGCTTAATAATGGTTTCTGGGCCTTGTAGCTGTGAAAAAGTGAACTTTTTGTGCTCTGAACAAATTAAGAATGTGCTTTCTGATCCGAGCTTGCACAAGTTGCCATTTTCTTTACGAAAAACAGTTCCTACTGTCCTGCCCAGCATTCTAGGTATTAATAACTATGGCCAATAAGTTCATCCAGGGTCATCAATTAGTGAAGTGATTGTACTTTTTGATATTTATCAGAATTTCTTCTGCATGATTAGCAATTTACCTTCCAAAACTTCTGTATTTCTCCTAACACTTACCATGCTCTGGGCAAATTCAGCAGATGACAAACTATTGATATTTTTTCCCGAGAAAATAGGATTTAAAACTGCATGCAAATTGTCTCCTGATGTGTCAGATATGCTATTTTCTGGGTAAAGTAAGAAATATATTTCAAAATGTCATCTGCTGAAGTTTTTAACCAGCAAGCAAACTGTTAATATTGGGACACCATAACTTTTTACCATACCTGTTCTTAATTTTGAACAAGTCAGATGTGTCTATACTGTGAGAAGGGTGCAGGCATTGTAGGTTCTGATCAGACTGTCCGATATGCATTTTGCTACATGATTAAATTAATTAAATCTGTCACAAAACATTTTCCAACAGGTAAAAAATCCAAGGAATACACCCCCATTTTTCCAACTTGGAATTAGTTTGATTTTCCAATTTCCAATAATCCAACTGATTATTTCCAAGGATTACTCCTACCCAAATAAGGGTTCCGACTATATTTTCCTTCTTCGTATAATATAAGATAAAATTATGGAGCTCATCCCTTGCAATGAGGCTGACTGAGATGAGGATCCTTAAAGCAGTGATCTCTTTCAAACGTATTAAAGAGAAACATATTAATATTTTTAAAGTATTGTCCGATGTTCAATAACAATACATATATTGATAGCGTTAAAACTCTTTATATTATTGATCACTGAATTCAGAATTTGCTCGTAACAGATAATTCTGATTCCTTTATAATTAAAATATATATCTAGAATTCTAAGTCTAATTCGGTAATGACGGGACAGAATTCTATGATATAGATTGTAAGCAGGTATTCGAACCCAACACTGTCATTCCATAACCTGTAACCACTGATTTGTCTGGTCTATGATGCTCTATGAGCAGTAATAGATTGTACGGAGACTAGTGATTGCTATCCAGTCACTAGTAATCCAACATAATTACTGGTGACTAATACCCGATGACTGGTGCCCAGTGAATAGTTGCCCGGTGAATAGACGACCAGTGAATTATTGACTGGTGAATAGATGACCGGTGACTGGTTGACTGGTGCCTGGCTGACCGGTGTCTGGTTGACCAGTGCCTGGTGAAGCTGATGTAGATTGACTGGTGCCTGGTTGACCAGTGACTGGTGCCTGGTGGACTTAGACTTTATTGAGTACTTATAGCACCCGTAAGATTCCACCCAGATGGGTCCTACCCCTGGCAGTATAGCCCTGTGGGGTGGTGTCCCATCAGTAAAGAATTGTCTTATAACCTAAAAGGTTGACAATTCTCTACTAATCAGCTTCTCCACCATTCTTATATCTTCAGCCAGTTTGCAGTTGAAAGCTATCCATACTCTTCCAGTTATTACATATCACGTCAATGAATAACCTGGAACAGAAAGAACAAGTTAATATTTACATTATAATGCACAACTATCAGCTGAACATGAACGTTGCGCCGATAAATACGAGAAGTCGCGAAAACGTTTGACGGAAATCAACAATCAATAATAGCAAGAAATCGAAATACAATTAATTGAAAGTAATAAGATTTTTAGTGAAAGGCATGAGTAAGGAAGACAAGAAAGAGAAGGATTTAGAAAGTTAACCGGGGAAAAAGAAATAAAATACAGATTTCTTTCACCGATAATAAATCCTTTGTTTGCTTTCTTGTCCACAGAAAAGAAATGACACGTGATCATTTAAGCGGGAAGAGTTACGTCATAACAGGTAACTGCCTAAGGGACCTTCTGGATTAAGACTGTATAAGACAACTGAACTGTCATTTTTCTGTGGAAGGTGTGAAATACAGAATAGAATAGCACATTATCTATAGGTTAATGTATTGTGCTGTTAAAATAAGCTCCGCCCCCTAGCGGCCATGTTTTTTGACGTATCATGACAGCTTGTATATTCTTGGTAGAGGGTCAACAAAGGAACATTTCTGCTAAGTTATATTGAAATCGGTCCAGTGGTTTCTGACAAGAAGATTTTTAAAGTTTTCTATATAGATATAAAGGGAAAATAAGCCATGCCCCCACTGACGGCCATGTTTTTTGACAAATCACAAGGGCTTGAACAATCTTGGTAGAGGGTTACCAAACAAACGTTTCTGCAAAGGTATATTAAAATCGGTCCAGTGGTTTCTTGAGAGAAGATTTTTAAAGTTTTCTATATAGAAATAGGGAAAATAAGCCCCGCCCCTTAGCGGCCATGTTTTTTGACGAATCATGACAGCATGAGAATCTTGGTAGACGGTCACCAAAGAAACACTGCTGCCAAGTTATATTGAAATGAGCTGAATGGTTTATGACGAGAAGATTTTAAAAGTTTTCTATATAAAGGAAAAATAAGCTCCGCCCCCTAGCGGCCCAGTTTTTAGCTCACCTGAGCACGAAGTGCTCATGGTGAGCTAATGTGGTCAGTCAATGTCCGTCGTGCGTCGTTCGTCGTGCGGCGTCAACAATTGCTTTAAAAGCCTACTCCTCCTACACCCCTGGGCCAATTGACTCGATACTTGGTAGGAAGCATCAGGGTGACTTGTAGATAAAAAATAGCTAAAATCGTGCCGATCGGAAATCCAAGATGACCGCCACCTTGAAAATCTCTGTTTCCCTTCTTCTCCTGAGCAGAAAGGCCAGTTGACTCCAAACTTGCTAGGAAGCATCAGGGTGACTTGTAGATCAAAAATAGCTAAAATCATGACGATCAGAAATCCAAGATGGCCGCCATCTTGAAAATCTATTTTTCGCTTCTTCTCCTGAATCGAAAGGCCAATTGACTCCAAACTTGCTAGGAAGCATCGGGGTGACTTGTAGATCAAAAATAGCTAAAATCGTGCCGATCTGAAATCCAAGATAGCCACCATGGCAGCCATCTTGAAAATCTATTTTTTGCTTCTTCTCCTAAACCCAAAAGCCAATTGACTCCAAACATGGTAGGAAGCATTTGGGTGACTTATAGACCAAAAGTAGCTAAAATTGTTCCAATCGGAAATCCAAGATGGCCACCATGACAGCCATCTTGAAAATCTATTTTCCGCTTCTTCTCCTGAGCCGAAAGGCCAATTGACTCCAAACTTGCTAGGAAGCATCGGGGTGACTTGTTTAAGCAATCATCATGAATCATGCTCAAAATGTTTGTCTTGATGATTTCTAGGTCAAGTTCGAAACTGGGTCACCTGGGGTAAAAAACTAGGTCACCTTGCCAAATCAGCGGAAAACCTTGTTATCACTCTAGCGGTCACATTTTTCAAGCAGTCATCATGCACCTTGCTCAAAATGTTTGTCTTGTTTTTTAGGTCAAGTTTGAAACTGGGTCACTTGGGGTCCAAAAACTAGGTCACCTGGCCAAATCAGCTAAAACCTTGTTAACACTCTAGCGGTCACATTTTTTAAGCAGTCATCATGAATCTTGCTTAAAATGTTTTGTCTTGATGATTTCTAGGACAGGTTTGAAACTGGGTCACTTGAGGTCAAAAACTAGGTCACTGGGCCAAATCAGCAGAAAACTTTTTTAACACTCTAGCGGTCACATTTTTTAAGCAATCATCATGAGTCTTGCTCAAAATGTTTGTCTTGATGATTTTTAGGTCAAGTTTGAAACTGGGTCACTTGGGGTCCAAAAACTAGGTCACCTGGTCAAATCAGCTAAAACCTTGTTAACACTCTAGCGGTCACATTTTTGAAGCAGTCATCATGAATCTTGCTTAAAATGCTTTGTCTTGATGAATTCTAGGTCAGGTTTGAAACTGGGTCACTTGAGATCAAAAACTAGGTCACTGGGCCAAATCAGCGGAAAACTTTGTTAACACTCTAGCGGTCACATTTTTGAAGCAATCATCATGAATCTTGCTCAAAATGTTTGTCATGATGAGTCCTAGGTCAAGTTTGAAACTGGGTCACTTGGAGTCAAAAACTAGGTCACCAGGCCAAATCAGCAGAAAATTTTGTTAACACTCTAGTGATCACAATTTTGAAGCAATCATCATGAATCTTGCTCAAAATGCTTGTCTTGATGATTTCTAGGTCAAGTTCGAAACTGGGTCACATGGGGGCAAAAACTAGGTCACCTGGCCAAATCAGCAGAAAACTGTTAACACTCCAGAGGTCACATTTTTTTAAATAATCATCATAAATATTGCTCAAAATGTTCGTCTTGATGATATCTAGGTCTAGTTTAAAACTTGGTCACTTGATATCAGAAACTAGGTCACCTGGCCAAATCAAAGGAAAACCTTGTTGATGATCTAGAGGTCACATTTTTGAAGTGATCATCATGAATCTTGCTCAAAATGTTTGTCTTGATGATTTCAAGGTGATGTATATTTTTCTATCCAGTGACTTTCTTAAGTTTTTCCGTTTAGGTCAGTTTCTCAGTAATTATTGGTCCTACAGAGTGACATTTGGTACTTGTAAAGTGTTTGTGTTTAGGTCAGTTTCTCAGTAACTATTGCTCCTACAGCCAGTGATACTTAGTACATGCATACATCTTAGCATGGCCTCTTGAGTGCAGTCATCCATATTTGACCTTGACCTTTATTTCACAGTCAATTAGACATGCTACATTGTCTTACTTGTTAATATAATCATTTTGAATTTTGATCAGAATGTTTGCCTTGATCAGTTCTAAATCAGGTTCTCAAAGTGCTATAATGCTCAGGTGAGCATTACAGGTCCATCATGGCCCTCTTGTTTTACCAATCATGACAGCTTGAATAATCTTGGTAGAGGATCATCAAAGAAACATTCCTGCCAAGTAATATTGAAATCGGTCCAATGGTTTATGACAAGAACATTTTGAAAGTTTTCTATATAGATATATAGGTAAAATAAGTTCCACCCTCTGGCAGCCATGTTTTTTGCCTAATCACAATTGCTTGAACAATCTTGGTAGAGGGTCACCAAGGAAACATTTCTGCCAAGTTATATTGAAATCGGTCCTGGAGTTTCTGACAAGAAGATTTTTAATAAGTTCCACCCCTAGTGGCCATGTTTTTTGACAAATCATGATGGCTTGAACAATCTTGGTAGAGGGTCACCAAAGAAACATTCCTGCCTGAAATTGTTCCAAAGGTTTATGAAGAGAAGTTTTTAAAGTTTTCTATATACACGTAGTTATATAGGGAAAATAAAGTTCCGCCCCCACACCCCCCTATGTATCATGATGGCTTGAACAATCTTTGTAGAGGGTCACCAAGGGAACATTTCTGCCAAGTTATATTGAAATTGGTCTAGCGGTTTCTGACAAGAAGATTTTTAAAGTTTTCTATATAGATATACAGGGGAAGTAAGTTCTGTCCCCTGGAGGCTAAGTTTTTTGACGAATCATGATGGCTGGAACAATCTTGG
The DNA here is from genome assembly GCA_964016985.1 of Anodontia alba. Taxonomy (NCBI): domain Eukaryota; kingdom Metazoa; phylum Mollusca; class Bivalvia; order Lucinida; family Lucinidae; genus Anodontia; species Anodontia alba. Next base: position 57,328,612 of record OZ024821.1, on the reverse strand, counting down.
TAGAGGGTTACCAAAGGAACATTCCTGCCAAGTTATATTGAAATCAGTCCATTGGTTTTTGACAAGAAGATTTTTATAGTTTCTTATACAGATATACAGGGAAAATAAGCCCTGTCCCCTGATGTTGTTTGATGAATCAGGACGGCTTAAACAATCTTGGTAGAGGGTCACCAAGGAAACATTTCTGCCAAGTTATATTGAAATCGGTCTGGGAGTTTCTGACAAGAAGATTTTTAATAAGTTCCACCCCTAGTGGCCATGTTTTTTGACAAATCATGACGGCTTGAACAATCTTGGTAGAGGGTCACCAAAGAAACATTCCTGCCTGAAATCGTTCCAAAGGTTTATGAAGAGAAGTTTTTAAAGTTTTCTATATAGTTATATAGGGAAAATAAAGTTCCGCCCTCCCCCGTCTCGCCCCCCACCCCCACCCCTATGTATCATGACGGCTTGAACAATCTTTGTAGAGGGTCACCAAGGGAACATTTCTGCCAAGTTATATTGAAATTGGTCCAGTGGTTTCTGACAAGAAGATTTTTAAAGTTTTCTATATAGATATAGAGGGGAAATAAGTTCTGTCCCCTGGAGGCTAAGTTTTTTGACGAATCATGATGGTTTGAACAATCTTGGTAGAGGGTTACCAAAGGAACATTCCTGCCAAGTTATATTGAAATCAGTCCATTGGTTTTTGACAAGAAGATTATTATAGTTTCTTATACAGATATACAGGGAAAAAGAAGTTTTTTAAAAGTAAAACATATTTTAACGAGTAATACTTAACCTATAGATAATGTGCTATTCTATTCTGTTATTCACCCCCTCCACAGAAAAAACGACCTTTCAGTCGTTATAAAGTCTTAATTCAGAAGGTCCCTTTAACAGTTACCTGTATGACGTAGTTCCTCCCGCTCAAATGATCACGTGTCAGTTTCTTTTATGTGTAAAACAATACACAATTAGGAGAAAGGAGCGAGGGAAGGGAGGTGGGACGATAAATACTTATCTATAGGTTAAGTATTACTCGTTAAAATATGTTTTACTTTTAAAAAACTTCATTTTAACTTCGTAATACATTAACCTTTAGATAATGTGCTAGAATTTGTAGAATAGGAGGGAGGATTTCTCCTAATAAGTTAGTCCCAACTTCTGAATTAAGGCTTAATAAAAGGATTTATTTTTTATATATATATAATGAGGACATAATTAGTGCTTAAGGCAATAATAAGATCCTTTAACCAAGGATAAAGTAATCCAGGGTTAACATATATATATAATAAAGATATAATTAGTACCTCTCTAGTATAGCATCAGGTCTAGGGGGGCTGTTGACGTTGTCTACACATCCATAGCTGATTGCTGTTGGCCCCCCACCACTTTTTGGGCCACTACAATGGGGCCCAAACTTTGGAGATTCTGTGCTTGTTGAGACATGTCTCTGAGATAGAATTTGGCAAAAGTTGATGAACTATTCCAAACCGCTGCTTGAAGTATATCATTGAGAGGAACTTTGTCGAAGAAAGCCCAAGAAGAGGAAAGAGCTCTAACTTCATGAGCTTTGATTTTAAGGAAAGAGATATCTCGTTTAGTGAGTTTCCTATAGGCAAGTTTAACAGTGTAAGATATCCATCTCGAGATAGTATCTTTAGAGATATCCTTATTGCCTTTAATAGGAAGAAAAAGTCTAGTTCTATTTTGGCGATAAGAGCTAGTCATTTTGAGATAGAATTTCAGAGCCCTAACGGGGCAAAGAAGTCTGTCAGTATGTTCCCATTTACATATTCGAGCAAGACTAGGAACAACAATAGGATCTGGTTTAACAGAAGGAAGCTGGTTTTTTGCTAAAAAACCAGATTTAAGAATCGAGGAAACTGAACCATCAGATTGATTAAATCTTAAATGTTGTGAATCCATAGCTAGAGCATGTATTTCACTACACCTTTTAGCAGTGGCAAGAGCTAAAAGAAAGGCTGTCTTAATAGTAACGTGAAATTTAGAAGCCTTATCAAGAGGTTCAAAAGGTGGTTTTTGTAGACATACTAAAACCCATGATAAATCCCATTTAGGTGTAAGAGATCTTTGTACTGGTCGTTGAAGTTCAAAGGATCTGATAAGTTCAGATAAAACTGGATTAGATCCGATTCTATTACCAGTTTTGAATTTTAAAGTGTTAGAGATCATAGATCTATAACCTTTAATAGTACTAATCTGACATTTCTTTTCCGAAAAAAAAAAGATTAAGAAATCGGCTATAACTGTAATAGGGGCCGAGATCGGATTAACCTTTTTTGTATGACACCAATTAGAGAAGATGGTCCATTTTGCATCGTAGACTTTTTATGTAGATGCTCTTCTTGATCTGGAGACAAAATCTGCAACGTTTTGTGAAAATTTCTTATCTCTGATTGATTGTTTGATAACTCCCAAGCGTGAAGGTCGAGAATTGGGAGGTTTTGATGTACAAATCTTCCTTTGGATTGAGTCAGTAGTCTTGGAATTAGTGGCAGACGAATCGGAGCTGACACTAATAGAAGAAGAAGTTCTGAGAACCACTGTTGCTGTGGCCAGAACGGAGCTATGAGAACTATTCTGCACTGATGTTGTCGGATTTTCTCTAGAACAGCAGGTATCAGAATAAAAGGAGGAAAAGCATATGCATGAAGATGATTCCAGTCCATGGACAGGGCATCTATCGCTAGTGCTTTGTAGTCTTGTACTGGAGAGACATATAATGGGAGTCTGTGGTTGAATCTTGTCGCAAACAGATCCACATTTGGGAAGTTGAGCATCTGGAATACTGAATTCGCAACTGTTTGATCCAGAGCCCATTCTGTCTTGATAGGTTTGTCTAGTCTTGAGAGGCGGTCTGCAAGAATGTTGAATTTGCCTGGGATGTGACGTACTCTGATAACTATGTCTTGTTCCAGGCACCAAATGAGTATTTTCCAAACTTCTACGCAAAGATTGGGGGAATAAGTGCCACCCTGTTTGTTGATATATGAGACCACCGTTGTGTTGTCTGTGGATATCATGATGCAAGAATGGTGAATAAATGTTTTGGCTTGTTTCAGTGCTAATCGTATGGCCATCATTTCTAACATATTGATATGGAGCTGGGATTGGTTTTCTGTCCAGCGACCATGAAAGGACAGTGTTGTCGGCTCTAAATGAGCTCCCCATCCGTAATGACTGGCATCCGTATAAAGGAAGAATTTGGGGTCTGGAGGATGGATTGAAGTCCCTGTCTCGAATCGAATGGGGTTTATCCACCATTGTAAGTGAGATCGAATCATGCCGTTTATCGAGATCGGGTGATCGAGAGGAAGAATATGAGGTTTCCAGACTGACAGCAGGCACATCTGAAGAGGACGTAAGTGCAGTCTGCCCAGGAGAACAAGGTCTGCTGCAGCACTGAGTTTGCCCAAAAGAGAAAGGAAAGTTCGTGCCGATACATGTTTTGCTGACATTATTTTCTTGATTGTTAGAATTAGGTTCTGTACACGATCCGCTGGAACCCTGACTAAATTTTGTTGCGTCAGAAATTCCATACCTATGAAGGTGAATTTCTGAGCAGGAAAGAGGTCTGACTTCTTGAGATTTGGCAGAAAACCTAGGTTTTGAATAGTTTGAATGCAAATCTTTGTCTGAGTAATCAGACGGTTGTGAATCAGATTTTTTATCAGCCAATCGTCTAGGTATGGAAAAACTGATATGGCACGTTGGCGTAGAAAAGCTGCAATAACGTCCATCAGTTTCGAGAAAATTAACGGACTTAGGGACATTCCGAACGGTAGGGCCGAAAAGTGATATACTTGATCTTCGTGTATGAAACGAAGATACTTCCTGGATTGACGATGTATCGGCACATGTAGATATGCATCTGTTAAATCTATGGAGATAGCCCAATCGTTGAGTCTCATCGCTTGTCTTACCGATTTGACTGTCTCCATTTTGAATGCTTGTTTCTCTATGTAACGGTTTAATAAAGACAGGTCTAATATTAAACGAAACTTTCCGTTCTTTTTTGGCACAAGGAATATCCAGGAATAAAAGCCGGGAGTTTCCGGATTCTGTACCCTTTCCACTGCCCGTTTGTTGAGAAGATTCTCGATCTCTTCTCTGAGAAACGGGGAGGAGGATTGACTCATTCTGATCGGAACAGATGACAAAGGAGGAATTTTGATGAATGGTATCCTGAATCCGTTTCGTACGATAGAGAGGACCCATTTGTTGTCTGTTATTTCCTCCCATTTTTCCGCAAAATGGGCCAATCGTCCTCCCACTGGAATGTCCGCGAGCGGAAGAGAAGGCAGTGGAAAGGGCGGGCCTTCATAATCTTGCGGAGGAAGAGGCAGGTTTAGAGGAGGGGAACTGACGGATGTTACAAGTCCTCTTGATATTATCTTTCTTAATGTGAGAAGATGAGCTTTGAGGAATATTTTTGGACCTATACGACTGCGTAGGTTTAGGTCTGGATGTTGTTTGTTTAGCAGGATATTTAGGTATCTTGAAAGCTCTGCTCTGCGAAGGAGGCTTATAAGAATGAGATTGTGACTGAATGGATGTAGAAGCTAGAAACCTTTGCTGTTGAGCTTCGAAGTTTGATTTAGCTATTTCTTTTATCCTGCCGTCAAATAAGGATTTTGAGTTAATAGGAGCTTTCCTTAACTCGTATGTGGAATTGTCGAGTAGTAGTTTAGACGAAGCTAGGGCTGCGTCCCTCCTAGCTTGGAATAATTCAGTAGTTAAAAGTGTAGACATGGCAGTAGCATGTTTAATCGATTTGGCTACGGCCTCCAGAAGTCTGGAAAGGGCCGCAACCGACATCGATTCCTGTTGTAATGAAAGGAAGGCAGCTGAAGAAAATAGATCAGCATGAGAATTAATAGCGACTAGTTTTCTAGCCTTCCTTTCCCATGCTTCTAGATTCTTGAGCGGAATAGAAGCTCTTCCTTTATTAGAAATGTCTAGGAGCGACGCATCCGCTTCTAATTGAGGGATATTATCAGTTGGCAAATATTGGTTTTGGCTCTTGTAGAATTTAGTCGGAGCAAGAGCCGAAACCAAGCTTTGCGGACAAATCCAATCTCTTGAACATTTGTCCGATTCTAGTCTATTTTGAATATATTTTGTTGTATTTTGTACTAATTTGGATTTTGGGAGGACAAGTAATGGAGTGGAACGAGACTCCATTAATTGTTCGATCCCAGAGAGAGGTTTTAATGGAGCTTGATCCTGCTGAGTTTTGGGGCATAACTCAGGAGGAAGAAGCCGGAAGACCTCGTTAATCGCACGATCAAATGACCAGACTTCGGATTCAGTTTCCGAATCTGACTCCTTATTCTGTTGAGTGAGATTCGGCTGAATCTGATCGTAATTAATAGGTTGATTTGTGAATTGACTAAAATTAGTCTCCTCAGGTTGTATTGGAGTTGGCGTTTGAACAACCTGGGGAGATTTATGAGTCCTTGTATATCTACCAATGTCAAGTTGAGATTGGGAGGAATTTGATGAAGATGAAGGCGTCATCGATCGTCTTCTTCTCTTTTTATGAGAGTGCTTAGATCTCTTTGAATTTTTCTTTCGCCGAGAAGAACTCAAAGAGTCTGATCTGGAAGTAGAGATAGAAGAAGAGGACGATCGATGTCTTCTTCTCTTTTTAGATTTATGCTCTCTTTTAGACTGATCCTTCCTTGAAGGTCTGGAGATAGATAAATCATTTGAATTTGGAGGCTCAATCATTACACTCGGATCTGAGACCTGCGAAAAATCAGGTTCGAGTGGAATAATCTGTCTAGAGGAAGAAGCTGGATTAGGAAGTTCTAGTCTATTAGAACGTTCGTAACCAGGAATAAAGACATTGGATAGTCTGTGGACACTACCCTGTGAAATATGGCTACTTATGGACGGAGCGTAGCTTTGTACAGGCACATCTATAGGAATATAACCAGGCGGAATTTGTGTTTGTAGGTCATACGGGAATGACTGTAAACCCATGCCTGGTTGACTGGAGCCTAGTTGACTGGTGCCTGGTTGACTGCTGACTGGTTGACTGGTGACTGGTGACTGGTTGACTGGCGACTGGATGAACGGAGATAAGTTGCCCAGTGACTGGATGACTGGTGACTGGTTGACTGGTGACTGGTGACTGGTTGACTGGTGACTGGTGACTGGTGGGCTTAGTGCCCGGTCAGACTCTAAGTCCGCCAGGCTGCCACCTTGATGGGTCCTGCCCCGAGCAGTAAAGCTATGAGGGGCGGTGCTCCCATCAACTGTCCCGTTGTCAGACAAGTCTGACTGGGACTTCTTGAATTTCTTTGATTTCTTCTGTTTTCTCTTCTGCGTCATAACTGATTTTCTAGTAGCATGAAGGCGTCTTCTTTCTGCTAGGTTCCAAACTTTTTCTGTCCAGGAACTACAAATATAACACGGAGAGATACGTGTGCAAGAATTACAAGTTAGACAAGATAAATGTGTATCCCATTTAGCTTTTAAATGGCCACAGTTGCCGCGGGCGAAATGCATCGACTGACGCGGAAACAAAGGAAGAAATTTAACATTGAGAAAACAAGAAATCTAAGATCGATATTTCGAAAATAAGTACATAGATAGTAGAAGGAGTGAATATAGAACCAGAGAAAGTCAAGGATATAAAAATTTTAACCGTGTAGAATAATTTTAATCCATTTTTTCTAACACAGAATAATAATCCTTGAACATTCAAAGTCCACAGAAAAGAAACTGACACGTGATCATTTGAGCGGGAGGAACTACGTCATACAGGTAACTGTTAAAGGGACCTTCTGAATTAAGACTTTATAACGACTGAAAGGTCGTTTTTTCTGTGGAGGGGGTGAATAACAGAATAGAATAGCACATTATCTATAGGTTAATGTATTACGAAGTTAAAATAAGCCCTGCCCCCTGATGTTGTTTGATGAATCTGGATGGCTTGAACAATCTTGGTAGAGGGTCCACAAGGGAACATTTCTGCCAAGTTATACTGAAATCAGTCCAGTTATATAGGGAAAATAAAGTTCTGCACCTCCCCCCGCACCCCCCCCCCCCCCCCCCCCTATGTATCATGAAGGCTTGAACAATCTTTGTAGAGGGTCACATTTCTGCCAAGTTATATTGAAATTGGTCCAGTGGTTTCTGACAAGAAGATTTTTAAAGTTTTCTATATAGATATATAGGGAAAATAAGCCCCGCCCCCTGGCAGCCAAGTTTTTTGATGAATCACGATGGCTTGAACAATCTTGGTAGAGGATCACCAAAGGAATATTTCTGTAAAATTATATTGAAATCTGTCAAGCGGTTTCTGACAAGAAGATTTTTAAAGTTTTCTATATAGATATATAGGGAAAATAAGCCCTGCCCCCTGGCGGCCATGATTTTTGACGACTCAAGATGGCTTGAACAGTCTTGGTAGAGGATCACCAAAGGAACATTTCTGCAAAATTATATTGAAATTGGTCCAGTGGTTTCGGACAAGAAGATTTTTAAAGTTTTTTCTTATGGTTGCCATGGCAACCAGAATTCTGCATGGATTCCAAACCTTTGAACAATTTTCAGTCAGTATCACACAAGGATTAATCCTGTGAAATATGAATTCAATTATAATTGGCTCAGTGGTTTACGAGGAGATGTTGTTTAAAAATTGTGGACTGACGGATGGACATACGGATGACAACGACGACGGACGGTGAGTGATCACAATAGCTCACCTTGAGACTTTGGCTCAGGTGAGCTAAAAATAGGTAAAAGCAGGTACTACTACCATTCTAATGTCTGTGCGTTAGAATTTTAAGTTGAAAATGATTGAATTGCTTTTCTGATCTTAGTTTGCAAGTTTCCAAGGGAGGGGGGCAAGCTGCCCAGGCCAAGGTATCTTCACCCCAGGGGGGGCAAGCTGCCCAGGCCAGGGTATCTTACCCCTACCCCAGCCTGTCTAAAGAAAGATAGATAATATTAAGAAATAGAAATATTCAAAGGTCATGTTAAATGGGAAATTGACTTAAGAAAGATAAAAATAACATTCTGAACTTTAATTTTGGTTACAAGATTTTCTGAGGTTGGGAGAAAACTTCTCGGGCCACAGTATATTGGCCCCAATCCCCTTCCCATAAAGAGAGAAAAACAAGAGACCCACTGGCCATGGGTCGCTCACCTGAGTGACATAGCCACTGCAGATATGCAGATGTTATGCAACATTTTTCCAATCCTGTCATCGCAACTAATGAGAAGATTATCATTTAAGCAGTTCTTAATTTTGAAGAATATATATGGCATGACAGTCAATGGAGCGTGATCATCTGAACAAACTCTCAATCACATTTCAACAGTAGGATCAATGTGAAATTTGGTGGCAAATGGCTAAGTGGTTTCTGAAGAATCATGATTTTATACATGTAAACAGCTCAGGGGCAGGGAAATATAATAAACATAAACAAGATGGCAGCCATCTTAGATTTCCAATCAGAATGATTTTGGCTACTGTTGATCTACAAGTCACCTCAATACTTCCAATGAACTTTGAGCCAATTGCCCTTTCGGTTCAGGAGAAAAAGTTCAAAACAGATTTTCAAGATGGTTGCCATGGCCGCAATTTGGGATTTCCTATCGCAACGATTTGAGCTATTTTTTATCTACAAGTCACCCCGATGCTTTCTACCAAGTTTCGAGTCAACTGACCTTTCAGTTCAGAAGAAGGAGAACAAGAGGACCATGATGGTCCTATATCGCTCACCTGAGCAAACAGATTTGCATACTTACTGTTGAAGTTTCAGCCAAGTACACTGCTCTAAGATTTATGTATAAATTTTATAGCCCTGTCCCCACCAACCACCACCCCCCCCCCCCCCCCCCCCCCCCACACACACACCCCCTCTCAAGCCATGTTTTTTCTTTTTAACTCATCATAACGACTTGACTTAATCTTGAAAGAGGGTCACCAAAGGAACATTTCTGCCAAGTTATATTGAAATTGGTCCAGTGGTTTCTGACAAAAAGATTTTTAAATTGTTTTATATCACTATAAAGCCCTACCCACTAACGCCATTTTTTTTTTGACGAATCATGACAGGTTGAACAAACTTGGTAGAGAGTAACCAAAGGAACATTCCTGCCAAGTTAAACTGAAATCAGTTCAGTGGTTTCTGACAAGAAGATTTTCTATTTAGATCTACAGGGAAAATAAGCCCCACCCCCTAGCAGCCATGTTTTTTGACAAATCAGGATTGCTTGAACATTCTTGGTAGAGGGTCACCAAAGCATTATTGAAATCAGTCAGGAGGTATTTGACAAGAAGAATTTCAATGTTTTCTATACAGATATATACGGAAAATAAGCCCCGCCCCCTGGGGGCCATGTTTTTTGACCTTTCATGAAGGCTTGAACAATCTTGGTAGAGGGTCACCAAAGCAACATTCCTGCCAAGTTACAATGAACTCGGTCCAATGGTTTCTTACTAGAAGATTTTTAAATTTTTTCATATAGATATATAGGGAAAATAAGCCCCGCCCCCTAGCGGCCATGTTTTTTGATGAATCATGACAGCTTGAACAATCTTGGTAGAGGGTCACCAAAGAAACATTCCTGCCAAGTTATATTGACATCGGGTCTGGTGGTTTATGACAAGAAGATTTTTTAGTTTTCTATATAGATTATATATGGAAAACAAGAGGACCATGATGGTCCTATATTGCTCACCTGAGCAAACAGATTTGCATACTTACTGTTGAAGATTCAGCCAAGTTCACTGCTCTAAGATTTATGTATATCATGAAGGCTTGAACAATCTTGGTAGGGGGTCACCAAAGCAACATTCCTGCCAAGTTAAATTGAACTCGGTCCAACGGTTTCTTAAAAGAAGATTTTTAAAGTTTTTTATATAGATATATAAGGAAAATAAGCCCCGCCCCCTAGTGGCCATGTTTTTTGACGAATCGCAATTACTTGAACAATCTTGGTACAGGGTCACCATGGAAACATTTTTGCCAAGTAATAATGAAATTGGTCCAGTGGTTTCTGACAAGAAGATTTTTCAAGTTTTCTATAACGATATATAGGGAAAATAAGCCCCACCCCCTGGCGGCCATGTTTTTTGATAAATCCAAATGGCTTGAACAATCTTGGTACAGAATCACCAATGGAATATTTCTACAAAATTATATAGCAATTGGTCCAGTGGTTTCTAACAAGAAGATTTTTTAAGTTTTCTATATAGATATATAGGGAAAATGAGCCCCGCCCCCTGGCTGCCATGTTTTTTGACAAATCCAAATGGCTTGAACAATCTTGGTAGAGAGTCACCAAAGGAACATTTCTGCAAAATTATATGGAAATCGGTCCAGTGGTTTCTGACAAGAAGGTTTTTTAAGTTTTCTATATAGATATATAGGGAAAATAAACCCTGCCCCCTGGTGGCCATGTTTTTTGACAAATCCAAATGGCTTGAACAATCTTGGTAGAGATTCACCAAAGGAACATTTCTGCAAAATTATATTGAAATCTGTCTGGTGGTTTCTGACAAGAAGATTTTTTAAGTTTTCTATATAGATATATAGGGAAAATAAGCCCCGCCCCCTGGTGGCCATGTTTTTTGACGAATCCAAATGGCTTGAACAACCTTGGTAGAGGATCACCAAAGAAACATTTCTGCAAAAGTATATGGAAATCGGTCCAGTGGTTTCTGACAAGAAGATTTTTTAAGTTTTCTATATAGATATATAGGGAAAATAAGCCCTGCCCCCTGGCGGCCATGTTTTTTGACCAATCCAAATGGCTTGAACAATCTTAGTAGAGAATCACCAAAGGAACATTTCTGCAAAATTATATTGAAATAGATCCAGTGGTTTCTGACAAGAAGATTTTTAAAGTTTTCTATATAGATATATAGGGAAAATAAGCCCCACCCCCTGGCGGCCATGTTTTTTGATGAATCCAAATGGCTTGAACAACCTTGGTAGAGGATCACCAAAGGAAGATTTCTGCAAAATTATTTTGAAATCGGTCTAGTGGTTTCTGACAAGAAGATTTTTAAAGTTTTCTACATAGATAATATAGGGAAGATAAGCCCCGCCCCCTGGCGGCCATGTTTCTTGACGAATCCAAATGGCTTGAACAATCTTGGTAGAGGGTCAGCAAAGGAACATTTCTGCAAATTATATGGAAATCGGTCAAGTGGTTTCTGACAAGAAGATTTTTTAAGTTTTTAGTTAAAAAATCTATTTTTAGCTCCTATGACCTAGATATGCAATGGACCGGAACCATTTGAACAACTTTGAAAGAGGACCAACCAAGGATCATACCTGTGAAGTTTGGTCAAATTCCAATCAGTGGTTTAGGAGGAAATGTTGTTTAAAGATTGTGGATGGACGGACGACGACGAAGACACCGACGATGGAAGGTGAGTGATCACAATACCTCACCTTGAGCCTTCGGCTCAGGTGAGCTAATAAGACCCACCCGCAAATCACGATTACTTGAACAATCTTGGTAGAGGGTCACCAAGGAAACATTTTTGCCAAGTTATAATGAAATCGGTCCTGTGGTTTCTGACAAGAAGATTTTTAAAGTTTTCTATATAGATATATAGGGAAAATAAGCCCCGCCCCCTGGTGGCCATGTTTTTTGACGAATCATGACGGCTTGAACAACCTTGAAAGAGGGTTACATAAGAAACATTTCTGCTATGACATGAAGATCATTAAAGTTTTCTATACAGATATTTCTGGAAAATAAGCCCAGCCCCCTAGCAGCCATGCTTTTTGACAAATCATGACAGCTTAAACAATCTGATAAAGGGTCACCAAGGAAACATTTCTGCCAAGTTATATTGAAATCGGTCCAGTGGTTTCTGACAAGAAGATTTTTTCAAACTTTCTATATAGATATATAGGGAAAATAAGCCCCGCTCCCTTGCAGCCATGTTTTTTTGACAAACCATGACAGCTTGAACAATCTTGGTAAAGGGTCACCAAGGAAACATTTCTGCCAAGAAGATTTTTTTTCAAGTTTTCTATATAGATATAAAGGGAAAATAAGCTCCACCCCTAGCGACCATGTTTTTTGATGAATCACGATTACTTGAACAATCTTGGTAGAGGGTCACCAAGAAAACATTTTTGCCAAGTTATAATGAAATCGGTCCAGTGGTTTCTGACAAAAAGATGTTTCAAGTTTTCTATAAAGATATATAGGGAAAATAAGCCCTGCCCCTTGGCGGCCATGTTTTTCGACAAATCCAAATGGCTTGAACAATCTTGGTAGAGGATCACCAAAGGAACATTTCTGCAAAATTATATGGAAATCGGTTCAGTGGTTTCTGACAAGAAGATTTTTTAAGTTTTCTATATAGATATATAGGAAAAATAAGCCCCGCTCCCTGGCGGCCATGTCTTTTGACGAATCCAAATGGCTTGAACAATCTTGGTAGAGGATCACCAAAGGATTATTTTTTGCAAATTTATATGGAAATCGGTCCAGTGGTTTCTGATAAGAAGATTTTTTACGTTTTCTATATAGATATATAGGGAAAATAAGCCCTGCCCCTGGCGGCCATGTTTTTTGACGAATCCAAATGGCTTGCACAATCTTGGTAGAGGATCACCAAAGGAACATTTCTGCAAAATAATATGGAACTTGGTTCTGTGGTTTCTGACAAGAAGATTTTTAAAGTTTTTTATATAGATATATAGGGAAAATAAGCCCCGCCCCCTGGTGGTCATGTTTTTTAACGAATCCAAATAGCTTGAACAATCTTGGTGGAGGATCACCAAAGGAACATTTCTGCAAAATTATATGGAAATCGGTCTAGTTGTTTCTGACAAGAAGATTTTTTAAGTTTTCTATATAGATATATAGGGAAAATAAGCCCCGCCCCTGGCGGCCATGTTTTTTGACGAATCCAAATGGCTTGAATAATCGATAGAGGATCACCAAAAGAACATTTCTGCAAAATTATATTGAAATCGGTCCAGTGGTTTCTGACAAGAAGATTTTTAAAGTTTTCTATATACATATATAGGGAAAATAAGCCCCGCCCCCTGGCGGCCATATTTTTTGACGAATCCAAATGGCTTGAACAATCTTGGTAGACGGTCATCAAAGGAACATTTCTGCAAAATTATATGGAAATCGGTCCAGTAAGTAAGTAAGTAAAGACTTTATTTATAGAGGGTTACAACATTTAGCGCATACAAATGGAGAACATGTAATAGCTAATCTTCCATGAGGCCCTCATTATTTACATATTTACACATGACTGACCAATAAACAAAGTAATAGATGATGAACAGTTTGATTGTGATTATGTGCCTGTGGTTTCTGACAAGAAGATTTTTTACGATTTTATTTAAAAACTCTATTTTTAGCTCCTGTGACCTAGATATGCAATGGACCGGAACCATTTGAACAACTTTGAAAGAGGACCAACCAAGGATCATTCCTGTGAAGTTTGGTCAAATTCCAATCAGTGGTTTAGGAGGAGATGTTGTTTAAAGATTGTGGACGGATGGACGGACAGACGGACGACGTCGACGGACGGTGAGTGATCACAATAGCTCACCTTGAGCCTTCGGCTCAGCTGAGCTAAAAATAGATTTTCAAGATGGCCACCATCTTGGATTTCCAATTGGAATAATTTTAGCTATTTTTATATCTACAAGTCATCCCGATGCTTCCTACCAATTTTCAAATCAACTGGCCCTTTGGTTCAGGAAAATAAGTGAAAAAAAGAGTTTCAAGATGGCGGCCATCTTGGATTTCCGATCCAAACAATTTAAGCTCTTTTAGATCTACAAGTCACTCCAATGCTTCCCACCAAGTTTCAAGTCAAATGGCCTTTCAGTTCAGGAGAAGAAGCGAAAAATAGATTTTCAAGATGGCTGTCATGGCGGCCATTTTGGATTTTTGATAGGGATGATTTTAGCTATTTTAGATCTACAGGTAACCCTGATGCTTCCTACCTAGTTTAAAGTCAATAAGCCTTTCGGTTCAGGAGAAGAAGTGAAAAATAGATTTTCAAGATGGCTGCCATCTTGGATTTCCAATCGGAACGTTTTTAGCCATTTTTGATCTATAAGTCACCCACATGCTTCCTACCAAGTTTCAAGTCAATTGGCTTTTGGGTTTAGGAGAAGAAGCGAAAAAAAGATTTTCAAGATGGCTGCCATGGCGGCCATCTTGGATTTCCCATCAGCAGGATTTTAGCTATCTACAAGTCACCCTGATACTTTCTACCAAGTTTGGAGTCAACTGGCCTTTGGGATCAGGAAATGAAGTGAAAAATAGATTTTCAAGATGGGGGCAATGGCAGCCATCTTGGATTTCCGATCGGAACGATTTTAGCTATTTTTTATCTACAAGTCACCCTGATGCTTCCAACCAAGTTTCAAGTCAATTGGCATTTGGGTTTAGGAGAATTATAAGAAGCGAAAAATAGTTTTTCAAGATGGCTGCATGGCGGCCATCTTGGATTTACTATTGGCACAATTTTAGCTTTTTTTGATCTACAAGTCACCCCAATGCCTCCTACTAAGTTTCGAGCCATGTGGCCTTTTAGTGCAGAAGAAGCGAAAAATAGATTTTCAAGAGGGCGGCCATGGCGGCCATCTTGGATTTCCAATCGGAACGATTTTAGCTATTTTTGATCTACAAGTCACCCAGATGCTTCCTACTAAGTTTTGAGTCAACTGACTTTTGGATTTAGGAGAAGAAGCGAAAAATAGATTTTCAAGATGGCCGCCATGACGGCCATCTTGGATTAACAATCTCCACGATTTTAGCTATTTTTGATCTACAAGTCACCCCAATGCTTCCTACCAAGTTTCAAGTCAACTGGCCTTTGGGTTCAGAAGAAGCGAAAAATAGATTTTCAAGATGGTTGCCTTGGCGGCCATTGGATTTCCGATTGGCACGATTTTAGCTATTTTTGATCTACAAGTCACCCTGATGGTTCCCAGCAAGTTTGGAGTCAACTGGCCTTTCGGTTCACGAGAAGAAGCAAAAAATAGATTTTCAAGATGGAGGCCATGGTGGCCATCTTGGATTTCCGATCGGAACGATTTTAGCTATTTTTTATCTAAAGTCACCCCGATGCTTCCTACCAAGTATCGAGTCAATTGGCCCAGGGGTATAGGAGGAGTAGGCTTTTAAAGCAATTGTTAACGCCACACGACTGACAACCCACGACCTACGACAGACATTGACTGACCAAAACAGCTCACCATGAGCACTTCGTGCTCAGGTGAGCTAAAAGTTTGAGCAAATTTGGCTCAGGGGCTTCAGAGGAGAAGTCATCTGAAATTCTCAACAATTTTCCCATACAAATGTTATGGGGCTCATACAAATGCATAGGAAGCAAACTCGACCTTGCTGTAAAAAGGTCAAATGTCAACGTACGATAATCTTTTTAGCAACTTTGGTAGATCTCCTTTCCACGATGATTTGTGCACAGATTCAGTCCCAAGGCATCCTCGGTTCTGGACAAGAAGATTTTTAAAGGGTTTTATCATATATGGGCATGGCGGCCATCTTGGTCAATGAACCGTGACCATTTTAGCAATCTTTTGTTCCCCCGACCTAAGAAGGCTCAATATGAAATTTGAGCAAATTTGGCTCAGTGGCTCCAGAGAAGAAGTCCTTTAAAATTCTCAACAATTTTCCTATTCAAATGTATGGGGCTCATACAAATGCACAGGGAAGCAAACTTGACCTTGCCATAAAAAGGTCAAATGTCAACGTACGACAATTCTTTTAGCAACTTTGGTAGACCTCTCATCCATTATGATTTTTACCATATATGGGCATGGCAGCCGTCTTGGTCAACGGACCCCGGCAATTTTAGCAAACTTTTGTTTCCCTACCCTAAGGTGGCTCCATATGAAATTTGAGCAAAATTGGCGCAGAGGCTTCAGAGAAGTCGTTTGAAATTCTCAACAACTTTCCCATTCAAATGTATGGGGCTCATACAAATGCATAGGGAAGCCAACTTGACCTTGCTGTAAAAAGGTCAAACGTCAACATACGACAATTCTTTTAGCAACTTTGGTAGACCTCCCGTCCCTGATGATTCGTGCAAAGATTCAGCCCCAATGCATCTTCCGTTCTGGAGAAGAAGATTTTAAAGGTTTTTACCATATATGGGCATGGCGGCCATCTTGGTCAACGGACCGCAACCATTTTAGCAATCTTTCGTTCCCCCACCCTAAGGAGGTTCCATTCCATATGAAATTTGAGCAAAACTGGCTCAGTGGCTTCAGAGGAGAAGTCGTTTGAAAATGTTAACGGACAGACGCACGGATGGACGACGGACAAAAAGTGATCACAATAGCTAACCCTGAGCATAGCTAACAAGAGGACCATGATGGTCCTATATCGCTCACCTGAGCACACAGACCGGCATACTTACTTTTGAAGTTTTAGCCTAAGTTCACTGCTCTAAGATTTTTGTATAAATTTTATAGCCCTGCCCCTTGTGATCATGTTTTTTTAATGCATCATGACGACTTCAAGGGAATCTTGATAGAGGGTCACCATGGGAATATTTCTGCTAAGTTATATTGTAATCGGTACATTGGTTTCTAACAAAAAGATTTTTAAAGTGTTTTATATAGATATATAGGGAAAATAAACCACACCCCCTAGTGGTCATGTTTTTAGACAAATCATGACAGCTTGAAAAAACTTGGCAGAGGGTCACCAAATGAACATTCCTGCCAAGTTATATTGAAATCGGTTCAGTGATTTCTGACAAGAAGATTTTTAAAGTTTTCTATTTATATATAGGGAAAATAAGCAGCCATGTTTTTTGATGAATCAAGATTGCTTGAACAATCTTGGTAGAGGGTCAGCAAAGTAACATTCCAGCCAAGTAATATTGAAATCAGTCAAGTGGTTTCTGACAAGAAGCATTTTTAAGTTTCTATATAGATATACTGGGAAAATAAGCGACGCCCCCGCGGTGGCCATGTTTTTTGACATATCATGACGGCTTGACAATCTTGATAGAAGGTCACCAAAACAACATTCCTGCCAAGTTACATTGAACTCTGTCCAGAGGTTCCTGACAAGAAGATTTTTAAAGTTTTCTATATAGATATATAGGGAAAATAAGCCCAGCCCCCTAGTAGCCATGTTTTTTGACGAATCATGACAGCTTGAACAATCTTGGTAGAGGTTCTCCAAAGAAACCTTTCAGCCATATTATATTGAAATTGGTCCATTGATTTATGACAAGAACATTTTTAAAGTTTTCTATATAGATATATAGGCAAAATAAGCTTGGCCCCCTAGCATCCATGTTTTTTGACGTATCAAGATGGCTTGAACAATCTTGGTAGAGTAACCAAAGGAACATTTCTCCCAAGTGATATTGAAATCGGTCCTGTGGTTTCTGACAAGAAGATTTTTAAAGTTTTTTATATAGATATATAGGCAAAATAAGCTCCGCCCCCTTGTTGCCATATTTTTTGACGAATAATGATGCCTTGAACAATCTTGGTAGAGGGTCATCAAGGAAACATTTCTGCCATGTTATACTGAAATCGGTTTAGTGGTTTCTGATAAGAAGATTTTTAAAGTTTTCTATAGATATGTAGGGAAAATAATCCCCGCCCCCTGGCGGCCATGTTTTTTGATGAATCATGATGATCTTTTAAAGTTTTCTTTATAGATATATTGGGAAAATAAGCCCTGCCCCCTCACGGCCATGGTTTTTGACGAATCATGAAGGCTTGAACATTCTTGGAACAGGGTCACCAAGGAAACATTTCTGCGAAGTTATATTGAAATCAATCCAATGGTTTCTGACAAGAAGATTTTTATAGTTTTCTCTATAGATATATAGGGAAAATAAGCCCCGCCCCCTGGGGGCCATTTTTTTGACGAATCACAATGGCTTGAACAATCTTGGTAGAGGATCACCAAATGAACATTTCTGCAAAATTATATTGAAATCAGTCCAGTGGTTTCTGACAAGAAGATTTTTTAAGTTTTCAGTTGAAAAATCTATTTTTAGCTCCTTTGACCTAGATGAACCATTTGAACAATTTTGAAAGAGGACCAACCAAGGAACATTCCTGTGAAGTTTGGTCAAAATCCAATCAGTGGTTAGGAGGAGATGTCATTTGAAGTAATTGTTTATGGACGCACCCATGGACGCAGGCATGCACGCACGGATGGATGGACGCCTGACAGACAAAATGTGATCACAAAAGCTAACCTTGTCACTACGTGACAGGTGAGCTAAAAAGGTAAGAGCAGGTATTACTACAATGCTAATGTCTATGCATTAGAGATTTGTGTTTAAAAAGATAAGAAACTTTTTCTGATCTGAGTTTGCCGAGTTTCCATGGGATGGGGAGAGGGGGCAAGCTCCCCAGGCCAGGATAACTTATTCCCCACCCACCTACCCACCCTTTCCTGTGTAAAGAAAGATAGATTAAAGTAAATAATAGAAATATTCAAATGACTTGTTAAATGGGAAATTCTTTTAAAAAATATAAAAATAATTTTCTGTACTTTGTTTACAAGATATTCTGAGGTTGGGAGCAAACTTCTTGGGCCACAGTATTTTGACCCTAATGCCTTCCTAAAAAGAGAAAAGTTGGTAAAAGCAGGTATTCCTACAATTCTAATGTCTATGCTTTAGAAATTTATGTTTAAAATGATGAAAAAACTTTTCTGATCTGAGCTTGTCGAGTTTCCATGGTTAGGGGGGCAAGCTGCCCAGGCCTGGGTATCTTCAGCCCCGGGGGGTAAACTGCCTAGGCCAAGGTGTATCATCCCCCACCATTTCCTATGTGAAGAAAGATAAATAAAAGTAAATAATAAAAATATTGAAATGACTGTTAAATGGGCATTTGTTTTAAAAAAGATAAAAATAATTTTCTTAACTTTGATTGCAAGATTTTCTGAAAATGGAAGCAAACTCCTCAGGCCATAACACTTTAGCTCTAACACCTTCCCCTAAAGAGAAAATTAGGTAAAAGCTGGTCTTACTAAATTCTAATGTCTATGCATTAGAATTTTAAGTTGAAAATGATTAAACAGCTTTTCAGATCGGAGTTTGCCAAGTTTCCAGGGGTGGGGGGCAAGCTGCCCAGGCCAGGGTATCTTCAACCTTGGGGTGGGGGGGGTGGGGGAGGGGGGAGGTGGGCGGGCAAGCTGCCCAGGCCAGGTGTCTTAAGCCCTGCCCATTCCTGTACAAAGAAAGATAGGTAATATCAAATACTGGAATTTCTCTAATGACATGTTCAATGGGAAATTCTATTAAAAGTGATAAAATATCTTTCAGAACTGAGTTTGGGAAGAAAATGCTTAGGCCACAGTATCTTAGCCCCAACCCCCTCCCATAAAGAGAACAAGAGGGCCATGATGGCCCTGTAACGCTCACCTGAGTATCATGGCACTTTGAGAACCTGACCTGGAACTGATCAAGGCAAACATTCTGATCAAAATTCAAATGATTATATTAACAAGAAAGAAAATGTAGCATGTCTAATGGACTGTGAAATAGAGTTCAAGGTCAAATATGGATGACTGCACTCATGAGGCCATGCTAAGATGTATGCATGTACTAAGTAACACTGGCTGTAGGAGCAATCATAAGTTACTGAGAAACTGACCTAAACACAAACACTTCACAAGTACCAAATATCACTCTGTAGGACAATAATTACTGAGAAACTGACCTAAATGGAAAAACTTAAGAAAATCACTGGATAGTGAAATGTATGTCACCTAGAAATCATCAAGACAAACATTTTGAGCAAGATTCATGGCGATCACTTCAAAAATGTGACCTCTAGAGCGTCAACAAGGTTTTCCTTTGATTTGGCCTGGTGACCTAGTTTCTGATATCAAGTGACCCAGTTTTAAACTAGACCTAGAAATCATCAAGACGAACAATTTGAGCAATATTCATGATGATAATTTAAAAAATGTGACCTCTGGAGTGTTAACAAGGTTTTCCTTTGATTTAGCCTGGAGACCTAGTTTTTGACCCAACGCGACCCAGTTTCAAACTTGACTTAGAAATCATCAAGCCAAACATTTTGGGCAAGATTCATGATGATTGCTTCAAAAATGTGACCTCTAGAGTGTTAACAAGGTATTCCTTTGATTTGGCCTGGTGACCTAGTTTTTAACTCCAAGTAACCCAGTTTCATACTTGACCTAGAAATCATCAAGACAAACATTTTGAGCAAGATTCATGATGATTGCTTCATAAATGTGACCACTAGAGTGATAATAAGATTTTACACTGATGTGGCCAGGTGACCTAGTTTTTGACCCAATGTGACCCAGTTTCAAACTTGACCTAGAAATCATCAAGACAAACATTTTGAACAAGATTCATGATGACTGCTTAAAAAATGTGACCACTAGAGTGTTAACAATGTTTTTGCTGATTTGGCCTGGTGACTTGTTTTTGACCCCTTGACCCAGTTTTGAACTTCACCTAGAAATCATCAAGACAAACATTCTGAGCAAGATTCATGATTGATTGCTTCAAAAATGTGACCGCTAGAGTATTAACAAGGTTTTCTGCTGATTTGGCCTGGTGACCTAGTTTTTGACCCCAAGTGACCCAGTTTCAAACTTGACCTAGAACTCCTCAAGATATACATTTTGAGCAAGATTCATGACGATTGCTTCAAAGATGTGACCGCTAGAGTGTTAACAAGATTTTCCTTTGATTTGGCCTGGTGACCTAGTGTTTATCCCAAGTGACCCAGTTTCGAACTTGACCTAGAAATCATCAAGACCAACAATTTGAGCAAGATTCATGATGATTGCTTGAAACAAATTTGACTGCTAGAGTGTTAACAAGGTTTTCCACTGATTTGGCCAGGTGACCTAGTTTTTGACCCCATGTGACCCAGTTTCAAACTTGACCTAGAAATCAAGACAAACATTTGAGCAAGATTCATGATGATTGCTTCAAAAATGTGACAGCCAGAGTGTTAA
Organism: Anodontia alba; assembly: GCA_964016985.1. Taxonomy (NCBI): domain Eukaryota; kingdom Metazoa; phylum Mollusca; class Bivalvia; order Lucinida; family Lucinidae; genus Anodontia; species Anodontia alba. The sequence goes on along the minus strand of OZ024821.1, from coordinate 57,307,639 downwards.
CAAGGTTTTCTGCTGATTTGGCCTGGTGACCTAGTTTTTGACCCCAAGTGACTCAGTTTCGATCTTGACCTAGAAATCATCATATATATCATAATCGGACTTTTGATTAATGTGCAGGTACAGGGGCCACATCAGTGGGCCCCCTTCCAGATAGCTGGCTTGCTGCACGTATGGCCTATCTCACACCAGATCTCCAGGTATGTCTATCATGAGGGTTGATAGCCGAGAGCTTCCACTCTCTGCAATCCCTCTCCGTCAGCTGCTTCCATGTCATTTTGGGCCTCCCCTGCCCACACTTTCCATCAACCTGTATGTCAAAGGCTGTCTTGACTGCATCATTGGAGCGTTCCACATGTCCATACCATCGGAGTCTTCTCTCCTTCAGAATGAGGTCCAGATCCTCAATGCCAAGCCGCACAAGTAGCTCATTGGACCTGGTGGTGACAATGTCTTGCGGCCTGACATTGCAGATCTGTCTGATCATTGCCCTGTCATTTCGCTGCAGATGCTAGAGGTTCGGCTTTGTCAATGGCCAAGTCTCACTGGCATGGAGCATTGTGCTCTGCACACAAGAGCTGTACACACGGCCACGTATTTTGAAAGAGAGGTGGCGTGAAGAGAGAACTGGTAGCAGATCCTTCTTCCAGGCTTTCACACGTGTTGTGGTTGAGAGTTCACAGCCACCTGCTGCTGTGAGCATGTCTCCTAGGTAGCAAAAGGAAGCTACCACCTCAAGCTTGTCAGGTCCGACCTGGACTTCTTTCTGTGGTCTGCCATCCAAATGACGTGCAGTTCCCTGGCACCGTGTACATCTGTAGTCAGGGTCATTTTTCAAGCGCTTGAGCCCACTGCATTTCTTGTGCACCCAGTGCTTGCAGCCATTGCAGAAGATGCTGTTGCTGCCCACTCCAGTACGACAGACAGCGCATGGAAACTTGCCTGAACTCTGCAGGAGGTCCAGTCCCGTACCGCAGATCATGATCTTTGTCTTTCCTGCATTTACTCTCAGTCCTTTCTTCTGCATTGTTTCTTTCCAAGTCAAGAGCCTCCTGACACATTCCTCAAGCGATTCAGCGATAATAACAAGGTCATCGGCATAGAGGTCCTCCCAGGGGACCCCCAGAGCGGAACTCTTGTGATAAGGCTTCAAGCACAATGATGAAGAGCAGCGGGCTGAGTACTGATTTTTGGTGAACACCAACCTTCACTTCAAACTCTTCACTGTACCCCTCACCAACACGGACACGGCTCCGCGCATTTGCATACATCCCCTGCACCAGTCGCACAATCCACTCCTCCACACCAAGTTTTCTCAGCGCCCACCAGATGACCTTCCGAGGTACTCGGTCAAACGCCTTCTCCAGGTCTATGAAAGCCATGTAGAGTCTCTTATTGGCAGCTAGATACTTCTCTTGCAGCTGCCTGACAACAAAGATTGCATCTGTAGTGCCTCTGCCTGGGACGAAGCCAAACTGGGAATTGTCGATTGACACCAACTGTCTGATGAGGCTGTCCACAATCCTCTCCAGGAATTATCATAACCTGCTCTGTCAGCTTGAGACCGCGGTAGATAGCCTTCTTAACCATATCAATGGTGATTGGGATGGATGGGCCTTCCACTGGTGGTTGATATGACAGGTGGTCTTGTTCCCTGTCAAACTCAACGTTGAGAAGCCTTTGGTAGTGCTCTAGCCAGGCCTTCTGCTTTGAGTCTTCGCTCATTGACATCTCTCCTGCATCATTCTTCATGAGAGATGTCAAGACAAACATTTTGAGCAAGATTCATGATGACGGCTTAAAAAATGTGACCACTAGAGTGTTAACAAGGTTTCTGCTGATTTGGCCTGGTGACCTAGTTTTTGACCCTGTGACCCAGTTTTGAACTTCACCTAGAAATCATCAAGACAAACATTCTGAGCAAGATTCATGATGATTGCTTCAAAAATGTGACCCCTAGAGTGTTAACAAGGTTTTCTGCTGATTTGGCCTGGTGACCTAGTTTTTGACCCCAAGTGACCCAGTTTCAAACTTCACCTAGAAATCATCAAGACAAACATTCTGAGCAAGATTCATGACGATTGCTTAAAAAATGTGACCGCTAGAGTGTTAACAAGGTTTTCTGCTGATTGGCCTGGTGACCAAGTTTTTGACCCCTATTGACCCAGTTTCAAAATTGACCTAGAACTCATCAAGACAAACATTTTGAGCAAGATTCATGATGACTGCTTCAAAGATGTGACTGCTAGAGTGTTAACAAGGTTTTCCTTTGATTTGGCCTGGTGACCTAGTGTTTATCCCAAGTGACCCAGTTTCAAACTTGATCTAGAAATCATCAAGACCAACAATTTGAGCAAGATTCATGACGATTGCTTGAAAAAAATTTGACCGCTAGAGTGTTAACAAGGTTTTCCACTGATTTGGCCAGGTGACCTAGTTTTTGACCCCACGTGACCCAGTTTCGAACTTGACCTAGAAATCATCAAGGCAAACATTTTGAGCAAGATTCATGATGATTGCTTCAAAAATGTGACAGCTAGAGTGTTAACAAGGTTTTCTGCTGATTTGGCCCAGTGACCTAGTTTTTGACCCCAAGTGACCCAGTTTCGATCTTAACCTAGAAATCATCAAGACAAACATTTTGAGCAAGATTCATGATGATTGCTTCAAAAATGTGACCGCTAGTGTTAACAAGATTTTCCTTTGATTTGGCCTGGTGACCTAGTTTTTTATCCCAAGTGACCCAGTTTCAAACTTGACCTAGAAATCATCAAGGCAAACATTTTGAGCAATATTCAAGATAATTGCTTAAAAATGTGATCTCGAGTGTTAACAAGTTTTTTCCTTTGATTTGACCTAGTGACCTAGGTTTTGACCGCAAGTGACCCAGTATCGAATTTGACCTAGATTTTATAGGGGCAAACATTCTGGGCAAGTTTCATCAAGTTCGGGTCAAAACTGTGACCTCTAGAGTGTTAACAAACTAATTGTTGATTACGGACGACGGATGGAGGGCAAGATACCCCGGGTTATCTTGCCCCTCCCCCCTCCCCGGAAAGCAGTACGAGTTGATTTTTTTTACACCTGGACACTTTCAACACATGAAAGATAAACAGGGATTATAAATGAACACAAAACAATTAATGGTACTGTGTTATTCAATATCAAAAATAGGTTACATTTATGAGAATATGCAAAACCATGACAAGATTTTCTCTTAGAAACAAATGGCAAAAAAAAATCATATTCAACTGATAATTTAACCAGATGTTTAATGGCTACTACCCTAAACACATATACACTAATGAGTCTGTTCACAACAGATGGTATTACCAGATTTACCTGGAGCCTACTTTTCTCAGGTAACAGTGGTTCACTGCACTGTACTATATAATCTTAAAATCTTTATTTTTTAGCCTAGGAAACTGTTTAAAATTTGTAATATGATTTTTTTATGCTGATGTAGATTTTGGAATCGGTTTTGAGCAATTTTATTGTGTTTGATATTTAAAAATTTTTCATGTGGGTTTCTAGTCAACTGTCTTACAGTATTACTTAACTAATTGCACAACAGATTACCACATTATTGGCATCTGTGCAGAGTTTATGGTCTCGGTCATCAGAAACATATGAAAATACAATACCCCACTAACAGGACTTTGATATAGTATTAGTCAGGAAGCTGGGGTCAAATTCTCTCAAACATGGCATGGTGAACAAAAATATGACACATATTCATTCATGATTGGTGTCATTTTCAGTTGCTGGCTGGATATATGTCTCGCCTTTATAACATGGTGATCACCTCTAACGCGGTCAGCTGCCTTAGATCCCAGTATCCATGTTATATTAGTGTTGCAGTGTAGTGAGATTTCACAGTGAAATCAAATTCAATAATTTCACTGTTATTATGTCCCTCCTGCTCAAGGGTGGGGGGACATATTGTTTTTGGGACGAATCCCATTGGCGTCAGTGTGGGTGTCAGTGTTGGCATAAAACTTCTTGTCTGCTCTGTAACTTGAATACCCTTTAGAATATTTCGATGATACTTGGTAGAAATGTAGAACAGGATGAGATGACGTGTCGCATACAAGAATGAGAATTCTGGCTTTCTTACTTTTGGATTTATTTCCCTTTGTTTTGTTTGAAACAGATTTCGTGTCCGTTCTGTAACTCAACTATCCTTTGGAATATTTTGATGGTACTTGGTAGAACTGTAGAACAGGACGAGATGACATGTCCCGTACAAGTATGACAACCCTGCCTTTCTTACTTCTGGCATTATATTTGACAGTGATTATGCATTGATTTCATGTCCACTCTTTTAAGTCCAATACTCTGGAATATTTTTATGATACTTGGAAGAAATGTAGAACAGGATGAGATGACTTGTTGCATACAAGAATGGCAACTCTGGCTTTCTTAGTTTTGGAGTTATTTCCCTTTGTTTTGTTTGAAATAGATTTCGTATCCACTCTGTAACTTGAATACCCTTTGGAATATTTTGTAGCTACTTGGTAGAAATGTAGAACAGGATGACACTACATGTCACATACAAGAACGACAACTCTGCCTTTCTTAGTTTTTGCATTATCTCCCTTTGTTATGTTTGACAGTGATTATGCATTGATTTCGTGTCCATTGTGTAAGTTGAATACCCTTTAGAATATTTTGATGGTACTTGGCAGAAATGTAGAACTGGATGAGACCACATATCATGTACAAGAATGACAACTCTGGCTTTCTTACTTTTGCAGTTATCTCCCTTTTTTTTAAAAATAGATTTCATATCTGCTCTCTAACTCAAATACTCTTTGGAATATCTTGATGGTACTTGGTAGAAATGTAGAACAGGACTAGCCAACGTGTCACATACAAGAATGACAACTCTGCCTTTTTTACTTTTGGCGTTATCTCCCTTTGTTATATATGACAGTGATTATGCATTGATTTTGTGTCTGCTCTGTAAGTTGAATATCCTTTGGAATATTTTATGATACTTGGTAGAAATGTAGAACAGGACAAGACCACATGTCCCATACAAAAATGACAACTCTGGCTTTCTTACTTTTTGAGTTATCTCCCTTTGTTTTGGTTTTGAAACTGATTTCATGTCCACTCTGTAACTCGAATACCCTTCGGAATATTTTGACAGTACTTGGTAGAAATGTAGAACAGGACATGTCACATACATGAATGACAACTCTGCTTTTCTTAGTTTTTGCATTATCTTCCTTTATTATATTTGACAGTGATCATGCATTGATTTCATGTCCACTCTGTAAGTTGAATTCCCTATGGAATATTTTTATGATTCTTTGTAGAAATGCAGAACAGGATGAGATGACGTGTCACATACAAGAATGACAACTTTGGCTTTCTTACTTCTGGAGTTATCTCCCCTTCTTGTGTTTTTTTATTTGATTTCGTGTCCGCTCTGTAATACGAATATCCTTCGGAATATTTTGATGATACTTGGTAGAAATGTAGAACAGGAAGAATGATGTGTTGCATACAAGAATGACAACTCTGACTTTCTTACTTTTGGAGTTATCTCCCCTTCTTGTATTTGAATTTGATTTCATGTCTACTCTGTAACTCCAATACCCATTAGATTATTTTAATATTACTTGGTAGAAATGTAGAATATGACGAGATGACATGTTGAGTACAAGAATAACAACTCTGGCTTTCTTACTTTTGTACTTATCTCCCCTTCTTGTGTTTAAATTTGATTTCGTGTCTGCTCTATAACTCTAATATCTGTCACGATATTTTGATGATACTTTGTAGAAACGTAGAACAGGACAAGACAAAATGTTGCCTACAAGAATGATAACTCTGGCGGGGTTGGGGGGGGCATTTGTTTTTTTTTTCTAAAAACCTTTTCTAATTTTCACTGTTTTCTAATTTTTCTTTTGTTTGTTTGAGTTTTATGGCCCAGTCAATTCTATTAAGGTAATGTTGAGCCAGTCAGTTAACATAATCACACTTTTCCCAGGCAGGCTTAGTCTCTAAACTTTAACCAATGCACATAATTTTGCCAGTAACTGACAACTGCCTTTTTTGAATCAGCAGAAGGGGAAGAATGACAGAAGAAATGACTTCATGATCAATCTCCCTTAAAGTTATGTGACTGAGCTGGGATTTGAAGCCATCCCTGGATTTGCAGTCAGATGTGCTACAGACTGGGCTATGGAGCCCGACCCTTTTTCTTCGGTAGATATGTGAAAGCTAATGATAATTGTTTGCTGAGTGAAAGCTGATGATATTTGTTAGATGAGTGAAAGCTAATGATATTTGTTAGAAATGATGCTGTGCATATTCACGTCACAATGAGGTTAGCTAGGTCATAAAAGATGCTGGTGTCACATATTTTTGGTACACAATGTCAAACCATCTGTACCTTCTATGGAACTAATTCTATCTCATTTTTTTCATGAGTCATTCATAATAACACCATATTAAGCTGTTTTCAAGGTGCAGTTTCCCCCTTATTTAATATTATACCCTGTAAGCCACTAAACATATTGAACAACACTAAATTGAAGTGAAAGGGGCCAAGAAAAAAGTTAGCTTTCGCTATGAATGGTTAACACAATGTAAAAAGTTAAATTATTCTCATTTTGAAGTACAAAAGATAGAGAAAATTTGATTTTTTTTTCAGTGTAATATATAATTTTATTTCACTCCTGAACATCAAAAGTGGTATTTTCATGAGAGCCATAGCCATACATTTTTATGACATAAAACTTGATCTTACACTGAAAAAATCAAATATCCTCCTCCATCTAATAAGGCTCCTGTCTGATTATGGATCAACACAACTGCAGCTTCTACAGTATCCAGAGATTTTCATGAGAAATATCCAGGTAACTGTTTTTTCTTATTTCTCCACCAAAACATACTTTGTGGGTATTCATCAGAAATGCATCAGCAAGGCACTTCTAATGAGTACCACAACATATGTTTTCATGGAGAAATAGGAAAAATAACAATACTTTAAGGATGAACAAAGTGCTTTATCTGAAGCTATGAATATCACCAATTTCTTCATGCAAACATTAAAGGCTGTATTATAGCTCCTGGTAAGATTTTTTTTCAAACAAAATGTATAATATGCTTTTCTTATTTCTCCATGAAACATAAGCTGTGGGTACTCAATGAAATTGACTCAGTAAGACAGTTCCAATGAGTACCCACATTATGTGTTTTTGCAGAGAAATAGGAAAATATTTATCTGGCTGTGTCCTAATCAGAATGTGTACATACATCTGATCTAGGCCTTCACTCTGAGCTTAGGTACTATGGGAACTTTTGTCATCGATGCTGCATAAATTACCATAAAATCCACTTTTGTCTGAAATCAGAACTGTCTATCTCTGCTATGAAGATGTTTGCCAAACCCTCAGACTAAAACAATAAGAGTCCCAATGCGAGATAATGTACCTTCATACGTGTGCACGTGCAGCAAAGACTTGGATCAGCCCATGCATTTGTGCAATCTGATAAGATTCTTCAATGGGCACTCTGGGAACAGCCAAGGACCCTAGGTTTCTTCTTCTCATGCATACAGTGAAGACAAGACGAGACTCTGCAGACCTGAGACATCATTCACCACACGTCTGAAGGTAATGTTCTCACCTTGTAGGTCATAATTTACAGTTGAACTTCGATGGCTCAAACATCTTTGGGGCCATGGAATTTCATTCTAGACATGGGTAGTTTGGGTTACCCATAGCGCCAAGTCAGGAGGCAAATAGGGGTAATTTATGGTTATCTTTTTGCTTTCTATAAAAAAATGGTATGTTGAGTGTACTCATTAGAATCACTGATGAGGCAATTCTAAGTACAAACAACATATGTTTTCATGACAAAAGAAGAAAAATTCCCTAAAATATCCCTAAATATTTGTTTTCTTGAGAATTTCCTAGGGACTCAAAAACAAGTTTGAATTAGCCATGGTAAGAGTCATTGGTGTTTGAGTCATTGAAGTTTTACTGTATTTTGATCCCCTATCCCTAACCACACTTCATTTACCTATAAAACATCATTTGAAGATCTTTTCTACATGATCAGAAAAGATTTAAGACTACAAAATCCACTTATTTCAAATAAAAACCTTCACAATAACAACACAATATCAAAATAATAGTATTGTAAAACAATGAAATCATTTGAGCCACGGTGAGGGAAAAGAGCCATCATAGCATGTGTGATCGGCAAAGGTTCAGACAAGCCTGAGAACTGGTTCAGTATTGTCAGAACCTATGATGTTTGCTCAGGTAAGTGGTAGGCCAAGGGAAACTTCAGCCAAAGAACTGTCTTACTGAGTCAATTCCTAAGTGGCTAGGTATGGGCACTCAAAGATTGAATCAACAGGAAGTCCACAACAGCATTTTTCTCACGACGCGGCTAATTTTCTTGGAACGTTAATTGTCATTTAATACATCAAAACCACATAAATCTCATCTATATACAGAACAATAACAATAGTATCACATTGGAATTTCACTCACAATAATAATCCACACATGGCCTTGCTAAGGGGCTAGGTATGGGCACTCAAAGATTGATTCAACAGGAAGTCCACAACAGCATTTTTCTTGTGACGCGGCTAATTTTGTTAGAACGTTACGAGGGTAGTTCAATAAGTTCGTAGAACTCGGTATTTTTCTAAACAATTCAAGATTTCTTTTTTCATTTTTGTGCAGTGTAAACCTTTGTCAGTTGAATGATAACAGCCGTTCAGTCAACACGTACATTTTTTGCTATTACTTTTTGCTTGAAAACCTATACCCATAGGCAAAAATGGAAAGTCAGAATATTGAGTTCAGAGCAGTCATAAAGTTCCTCACTAAGGAGGGTGCAAAGGCCAAAGAAATCCATTGGCGCATGGCTGACGTGTATGGTGATAGTAGCCCAAAGTATTCCACAGTGGCAAAGTGGTCAGCAGAATTTAAACGTGGGCGAGGCTCCTTAGAAGATGACCCAAGGCCAGGTCGCCCTGCTGATGTCATCAGCCAGGAGATGATCGACCGTGTTGAGCGACTTGTGCTAAACAATCGCCGAATCAAAGTTGCTGAACTTGCTTCAGAATGTGGTATTTCTAATGGAAGTGTTTAGACTATAATCCATGAACATTTAGGCATGTCAAAAGTATCTGCCAGGTGGGTACCCAGAAACCTGAACATGCAAGATCGTCAGCAAAGGGTGGAGTCAAGTCAAGAACTTCTGGAAGTGTACAATGCCAATCCAGAAGACTTTCAGACTCGTCTTGTAACAGGAGATGAAACTTGGCTTCTCCACTGGGACCCAGATACTAAATAAAACTGCAAGCCATGCACCATGCCCCGCCACAGGGACATATTCCCTATGCACTTCTGTAGTATAAGGGCTGAAAACAATCTAAGTTAAACATGAAGAGAAGCAATAAACAGTTATTTCATAACTCCAAAAAAAAAAAAACAAAAAAAAAAAAAAAAACACCAAAAGGTCTAAGTTAAATATGCAATAAAAAGTGATAAAAAATAATTTCAGGATTCTGAAAAAAAAAACAATATGCATATCCTCAGACTATCCTAAAAGCTTGTGTAAAGTTTCAAAAGGATCGGCCTGAAAATGTAGGAGGAGTTGCGCGTACAAGGTACATACTCCCTATACATTTCTGCAGTATTAGGGCTCGAAAAAAAGTCTAAGTTAAAAATGCAAAAAATGTGATAAAAAATAATTTCAGGATTCTGAAAAAAACAATATGCATATCTTCAGACCATCCTAAAAGCGCCTGTAAAGTTTGAAAAGGATTTGCCTAAAACTGTAGGAGTTGTGGGCAGAAGGTACATACTCCCTATACATTTCTGTAGTACGTGTATTAGGGCTCGAAAAAAGTCTAAGTTAAAAATGCAAAAAATGTGATAAAAAATAATTTCAGGATTCTGAAAATATAATATGCACATCTTCAGACCATCCTAAAAGCATCTGTAAAGTTTGAAAAGGATTGGCCTAAAACTGTAGGAGGAGTTGCGGGCAAAAGGTACATACTCCCTATACATTTCTGTAGTATTAGGGCTTGAAAAAAGTCTAAGTTAAAAATGCAAAAAAATGTGATAAAAAATAATTTCAGGATTCTGAAAATACAATATGCATACCTTCAGACCATCCTAAAAGCTTGAAAAGGATTGGCCTAAAACTGTAGGAGGAGTTGCGGGCAGAAGGTACATACTCCCTGTACATTTCTGTAGTATTAGGGCTCGAAAAAAGTCTAAGTTAAAAATGCAAAAAATGTGATAAAAAATAATTTCAGGATTCTGAAAATACAATATGCATATCTTCAGACCATCCGAAAAGCGCCTGTAAAGTTTGAAAAGGATTGGCCTAAAACTGTAGGAGGAGTTGCGGGCAGAAGGTACATACTCCCTATCAGGGCTCTGGAAATTTTGAAATCTGAATCGGTCCAGCCGATGACGATGACGTCATCAATGAGCCCATTTCCAAAAAAAAAAAATATGTATATATCACCTGTCACGAAAACTAATGACAATTGGCAGTCCTATTACTCATTTTAAATAATACACCTCAGCTCCGTTATATGACGGAAGTCCGGGTATAACGAGCATGATCAAAGCTGGCGTCATCAATAAATACAGTCAGGTATGTAAAAAGAAAGAAAAAAAACAAACAAAAAAACAAAAAAAAAAAATGGTTTTGTTGTTATTTCCACCTCCGCAGGGTTTTCCTAAACTATTTATAAACAACTGATTCCCGTCTTGTATAAGCGCGAAAACGGCGGGAAACAGGAGAGACGGAACGAAGCGACTTTCATGGACCTAATTAGGTCTAATAAAAAAGGCCTGCGCCACGGGCGGTTTTGCAGTTTTCAATGTTTCAAGATTTGACCAGACTGCTTAAATTTTAAGCATTGACCAATCTTGTCTAGCGCAAGTGGTGCATTACTTATTTTTACCGTGAAATCTACCTTGAATTATACTCGCGTGTTACGGCAGTCAACAACAAAAAAAAAAAAAAAAGAAGCAATCAATAATACCCAGATCAGACGCCGTTGTATGCGACATCTGATCAGGACATACACGGTTTGGGAATTAATTTATCAAATCTGGGACCGACAAACCGTGTTGATCAAAACAAAAAAAAAGAGGAAGAAAACGGGTGCGTTCAAGCAGTGCATTCTTTTATCACTCTCAGTAAAGCGACCTTTGATCTTTTGGACACGCCGACTGCACCTGGATGTTTTGCAGTCTCAGTGTATTCACACGTGTCACACAAACGGATTAATTATCAGACTACCGTTACTGATGATTCGTGTTAATCGCTTGTTTACCGCACAAAGGTCAGTGAAGTGTTGATTTTTTGACAATGTTTGGATAATGACGTAATTAATTTGTGCTGCGGTAGATTGCCGTTATTCATCTGTCTCTCCAATATACATGTCAAATGACCGTTTAGAGCCTTTTAACTACCATAATATCGCATTTAAAAGGTGCGCGGACGTTGTCAGTTTGGGAAGACTTGACGGTTTGTGATTTTTTAGACATCATTGATTCGTGAAAATTGGTTGGTTGGGGAAAAATGGGGTTCAAGGCACAAACCTGTTGGACCGATTTATTAGCGTTTTGGGGTGTTTGAAATCGGTCCAGAATTCTTAATTTTGGTCCAGACCGGCTATTTTTCCGGTTTTCCCGAGCCCTGCTCCCTATACATTTCTGTAGTATTAGGGCTCGAAAAAAGTCTAAGTTAAAAATGCAAAATATCTGATAAAAAATAATTTCAGGATTCTGAAAAAACAATATGCATATCTTCAGACCATCCTAAAAGTGCCTGTTAAGTTTGAAAAGGATTGGCCTAAAACTGCAGGAAGAGTTGCGGGCAGAAGAATGGTGGGGGCGCTGACGGACGGACGGACGGATGGACACTCAAAATTTCAGAGGGTATAACATAATACCCCGCCACTTTTTTGGTGGCAGGGCATAAAAAGAGTCCATGCAATGGAAGCACCCTGGCTCACCCCCACCTAAGAAATTTCGTAACCAACCATCAGGCAGCAAGGTAATGGCCATGGTGTTTTGGGACTCCAAAGGGATTATATTGATAGATTACAAGCCTGCTGGTACTTCAATTACAGGAGAATACTATGCCAATGTCATTAAACAATTAAACGTTGCTATTAAAGAAAAACGAAGGGGAAAGCTAGCTGCTGGTGTCCTTCTTTTGCATGATAATGCCCCTGTGCACAAGTCCAGAGTTGCACAAGCGGCTATTCGTGAGTGCAAGTTCGAGCAGTTAAATCACCCGCCATACAGTCCAGACCTGGCCCCAAGTGATTATTATCTGTTTCGAAATTTGAAGTCCCACTTGCGTGGAACGAGATTTCGGGACGATGATGAGCTCAAGGCTGCTACAGAGGCTTGGTTTGAGGACCAAATAGACAACTTTTATTTCAAAGGCATAGACTGCTTAAAAGAAAAGTGGGCCAAATGCATTGAAGTAAAGGGGGATTATATTGAAAAATAATGTTGAAACCATCTTCCAATCTGTGAGTTAAACCCCCGAGTTCTACGAACTTATTGAACTCCCCTCGTAATTGTCATTTAATACATCAAAACCACATGAATCTCATCTATATACAGAACAATAACAGTAGTATCACATTGGAATTTCACTCACAATAATAATCCACACCTTCATCCATACAACTAGATATGCCATACCTCTATAGTTCCAAATTAGAGGGGTAACCATATATTTTTTTTCTTACTTCTCCATGAAAATATATGTTGTGGGTGCTCATTAGAAGTGCCTTACTGAAAAATATCTGCACTTTTTGGATCAAAAAGTGCCTTAAAAAAGTGTCTTATCTGAAGTAATGAAAATTAGCTCTATATAAGGCACTTTTTCCAACCAAAAGGCACTGACTTTGTCTAATTTTTCCCAAAAGCAAATATGGGTACTCATTATGAACGCCTCACCAAAGCACTTCTAATGAGTACCCACATGTTAATATAGAGAACAATATCTGGACACCCTTCTTATCTGGAGTTACAAATTATCATAAACCAGAAGGTAAAGATGTACTTTTTTCTGATGGGGAAAATTTGGGGTTACTGATCTGTGTGCACTGTTTCCTTGGACATATCTGTACAAACATTCAGGATAAATAGTTAAAAATGAGAAGGCATAGTTCTAGACTGGGCCTGTTTTCAACAAAAATATGTTGACATTTTTCTTAGTTCTCTTCAAAAACCTACTTTGTGGATATTCACTGGCAGCTCCTCATTTAGATGCTTCTAATGAGTAGCCACAACATGTTTTCATGGAAAAATAAGAAATATATAAAGCAGAATATCCCTCACAGCTAGGCCTAAGAGAGGGGTATCCGTATGCCTGTGAGAATAATTAAAGTCAACTCTTGTTATCTCAAACTCATTAGGACCTGAATATTTGATTTTAAATAACAGTGATTTTAGGTAAAAGGAGTTGAAATGTAAGCAAAGTATAGCAAACTAATATTGCTCTTTAGTTTATTTTGACTTAAGCAGTAATTTGAGTTATCAGTGTTGCAGTGAGAGTCAAGTATATTACAGGTATCTTTGTCGGAGAAAACTTATGTTGTAGGTACTCACTGAGATGGTCTGAATGAGGTAATTCCAGTGAGTAAATACAACATATGGTCTCACCCAGAAAAAAGAAAAAAATGTTTTGAGCTGAAGAAAGCATATTTTCTAGAACTATGGTTTGTGTGTTTGAGTTCATGTTAAAAGTCACCGTCAAAAATCGTTAAGTTATGTTGTGACAATGTATGGATGTGATGTGACTGTGGGAACTAATGCTATTCTTTATATTACCACCTCTTTGATTATCACATCCTAGACACACTGACAAACTACCACCATCACTGTTTGTTTGTTTGTAGCCCAGTCAACACTGTCATGTCGAGCAGTTCAGTTAATTTACATGCACTTTCCACTTTGCGACTCCTAGATCTGCAGTAAGATATGCTACCAACTTCACTTTGGAGTCTGGCCCAGTCTTATCATACTGACACCAATACAACCTGTTCTACCTCTTCTACTTAACGCTGAGCGCCAAGCCAAATTGTAGGTAGTATCATCAATTTTAGAAAGTTTCAGGTCTGACTGCTCTGGAGATCAAACCCACATCCAGGGGTGAAAACTCTACATACTGAGCCCCTCAGGCTGATACATAGCTCCAGATAAGAATGGCCATCAAGTAATTGTTTGTTTTTTTTCTTATTTCTGCCCAAAAACATACATTGTGGGTACTAATTAGAAGCACCTTAGAATACCCACAAAGTATGTTTATGGGCAGAAATAAGAAAATATCTATAACTTCTGGTCTTATCTTGAGTAATGCTGCTAGATATGATTTGTTGTAGAAAAAACCTAATCAGAACAAAAGTACATCAATTTAATGGTCAAAATGATGATGCTAACACTAACTGATATACATGTACAAACTTGGAGATAAAAAAAAGGTGAAAGATGTCTGAATGATTTACTTAAATTGTCAAGAACACAGCAGCAGATGACATTCTAAAATATATCTTTCTAATTGTTTCCTTAGAAAATAAAGTTTGAAATTTCATGTGAATCATCTGCCTATCAGATTCACTTAATATGTCAAGCCATCTTTCCTCTAAACCCCCTCTAACCCCCCCCCCCCCGACCCCACCCCCCCCCCCCCCCCCAAAAAAAAAAAAAAAAGCTAAGTCAAGTTCAGCTTGCATGTTAGAGCTTTCAGTTTTTGTTGGGCTGTTCCCAGTAAAATCAATACAGGGGGTGTGGGGGTGGGGTGGGGGATGTTTGTTGTTAGAAGGAAAAAATAAATTACAGTGGGCTGGGTCATTGAGTTTGAATAATTTCTTGTAGGTTGTCTTGTTGGAAAATAATTAAATACCATGGATTAACAAATTCCAACAGGTTCAATACATTTTTATTATTTCTAGTGGGATATATGTGTGCAAAAAATCTTCTTGAAACCCAAAATATCCAATTCAGATGGAGCATTTTTGCATCAAAGCTGCATGTCAGGCGTTTAGTAAATACTGACATTTAGTAATCTGTTACTGGCAGTATTATGTTTTACCAAAGCCAAATATATGACAAATCTGTTTCACTGTGTGTAGTCTTATCAGATAACAACAGATACAAGAGGGCCATGATGGCCCTGTAATGCTCTTCTGAGTATCATAGCATTTACAAAACCTGCAAAGAAATGATCCCAGCAAACATTTTCTCATCAGTGACCCTATGATATAATCCAACAGCGAAAGCTGCTAATAAAGTACTGAAATTTAGTGAACAATTTAAAATGAACAACCACTTGAAAAAAAAAAATGTTTTATTCCTAAAATGAGTCCAAAATATACAAACAAAAGCTTAGTAATATGAGTCTAAACTTGTATTTAATTTCAAAGTTCTTAGAATATGCTCAAAAATCTCAAAGGACCAAAAACAAAAATATAAGCTGCACTATGATGAAGTACGGGGAGACATTTTACAGCCACCACATAGCACAACACCAGCTGCAGTGAAGAGGGCCATGATGGTCGTAAGAATGTGGAAGAACAAAATGACAACCATGGCAGCAATTTGGGATTTTCAATCAGACCTATTTTTTATTGTTTTGATGTACAAGTCAACACAAAACTTCCTATAAAGTTTCGAGTCAATTGGGGGTTCAGGAGTAGTACTTCAAAATAGATTTTCAAGATGGCAGCCCAGGCAGTTATCATGGATTTCCAACTGGAACAATTTAAGTTTGATCCACAAGTCACCCATATACTTCCTACCAAGTATCAAATCAACTGGCCTTTAGGTTCAGGAGAAGCGAAAAATAGATTTTCAAAATGGTAGTCATAGCAGCCATTTTGGATTTCCCATCTGAACAATTTTAGCTATTTTTGATCTACAAATCACCTCCACTCTTCCTATACCAAGTTTCAAGTCAACTGGCCTTTCCATTCCGAAGAAGAAGCGAAAAAAATAGATTTTCAAGACGGTGGCCATGGCAGCCATCTTGCATTTCAGATCAGAATCAATTTTAGCTATTTTTTAATCTTCAAGTTACCTTGCTGCTTCCTACCAAGTTCATCACGAAAACATACCTATATAATTTTGACTCCCCTTTAAACCCCACTTTTATATAGTAAAACTGGTGTTTACAGGGGTATACATTATTTTTCTTATTTCTGCTCAAAAAACAGATTGTGTTTACTTGTTAGAACTGCCTCTGTGAGGTGATTCTAAAGAGTACCAACAATCAATGTTTTGAGCAGATATATGAAAAATGTCAGAGTTTTTATCTGCAAATTTTCAGTTTTTGGAGGTGAAATTTTCTGTATATTTGAATTTTTCTTAATGTCAAGTCAATTGGCCTTGAAGCTAAAATTAGAGTTTTCAAGATGGCTGCCATGGTGGCCATCTTGAATTGCCAACTGGAATTATTCTAGCTATTTTTTACCTACAAGGCTCCCCAATGCTTCCTACCAAGTTTCAAGTCAATTGGCCTTTCTGTTAAGGAGAAGAAGCAACAAGACCTGTCGCTTGACAGGATAGCTCACCGGAAGTTGCACTTTGACTTAGTTACGCAAAGGCAAATTTTCAGACCCATAACAGAAACAAAGTCACAGTCATGGGAGCTGATGCTGCTGATAAAATTTTTAGACCAGTATTTCTGACCTCAGCAAGTATGAACTGAATCCATCAAATGGTAAAGAAGAAATGAACTCCTAAAAACTTTAACGAAAATCTTTAACATTAAAATTCTGTGGTTCCAAGGTCATGGTTATTGGTGCTGATGTTGCTGATAAAACGTAAAGCAATATCTAAAAGGCAACCAAGTAATTATCTAAAATCTTTAGTGCAAAAACTTACATAAAAGTTCTAAGTCTGTGACCTTGACCCCAAGGTTATGGTCATGAGAGCTGATGCTGCTGCTAAAACTTTGAGACCAGTATCTATTACCATACCAAGTATAAACTAAATCCATCCAAAGGTAAAGAAGTAATGAGCTCTAAAAAATTAAAAACAAAAACTTAACATAAGAATTCAAAGTCTGTGACCTTGACCCTAAGGTTATGGTCATGAGAGCTGATGCTGCTAAAAACTTGAGACCAGTATCTCTTACCATACCAAGTATAAACTAAATCCATCCAAAGGTAAAGAAGTAATGAGTTCCTAAAAACTTTAACACAAAAACTTTAACATAAGAATTCAAAGTCTGTCACCTTGACCCTAAGGTTATGGTCATGAGAGCTGATGCTGCTGCTAAAAATTTGAAACCAGTACAGTAAAGCTCCAATATATCGCGGTCCTCGGGGTCCAGTGTTCGCTATCGCGATATAAACGGAGCGCGATATAAGTCCAGACATGTACCATGCATGTATAACGGCATGCATAACTCGCTCGGTTTGGTAGTTTGCTGAGACATCACGGATAAATGGCATTCAGTCATGCTGTCACCGTATTTTCTAATTAAAATTGGATTAGAATTGCTCAATGGCATAATTTACAACGGTGCGCTATGTCTAACAAGTAATTTCAATCGAAACCAGCTGATAAACTACGTTTGAAAACAAGAAATCATCGGGTTGACAATTTAGGACGCCATTTTGGATACTCTGGTTCCCTGGAACGGCGAAGGGAAGCTACTAAAATTGCTTAGCGAAGATAATTTGAGTTGCTTTCCTTTGCTTATTATTGCGTTGCGGGCGCAAAAAAAAATTGTCGTTTATCAAAGTTAATTTCTTTTTATTTTAGTTTTATTGTTATTTTTTATTTTTTTTTTTTGACGCAGTTGTTTTCTTTTGAAATATTTATTGCTACAGAAGTGTAAAATAAGCAGACTAAGATCTGTGTATGTGGGACAGAAACATCGTAAGACTACTGTCTTGTAAAATTTGCTGGTGTTGAAAAGGAGGTGGACCGTTTTCACTTGTTGAGCAAAATTAGTTTGTGGGCATCATTGACTGATTGAGCATTGAGTAGATCTATGTACTCAATGATGATAATGATTATGACAATAACGGCGATATAATTTATTGTTTGCCAATTATAATCAACGTGTGCGCTGATTGACACTAAGTGGATTGTTTGTCATAAAACCTGACGCGACTTAGCGTCCAGATAGGCGGGAAAAATCAATTACCGGAGGCGGAATGCATTTTTTTTTTTTCTGAAGTTAAATAAAACAATAAACATTTTATGTTTTTAAATTTTTTTGCTTATGGAAAATTTGGGAGCCATGGCCGATTCGCTATATACTGGATTTCGCGAAATAACGGACCGCGATGTATTGGAGCTACACTGTATTTATTACCATACCAAGTATAAACTAAATCCATCCAAAGGTAAATAAGTAATGAGCTCCTAAAAACTTTAACACAAAATCTTTAACATCAAAATTCTAAGTCTGTGACCTTGACCTCAAGGTCACGGTCATGGGTGCTGATACTGCAGATAGAAACCTTAGCCCAGTATCTATCATCATACCAAATATGAATTCAATCCATAAAAAAATAATGAGCTACTAAAAAACTTTAACACAAAAACTTTAACATTTGTGGACGCAGATGCTGCCACTGCTGGGGGTAGTAGAAGAACTTTTTGTTCTGGTGAGCTAAAAAACAGATTTTCAAGATGGCAGCTATCTTGGACCTCCCATTACAACAATTTTAGCCATTTTTGTTCTACAAGTCATCCCTTTTGTTTTACAAGTCATCCAGATGATTCCTACCTAGTTTTAAGTCAAGCCTTTCAGGTCAGGAGAAGAAGAGAAAAATTGATTTTCAAGATGGTTGCAATGGCAGCCATATTAGATGTCTGATCCAAATGATTTTAGCTATTTTAAATCTGCAAGTCACTCAGATGCTTCCTACCAGGTTTTAAATGAATTGGCCTTTTGATTCAGGAAAATAAGCAAAAAAAAAAATCAAAATGGTGGCCACGGCAGCCATCTTGGATTTCAGATCGGATCTATTTTAGCTATTTTTGATCTACAAGTCACCCAGATGCTTCCTACCAAGTTTCATGTCAACTGGACTTTCTATTCAGGAGAAGCAAAATATATTTTCAAGATGGGGGCCATCTTGGATTTGTGATCAGAACAATTTTAGCTATTTTTGGTCTACAAGGCACCCTGATGCTTCCTACCAAGTTTAAAATCAATTGGTCTTTTGTTTCAGGAGAAGAAGCGAAAAAAAGATTTTCAAGCTGGCTGCCATGGCAGTCATCTTTGATTTCCTATCAGATGCTCTGGCAGCCATTTTGTTCAGTGGAGTGGAACAAAAATAGCAAATATTTAAGTGTGCTATAAGATGAACATTTCTGTGAAACAATTTTGAATTTAAACCATTGGCTTAGGGGTTTAAAATTTTTTTTCTGTTTTTAGCTCTGGTGGCCATCTTGATCAGTGGAGCAGAACAAAAATGGCAAATTTTAAAGAGGGTAATAAAATGAACATATATGTGAAATTATTTTGAAATCGGGCCAGTGGTTTAGGAGATGTCATTTGAAGCAACTGTAGACAGACGACGATGCAGATTACAACGGATGGACCACGGACGGATTACAATCCTAATAGCTCATCATGAGCACTTCATGTTCGGATAAGCCAAAAAAAGGAATGGTCAATCAGGGCTCAGCCTTGGGGGCAATTTGGGTGAAACAGTGGCCAGAAACAAACCTACTTTGCCTGGAAATTGTAAACAAGAGGGCCATGATGGCCCTGTAACAATCACCTGAGCAACATAGCACTTTGAGAGCCTGATCTAGAACTGATCATGGCAAACATTCTGATTAAAGTTCAAAATGATTATATTAAAAAGTAAGACAATGTAGCATGTCTAATGGACTGTGAAATAAAGGCAAGGTCAAATAGGGATGACTGCACTCAAGAGGCCATGCTAAGATGTATGCATGTACTAAGTATTACTGGCTGTAGGAGCAATAGTTACTGAGAAACTGACCTAAACACAAACACTTCACAAGTACCAAATATCACTCTGTAGGACCAATAATTACTGAGAAACTGACCTAAATGGAAAAACTTAAGAGAGTTACTGGACAGAAAACTATACATCACCTTGAAATCATCAAGACAAACATTTTGAGCAAGATTCATGATGATCACTTCAAAAATGTGACCTCTAGAGCATCAACAAGGTTTTCCTTTGATTTGGCCAGGTGAATTAGTTTTGATATCAAGTGACCCAGTTTTAAACTAGACCTAGAAATCATCAAGATAAACATTTTGAGCAATATTTATGATGATTATTTCAAAAATGTGACCTCTGGAATGTTAACAGTTTTCTGCTGATTTGGCCAGGCCACCTTGTTTTTGACCCCAAGTGACCCAGTTTCAAACTTGACCTAGAAATCATCAAGACAAACATGTTGAGCAAGATTCATGATGATTACTTGAAAAATGTGACCACTAGAGTGTTAACAAGGTTTTCTGCTGATCTGGCCAGGTGACCTAGTTTTTGACCCCAGGTGATCCAGTTTCAAACCTGACCTAAAAATCATCAAGACAAACATTTTGAGCAAGATTCATGATGATTGCTTAAAAAATGTGACCGCTAGAGTGTTAACAAAGTTTTCTGCTGATTTGGCCAGGTGACCTAGTTTTTGATTCCAAGTGACCCAGTTTCGAACTTGACCTAGAAATCATCAAGACAAACATTTTGAGCAAGATTCATGACGATTGCTTGAAAAATGTGACCGCTAGAGTGATAACAAGATTTTATGCTGATTTGGCCAGGTGACCTAGTTTTTGACCCCAGGTGTTCCAGTTTCGAACTTGACCTAGGAATAATCAAAACAAACATTTTGAGCCAGATTCATGATGATTGCTTCAAAAATGTGACCGCTAGAGTGTTAACAAGGTTTTCTGCTGATTTGGCCCAGTGACCTAGTTTTTGATCCCATGTGACCCAGTTTCAAACATATCCTAGAACTCATCAAGGCAAACATTTTGAGCCAGATTCATGATGATTGCTTGAAAAATGTGACCGCTAGAGTGTTAACACGGTTTTCTGCTGATTTGGCCAGGTGACCTAGTTTTTGACTCCAAGTGACCCAGTTTAGAACTTGACCTAGAAATCATCAAGACAAACATTTTGAGCAAGATTCATGATGATTGCTTGAAAAATATGACCGCTAGAGTGTTAACAAGGTTTTCTGCTGATTTGGCCCGGTGACCTAGTTTTTGACCCCAAGTGACCCAGTTTCAAACTTGACCTAGAAATCATCAAGACAAACATATTGAGCAAGATTCATGATGATTGCTTCAAAAATGTGACCGCTAGAGTGTTAACAAGGTTTTCTGCTGATCTGGCCCGGTGACCTAGTTTTTGACTCCAAGTGACCCAGTTTCAAACTTGACCTATACTTAATAAAGGCAAACATTTTGAGCAAGTTTCATCAAGATTGGGTCAAAACTATGACCTCTAGAGTGTTAACAAGTTTTTCCTTTGATTTGACCTGGTGACCTAGTTTTTGATCCCAAGTAACCCAGTATCAAACTTGACCTAGATTTAATAGAGGCAAACATTCTGACCAAGTTTCATCAAGATTGGGTCAAAACTGTGACCTCTAGAGTGTTAACAAACTAATTGTTGACGACGAACGACGGACGACGAGGGACGACGGACATAGGGTGACGACAATAGCTCACCCTGAGCTTTTGCTCAGGTGAGCTAAAAAGAAAAATTCAAGTCCCCTTGTCTTTTTCTAATTGTGCTTTTGCCCTGAAAATTGATCTGTTCTGCAAAAGACCTGTTTCATTAAGTTTGTTTGTGTTGAGGTTTTACGGCCCAGTCAACCCAATGGGGTCATGTCGAGCGCAGTCAGTTTACTTAACCACACGTTTACTGGGCAGGCTTAGTCCTCTAAGTTTTGCACATTCTTTCGCCAGAAACTGTTTCACTAACCCCCTACTGTGCCCCTAATCAGTGCTGAGTTGTTATTTCCAAGCGATGATAATGACCTAAGCAAATTATGTCAAACCTCTTCAATAATTTGTTTGTTTGTGTTGAGCTTTTACGGCCCAGTCAACCCAATGGGGTCATGTCGAGCGCGGTCAATTTACCTAACCACACGTTACTGGGCAGGCAATCCTCTAAGCGGTTAACCAGTATTGTGCACATTCTTTGG
Organism: Anodontia alba; assembly: GCA_964016985.1. NCBI lineage: Eukaryota > Metazoa > Mollusca > Bivalvia > Lucinida > Lucinidae > Anodontia > Anodontia alba. The sequence goes on along the minus strand of OZ024821.1, from coordinate 57,285,452 downwards.
CCAGAAACTGACAACTGCCCTTCTTGAATCAGCAGAAGGGAGAGAATGACCATAGAAAATATTTCATGATCAATCTCCACGCAAGAATGTTGCCGACCTCGGCGGGGGTTGAACCCGCGACCTCCTGGTCTCCAGTCGGACGGTGCATCCAACTGAGCCACCGAGGCCGGCACCTCTTCAATAAACATCACAAAATGCTGAAAAAAAGGTCCTGCATACTCTAGGCAGTGACACTGGACTGGTAATGAAGGACTTTCACACAAAAAGAGGCCAATGGGCTACGGCTCGCTCAACTGAGTGAAATAGCCACTGCAGACATGGCAATGTTATACAACATTTCCAATCTTATCATTGCAACTAATGAGCGGATCATCATTTTGAGAAGTTCTTAGGTTTAAAGAAAAAGAATATTTATTATTATTATCTTTTGCCATATGACAGTCAATGGAATGTGACCATTTGAACAAACTCTCAACCCAGTTTCAATTCCTTTTTTAAAATTGTTGTTGGTTCGTCTGTCATTACTGACAATGACTAATCCTAATCAACTGTGTGATGTGTTATTATTTGTGAGTTCTAAGATGGCTGATGAGACCAATCTTAGCTCTAAACTGCCTTTTGCAGATAGAACAAGAGAGGTCTGAGGAAGAAAGCTCTGTTGGTGATGCCTTAGCTCTGGCTTTTCGCTGTGCACGTTTCTGCTCGGCTTCTCTGATTTTTTTTAAAATTAATGTTGCCATGGCAACCAAACAAAATGGCCACTGGTCATAAAACTAATAAACTGGGTAGACAATCATCAAATGATTATAACTGTCAAATATGGTTCACATCACTTTACTGGTTATGGATGGAGTAAATGCAATTTAAACATTTTCTCATTATGTCTATGGGAGCTTTCTGTTGCCATGGCAACCAAACCAAGAGGCAGATTACCATATTTTTAGCTATTTTAAATTGCCCTTTTCCAAGCAACATTTGTACCAAATTAGTCATACTGCTTCAGTGGTTCAGGAAGGATTGTTTAAAAATTCCTGTCTTTTAAAATTTAATGTTGCCATGGCAACCAAAAAAAAAAAAAAAATGTCAGTGGTCATATAACACATAAACTGGGTATAAAATCATCAAATTATCATTATTGCCAAATATGGTCCACATCACTTCACTTATGGAGAAAATACAATTTAACCATTTTCCCATTGTAAGTTTATGGGAGCTTTCTGTTCCCATGGCAACCAAACCAAGAGGCAGAACCCCATAGTTTTAGCTTTTTGAATTGCCCTTACCCACACAACATTTGTATCAAAATAGAGTCAGAGGAGTTGTTTAAAAATTCCCTATTTTTAAAATTCAATGTTGCCATGGCAACCAAACAAAATGGCTTCTGGTCATAAACCACATAAACTTGGTAGAAAATCATCAAATGATCATAACTGCCAAATATGGTTCACATTGCTTCAATGGTTATGGAGAAAATGCAATTTAACCATTTTCCCATAGTAAGTCTATGGGAGCTTTCTGTTGCCAAGGCAATTGAACCAAGTCAGACCACCATAATTTTAGTTTTTTTTTTAAATCATCCTACCCAAGCAACATTCTTACCTAATTAGGGACAAATGGCTTCAATGGATTTGGAAGAGTTGTTGTTTGAAAGTGTTAACTAATGGATGGACGTACAGATGCACAGACGTTTGTACGTATGGACATTTGTTGGGTACTACAGTGTAAATTTTTTGGCTCAGAATACCCAACAAGATGCGAAATACCCAACAAGTACCTCAAATTTATTGGGTACTTTTTTTGGACACTAACAGAATAAATGGCAAGTACCCAATTCATGTCAAACCAATATATGCCCATTCGTGGGCTCGGACAGATGGACGGAGGAACCGACTACGGACTAAAAGTGATCACTATAGCTCATCCTGAGTATATCTCAGGTGAGCTAAAAATACTACTAATTTACTAATAAAGAACACTTTCTAAATGAATTTATACAATGACTGAAAACTTCCAAACAGATTGCGGTGACAAAGAAAAATTTTGTAAGGGTACGAGGGTGAGTCAATAAGTAACCAGCCTATCCCATTTCCGATGTACCGAGACTGTCACAATTTTCACGCTTTGTTTCAATATATGTTTTATACATTGATACAAAATTGCACACGTATCGAGTCATTCTTTAATAAGCTATTGAATGTCAAACATGGCTAGTGATGGAAAGGCATGCTTTTCATCTAAAGTTGAGTACCGTGCTGTAATTCGGTACTTGTATTTAAAAGGTAAAACAGGCAAGGAAATACACGGCGAGTTAGCCGATGTTTATGGGTCTTCTGCACCATCTTATGCTCAGGTTAAATTCTGGGTAGGGGAATTCAAACGTGGTAGAACGTCTTTAGAAGATGAAGCCAGGTCTGGACGCCCATTGGATGTCACCGATGAAGAAATGTGTAAGAAAGTTCGAGATCTGGTATACTCTGATAGGTGAATTCAGGTGGTAGAAATAGCGCAGGCATTAGGCATTTCACATGGTAGCGTTTCAACAATCTTACATGATCGTTTAGGTATGCGCAAGATAACAGCCCATTGGGTCCCCAAATCCCTTAGCGATGAGCAAATGGCAACCAGAGCATCAGTATGCTGCGCCTTGTTGAAGCGTTTTAGGTCAAAAGATGATTTTCTTTTGCATCTGGTGACTGTAGATGAGACTTGGGTTCATTATCATGAGCCAGAGAATAAAGTTCAGAGTCGTCAGTGGGTAGGGCCTGGGTCCCCGAGGCCAAAGAAGTTCAAGATGCAAGCATCTGCTGGCAAGGTGATGGCCACAGTATTTTGGGACGCAAAAGGCGTTATTATGTTGGACTTTTTACCCAAGAGAAGTACAATAACTGGAGTGTACTATGCAAACTTGTTAGACCAGCTGAGAACTGCCATCTGTGAAAAGCATCGAGGTATACTCTCTAAAGCTGTTTTGCTGCAACAGGACAACGCGAGAGTCCACACTTGCAAAGTTGCAATGGATGCTGTAGAGCGAAACGGGTCTGAATTAATACCACATCCTGCCTATTCGCCTGACCTAGCTCCTACCGACTTCTTCCTATTCCCAAACGTGAAAAAGGATATTCGTGGACTTCATTTCCGGTCTGATGAAGAATCGTGACGGCAGTTGAGGAGTGGGTCAATGGAAAGGACCCTGACTTTTTCAGTTCTGGGCTGATGGCACTTGAACACCGTTGGTCTAAGTGCATCACACTAGAGGGCAATTACATCGAAAAAGAAGAGGTAAATCTCAACCGGAAATAAGTTAGGCTGGTTACTTATTGACTCACCCTCGTAGACAAAAAGAAAGATTTTGGGCTTGTATTGTTTTACGGACGATTTATTGTTTGGGACGATAACCAAAAGCAGAAATTGTGTCATCATTTTTCAATATAATCTCTTTTTGCCTCGGTGCACTTTCTCCAATGCTATTCCAGTTTGCTTATCCCTTCAAAATAGAAACCTTCTTCCTGATCCCCCAAGTACTCATCAACAGCATCTATGACACCTTCACTGCTTCCAAAATTCCTACATCAGTTAAGTTTTCAGATTTGGAAACAGACAGAAGTCTGAAGGGGCTAAATCTGCAGAATATGGGGGATGAGGAAGGTCCTCTAAGCTGCATTTAGTCACAGCAGCCATAGCTATATGAGAGGTGTGGGCTGGTGCATTATCTTGCAAGAGCAGAACACCTAGGGTTAATTTTCCTTTTCTTCACAATCTCCTGCACAGCTGGCTTTGTTTTACTGCAAAATGTGCAACATTTATCATGCGACCTTCCTCAAGATAATCCACCACTAGAAATATGTTTGTCAAACACAATGTCCCCAACTATATGCTCGTCCACACAAAATGCCAAAGTTGGAAAGGAGCATAACTCTAACAAAATTGATCTGATTCTTTTCAAAAGTTAACTAGAAATGTGTTTGTTGTGTTTGTAAAACACTACCATATACCCCCAACTATATGTTTGTCCATACAAAATGTCAAAGTTGGAAAGGGGCATGACTCTTTAACCCACTTTTTTTTTCAAAAGTTAATAAGATAATCTACTAATCGTCCCCTATCTGCTACCCAAGTTTCGAGTCCCTACCTCAAATAGTTTCTGAGATATCGTGCTGACATAGTTAAACTGCCAAAATTTTCATAGGGTCATAACTCTCAAAAAATAACATGAGTTTTTAAAAATTTAATCAGGTAATCTACTAAACATCCCCTATCTGGGGATCAAGTTTCAATCCCCTAGCTCAAATACTTTTCAAGATATCTTGCAGACAAATTTAAAAAGCCCAAATTTTCAAAGGGACGTACCCCCAGAAAAATAAGGTAATTATTTTTTATCTAATCAGGTAATCTACTCATCATCTCCAAGTTTCAAGCCCTCGCTAAAATACTTTTCAAGATATTGTGCAGAAAACATTTCATTCTGATTATTTCAAAATGCCAAAATTTTCAAAGGGCCATAACTCCAGAAAAATAAGGTGAGTTATTTTTAAAATTTAATCAGGTAATCTATTAATCATCCCGTATGAGATGAACAAGTTTCAAACCCTATCTCAAATACCTTTCAAGATATCTTGTATACAAGTATAAAAAAAAGCCTAATTTTCAAAGGGACATAACTCCGAAAAACAAAGTGATTTCTTTTCTTTTAATTTATCAGGTAATCTACTCAGCATCCCCTATGAGATGAACAAGTTTAAAACCCCTAGCTCAAATACCATTCCAGATATTTTATGGACAAGATTTCATTCTGATTTTTTTCAAAGGGACATAACTCCAGAATGGGAGGTAACTCACTGAAGACAAAAATACAGGTCAGCTATTTTTCCATGAGGAATCCATGTATGAAATTTCAAAACCCTAACAAGCCCTGCTAATAAGATATAGCATGCATCAGATTTCATTCAGACTTTATTCAAAGGGATATTTCTCCAGAAAAGTAGATAACTGATAGGAAAACAAGAGGACCATGATGGTCGTATATCACTCAAGTGAGCAAACAGATTTGCATACTTACTATTGAATTTTCAGCCAAGATAGTGCTCTAAGATTTTTGTATACATTTTATAGCCCTGCCTCCTAGCAGCTGTGTTTTTCTAACGCATCATGATGGCTTGAACTGAATCTTGATAGAGGGTCACCAAGGGAACATTTCTGCCAAGTAATATTGAAATTGGTCCAGTGGTTTCTGACAAAAAGATTTTTAAAGTGTTTTATATAGCTATATAGGGAAAATAAGCCCTAGTGGCCATGTTTTTTGACGAATCATGACAGTTTGGACAAACTTGGTAGAGGGTCACCAAAGGAACATTCCTGCCATGTTATATAGAAAAAGGTTCAGTGGTTTCTGACAAGAACATTTTTAAAGTTTTCTATACAGATATATAGGCGCCCCCTAGCGGCCATGTTTTTGATGAATCATGATCGCTTGAACAATCTTGGTAGAGGGTCACAAAGGAAACATTTCTGCCAAGTTATATTGAAATCAGTCCAGTGGTTTCTGACAAGAAGATTTTTAAAGTTTTCTATATAGATATATAGGGAAAATAAGTAGCTATGTTTTTTGACAAATCAAAATCTTGGTAGAGGATCACCAAAGGAATATTTCTGCAAAATTATACTGAAATCGGTCGAGTAGTTTCTGACAAGAAGATTTTTTAAGTTTTCAGTTAAAAAATCTATTTTTAGCTCCTGTGACCTAGATGTGCAATGGACTGAAACCATTTGAACAACTTTGAAAGAGGACCAACCAAGAATCATTCCTGTGAAGTTTGGTCAAAAATCCAATCTGTGGTTTAGGAGATGTCGTTTGAATAAATTGTTTACGGACGGATGCATACACGACTGACAAAATGTGATCACAAAAGCTCACCTTGTCACTACGTGATAGGTAAGCTTACAAGAGGGCCATGATGGCCCTATATCGCTCACCTGAATCATGTTATACATAGCACTTCTAACATAGATGCGGTTCTAAAGGTCATGGTGACTTTGACCACGACCTTTGCCCTTAGAGTCATCTTCTGGTCATAAGAAACATCCCTACTAAGTTTGAGGGTCCTAGCCCTAAGCATTGCCGTTATAAGCTTGTTCCGTCTAAGTTCAAGGGTTCTAGTCTCAAGCACTGCCAAATTATTAGCTTTTTAGCACTAAAGGTCATGGTGATCTTGACCACGACCTTTGCCCTCAGTGTCATATACTGGTGAGGACCAACATCCTGTCTAAGTTTGAGGGTCCTAGCCCCAAGCTTTTTAGTACTAAAGGTTCTGTTGACCTTGACCTTTGCCCTCAGGATCATCTACTGGTCAAGACAAACATCTCTACTATGAGGGTCTTAACCCTAAGTATTGCAGAATTATAAGCCTTTCTGGTACTTAAGGTCACACTTGACCTTGACCTTTCACTTAAGGTCCATCCTCCCTATTAGTTTGATAGTCCTAGGCCTAATCATTGCCAATGGCTTTTTGCTCTATGTAAAGTGACCCCACCCCTCCTCTTGGTGGGGCCTCATTTCACCCCAAGGGCATAATTTACACACTCTTGTCAGAGGACCTCTTGGCAATGCTATATACAAATATCAAAGGCCTAGGCCTTGCACTTTCAGACATGAAGATTTTTTAAGTTTTTTCCTATATTTGTCTATGTAAAACATGTCGACCTTGGGGTGGGGCCATTTTTGGCCCTGGGCTATAATTTGAACAATCTTAACAGAGGTCCACTTGGTGAAGCTATGTACCAAATATCAAAGGCCCTGGCCTTCTGGTTTCAGATAAGAAGATTTTTGAAGGTTTTCCCAATATAAGTCTACGTAAAACATGTCGGCCCCTGTGTGGGGCCATTTTTGGCCCCAAGGCAAGAACCTGAACAATCTTGGTAGAGGTCCACTAGGTGAAGCTATGCATCAAATATCAAAGGCCTGGGCCTTCTGCTTCCAGGTGAGAAGATTTTTAAAGTTTTTCCCTATATGGGTCTATGTAAAAGAAGTGACCCCTGGCACGGCCATTTTTAATCCCAGGGCTATAATTTGAACAAGTCTGGTAGAGGTCCACTAGATGAAGCTATATACTAAATATCAAAGACCTGGGACTTCTGGTTTCAGGCAAGAACATTTTTTAAGTTTTCAGTTAAAAAATGAAGTTTTTAAAGTAAAACATATTTTAACTAGCAATACTTAATCTATAGATAATGTGATATTCTATTCTGTATTTCAAACCTTCCACAGAAAAAAATGACAGTTCAGTCGTCTTAAAAAGTCTTAATCCAGAAGGTCCCTTAGGCAGTTACCTGTGTGACATCATTCTTCCCGCTCTTTTGATCAGGTGTCAGTTTCTTGAAGTATAACTCCCTATAACTGAGCTATGCGGGGTGGGAGGAGGGATTCTCTTATCTATAGGTTAAGTATTGCTAGTTAAAATATGTTATACAGTCAACTCTCATTATCTCAAACTTCACGGGACCTGATAAAAATGTTCGAGTTATCAGTAGTTCGAGACAACCAAATTGTGACATCACAGGTATGACGAATGTTCGTCTCTCTGTTCGCCCAAATGTGCTTGGAAGGCACATGAACATGTATATGGCAATTTAAATAATTTACGCGTACTTCAGTTTGCATTGTTACTGTTTGTTTTAGGATTGGCAATGGTTCTCTTGGAATTATATCATCAATAAATGTTAATAATAATAAATTTCTCACGTGTTTTGTTGTCTTTTAATACTCCTGTAAATTTGGATATTTTCCATATGAGCTATAAATAAATTACTGGTTTCAGGGTTGTGTTAGCTATGCGTTATGAACTGGTTTGGATTAGCTCCCTTCGCATTGACGACTCGACAAAGAGTTGACTGGTTTCCGCATTTGCATAAAACGCTTACACTGTCATTAAGCTGCAGGTGTAAGCTAGTTTGGATTATCTCCCCTGGCATAAACGAACCACCTCAGCGTGGCAAACTGTAGATCCTGCAGAGAAAGCTCATTATGAACCATCTCATCTGGACCTACACTATTTGTGCGGGTATCCGTACCAGTCTACAGGGTCAGAAGGGTTAACATCGGTACCCACATGTGATTCGTCTATTTGAGGCCGTCCATGACAACTCCTATTAGAAGACTGCGCGACTGTCAAAGACTCGGATCAGTCTGTACACCCACAAATTTTTCTTTGTATGCATGAGCCTTATCTGGGCTTACCAAAGAGCACCGCCTGACCAAAGAGTAACAAGCGAAGATTCAGACTTAGCTAGCCTGATCAATACAGGCTGACCTGAGTTGTAACCTGTCGCACACCGACTTTTCTTGAAGACGCTATATCATTCAGACGGACAGTACTCAATAGTGAAGAGTATATCAAAACAATAAATAAAAGAAACTTCGTTGATTAATCTTCCATAACACTATTCAATGACACGAGATGGTGTTGAGCGCCGCGTATCAAACCCAACTCGACACGCATCTGATTTCAGAATTACGGATTTAGACATTGTTTGTGTTGTTTGTAATTACCTGGACAAATTGGAAAATTAAACTATTGATTTAATTATCAGTGGCCTAGTATGATTTTCATTAACTGAGAGACCGGCGGCGCCGCATCTTACATTTTTTCCTTCTCTCCGTCATGGTCCGAGTTCGAGATACGCAGTAGTAAAAACTGTGAAAAATATATTCAGGGACTAAAAATGATGAATGAGATAGCCGAAGTGTCGACATAAAAGTAGTTCCACATACGGGAAGCTGAAATACAATAAATACATAGGGAAATAAACGGGAATCAGTTCGACATAAGTGTATAGATTAAGTTATTAATCTAATATTAATGTTAAGTTTAGCCTCTTAGAATTATCTATAAGAGGAGTACCACAAGGTGGCCTTTCAGGTCCTCTGCTTTTCCTATTAGATCAAGCCGCCCTTGATATCCTCTCCTGATACCTGCAGTATCCCCCATTGAGGACCTCGTCAGGCTCCTGGTCATGTGGTGCTTGCCTGATAATCAGTAATTAGGTCAGCTTCCATCATGCACCAAGCTAGTGCCCCGCTTGGTACAACCAATCAGCAGCCCGCACCTCTTGGTGCTAAGATCAGTTAGTAATTGGCGCTTGTACTGGCAACAGCAATTTTGAATTGTGCACAAAAGTTTTCTTCTTCTCGACAATTCTTTCAACTTAAAATGGATCGGAAATATAATATTATTATGGATTGATTGCCTGGGACAAAATGTGTTTTTTATTCACATGACTTTGGTGAAGTTCAGTGTAGAAACGTTTTTCTCATGAGTTTCAGAACAGAATTTGTTTCTCATTATTAAATGGCGGACATGTTCAAGAAGCAACAATCGGGCATGCTCTGGGAAAAAACAGCGTGCAAGATACAAGCTGTCATGCCTCACTGTTGTAGGAAACAGTTGTGGTTAGTGCGGGGACAATAAATGTGGATATATAATTTGTTAACGGCAGACAGTTAATATGGCGTCAAACGAACCCGCGGCAGACTTGGCGGTTGATCAGGATTTTGAAGTTCGTACCATTTTGGACGAGGAATTCGTAGCTAACTGTGCTATAGAGAATAAAATTAGCAAAGACGTGGTCGAAAAACTTCGTCAGGAAGGCTTCACCTCGATGGAAGCCTTGAAACTTATTGACAATGGCAATTTAAATAAACAGAAATTAGGAATTCCACCAGGCCAGCAGAAGCTTGTTCTGGCTGCCATGAGAAATTTATTCATAACGAGGTGCTTGCACAAGCAGCAGCTGCGCAGGCAGAATTACAGAATGCGCGGGGAATTCAAAATAAGCAACCCAACGCCAATGGAATTGCTAACCCTGTGCAAGACACGGCTGCACAGGTACCCAACAACGGACAAGATTCATCAACAAGTGCGCAAACCATTGCGCATGCGCAGACCAGAAGTGTATCGGTATCAACATCCGGCGAACAAATGAGTGAAGATGCCTACATTAGGCATTATTTCAACAATTTCGAAGTGGAAAGAAACAGAATAATGGGACTAATGCAGTTTTCACTCCAAATACTAGTGAATCAGTGAACTTACTCGGTGGGTTAGGCAAAAATCAAACGTGTTCAGAAGCTAACTCACGCGGACCCTTGCTGAACCCTAACTTTTCAGGACAGTCTCAGTCATGGAGAGACCCACAGATTTATTTACAGGCTGCAGCCTCCGGTAAGTCCAGTACCATTTATTATGACATCACTGAATTTGTTACTGGAAACATAGAGGAGGAGATAGTCGTTGGTGGTAATGCTTCCCAGCAGGTTGTTCTGAAATCAGGACCCAGAAAGCCAAAACTTGAGTCTGTGACATTAGCACAATGGTCTGTGGCAAATCTTGGCATCTTGTATCGTCTTTTGGGGGAGGGAAAGTTGGATGCTGCCAATATTTTGGACTATCTGTCCTACACAACAAAAATTTTTCAGCTGGTTCAAAAGTTCAATTTGGTGTCAGTTCTTATGTATGACAGAGAGTACAGAAAATTGCAAGCAGCATACAACTTTCGGTGGGGTACTGATGTCCCACATTTGCAGTCAGTCCATTTGCAGGCACGCCCATTTAAACAGTCAGCCCCATATCATGGGAAGGGCCATGTTAGTAACTTCCAGGCCCATTCAAGGTCAACTAATCAGGTACCCTATACCACTGAAGGGAAAGTCATTTGTAAACTGTTTAACTCCAAAGCAGGCTGTCACTACAGGGATTGTAAGTTTGAACATCAATGCTCCCAGCCTGGGTGCCAACAGAAGCACTCATCAACTATACACACAAAGTCAAAAAACATGTAAAATCCCCAGTGAGTCCAATTTAAGCTCTTATCTGTCTGGTTGGGAAGAAGAACTAATAGGGGACCCGGACCGGGAATTCATTCTGCATGGCCTTATTCATGGCTTTGATATTATTGATAAGGATTCCGTCCCCTCCACTATACATTGTGACAATCATACTTCTGCTAAACCAGGTAGTCCCTTATATAAGAAAGCATGTGAGCAGGTTCAGAAGGAGATTGAGATGGGACACTATGAGGTACTTTCTGATCCCCCTACCATTATCAGCCCTATAGGTGTCATTCCTAAGCCTGACGGGTGTGTTAGACTAATACATGACTGTTCACGTCTGACTGGGCTGGCTTTGAATGACTATTGTACATCTGAGTGGAAACAAAAATTTTCCACTGTAGATGAGGCAGCCAAACTGGTAACCAAGGGCTGTTTTATGGCAAAAGTTGAATTAAAACAGGCCTATCGATCAGTCGGTCTAAGTCATCATAGTAAAACTGTCACCAGACTCCGCTGGCATTTGGTAACAGAGTGGTTTACCTTCGTGACACTCGTCTCCCTTTCGGAAGTAAATTAGCACCTGGTATATTTCATAGATTGTTAGGTGAATGCTTAAACGGCGTGGACTTGCTGCGGTTGTTGTCTATTTGGATGACTTTTTTATCAAGGCTGACACTTTTCAAGACTGCATGGAAGCATTGAACTTAACTATCTCTCTTCTGCGTAAGCTGGGCTTCTCAATTAATTGGAATAAGGTGGTGGACCCTACAACAAATATCACCTTTCTTGGTATTGAGACAGACTCTGTGGCTATGTGTCTTTGACTTCCTGATGACAAAATAGTTCAGGTAAAGGAAGAGCTTGCTCGTTTCCAAGGCAGGAAATGAGCATCAAAAAAGCAGTTGCAGTCCCTAGCAGGGAAACTCAACTTTTGCGCTAGCATTGTTTATGGCTGTAGAGTTTTTTCGCGACGCATCATAGATACGATCAACATGCTTAAGAATAATAACCATAAGGTCTGGCTCTCTGGTAATATCAAGGCAGATATTTCCTGGTGGCAGCGCTTTATGGAGACTTCCAATGGGAAGTCTATGCTCTTAGATCATCAGCCAATTATGTCAGTGTTTATTGACAGCTGTGAACTGGCCGCAGGTGGCATTTACAATGGTGACTGGTTCTACCTGAACTGGGAACTAGACTGGCCACTTGTGGCAGGCCTTCACATCAATTCAAAGGAGGTCTTAGCAGAATTCCTTGCTGTATGCCATTGGGCTCCATGCTGGAGGAATAAGCGTATATACATTCAGTCAGACAACATGACGACTGTTTCGGCCATTCGTCGTTGTACCTCAAAAAACCCTTTCTTAATGTCACGTCTCCGCATCATGTTTTGGTTTTTGGCTATTTACAACTTTGATATTAAACTGCGGCATATACAAGGTTGCTCCAACATGGTAGCCGATGGCATATCCAGGCTACATCAGCCAGGCAAATGGGCTCAAATAGCCCCTTTCATTCACCCTACCCGCCCCTTTGGCACCTTTCTCAGGAAAGCCTTTTGTTTCTTTTGAACAGTTCCCATGGTTGGACGACGGCTTTTGGCATCTCTAGACAGTGAAGTAGCGAAGCTCCGCGCACTCACCTTTGCGGAGTCCACACGACGTACTTACAGTAGCCAGTCAGGACTCTTTCTTCAATTTTGCTCATATCTTAATATCAGCCCTGTGCCAATATCCCCAACTGACCTTGGTCGTTATATCGCATTTTTATCACGTAAGTTAAATTTTTCTTCCATACATCAATACTTAAATGTAGTGAAGCTATTACACATGGAATCTAGCCACCCCAATCCACTGGCAGACAACTGGTTTTGGTCCTTGATTCTGAAGGGTTTACGCAGACATAAAGGAGACAGCACTGTACAAACACTTCCTACCACCCCTGATATTTTGCAAGGTATTTTGCAACTGATTAACTTGGATGAGCCTTTCGATTTGTGCTTCTGGGCTTCTTGTCTGGTCGGGTTCTTCTCATTTTTCAGCAAGTCCAATTTGCTCATTCCTTCGGTCAGTAGGTTTGACCCTAGCAAGCATCTTTGCTGGTCTGATGTTGGCTTCTCACTCACGGGTGCTATTCTGTCAGTTTGTTGGTCAAAAACTATTCAGTTTAATCAACGCATCCTTGAGATCCCTTTGTCCCATATGCCCGGCTCGCCCTTTTGCCCCTCTAGTGCCCTTCTGCTAGTCATCAGTATATTACCTCCACCACAAGGACCCCGCCCTCTGTTTTGCTACAAAGCATCTTCAGGCATATGACCCATGACTCACTCAGAGTTTGTGGCTGCTCTACGCAAATTCATTGACAAGCTAGGTTTTAATCCAAGTAAGTTTTCTGGACACTCGCTGTGCCGAGGTGGACACTCGCTGCGCCGAGGTGGAGCCTCGTTTGCCCTTCAGTGTGGCCTCCCCTCGGAGCTTATAAAGCTGCCAGGTGACTGGGCTAGTAATGCCTATGAAACCTACCTCAGCCCTTCCCTTAACCTTCGAAAACAGGTGGCAAAAACCATGGGTAAAGCCTTTCACGTTTCTAGTAGTTAGTGATGTTGTAATTCTGGGATTGACACAGGTCTGTGCATCTTGTGGGGAACCAATGGTTTCTCTCCAGATAGCGGCCAGATTTTTCTTGATATAAAAATAGTTGTCTATTTGTTTTAGTATAATGGCTAAGCCTATATGAATGCATGTTATTTCTTGTTATGTTGTGTCAATACAATTACTACTTGCATTTTATGTATTCTACTTCTACATGGGTTTGGGATTTTGGAGATCATTTTCCTAGTTTACTTGCATATAACCAGACACTTTGGCCAGTGTTGGCACGGTCACATATTTGTATTGCATACGGTAATTGCATTGCTTTCAATACTTTTGCTTTGTTTGGCATTTTGCTTTTGCTATTAAATGATCTACATGATCCCAAACCCACTCTTTATTTTCATTTTATATCTAGCTCCGCACAGCAGGCGTTATGTTGAATTAATGTATAGATTAAGTTATTAATCTAATATTAATGTTAAGTTTAGCCTCTTAGAATTATCTATAAGAGGAGTACCACAAGGTGGCCTTTCAGGTCCTCTGCTTTTCCTATTAGATCAAGCCCCCCTTGATATCCTCTCCTGATACCTACTGTATCCCCCATTGAGGACCTCATCAGGCTCCTGGTCATGTGGTGCTTGCCTGATAATCAGTAATTAGGTCAGCTTCCATCATGCACCACGCTAGTGCCCCGCTTGGTACAACCAATCAGCAGCCCGCACCTCTTGGTGCTAAGATCAGTTAGTAATTGGCGCTTGTACTGGCAACAGCAATTCTGAATTGTGCACAAAAGTTTTCTACCCTCCCCCCACTCCCTAATTCATTTGAACTGCACAATACATTTACCTATAGATAATGTGCTAGAATTTGCAGATTAGGAGAGTCAATCTTTGTTGTCAGGCAGCTGCAAGAGAAGTATCTTGCTGCCAATAAGAGACTCTACATGGCTTTCATAGACCTGGAGAAGGCGTTTGATCGAGTACCTCGGAAGGTCATCTGATGGGCGCTGAGAAAACTTGGTGTGGAGGAGTGGATTGTGCGACTGGTGCAGGGGATGTATGCAAATGCGCGGAGCCATTACCATGTTGGTGAGGGGTACAGTGAAGAGTTTGAAGTGAAGGTTGGTGTTCACCAAAAATCAGTACTCAGCCCGCTGCTCTTCATCATTGTGCTTGAAGCCTTATCACGAGAGTTCCGCTCTGGGGTCCCCTGGGAGGACCTCTATGCCGATGACCTTGTTATCATCACTGAATCGCTTGAGGAATGTGTCAGGAGGCTCTTGACTTGGAAAGAAGCAATGGAGAAGAAAGGACAGAGAGTAAATGCAGGAAAGACAAAGATCATGATCTGCGGTACGGGACTGGACCTCCTGCAGAGTTCAGGCGAGTTTCCATGCGCCATCTGTCACACTGGAGTGGGCAGCAACAGCATCTTCTGCAATGGCTGCAAGCACTGGGTGCACAAGAAATGCAGTGGGCTCAAGCGCTTGAAAAATGACCCTGACTACAGATGTACATGGTGCCAGGGAACTGCACGCCCCTTGGATGGCAGACCACAGAAGGAAGTCCAGGTCGGACCTGACAAGCTTGAGGTGGTAGCTTCCTTTTGCTTCCTAGGAAACATGCTCTCAGCAGCAGGTTGCTGTGAACTCTCAACCACAACACGTGTGAAAACAGCCTGGAAGAAGTTCAAGGATCTGCTACCAGTTCTCTCTTCATGCCACCTCTCTTTCAAAACACGTGGCCGTGTACAGCTCTTGTGTGCGGAGCGCAATGCTCCATGCCAGCGAGACTTGGCCATTGAAAAAGCCGAACCTCCAGCGTCTGCAGCGAAATGACAGGGCAATGATCAGATAGATCTGCAATGTCAGGCCGCAAGACATTGTCACCACCAGGTCCAATGAGCTACTTGTGCGGCTTGGCATTGAGAATCTGGACCTCATTCTGAAGGAGAGAAGACTCCGATGGTATGGACATGTGGAACGCTCCAATGGTGCAGTCAAGACAGCCTTTGACATACAGGTTGATGGGAAGCGTGGGCCTGGGAGGCCCAAAATGACAAAATGGAAGCAGCTGACAGAGAGGGATTGCAGAGAGTGGAAGCTCTCGGATATCAACTCTCATGACAGACGTACCTGGAGATCTGGTGTGAGATCTGCCATGCGTGCAGCAAGCCAGCAATCTGGAAGGGGGCCCACTGATGTGGATGTTGCCCCTGTACCTGCATGTTAATAAAAAATCCCATTATGATATATGATATATGATATATATATGATAGGAGGGAGGAGCTCTCCCAGTTCTAACACAGATAATATATAGAATCCCTATACCTCTAGATTAAGACTTAGGAAACGCTAAGGAATCAGATACATTCTATTTCTATATATAAGAGTTAGAATGATCTACATTCACCAATAACTTATCTTTAAGGTGTTAATACCTTATATGTTAATAGTAGGCTCTGGGGCTGCCAATTTCTCAAGCCTCAGAGGCCTAATTCCTGCACACTCCCACCCCCCTTTTCTTTTTTGGGTAACAATTGGCCCCAAAAAAGAAATGAGTCATTGATAATGTGTTTGAGGCAAACTTGTCAAACAGATGTCCCGACAGATAGCTGTCTATCTTTGAGAGGTGAATTATTCAATAAGGAAATGTCTCTCGGATGTGTTTCCTATAGATAACCTACATCTCTCGAGATTTTCATATAAATCCTAGACACGTAAAGATTATCTAATTAGTAAATAGTCTAAACTATTTATTAATATGAAATAATTAAAATCTGATTAATTGGACCGATTTGACTGTTTCCAATAACCAATTCATAAATGTTAAATGACCGTAAAACTTTATAAATTAGTCCCTTTTACCTTTCCAGCTAAAAGGGAATGATTATAATCTGGGTAAATGAACTACTGTAATTCCTGCCAAATACCCAGTTTATCCATCAATACCGGTAATAGCGAACATATGATTGATAATTTTATATTTTAACTATTGCTGGGCTGACTGTGTTTACATATCTTAGTCACGGCAATGATACTAGAAAAAGCTTGTCTACTTCTGCGCATGAAGATGGACAATCTGAATAGATTTTAACACTAAACTTCTATCAGAGAAGATTTAGGAAACATTTTGTATCCTTGGTAAAAATTAACAAAAAATATGAAGGACTGCTAACATCATCCCATAGAGTTTGGCAGCATATTTTTTTTTATTGATAAGAGGAAAGGCTGACAACATAGCATACTGTATAACAGCCTCTTAACTTTTAGAAGAAGGTCTTACAATATCAATAGGATCTAACTGACTTTGAAAGAACTGGCTAGAATCGATTCTTTTACCATATCTAAGTATTATATATCATGGATCTAATTCCTAGACAAAATCCGAAGGTTTCAATAATTTGACTATGACATAAAAGAAGTCATTATCAGTAAATTTGACTCCACTAATGCTTAAAACTTCCCCTGATCATGGTATAGTTTATAGCTATACATATCAAGTCAAATATTATTAATTTTTAATATCTCTGATAACCCAAATCGTAGAGGTTCAGAGGCACAATTAACTATTCTGAACGTATATATAACTGGAATAGTGAAAAGAAATATATTATCATTAATAATATGTATATACAAGAATTCCGCGGAAGGCGTCGTTGCACCTGCTGGGGCAAAAGTCAGAGGAGCCACAATCAGAACGTGGTTATTAAATAAGTTTATTTCATTCTTAGCAGTGCTTAGTTGGAAAATTGGGTTGAAAAAAATGTAGACAAAGTGCCTAATGGGGCACATATATTCCAGGCCAGTGCCATTCCCTCTAATGGCTGTATCTTCAGCACTGACTTTTCGTATTATACAGCCCAATGATAATGGAACATCGACGTAAAATGTGTAAAAGTCACTGGAGCGTGAAATATAGGTCAAGGTCATGGGTCAAGGTACCTGCTAATTCAGTACATCAAGGAGAAGCACTATGCAAGATATAGTGGTTGTAGGCCTTATAGTTGAGAAGTTATCAAACATTGACGTAAAATGTGTCAAATATAGGTCAAGGTCACCGGGTCAAGGTACCTGCCAAGCCAGTGCAATGAGGTGAAGCACTATGCAAGGTTTAGTGGTTGTAGATCTTATATTTGAGGAGATACCGAACATCAACATAAAATGTATCAGTCACTGGAGTGCAAAATATAGGTCAAGGTCACCAGGTCAAGGTGCCTGCCGAAACAGTACATCGAGAAGAAGCACTATATAAGGTTTGGTGGTTGAAGGCCTTACAGTTGAAGATATATGGAAGGGCGACGTAAAACGTGTAAAAGTCAATGGAGCGCGAAATATAGGTCAAGGTCACCCAGTCAAGGTACCTGCGGAGTCCGTACATTGAGGAGAAGCATTATGCAAGGTTTGGTGGTTGTAGGCCTTATAGTTGAGGAGATATTGAACATCGACTTAAAATGTGTAAAAGGCACTGGAGCGCAAAATATAGGTCAAGATCACCGGGTCAAGATACCTGCCGAGTCAGTACATCTAGGAGAAGCACTATGCAAGGTTTGGTGGCTAGAGGTCTTACTCTTCAGGAGATCTGGAACGTTGACGTAAATTATGTCAAAGTCACTGCAGCCAAAATATAGGTCAAGGTCACCAGGTCAAGGTATCTGCCGAGTCAGTACATTGAGAAGAAGCACTTTGCAAGGTTTGATGGTTGTAGGCCTTATAGTTGAGGAGATATCGAATGTCGACGCAAAATATGTCAAAGTCACTGGAGCGCAAAATATAGGTCAAGGTCACCGGGTCAAAGTACCTGCCGAGTCAGTACATCTAGGAGAAGCACTATGCAAGGTTTGGTAGTTGAATGCCTTTAAGTTGAGAAGATCTGGAATGTCAACTTAAATTGTGTCAAAGTCAATGGAGCGCAAAATATAGGTAAAGGTCACTGGGTCAATGTACCTGCCAAGTCAGGAGGTCAGGGAGATGTGTCATGCAAGGTATGATGGTTGTTGTAGAATTGTAGTTGATTAGAATACTTACTTTGACGTAAATGTCGAACTTCGAGATAAATCTTGAGATGGACGGACGGACAAATGGATGGACGGACAAACGGACGGACGAATGGAAAAGGGGATGCCTATGTCGCAAAGTCAGGAGGTCAGGGAGATGTTTCATGCAAGGTTTGATGGTTGTTTAGTCTTGTAGTTGATTAGAATACTAACTTTGACATAAATGTCGAACTTGGACATAACAGAACTGTTAACAGACGGACGGACGAACAGACAGACAAATGGAAAAGCGGGCACCCATGTCGCAAAGTCAGGAGGTCAGGGAGATGTTTCATGCAAGGTTTGATGGTTGTTTAGTCTTGTAGTTGAAAAGAACACTAACTTTGACATAAATGTCGAACTTCGACATAAATGTTGACAGACAGACAGACGAACAGACAGACGGACGGAAAAGCGGATGCCTATGTCGCAAAGTCAGGAGGTCAGGGAGATGTTTCTTGCAAGGTTTGATGGTTGTTTAGTCTTGTATTTGATTAGAATACTAACTTTGACATAAATGTCGAACTTCGACATAAATGTTGACTGACGGACGGACGAACGGACGGAAAATCGGACGCCTATATCGCACCCTGCTACAAGCAGGTGCGACAATAAATGATAATATAATATTCTTGTTATGGATAAATCATTTATGGTAACTAATTTATCCAATTAAATAAATAATTTGGTTAATAATAACCAATAATATGTCTCAGTTTATGGATGAATGATTCATCGTTACAGTACAATCATTCAGAGGAATTGGTTATGAGAATATATAACAAGAGGCCCATGGGCCACTGTTCGCTCACCTGAGTGACATAGCCACTGCAGACATGCACATGTTATGCAACATTTTTCCAATCCTATCATTGCAACTAATGAAAATATCATCATTTGAGCAGTTCTTAGTTTTGAAGAAGAATATATGGGCCTGACAGTCAATGGAGCATGATCATTTGAATAAACTATCAATCACATTTCAACAGAAGGATCAATGTGAAATTTGGTGGAAATTGGCTAAGTGGTTTCTGAAGAATCATGATTTTATACATGTAAACAGCACAGTGGCAGGGAAATATTATAAATATAAACCAGATGATGGCCATCTTAGATTTCCAATCAGAACAATTTTAACTACTGTTGGTCTACAAGTCACTTCAATACTTTCAATATAAATGTATACGGCCCATACAAATGGGGAAGCAAATTTGACCTTGGAGGTAAAAAGGTCAAATGTCAACATAGAACCATCATTTTAGCAATTTTGGTAGATCTCCTGCCCCCCCATAATTTGTGCAAAGATTAGGACCCAGGGCTTATTTGGTTATGGAGAAGAAGATTTTTAAAGGTTTTTACCACATATGGGCATGGCAGCCATTTTGATCAATGGATCATACCCATTTTAGCAATCTTTCATTCTCCTGCCCACAAGGGCTCCGCATGAAATTTGAGCAACACTGGCCCGGCGGCTTCAGAGGAAAAGCCATTTGAAATTATCAACATTTTTTCCATACAAATGTATGGGGCCCATACAAATACATACAGAAGCAAACTTGACCTCGCCATAAAAAGGTTAAATGTCAATGTATGACAATTATTTTAGAAACTTTGGTAGACCGCCCGTTCCAGATGATATATGCAAAGATTCAGCCACAAGCCATCCTAGGTTTTGGAGAATAAGATTTTTAAATGTTTTTTCCCTTACAAATGCATAAGGAAGCAAACTTGACCTTGCCGTAAAAAGGTCAAATGTCAATGTATGACCATTATTTTAGCAACTTTGGTAGACCCCCTGTCCCCGATGATTTACGCAAAGATTCAGCCCCAAAGCATCCTCGGTTCTAGAAAAGAAGAATTTTTAAAAGTTTTTACCATATATGGGCATGGCGGCCATCTTGGTCAACGAACCGTGACCATTTTACCACTCTTTTGTTCCACCTACCTAAGGAGGCTCCATATGAAATTTGAGCAAAATTGGCCCAGAGGCTCCAGAGGAGGTTGTTTGAAATTTTGAACATACAAATGCATAAGGAAGCAAAATTGACCTTACCGTAAAAAGGTCAAATGTCAATGGACGACCACTATTTTAGCAATTTTGGTAGCCCTCTCGTTCCCGATGATATATGCAAAGATTCAGCCATAAGGCATGCTCGGTTTTGGAGAAGAAGATTTTTAAAGGTATTTCCCATACAAATGCATAGGGAAGCAAACTTGACCTTGCCGTAAAAAGGTATGACAATTCTTTTCGCAATTTTGGTAGACCTCCCGATGATTCCTGCAAAGGTTCAGCTCCAAGGCATTCTCGGTTCTGGAGAAGATTTTTACCATATATGGGCGTGGGGGCCATCTTGGTCAACGGACCGCAACCATTTTAGCAATTTTTCGTCCCCCCACCCTAAGGAGGCTCCATATGAAATTTGAGCAAAATTGGCTCAGCGGCTTCAGAGGAGAAGTCGTTTGAAAATGTTAACGGACGGACGGACGACGGACGAAAAGTGATCACAATAGCTCATCCTAAGCAGAGCTCAGGTGAGCTAATAAACATGAGGCCTACAGGCCACAGGTCGCTCACCTGAGTGACATTGCCACTGCAGATATGCAGATGTTATGCAACATTTTTCCAATCCTGTCATCGCAACTAATGAAAAGATAATCATTTAAGCAGTTCTTAATTTTGAAGAAGAATATATATAAGGCATGCCAGTCAATGGAGCGTGATCATTTGAACAAATTCCAAATGGTGGCCAGCTTGGATTTACGATCGGCATGATTTTAGCTATTTTTGACCTACGAGTCATCCCAATGCGTCCTACCAAGTTTCGAGTCAACTGGCCTTTCGGTTCAGGAGAAGAAGCGAAAAATAGATTTTCAAGATGGCTGCCATGGTGGCCATCTTGGATATCCGATTGGCACAATTTTAGCTATTTTTGATCTACAAGTCACCCCAATGTCTCCTACCAAGTTTGGAGTCAATTGGCCTTTCAGTGCAGGAGAAGAAGCTAAATACAATGTATAGATTTTCAAGATGGTGGCCATGGTGGCCATCTGGGATTTCGGATCAGAACAATTTTAGCTATATTTGATCTACAAATCACCCCGATGCTTCCTACTAAGTTTCGAGTCAAGTGACTTTTGGGTTTAGGAGAAGAAGCGAAAAATACATTTTTAAGATAGCCGCCATGGCGGCCATCTTGGATTTACGATCATCATGATTTTAGCTATTTTTGATCTACAAATCACCCAAATGCTTCCTACCAAGTTTCGAGTCAACTGGCCTTTCGGTTCAGGAGAAGAAGGGAAAAATAGATTTTCAAGATGGCTGCCATGGCGCACATCCTGGTTTTATGATCGGCACGATTTTAGCTATTTTTGATCTACAAGTCGACCCCATGCTTCTTAGCAAGTTTGGAGTCAACTGGCCTTTCGGTTCAGGAGAAGAAGCGAAAAATAGATTTTCAAGATGGCTGTCATGGCGGCCATCTTGGATTTCCGATAGGCACTATTTTAGCTATTTTTCATCTATAAGTCACCCCAATGCTTCCTACCAAGTTTGGAGTCAATTGGCTTTTGGGTATAGGAGTAGAAGCGAAAAATAGATTTTCAAGATGGCCTCTATGGCAGCCATCTAGGATTTCCGATCGGCATGATTTTAGCTATTTTTGATCTACAAGTCACACTGGTGCTTCCTAGCAAGTTTGAAGTCAATTGGCCTTTCGGTTCAGGAGAAGAAGCGAAAAATAGATTTTCAAGATGGCAGCCATGGCGGCCATCTTGGATTTCCGATCGGCACGATTTTAGCTATTTTTGATCTACAAGACACCCCGATGCTATTTTTGATCTACAAGACACCCCGATGCTTCCCAGCAAGCTTGGAGTCAATTGGCCTTTCGGTTTAGGAGAAGAAGAGAAAAATAGATTTTCAAGATGGCGGCCATGGTGGCCATCTTGGATTTCCGATCGGCACGATTTTAGCTATTTTTGATCTACAAGTCACCCTGATGCTTCCTACCAAGTATAGAGTCAATTGGCCCATGGGTGTAGGAGGAGTAGGCTTTTAAAGCAATTGTTGACGCCGCACGGCGGACGACGGACATTGACTGACCACAATAGCTCACCATGAGCACTTCGTGCTCAGGTGAGCTAAAAACAATCCATATTGTTCCACTAGGTGAAGCTATGTATCAAATATCAAAGGCCTGGGCCTTCTGCTTTCATACAAGAAGATTTTTAAAGTTTTTCCCTATATGGGTCTATGTAAAACAAGTCGCCCCCGGGATGGGGCCATTTTTGACCCCAGGGTTATAACTTAAACAACTTTGGTAGAGGTCCACTAGATGAAGCCAAGAAGATTTTTTTTAAGTTTTCAGTTAAATAATCTATTTTTAGCTCCTGTGACCTAGATGTGCAATACACTGGAACCAACTGAACAACTTTGAAAGAGGACCAACCAAGGATCATTCCTGTGAAGTTTAGTCAAAATCCAATCAGTGGTTCAGGAGGAGATGTCGTTTGGAGAAATTGTTTACGGATGGACACACGGATGGACGGACACACGACGGACGATGGACAAGATGTGATCACAAAAGCTCAACTTGTCACAATGTGACAGGTGAGCTAAAAAAAAAATGGGCATCAAATATTTTTCCTTGAGGAATCCATATATGAAATTGCAAAACCCTAGCATGCAGGGTTCTTGATGAATGGATGGACATTTGGATACATGTCTCGAAACAAGTATACCCTGTGAATTTCTTCACCCAAACCATTCATAATCCTCCAGGCTCTCCCTTCCTCTCCTAGTTTCTTCACCATACTGTAAGAAGGAGACTAATCTGCACGGGTTTTAATGAAGTCATAATGAATTTCCTTTAGGGACATGTCCTTCTTACAGAAGTATTTTATGACAGCTCTAACTTCAACTTTCTCCGTTAAACACACCCTTCCCCTGTTTGCATCAAATTCAAACTGTAATCAATAGCCCTGAATGTTTATTCTTTCTACCAAGGATAATTGAAAAAGATAAAATTATCAACTGATTGGGGTTTCATTTAAATTTATTCATTCTTAGAATGTTTGGCCGAGAACTTCTTGATAGTACCACATGGATAAATATTTTCAGTAACATTTTTTACTGTATATTTTTATTTTATTTTAATTTTCCATAGGTTGTTATTGCTATGACTGTAGGTTTCATTTTAAACAAGACCTGTCGCCTGACAGGATAGCTCACCTGAACTCATGCTTGTCAGTCAAATAAAATAAGACAATGACCTTAAAATTCAGATCATAATAGGGGGGAGGGGGTGGGAGGGGGGAATGGGGGAGTGGGGAGGGGAGTAGAAGACATGCTACAAGATATAATTTTGGATGAAGCTATCTGTATACCAAATATAAACTAAATGAATAGTATGATTTGAAAACTAGCTGAGTAAATACAAGATCTTAAAAACTTTGAGGTAAAACTTTAACATAAAATTTCTAAGTCAGTGACCTTTACTTCTAGGTAATTTGTTTGTGTTGAGGTTTTATGACCCAATCAACCTAATGGGGTCATGTCGAGCGCGGTCAGTTTACCTAACCACATGTTTACTGGGCAGGCTTAGTCCTCTAAGCGGTTAACCAGTATTGTGCACATTCTTTCGCCAGAAACTGACAACTACCTTTCTTGAATCAGCGGAAGGGAGAGAATGACGACTTCTAGTAATAGGGTGGGGACAGTGCTAAATAAAATTTTGGACTAATATCAATAATCATGCCAAATATACAGTAAATCTATGGAAGGACTGAGAAATTAAGACATCTTAAAATCTTTGACTCAAACTTAACATACATTTTTAAGTCTGTGACCTTGACCTATAGGTCATCAGCAGGGGTGGGGATGGTGCTGAGTAAAATTTTGTACCAATATCTATAACCATGCCAAATATAAAGTAAATCCATGCAAGGATTTCTTAAAATAAGATATCTTAAAAACTTTGATGCAAAACTTTTAACATATATTTCTAAGTCCGTGACCCTGACCTCTAGGTCATAAGCAGGGATGGGGATAGTGCCCAAGAAAATTTTGGACCTAAATCTATAATCATGCCAGATTTAGAAATTAAGAGATCTTTAAACTTTGACACAAAAACTTTAACATAAAATGCCTAAGTCCATGACCTTGACCACTAGGTCATAAGCAGAACTTCTTGATAGTACCACATGGATAAATATTTTCAGTAACATTTTTTACTGTATATTTTTATTTTATTTTAATTTTCCATAGGTTGTTATTGCTATGACTGTAGGTTTCATTTTAAACAAGACCTGTCGCCAGAAAGGATAGCTCACCTGAACTCATGCTTGTCAGTCAAATAAAATGATAAGACAATGACCTTAAAATTCAGATCATAATAGGGGGGAGGAGGTGGGAGGGGGGAATGGGGGAGTGGGGAGGGGAGTAGAAGACATGCTACAAGATATAATTTTGGATGAAGCTATCTGTATACCAAATATAAACTAAATGAATAGTATGATTTGAAAACTAGCTGAGTAAATACAAGATCTTAAAAACTTTGAGATAAAACTTTAACATAAAATTTCTAAGTCAGTGACCTTTACTTCTAGATAATTTGTTTGTGTTGAGGTTTTATGACCCAGTCAACCTAATGGGGTCATGTCGAGCGCGGTCAGTTTACCTAACCACATGTTTACTGGGCAGGCTTAGTCCTCTAAGCGGTTAACCAGTATTGTGCACATTCTTTCGCCAGAAACTGACAACTATCTTTCTTGAATCAGCGGAAGGGAGAGAATGACGACTTCTAGTAATAGGGTGGGGACAGTGCTAAATAAGATTTTGGACTAATATCAATAATCATGCCAAATATACAGTAAATCTGTGGAAGGACTGAGAAATTAAGACATCTTAAAATCTTTGACTCAAACTTAACATACATTTTTAAGTCTGTGACCTTGACCTATAGGTCATCAGCAGGGGTGGGGATGGTGCTGAGTAAAATTTTGTACCAATATCTATAACCATGCCAAATATAAAGTAAATCCATGCAAGGATTTAGAAATTAAGATATCTTAAAAACTTTGATGCAAAACTTTAACATATATTTCTAAGTCCGTGACCCTGACCTCTAGGTCATAAGCAGGGATGGGGATAGTGCCCAATAAAATTTTGGACCTAAATCTATAATCATGCCAGATTTAGAAATTAAGAGATCTTTAAACTTTGGCACAAAAACTTTAACATAAAATGCCTAAGTCCATGACCTTGACCACTAGGTCATAAGCAGGGGTGTTGATAGTGCTGAATAAAATTTTAAACCAACATCTATAATCCTTCCAAATACCAAGTAAATCCATCTGAGGATTAAAAAAAATATAAGGTCTTAAAAACTTTGACGTATACTTTAACATTTTTGTTAATGCAAATTTCTAAGTCTAAGACCTTGAACTCTAGGCCATGAGCAGGGGTATAGATAGCGCTGAATAAAATTTGGACCAACATCTATTATGATACTATATATAAAGTAAATCCATCCAAGAAAAAAATAAGTCTTAAAAACTTTGACATAAAACTTTAACATTTTTATTAACACAAATTTCTAAATCCATACCTTGACCTCTAGGTCATAAGCAGGGGTATGGAAAGTGCTAAATTAAATGTTAGACCAATATCTATTATCATACCAAATATAAAGTAAATCCATCTGAGGATTTAGAAAATACAAGGCCTTAAAAACTTTGATGTAAATATTTTTTGTTAATGCAAATTTCTAAGTCCATGGCCTTGACTTCTAGGTCATGAGCAGGGGTTTGGATAGCGCTGAATACAATTTTGGACCATCTATAATCATACTAAAAATAATGTAAATCCATTTGAGGATTTAGAAAATATAAGGTCTTAATAACTTTGACCTGAAGCTTTAACATTTCTGTTAATGTCGATGCCACCACCAACACAGATGCTGACTGTAGTGCAATAGCTCTTCCTATACTTTCGTACAGGTGAGCTAAAAATTGACCGTGGGGTAATCCAGCTGTAAATGTTTTTAACTTGTAGGCTGTACAAAAATCAAAACTGCCTTCCACCCCCACCCCACCCCTTATATAGATTTTACTGGAACAGCCTTTAGTATTCAACATGTCTATCTATATGCCAATGGATAAAGCCCTGTTCTGACTACCCACAGGCTGATCTGTGCCTTAATTGTTCATACACCATAACATCAAACATCATTTATCATACTCTAGGCAAATGACAAATGAGTGACACCATTTTTTTTTTTTTTTTTGCAGAAAATAGGGTTCAACATTTTGTGAGAAGTCTTCAAAAGAAACAATTTTCATGAAATGCCTTGCCCTATTTTCAAGGAAAAATAGAAATAAAATAAGATGTCCCCTGCCATGATTCATTTTAGATCCAGCAGATTAAAGGCCAAACATACTTCAGGCCCCCCTAGCAGGCTCTTTTGAAAATAAAGATTTTTATAAAACCTATTTTTGGTCACATATAGGACTTTTGGATGAGTTTTAAACAAAATAAAGAGAGATAAAAAAAAAGGTTAAATGCTTCATCTGTTTCCAGTTTGTGTGCTATAAATACCTGCTATGGTCTTGTCATCTGTTAAATTTGCCCACAGCATACTAAATGTTATTTAGTCCAGTTTTTGTCTTGGTTCTAGCCATAGTGTGGTGTAATCCTTAAAATTAACCTTCTAACTTGAGCTATGGAAAACCATAGGTTTTCACCACCGTAGGTTGTCACCACCAATAAGAATTAGTTTAGCTTATTGTGCTGCAATTAACAATTAGCAGGGTATAACTGAGTGAACCTCTTTAATTTGTGTTTAAAATTCAGTTTGTCACCATAACTCTAGATAAGCGGGGTATCCAGATGAACATTTTATTTCTTATTCTTCCAAACTTGTATGTTTTAGTGAGAAATAAGAAAAATATTACTTTTGGGTTGAAAAAAGTGCCTTAACTCGAGCTATGGTATCTTTAAGGGAACAGATACACACCCAATGAATAACATTCTCACCTGCAAGTATTTGCCACCCTTCTCAAGGGGGATGGGTGGGCTTCTGGCTACTTTTAAAGGATATAATTTTCTCATCCTGTGAGCAAATTATTTCCTCAAAGGGTAACCCACCTTTAAGAGGGGATTTACACACAAGGGAAGCATATTCTTCTATGCTGGAGTGATCTCCCTTTGAAAAAGGAAGGAATAACATTTTGGCTTGGAAACCTATCTCTTTTGAGTTAAATCAATTCACCTTAAGTGTGAGACTGTTGGAATGAAATGCCAAACCTCAGTACAAAAAAATATTTAACTGTTTGTATTCCATATTATCTGGAGCTACACTTTATATTTTCTCAGAAAAATATAAAGTGTAGCTCCAGATAAGAAGGATAGCCGGATAAATTGTTTTGTGCAGAATAATATCAATACTTTTTGGATGAAAAAAAAAAAAAAAAACCCACCTCATCAAGAGTTATGAAAGACTTTGAATTTTCATTTAAACAGTCACCAGGAAAGGAGTTTTCTGAGAAAAACAAGAAACCTATTCTAAAATGTCCTCAGCTGATATTTAAATTCAGAATGTTAAAGGTCAGAATGTTAGCTGAATTTCACTTGGAGCAAGGTAGAATATGGTTGAACCTAAAATACACTATCCCTACTGTGATTTTCTTGCTGTTAATTTTCTCTGTCTACTCCTGAAACAAAAAAAAAGAAAATATTTCATGTATGTTTGTTCGTTTGTTTTATTCGGGCTTTACATCGCTTTCAACAATCTTTCAGTCATATCGGGATGGTGTCTGGATATGGCAGGGAGCTAAATGCTCACTTTTAAAGTGAAATATCACGCCCCAGATACCTGACATGATATTCCACCCAGTAACATTATACTGACACTGAGTTGACCAGTTCTGATTCCTAGCTCTACTTTCTTAATGCTGAGAGCCAAGTGAAAGAGCAGCTAGTTCCATTCTTAAAGTCTTTGGTATGACTCAGCCGGAGATCGAACCCACAACCTCCCGGTCACAAAGCGGACAGCTCTACCAATAGAGCCACTGTGCTGGTTAATATTTCATGTAATAAAAACAAGAGGCACACGGGCCACGGCTCACTCACCTGAGTGAAACAGCCACTGCATATATGCATTTGTTAGGCACCATTTTTTCAATTCTGTCATTGCAACTAATGAAAGGATCAACATTTAAGCAGTTCTTGGTTTTGAAGAAAAAGAATGTTTTTTTTTTACCCATTCTTCTTCTTCAGGTTATTATTTTTTGGTTTAGGGGCTTGGTAATGCATTTTAAATGGAATAAATCTCAAAATACCTCATAATTATGTCCAAAATAGCCCAACAAGAGGACCATGATGGTCCTATATCGCTCACCTGAGCAAACAGATTTGCATACTTACTATTTAAGTTTCAGCAAAGTTCACTGCTCTAAGATTTTTGTATAAATTTTATAGCCCTGCCCACTAGCCGCCATGTTTTTTTTTAAGCATCATGATGGCTTGAACTGAATCCTGATAGAGGGTCACCAAAGGAACATTTCTGCCAAGCTGTATTGAAATCGGTCCAGTGGTTTCTGACAAAAAGATTTTTAAAGTGTTTTATATAGCTATATAGGGAAAGAAGCCCTGCTCCCTAGCGGCCATGTTTTTTGACCAGCTTGAACAAACTTGGTAGAGGGTCACCAAACCAACATTCCTGCCAAGTTATATTGAAATCGGTTCAGTGGTTTCTGACAAGAAGATTTTTAAAGTTTTCTATTTAGATATTTAGGTAAAATTACCCCACCCCCTAGCAGCCATGTTTTTTGATGAATCATTATTGCTTGAACAATCTTGGTAGAGGGTCACCAATGCAACATTCCTGCCAAGTAATATAGAAATCAGTCAGTGGTTTCTGACAAGAAGAGTTTTAAAGTTTTCTATATAGATATATAGGGAAAATAAGCCATGCCCCCTGGTGGTCATGTTTTTTTGACATATCATGAGGGCTTGAACAATCTTGGTACAGTCGAACTTCAGTGGCTCGAACATCTTTGGGACCACTGAAATTTGTTTGGGATATGGGTAGTTCAAGCCGCTGAGGGTAGTTAATCATGGCGCCAGGTTAGGAAGCAAAGAGCGATAATTTTGCAAAATCTTTTTCGATTTTCTATACAATAATTTTATGTTGAGTTTACTCATTAGAATCACCTCATAACACATAACATACAATTTCATGATGAAATAAGAAACTTTCCCTAAATATTTTGTTTTCTTGAGCTTTTTTTATCAGAAGAATTTCATAGGGACTCAAAAACCAGTTCGAATTATCCATGGTATTCGAGCCATCAGTGTTCGAGCCATTGAGATTCAGCTGTAGAAGGTCACCAAAGCAACATTCCTGCCAAGTTACACTGAACTCTGTCCAGTGGTTTCTGACAAGAAGATTTTTAAAGTTTTCTATATAGATATATAGGGAAAATAATAAGCCCCCACATCCTCATCCCACCCCCCACCCCCCACCCCCCCCTCCCCCCCCCCAAACACACACAACCCACAAGCAGCCATGTTTTTTGAGGAATCATGATGGCTTGAACAATCTTGGAAGAGGGTCACCAAAACAACAACATTCCTGCCATGTTATATTGAAATTGGTCCATTGGTTTATGTCGAGAACATTTTAAAGTTTCCTATATAGAGATATAGGGAAAATAAGCTCTGCCCACAGTGTGCATGTTTTTTGACGCATCATGATAGCTTGAACAATCTTGGTAGAGGGTCACCAAATAAACATTCCTACCAAGTGAAATTGAAATTGGTCCATTGGTTTCTGACAAGAAGATTTTTAAATTTTTCTATATAGATATATAGGGAAAACAAGCCCCGCCCCTTGGCGGCCATTTTTTTTTTGACGAATCACGATTGCTTGAACAATCTTGGTAGGGGGTCAACAAGGAAAGATTTCTGCCAATTTGAATTGGAATTGGTCCAGTGGTTTCTGACAAGAAGATTTTTAAAGTTTTCTATATAGATATATAGGGAAAATAAGCCCCACCTCCTAGCAGCCAAGTTTTTTGACGAATCATGACGGCTTGAAAATCTTGGTAGAGGGTTACAAATGGAACATTCCTGCCAAGTAACATTGAAATTGGTTCAGTGGTTTCTGACAAGAAGATTTTTAAAGTTTCTATATAGATATATAGGGAAAATAAGCCCCGCCTCCTAGTGGACAAGTTTTTTGATGAATCATGACAGCTTGAATTATCTTGGTAGAGGGTCACCAAGGAAACATTTCTGCCAAGTTACATTGAAATCGGTCCACTGGTTTCTGACAAGAAAATATTTAAAGTTTTCTATATAGATACATTGGGAAAATAATCACTGCTCCCTGGTGGCCATTTTTTTTTTTTGACAAATCAAAATGGCTTGAACAAGCTTGGTAGAGGATCACCAAAGGAACATTTCTGCAAAATTATATTGAAATCGGTTTAGTAGTTTCTGACAAGAAGATTTTTTTAAGTTTTCAATTAAAAAATCTATTTTTAGCTTCTGTGACCTAGATATGCAATGGACCGGAACCATTTGAAAGAGGACCAACCAAGGATCATTCCTGTGAAGTTTGGTCAAAATCCAATCAGTGGTTTAGGAGGAGTTGTCATTTGAAGAAATTGTTTACGGATGGAGGCATGGACGGATGCACGCACGCAAGATGGGCAAAATGTGATCACAAAAGCTCACCTTGTCACTACGTAACAGGTGAGCTCAAAAATAACCCCTTAACTTTGGATGTTCACTTGGACGGACACTCAAAAATTTCGACGGTTTAACATAATACACTTGCCATTTTTGTGGCGGGGGCATAAAAATTCAATTTAACCATTTTCACATTATAAGTCAATGGTAGCTTTCTGTTGCCATGGCAACCAAACCAAGAGGCCAACAATCATAATTTTATACAAGACATAAGAATATGTCTGTTCCATGTTTATTATATAACATAAAAAATGCATAAAAATATTTGGCTCTTTTCCTGGGGGCTACTCACTTGACCTTCGTGAATGATTAAGTAATGTCAGGCTGCTCAACTTCCTAACTCCCCAACAATATGGCACACGGATTGATAACAGACAGCAGTCCTGCAAGGTGGTCTGATCCCACACATGAAGTTAACTGAGAGATAGATGCCAAAATTGTGTTCCATATTTCAGACAGTGTGAATCCAGTTTTTTGGGGGGAGTCAAGAAGGCCGTTTGGGCAGACTGGTCTCAGTGAACAACCCCAATGTAATAAGATTATTTACATATATATGGACATAATATATACATTATATTAAAATTGGTTACAACAGCATAAATAAATAATATGGTGCTGCCGGGGATGGTGGGTGGGATGAGCTCTCCAGCATTGCACTAATGTTTGCTTCTGCTTATCCAAAGAAATTAGCTGGACTGCAGCTTCTCTGTGTATTGACCACATGATTGACAGTGTGCCTTGCCTTGACCAATCAGTGAGGGTCCAGCCACCTGTGGTTTGACCTGCAAGCTTGTCTAATACACAAAGTACACAGCTGCCCATCAACAACCCAGACAATACCATATATATTATCTTATAATATTTGAACTCACTCAGTTATAAGAATAAAATAGTAAAACCTGTCTATAATGAAGCAGTATTATAGAATAAAAGTTTTGCATAAACTACAATTACAAAATTGTCATTTTATACAAAACATAAGAATATGTCTGTTCCATGTTTATTATATAACATAAAAAATGCATAAAAATATTTGGCTCTTTTCCTGGGGGCTACTCACTTGACCTTCGTGAATGATTAAGTAATGTCAGGCTGCTCAACTTCCTAACTCCCCAACAATATGGCACACGGATTGATAACAGACAGCAGTCCTGCAAGGTGGTCTGATCCCACACATGAAGTTAACTGAGAGATAGATGCCAAAATTGTGTTCCATATTTCAGACAGTGTGAATCCAGTTTTTTGGGGGGAGTCAAGAAGGCCATACGAATTTGATATTATCAAATGAGGCCCCCAAAAAAAGCAGAGCCTGGGCAAATGTTGATTAGGTAACATTAAACTAAAAAGTTCACTGACCTATATAAACATCATAAATAATACAATTTGCTAATATGTGAGAACTGAGAATCTTACTGCACTTCTATATCATACTACACACCAATCTACATAATTTTAGGCAGTGAATGTGCAAGGAGAGCGTAGAGAATAATTATCACAGGAGTATCAAATAGTCAAATAAGAACATACATACATCCTAGTTTCTATCACAATATTCATATTTACAACATGTTAGAAATATTTGTATATCCTATTTTTCTGCTTATTAATGCTACAGAAATATATATTCCCTCATTTTTAGTATACCAGCCGGTCACGAAAACCAGAGATAAAAAACCCTTTGGGAAAAAACGCTGGAACGTGCGTCGAAGCCATGCACAGTATACCTAGAGGGTGGATTTCGACCTCATCCAAACTAGCGTGATTTCTTTATATCTATTGTTTATAATATTTGTACATAAGAATTCTTTCTGTGATACATACACAGAAAATAATAACATTTCTTACATATACAAAATGTGAAAGTTAAAGTGTATGTTAATAATACTTCACAAGAAATGATCACTGCCAACAAACTTGGTGTGAAAAAAGAAAATCCTGTGATACTCAAGCTGATCTGCTAACAGCATGATGTCGATTCCTAACATGATGAAGAAAGTCTCTCAATATACTGTGAAAGGCAAGAAACGACAATGTATTATTATTCACAGGGGAAAAGACAAAACTGTTAATACAGAGATTCAAGCAGGGCAGTTGTCAGTCTCTGGGGAAAGAATGTGCACAACACTGGTTAACCGCTTAGAGGACCAAGCCTGCCCAGTAAACGTATGGTTAGGCAAACTGACCGCGCTCGAACATGACCCCATTGGGTTGACTGGGCCGTAAAACCTCAACACAAACAAACAAATAGACCAAAAACATCTGCATTACAATTGCTATAAGTAAGGATAACCCAAGATGCCTTCTTATAATCCTGGTTGACATGATCCATTGAGTGCAAAAATTAGCAGAATGGTGGCTCATTGTCTTCATGAGAATAGTGGCCAAAGATGGATATTCATGGTCTGACAGTTTAACCTGTTTATATACATCTTATAAGTTGACGAGCTGTTCTGGTGGTAGTGGCCTAGCCTTACTACATTCATTTAATATCAAATGAGGTGTATAGTCTCATCCTCCTGAGTAAGATACTTTACCTGGAAATGGATGATCTCAGGCTGCATATATCGTCTGATATTGAATTAAAAACTACTGAAACTGGTGAGGATGATCTCAGCCTTGTTATCTGATAATGATTACCTTTTCTCTTAGTCCTATGGCTTGGATGCCTAGTTGTGATTTGCCTCATCTGCTACTTTTATATATGTACATTGAGTGTGAATGATCTCATTGCCTGAATAATATGGTTTACAGAATTGGATGCATATGATCAGTCTCTGTTGTCTGACATCTGATTAGAGGAGTGACCTGAAATTGATGATCACAGCCTCATGCTCTGCTATGAATGTAGAAATCACAGAATGGAAAGACTGATGTCGGTGCTATATGATAAATGACTTACCAGAAGTGGATTATCTCAGCTTCATGGTCTGATGCTGGTTTACCTGAGTAGCTACTTCCTAGAATTTGATGGCTGTGCTTCATGAGATTGTGTCCTTACAAACCACAAGAGAATGGGGTGAATGAGCTCAGTCTTACTGATCAGAAACTGACTAATCTTCGCCCCGTAGAATAGTCTAACAATGAAGATGAATTAGCACTAGAAAAAATGGACTGCATGATCTAGACACCACATGATAAGACAACATATGAAAAGATTATTGCAATGAGATGAATGATCACCACCTCATGCCCTATTGATGATGTCTAAATAGCAGAATAGGAGGAATGATCTGGACCCTATATGATTAGATGACATTCATGATATAGATGATCACAGCCTCATCTTCATGCAGCTGATGATGTCAAAATCGCAAAATGGAATGGATGATTTGTTTTTTGTTTGTTTCTTTTTTATTGTGTTAAAAAGAAATAACATAGGCTCTCTCTATAGGCTACACAATACTGTGATACACATTTTCTGTAAAATGTCCAGAGGAAGATTTAGCCATGTTTTCGGATAATAAGTATGTAACTACAGGAATGGGGTTTACGATGCCAGCCCTATATCTTGTACACACAGCTGACATCATGTGTAGATGATCACGGCCCCACAGACACAAGGAGGATAATAACGGCCTTGTGGTATAAATGACTAGTCTGCTGATGCATAGGGTAGATGATCTTGGTCAAATAGAATGAGAAACACAACCAGCAAGGTGGATGACCATGGGGTTATGGTTTGAGAGAGATGATAAATGAAACATAAGGGTGGATGGTCTCAGCCCCAAGAGAGATGATGAATGTCAGTAGATATAGATGTGGCATTGAATGATTAGTTATCCGATGCATGGAGCAGATGATTTCAGCTCCATAGACTGAGATACACAACCAGCAAGGTGGATGATTGAGGCCTTGTGGTCTGATAAAGCTTATCAGTGGGCCCCTAGAAAGATGATGAGCGTCAGCCTCATGGTCTGATGAGAAGTGTGTAACCACGGAAATGGGTAGATAATCTCAGCCCCATATCGTGGATACACAGCTGACATGAGGTGGTTGATCACGACTTCGTGTTATGAATGAATAGTGAATGTAGAGGTGGGGTGGATGATCGCGGCCCCACAAATATGAGGTGAATGATCGAGGCCTCGTGGTGTGAATAATTAGTCAGCCGATGCATGGGGTGGATGATCTCGACCCCATAGAAAGATACACAACCAGCAAGGTGGATGATCACGGCCTTGTGGTCTGATAGAAATTATAAATGAAACGTTTGTGGTGGATGATCTCGGCCCTAAGAGAGATGATGAACGTCACTAGATATAGACATGGAATTGAATAATTAGTCCGCGGATGCATGGAGCAGATGATTTCGGCTCCATTGAATAGGAAACACAACCAACAAGGTGGATGATCACGGCCTTGTGGTCTGATAGAAATTATAACTGAAACGTTTGGGGTGGATGATCTCGGCCCCAAGAGAGATGATGAATGTCACTAGATATAGACATGGAATTGAATAATTAGTCCTCGGATGCATGGAGCAGATGATTTCGGCCCCACTGAATAAGATACACAACCAGCAAGGTGGATGATCACGGCCTTGTGGTCTGATAACGATAAATGAAATGTTTGGGGTGGATGATCTCGGCCCCAAGAGAGATGATGAGTGTCAGTCCATGATCTGATGATAAGTGTGTAACTACAGAAATGGGGTGGATGATCATGGCCCCAATAATAGAATATTCATTCCATCTTAAAAAAACAAACAAAACTGAGCTGAAGCACTATATACAGTACTGTGATGTACAACTACTATTAATGGTATTAATATGGTACATCCAAGAAATATCAGAACAAGAATCAGATACAGTTTTTGGGCCCCTGAGAAGTATTCCAACAAGAGATTCCAGTTATCAATTTTATCTAAGACTTATATACTGTTATACTGACAGTGCATTTTATTCTGTTGTACTGTAGTACAAATTCTCTTTAGTGACTCACAAATAATACCATCCAATGAGTATGTATGATCAGGAAAGTTTTGAGTTTCGTACATGCCCTACTTGGATTTCTTCAAGTGTTTAGTCCTATATCCATTCTTAATCCTGAATTATAAACACAGCTGAATTCTTTACTGAATACAGAGGCTGAGCACTTACTGTGTGCAGAGTGCATAGAATTATTTACTGAACTGTGGTGTAAATTTGTAGCCTATCCCCATGGTTGCCCCCTAGGAAAACACACCATCATTGAACCTTGACCTTCAAACAGTTTATTAGCATCTGAGAATTTCTTTAAACACTGTCATATTATAGTCTCATTCTTCATTCACAATAGAAAATCTATGATGGATATACGTTGAATGAACCTAAACATCCATATATTCCACTTTGTCAATATTGAGATTAGGTTTTCTTAACATTTAAAACTTGTGTACAGAATGCTTAGAAATATGTACTGAAGTATGGCGTACAATCTATAGCATATTTCTATAGTTTTCTCCCAGAAAAACACATAGTCAGTTAACCTTAATCTTCTATGAACAGCTTATTAGTATCTGAAAACTGCTTTAGAGCACTGTCATTTTTTAGTCCAATTCCTCATCCACAACAGAAAACCATAAATATACTGAGAATGAACTGTAAACATCCATAAATTCTGCTTTGACAAATTATATCGCAATGTAGTTGCTCTTAACATTGCAATTTCCTAGAAAAGATGATATATACAGCAGCAGATGCAAACCAGAAGTGCAATCCTAAAGAGCTCAGAAAATAAATAAGACTTAGGTTCTATATTCCATATCACCCAATCAATTCAGATGCAAGAATATATAAGAATATGATTAATAAATATGGCAATTTCATAAATAAACAAAATAAATAAATAATAATAATGAGCTCTCCAGCATTGCACTAATGTTTGCTTCTCCTTATCCAAAGAAATTAGCTGGACTGCAGCTTCTCTGTGTATTGACCACATGATTGACAGTGTGCCTTGCCTTGACCAATCAGTGAGGGTCCAGCCACCTGTGGTTTGACCTGCAAGCTTGTCTAATACACAAAGTACACAGCTGCCCATCAACAACCCAGACAATACCATATATATTATCTTATAATATTTGAACTCACTCAGTTATAAGAATAAAATAGTAAAACCTGTCTATAATGAAGCAGTATTATAGAATAAAAGTTTTGCATAAACTACAATTACAAAATTGTCATTATAGCTATTTTGAATTGCCCTTACCCAAGCAATTTTTGTACCTAATTAGAGTCATACTGTTTCAGTGGTTTCGAAGTTGTCATATGAAAAAGTCCTTTTTCATAATTTAATGTTGCTGTGGCAACCAAACAACATAGCCACCGGTAATAAAACATACAAACTGGGTAGATAATCATCAGATGATCATAACTGCCAAATATGGCTCAAATCCCTTCACTTGTTATGGGAAAAAAGCGATTAAACCATTTTCCCATTATAAGTCTATGGAAAAAGCGATTAAACCATTTTCCCATTATAAGTCTATGGGAGCTTTCTGTTGCCATGGCAACCAAACCACAAGGCAGACCGCCAAACTTTTGGCTATTTTGAATTGTCCTATGCCAAGCAACATCTGTACCAAATTAGAGTCCTACTGCTGAGTGGTTTTGGAGGAGTTGTCATTTAAAAAATTCCTTTTTTTTAAATTTAATGTTGCCATGACAAGCAATCAAAATGGCCACTGGTCATCAAACACACAAACTGGGTTGACAATCATCTTATGATCATATCTGCCAAATATGGTTCACATCACTTCACTAGTTATGGAAAAAATGCAATTAAATCATTTTCCCATTACAAGTCTATGGGAGCTTTCTGTTGCCATGGCAACCAAACCAAGAGGCAGATCACCACAATTTTAGGTATTTTTGAATTGCCCTTACCCAAGCAACATTTGTATCAAATTAGAGTCATTCTGCTTCAGTGGTTTTGAAGGAATTGTCATTTAAAAAATTCCTTTTTTGAATTTTTAATGTTGCCATGGCAACCAAATAAAATGGCCACTGGTCATCAAACACATCAACTGGGTAGATAATCATCAGATGATAATAACTGCCAAATATGGTTCACATCATTTTAGTGGTTATGGAGAAAATGCAATTAAACCATTTTCCCATTGTAAGTCTATGGGGGCCTTCTGTTGCCATGGCAACCAAAACCAAGAGCCAGATCATCATAATTTTAGATATTCTTAAATCCCCCTACCAAAGCAACATTCTCACAAAATTAGGGACAAATCGCATCAATGGCTTTGGA
Organism: Anodontia alba; assembly: GCA_964016985.1. Classification (NCBI taxonomy): domain Eukaryota; kingdom Metazoa; phylum Mollusca; class Bivalvia; order Lucinida; family Lucinidae; genus Anodontia; species Anodontia alba. The sequence goes on along the minus strand of OZ024821.1, from coordinate 57,247,006 downwards.
GGAGTTGTCGTTTGAATGTGTTAACGGAAGTACGGACGGACGACGGACAAAGTGATCACTACAGCTCATCCTGAGCATAGCTCAAGTGAGCTAAAGAAAACACACAACAGAGGACCAATGGTCCCATAGCCCACAAAAACTATTTGTTCTGAGCAACCTGATGGTAACATTTTGAAAGATTGAAACATTTGGGTATGGTAGCCGATACAGTTGGAAAAACCTATGGTCTCTGTATCCTACAGTAACTTGGTATGGAATTTAGCTCTAACTGATTTGGCAAAACAGACATTTCACATACCATATTCGCCCCATTTAGGGCCCTTGCTCCTATAAGTGCCCCCTCACCGTTTTTTCTAAGATAAATGTTATAAGCGCCTCTTCTGCAGTCAAAGGAAAAAATATTTTCACTCACCATGAGTAAAGATTTCAGCCATTCAATTATTGCTGGATCTGCCGTAAATCTGATGATCGGGCAGGGAATTTCAAAGTCCCCTGCAATCTCAGAGTGTCTGTGTTGACTGCTTGTCACTTTACATATTACAATACCATCATGTTTCATGAAACCAGAGGCCCCAGATGACCCTGTATCGCTCACCTGATTACCAGACAAGTTTCGAGTCAATTGGCATTTTGGTCCAAGAGAAGAAGTTCAATATAGATTTTCAAGATGGGGGCATTCTTGGATCTCCAATCAGTATGATTTTAGCTACTTTTGATCTACATGTCATCTCAAAACTTCCAATGAAGTTTTGAGTCAATAGGCATTTTGGTTCAGGATAAAAAAGTCAACATGGTAGCTAGGGCGATCATCTTGGATTTCATATCAGAATGATTTTAGCTTTTTTTGATTTGCAAGTCACCATGATATTTCTTATCCAGTGTCAAGTCAATTGGCCTTTCTGTTCAGAAGACGTTCAAAATAGATTTTCAAGATAGTGACTGTGGCGGCCATATTAGATTATCAATCAGAACAAATTTAGCTATGTTTGATCTACAAGTCATCCAGATACTTCCTACTACGTTTTGAGTAAATTAGCCTTTCCGTTCAGAATAAGATGTGCCAAATTGCTTTCTAAGATAGTGGCCACTGTGGCCATCTTGAATTTCAGATCACAACCATTTTAGCTATTTTTGAATCAAAAGTCACCCCAATGCTCCCTTCCAAGTTTCAAGTCAGTTGGACTTTTGGTTCAGGAGAAGAAGCGAAAAATAGATTTTCAAGATGGCAATTATGGTGGCCATCTTGAATTTCGGAACAGAACAACTTTAGCTATTTTTGATCTACAAGTCATGCTGATGCTTCCTACCAAGTTTCAAGTCATTTGGCCTTTCTGTTCAGGAGAAGAAACAAAAAATAGATTTTCAAGATGGCCACTATAGGGGCCATCTTGGATTTCTGATCAGAACAATTTTAGCTATTTTTTATCTACAAGTCATCCCAATGCTTCCTACCAAGTTTCAAGTCAACTGGCCTTTCGGTTCAGGAGAAGAAGTGAAAAATAGATTTTTAAGATGGCCACCACTGCATCTTGGATTTTGAATCAGAACAATTTTAGCTATTATTGATCTTTGATTGATTGTGTTGGGGTTTAACGACATGTCAGCCCTTGTGGGTCATTTCATGTCGTCTCCCAGAGAAAGGGAGAAAAGAGATAGAAGAGATCTGATAGTAGAGGAGATGAAAGAGATGGACAGGAAAGAAAGAGGAGCAGGAATGAAAGTGAAGAGAAGAAATAAAAACATTTTCCCTCTACCCTTATCTGCTACAAGGATAGCAGGCCTTGCCCAACTGTAAGTCCAGTATCTGTTGGACGCCCCGGTGACGTAAGATATGTGGCACCTTCACAAAACCCGACCACCCCCTATTATTGATCTACAAGTCACCCCATGCTTCCTATAAAATTTCAAGTCAATAGGCCTTTCGGTTCAGGAGAAGAAGCGAAAAATAGATTTTCAAGATGGGCCATCTGGGAATTCCGACTAGAATGATTTTAGCTATTTTTGATCTACAAGTCATCCTGATGCTTCTGACCCTTTGGTTCAGGAGAAGCGAAAATAGATTTTCAAGATGGCCACCATGGCGGCCATCTTGAATTTCTGATCATAACTATTTTAGCTAGTTTTCATCTGCAAGTCACCACAATGCTTCCTGGTATACCAAGTTTCAAGTCAATTGGCCTTTCGGTTCAGAAGAAGCAAAGAATAGTAGGAGGAGTAGGCTTTTAAAGCAAATTGTTGACATCGCACGACGGACGACACATGATGGACGACCTACATTGACCAATCACAATAGCTCAGTTGAGCTAAAAAGTGACAGGTTTACATATTGTAAGGTGGTACATGTCCAATTTGTCCTTTTTTCACAACCACTGCATAGTTATCCTCTTTAAACATGAAATCCATGGACTGAATATTCTTTCTTGTAAATGTATCACAATTTCTGTGTAATCAAAACTCGTGGTCAAAACAATCAGCCTTCAACCTTGCAGAAGCAGACATTCCCACTTTTACAACAGAGTGATAGAGTTTTGTCATTAATCAGAATGCCAAAACACATCACACCAACAATGCTTCAAAATTTAAAGAAATACTCTTTTTATAATCATTTCACTTTGCACAAGTCAATCACTTACTTTAGCATGGTCATGTCCTGAAAGAAACAAACACTGTCAGCCCTGGCGAATTTTAGATTCATCCAAAGCTGACTGTCTCACACAAGTGGGGCTCCCAGAAGGGCAAATAACATGTACCAGAAAAAAAAATCCCTCATCATCAGTTGCACACAGTGACAGTACCAATCAGCCTAAAAACTCTTACGCCTGATGATTTGTATCAGTACTGAGTATAAATAAGTAAAGATTGACAGATGTAATAGTGGCCGCTTGTTTAATCAACTCCTTTTTTACAACATACATCTGAAAACAGATCTATAAATAGCTACTATGAGAGTGTTTACTACATATTCTAATGCATTTAAAAAATCACCGTTCTAGTAAGAGTTTTGTTCCTTATGAGGCCCCCCTCTTTTTCCAATTTTTTAGCGCCCGGGGCACTAAATGTGGCAAATAAGTAATATATGGCTTTGATGAAGCTACATAACAAATATTAAAAGACCTAGGCCTTCTAGTTTCACCCAAGAAGATTTTTAAAGTTGTTCCCCATATGAGTCTATGTACAATAACTGATCCTGGGGAGGAGCCATTTTTTTACCCCAGTGCTATAATGTGAATAATCTTGGTAGAGGTCCACCAGATAAAGCTATGTGCCAAATGTCAAAGGCCTAGGCCTTCTAGTTTTACACAAGAGGATTTTTGAAATTTTTCCCTGTACCAGTCTATGTGAGACAAGTGACCTCTGGGATGGAGCCATTTTGACTCCAGAACCACAATCTTATTTGTTTGTTTGAATTGAGGTTTTACGGCCCAGTCAACCGAATGGGGTCATGTCGAGCACGGTCAGTTTACCTAACCACACGTTTACTGGGCAGGCTTAGTCCTCCAAGCCGTTAACCAGTATTGTGTACATTCTTTCACCAGAAACAACCAGTATTGTGTACATTCTTTCGCCAGAAACCACAATCTTAACAATCTTGATAAAGGTGCTCTAGCTGAAGCCACATACCAAATATCAAAGACTGGTGCCTTCTATGTTCAGGGGAAAAGAAGTTTTTTCCCTGTTGTAAGAAAATAAATCACCATGGCAGGGCCATTTTTGACCCAATGGCTATATTGGGAATAAATCTTGGTAGAGGTCCTCTAGATGAAGCTACATATCAAACAGGACCTGTCCCCAGACAGTACAGTTCGCCTGATATTGCACATTTTGTTTCTGGAAAATTCTAAATCCATGACCTAGATTTTGACATGACCTGGAGGGGGGTAGGGGGGGGGGGTGGCTAGGGGATGCATTGTGCAAAATTTTCATCAAACCAAAGATGAATCAAATCTGTGATAAGGTTAGGAAATAATGAGATCTTAAAAACTTATACAAAAACTTTAACATTTTTAAAATTCTGTGACCTCAACCCCAAGGTCACTGTCATGAATGCTGATGGTGCTGATAAAAACTTTGGACCAGTATATATCATGATACCAAATATAAATTAAATCCATTGTTTGGTTTAGAAGTAATGAGGTCCTAAAAACTTTGACATAAAATTTTAACATGAAAATTTTGACATGACTGTGACCTTGACCTTAACATGAACTAGGGGGGTGAGGATGGAACTGGGCAAAATTTTGGACCAATATGTATCATCATACCAAAGATGAATAAAATCGGTGGTAAGATTAGGAAATAATGATGTCTTAAAAACTTTAACAAAAACTTTAACATTTGTAATCTAAGTCTGTGACCTTGACCTCAAGGTCACAGTCATGAGTGCTGATATCATCATCATATCATAATCGGATTTTTGATTAACGTGCTGCTAGTGCTGATAAAAACTTTTGACCAGGAACCAAATCCATCATGTAGTTTAGAAGTAATGAGATCCTAAAAACTTTGACATAAAATTTTAACATGAAAATTCTAAGTCTGTGAACTTGACCTTGACATGACCTGGGGTGGTGGGGATGGTATGCGCAAACTTCTGGACCAATATGTATCATCGTACCAAAGATGAATCAAATCGGTGGTAAGATTAGGAAATAATGATGTCTTAAAAACTTTAACAAAAACTTTAACATTTATAATCTAAGTCTGTGACCTCGACCTCAAGGTTATGGTCATGAGTCACATACTGCACAAAAACCACGCAGGATTTTTTTGGGCATGTTTTTTTCTCTGTAACAGAAACAGATGAAACAATTAAAATATATAATGAATACTCCAAAAGTGACTGAAACAGAATGAAACAAATGAAACAGACCAATAGCAGTTCTCACTGATGGTCAGTTTCATTTGTTATGAAACAGGATGAAACAGTTCAAACACCTTGGTCAGTGCCTGTTACTAAACAGGGTGAAACGAAATGTAACAATGAAACAGATACTTTTTTTATAAACCCATTTCCGTTTCATAACAAATGCAATGAATAAGATATAGAGGAAAATCTCTGAAACAGGATGAAACAGACCAAAAAATTTGAAATATGCTTGTTACGAAACAGGGTGAAATGAAATGAAACGATGAAACATACATCTTTTTTTTTTTTATAAACCCATTTCTGTTTCATAACAAATAATACAAATAAGATAGGAAAAACTCTGAAACAGGATGAAACTGACCAAAAAATTTGAAATATGCTCGTTACAAAACAGGGTGAAAAGAAATGAAACGAGAAACATACATCTTCATTTTTTTTATAAACCCATTTCTGTTTCGTAACAAATGAAACGAATAAGATATATATAAAAAACTCTGGAACAGGATGAAACAAACCAAAAACTTTGAAATATGCTCATTACAAAACAGGGTGAAATGAAATGAAACGACGTAACATACATCTTTTTTTTTTTTTTTTAAACCCATTTCTGTTTCGTAACAAATGAAACGAATAAGATATATAGGAAAAACTCTGAAATAGGATGAAACAGACCAAAAAATTTTAAATATGCTCATTACAAAACAGGGTGAAACGAAATGAAAAGATGAAACATACATCTTTTTTTTTTTATAAACCCATTTAGGTTTCGTAACATATGAAACAAATAAGATATATAGGAAAAACTCTGAAACCGGATGAAACAGACCAAAAATTTTGAAATATGCTTGTTACTAAACACGGTGAAAAGAAATGAAACAATGAAACTTACACCTTTTTTTTTTTATAAACCCATTTCTGTTTCGTAACAAATGAAACGAATAAGATACAGAGGAAAAACTCTGAAACAGGATGAAACAGACCAAACGACTTGTTCAATGCTCGTTATGAAACAAGATGAAATGAAATGAAATGATGAAACATACATCTTTTTTTTTTATATAAACTCATTTCTGTTTTGTAACAAATGAAATGAATAAGATATAGATGAAAAACCCTGAAACAGGGTGAAACAGACCAAAAAATTTGTAATATGCTCGTTATGAAACAGGGTGAAACGAAATAAAGCGATGAAACATACACTTTTTTTTTTTTTTTTATAAACACATTTCTGTTTCATAACAAATGAAACGAATAAGATATATAGGAAAAACTCTGAAACAGGATGAAAGAAACAAAAAAACTTGTTCAGTGCTCATTACGAAACAGGGTGAAATGAAATGAAGTGATGAAACATACATTTTTCCTTTTATAAACACATTTCTGTTTTGTAACAAATGAAATGAATGAAACAGACCTATAACCTTGGTCAAAGTTGTTACGAAACATGGTGTCACGAAATGAAACAATGAAACAGATACTTTAATTTATAAACCCGTTTCTGTTTCATAACAAATGAAACAGACTTACAACCTTGATCAGTGCTTGTTATGAAACAGGGCCAAATGAACTGAAACAATGAAACAGATACTTTAATTTATATACCCCTTTCTGTTTTGTAACAAACCAAACAGACCTACAATCTTGATCAGTGCTCGTTACAAAAGAGGGCGAAACGAAATGAAACTATGAAACAGATACTCTTTTTTTTTATAAACTCCATTTCAGTTTCTTAACAAATGAAACGAATGAAAAAGACCTACAACCTTGGTCAGTGCTCGTTATGAAACAGGTTTAAGTGAAATGAAATGATGAAACAGATACTTTTTTTTTTTTTTTTTTATAAACTCATTTCTGTTTCGTAACATATGAAATGAATGAAACAGACCTACAACCTTGGTCAGTGCTCGTTGCTCGTTACAAAACAGCGTGAAACGAAATGAAACACTGAAACAGATACTTTTTTTTTTTTTATAAACTCATTTCTGTTTCATAACAAATGAAATGAAAAGATATAAAGGAAAACTCTGAAAAAGGATGAAACAAACCAAAAAATTATGGCCAATGCTCGTTACGAAACAAGGCAAAACGAAATTAAACGATGAATTTATGGGAGGTAACTAAGTTAGGGAAAAAGGAAACACAAAGTCAGATCCTGTTATACTGTCACTATATTTATACTTCCCAACATCAATTTGGCATCAAGAACCAACCCAGCTATGAATTCCCTAAGACTAGCATCGAACCCTGTACATCCCCAATGCAGGGCAACCCAATACAAGGGCCAGTGTGTCTCAGCTAGTCCAGCCTTTGAGCCCAACTGTGCAGAGATAAGTGATGCATGCTGACATAGCATAATCACTAACAGAGAAAAGCAGGTGCATGCCCGGGGACATGCTAGATAACAGTCAGTGCAATGATATGCCAGACAGGAAATCTGCAGCTCAGGTCAAGGTGGTGAACCGGGGTTCAGCCAAGTGACTGATGCAGAAGATTCAGACAACAGTTTGGCTTAAAGGTATAAACAAGTGACCAAGTCCTGGACAGACTGCAGTTACTTGTGGGGAAAACAATGGTTTAATTTCAGGTAGAAATCAAATGAAATCCCCAAAAGACAGACAGTGTGAGATGATATAAATTTCACATTGGATTGGTTTTCCCCAACAAATTAGGAAGTGAAAAATAAAATAGGGAACCCTGTTCAGCACTTGTATTACAAACAGAGTAAACTAATAAGTACATATAAATGGTGTAAGGCCCACTGCAGAGACAGACTGGTTGCAAATTACTCTAAATTTACACTGAACCAGTCAAACTAATTCACTGAAATTGGCACAAAACAGCCAGTGATGTAAAAAGCTACAAGGTCAAATTTATATAATCTGGTGTTTGTTTGTTTGTGTTGAGGTTTTACGGCCCAGTCAATCCAATGGGGTCATGTTGAGCGCGGTCAGTTTACCTAACCACACGTTTACTGGGCAGGCTTAGTCCTCTAAGCGGTTAACCAGTATTGTGCACATTCCTTCGCCAGAAACTGACAACCGCCCTTCTTGAATCAGCAGAAGGGAGAGAATGACTGTAGAAAATATTTTATGATCAATCTCCATGAAAGAATGTTGCCGACCTCGGCGGGGGTTAAACCCACTACCTCCTGGTCTCCAGTCGGTAGCAGCTGTCTGGACAAAAGTAATGTACTGATCACTCATTCCTGTGTGAGCTTTACACATAAGCCATTGCTCCAGATAAAGGGGGCATACAGAGAGAAATTCTCCTCATCCTTCACGAAAAACATGCTATGGCCACTCACCTGAATTGCCTCATAGAGGCAACCCCATGAGTACCCACAACAAAGAACCTGGAAAACCATCATCCGACACCCCCTCCCATCCAGAACCCTGAAAGCGCAGTGTTTTTTTTTTTTTTTTTTTTTTTTTTTAAGTTTTTAATTCTGTAAGAAGGGCTGTCTGAGCTGGTTGTATTACTTTGTTAAATGTTCTTATATATGTCCTGTAACAATCTGAAGACCATCTACCAAGTGTTCGTATTAAGTGATCCTCCAAACGAGCTGAACAGCCGGAACTGGCTGCTCCAATATGAAATGAATGCCCAGAATACTTAGATGAGTCAAGCTCAAGTAGGGCAAGGAGTTTCTTCACATGTTACACAACAAGACCTGTCTTCTAAGGTCTTAAAAATGTAAACAAAAACTTTAACATTTTTAAAATTCTAAGCGTGTGACCTCGACCCCAAGGTCACTGTCATGATTGCTGATGGTGCTGATAAAAACCAATATATATCATGATATCAAATATAAATTAAATCCATCATTTGGTTTAGAAGTAATGAGGTCCTAAAAACTTTGACATAAAATTTTTAACAGGAAAATTTTTGCATGACTGTGACCTTGACCTTAACATGAACTAGGGTGGTGAGGATGGAACTTGGCAAAATTTTGAACCAATATGTTTCATCATACCAAAGATGAATCAAATCGGTGATAAGGTTAGGAAATAATGAGGTCTTAAAAACTTTAACAAAAACTTTGACATTTAAATTCTAAGTCTGTGACCTCAACCTCAAGGTCATGGTCATGAGTGCTGATTATGCTGCTAAAAACTTTTGACCAGTATCTATCATGATACCAAATAGGAACTAAATCCATCGTGAAGTTTAGAAGTAATGAGATCCTAAAAACTTCGACATAAAAGTTTAACATGAAAATTCTAAGTCTGTGACCTTGACATGACCTAGGGTGGTGGGGATGGTACTGCGTAAAATTTTGGACGAATATGTATCATCAAACCAAAGATGAATGAAATCAATGATAAGGTTAGGATATAATGAGGTCTTAAAAACTTTAACGAAAACTTTAACATTTCAATTCTAAGTCTGTGATGTCGACCTCAAGGTCATGGTCATGAGTGCTGAAGGTGCTGATAAAAACTTTTGACCAGTGTCTATCATAATACCAAATAGGAACAAATTCCATCATTTAGTGTAGAAGTACATGTAATGAGATCCTAAGAACTTTGACATAAAATTTTAACATGAAAATTCTAAGTCATTAAAGTTTGCAGATTTCTCTGCCTTTAAAAAAGACTCTGGGCCGACCAAAGGTATCTTGGGATGAATCCTGAGTAAGAATAGGTTTTGATTTTGAAGGACTTGAATTTATCTGAGTTGGGCAAAATGGAGACTGATGATCTGCTTGAGAACAATGGTCCCAGAGTTTTGTCTTGGTACCCTAACAAGTAACTGAAACAAATCTTTGTGTCTTTTAGACCAGTCAATTTTTACACCCTTTTCCATGTATGCTGCGGCCTGCCTAGAAAACTGGACATGGTACTGGTAAAACAGATCACTATAATGCTCGTAAATAATCCAGTCTTATACTGGAGAACAAACTTAATCAAAGTACTGACAGCACTTGTTGGTTGATTGTCTCAGAGTGTAGGCAGGGAATATGGTCCTGAATGGGGACTTAAAACTCTTAACCTTCTGTAATATAAACAAACAGTGCATACCCTGTTCAGATGCCGCTTCTGCGTCGTCTGATCTGGCTGTGCATGTTTGCCAATATACCAGTCCAGGTTTTCTGACAGCTCTTTTTACAAGACGTCAGAGTGACAAGAATAGCACAGCTATATTAATAAATGCTATCTAGTTTTCATAAACAGTCGACCCCACAATGAATGTATCTAGTTCATAAAGCCAAAAAATCTACCTATTTGGGGTTTTCCCGTACCTCAAATTTACGAAAACTACGAACAGTTCTCTTCGTAAATGAGTGGATTCTTTCGTATTTTTTCGTAATTTTGTCTGGAGATTGCGTATATTCTTGTAGTTTGTTACGAAGGTTTGCGGAAATCTGCGTATTTACGAACAAATTTCCGTACATACGTAGAAATATATTCATAGCTGTCTACAAACGAACGGAGCAATCTCCGCACTCTGAACGGAGTATTCGTAGAACTGTGGACTTGGCATATTTCAGTGCGGAATCGTTCGTAGAATATAGACTTAAACTTATTTCAGTTCGTATATGTATGGAGATTACTGGACTTAGAAATTTTTTAGATCAAATGAGAACATAGAATATAACTTAACCAATTTTTGGTTCGTAGTCTTCCGTAGCATTCGGAGTGTGCTTAGAGACCTTTGTAATTTAATATGCATAACAGATTCACAGAAGACTTTGTTGCCATGGATACAAAATGGTATCAATTAAGATATCATAAAAGTAGTTGCTTTATTGCTTTGAAACCAAAAAGTTCAGTCATTTATAGAGCTACTCTGAGGCAACATAACTATAAAGCTAGTTCATTAGTGAATTTAAATTATGGATTAGAAATACATATACTTGGTTTTTGTGTTTTACATGTAAAATGGAATAGTCTAAATGACTTTAATAGTCCATGGAAATGTTATTGCTGATTTCAGAAGGTTGGTGGTTTCGTTTGATTACATGTATTCCAATAGAATATAAGCAAATCAAAAAGTTGAATTCTAAGTCTTGTACTTTTTATTTTTTCATTCACAATACATTGATAATAATGCTTTTCTTCAAAAGAAGTGCTGTAAAATTGTGGTAAAATCTTTTTTCCATCACTGTTAACAGATATACAAAACACACATGTACATGACTTTTTAAGTAGATTCCAATGACTAATAACCTTTTTGTAAATACAAAATGCTTTAATACAAAATAAACTTATGTTATACTTCATTTTGTGGTAGAAAAAGCATGCTTTATGGAGTTTTCATAATAATTTTGTTACTGCCCTACCTTGAAATCCTGGAGATGCTTGCTATGTTCATTTGGAGGCCAGCCTAGGTGGCTCCATTGGATGCACCTCCAACTTGTGATTAGGTTACAGGTTTGACCCCCATCGGGTCAGCAACATTATTTCATAGGGATATGATCATGAAGTACTTTTTATGGTCATTCTCTCCCTTCCGCTGTCATGTAAGAAGGGTATGCTTCAGTTTCTGGCGAAAGAATGTGCACACTCACTGGTTAACCACTAAGAGGACTAAGCTGCCCAGTAAAAGTGTGGTTGGGTAAACTGACCAGGCTCTACATGACCCCATTAGGTTGACTGGGCCATAAAACCTCAACACAAACAAATGTTCATTTGGAGACAAATAGGTAGTCATGCGTAGCTGATTACAAACAAGCGGAGTATTAGGACATTTTCTACAAACCTCTATGCAAGATACTGATGGTAAGTGTGCGTAAGCATGCGGAGCTAGTTACGAAAAACTACGCAGTCATGCGGAGATGATTACAAACCAGCGGAGTATTGGGACATTTTCTACGAAACTTTATGCACCATACAAATGGTAAGCTTGCGTAAGCATGCGGAGCTAGTTACGAACAACTACGCAGTCATGCGGAGATGATTACAAACCAGCGGAGTATTGGGACATTTTCTACGAAACTTTACGCAACATACAAATGGTAAGCGTGCGTAAGCATGCGGAGCTACTTACGAACAATTACGCAGTCATGCGGAGATGATTACAAACCAGCGGAGTATTGGGACATTTTCTACGAACCTTTATGCAAGATACAAATGGTAAATATGCGTAAGCATGCGGAAATTTCATCCCAATACTCCGCTTGTTACGAAAGTGCGTAGCTCATTCCAAATGTGGTGGTAATCGTAGAGATTTACACATTCTCCGCTCTGTTTTCCATTTTTCAGTTGCTTCGTAGTAAATGTCCCAATACTCCGCACAATATTTTCTTCGGAGTTATTCGTAGTTGCACGGAATCCTTCGGAAATTTGAGGTACGGGTTGTATTCTATAATATATTACAAAGTACAATAATGTATCCAATGAATTTTTATTTCATTGCTTTATAATTTTCATGAGAATGCTTGCATTAGATTTCATGACTATGTAATAAATGTATTAAAACAAAGTATTAAAAAATTTCAAAATCTCCAAATCAATATATAATTATAATCAGTCCTAGACAGAGAGAGGGAGCAAGAGATGGTAAATGAACATTGCCTAAAACCACACTTACCTTTAATCAGATCACTGTTTGATTTTTTTTTTTTTTTCAGATTTCAAAGAAAAAAAAAAACGATACTTTAAATCCAATTATGCCAACTTGTTTATCATACCTTAACTCCTTGGACTGGTTCATTTCCAGTTGAAAGGCTGTCTGCTTATTTTTATTAATACCATGGTTTATAGAAATTCCAAATTTAATGCAAACAATGTAGACTCTGATCAGCTAAGACGCTGCATTAGGCAGCATCTCATTTGGGTCTATAATTGTTTTCATTATCCCTTTGTGGGACAATAGGCATTAAATGTTTAGTAGGAATTATCTTTTTCGTTTTATTTGTTACAAAACAGAAATAGGGTTATAAAAAAAAAAAAAAAAAGGTATGTTTCATCATTTCATTTCATTTCGCCCTGTTTTGTAACGAGCACTGAACAAGTTTTTTTGGTCTGTTTCATCCTGTTTCAGAGTTTTTCCTATATATCCTATTCGTTTCATTTGTAAGGAAACAGAAATGAGCTTATAAAAAAAAATATTGAAAGACTAAGAATAGTATCTGTTTCATCGTTTCTTTTCGTTACGCGCTGTTTCGTAACAAGCAGTGACCAAGGTTGTAGGTCTGTTTCATTTCGTTTCACCCTGTTTCATAATGAGCATTGAACAAGATTTTTTGGTCTGTTTCATCCTGTTTCAGAGTTTTTCCTATATCTTATTTGTTTCATCATTTTATTTCGTTTTGCCCTGTTTTGTAACAAGCATTAAACAAGTTTTTATGGTCTGTTTCAAAGTTTTTCCTATATATCTTATTCATTTCATTTGTTATGAAACAGAAATGGGTTTGTAAAAAAAAAAAAAATGTATGTTTCTTTGTTTCATTTTGTTTCACCCTGTTTCGTAACAAGCATTGAACAAGTCTTTTGGTCTGTTTCATCCCGTTTCAGAGTTTTTCCTATATTCCTATATATCTTATTTGTTTCATTTGTTACGAAACAGAAATGGGTTTATATAAAAAAAAAACAAAAAAAACTGAAAGACTAAGGATAGTATCTGTTTCATCGTTTCATTTCATTATGCTCTGTTTCGTAACGAGCAGTGACCAAGGTTGTAGGTGTTTTCTCTATATATCTTAATCTTTTCATTTGTTACGAAACAGAAATGGGCTTATATAGAAAAAAAAATTTCTTGGCTAAGAAAAGTATCTTTTCATTGTTACATTTCATTTCACCCTGTTTCATAACAAGCACTGACCAAGGTGTTTGAACTGTTTCATCCTGTTTTTCCTCTATATCTTATTCGTTTTATTTGTTACAAAACAGAAATGGGTTTATAAAAAAAATAAGATGTATGTTTCATCGTTTCACTTCATTTCTCCCTGTTTTGTAACGAGCATATTTCAAATTTTTTGGTCTGTTTCATCCTGTTTCAGAGTTTTTCCTATATATCTTATTCGTTTCATTTGTTATGAAACAGAAATAGGTTTATATAAAAAAAAAAAGATGTATGTTTAATCGTTTCATTTCATTTCACCCTGTTTCGTAACGAGCTTTGAACAAGTCTTTTGGTCTGTTTCATCCTGTTTAAGAGTTTTTCCTATATATCTTAATCATTTCATTTGTTATGAAACAGAAATGGGCTTATAAAAAAAAAATTCTTGGCTAAGAAAAGTATCTGTTTCATTGTTACATTTCGTTTCACCCTGTTTCGTAACAAGCACTGACCAAGGTGTTTGAACTGTTTAATCCTATTTCAGAGTTTTTCCTATATATCTTATTCGTTTCATTTGTTACGAAACAGAAATGGGTTTATAGAAAAAAATAAGATGTATGTTTCATCGTTTCATTTCGTTTCACTCTGCTTCATAACGAGCATATTTCAAATTTTTTGGTCTGTTTCACCCTGTTTCAGAGTTTTTTTTATATATATATCTTAATTGTTTCATTTGTTACGAAACAGAAATGGGTTTATATAAAAAAAAAAAAGATGTATGTTTCATAGTTTCATTTTGTTTCACCCTGTTTCGTAACGAGCTTTGAACAAGTCTTTTGGTCTGTTTCATCCTGTTTCAGAGTTTTTCCTATATATCTTAATCGTTTCATTTGTTATGAAACAGAAATGGGCTTATATAAAAAAAAACATTCTTGGCTAAGAAAAGTATCTGTTTCATTGTTACATTTCGTTTCACCCTGTTTCGTAACAAGCACTGACCAAGGTATTTGAACTGTTTCATCCTGTTTCGTAGCAAATGAAACGAATGAAACTGACCATCAGTGAGAACTGCTATTGGTCTGTTTCATTTGTTTCATTCTGTTTCAGTCCAGTTTAGATTATTCCTTATATATTTTAATTGTTTCATCTGTTTCTGTTACGGAGAAAAAAACATGCCCAAAAAAAACCTGCGTGGTTTTTGTGCAGTATCTATCATGAGTGCTGATATCATCATCATATCATAATCGGATTTTTGATTAACATGCTGATAAATCTGATAAAAACTTTTGACCAGGAACCAAATCCATCATGTATGACCTTGACCTTGACATGACCTAGGGTGGTGGGGATGGTATGCGCAAACTTTTGGACCAATATGTATCATCGTACCAAAGATGAATCAAATCGGTGATAAGGTTAGGAAATTATGAGGCCTTAAAAACTTTAACGAAAACTTTAACATTTAAATTCTAAGCCCGTGACCTCAAGGTCACAGTCATGAGTGCTGATGGTGCTGATAAAAACTGATATGAACTAAATCCATCATTTAGTTTAAAAGTTATAAATGAGATCTTAAAAACATCGACGTAAAATGTTAACATGAAAATTCTGTGACCTTGATCTTGACATGACCTAGGGTGGTGGGGATAGTACTGCGCAAAATTTTGGACCAATAGGTATCATCATACCAAAGATGAATCAAATCGGTGATAAGGTTAGGAAACAAGAGGCCCAAGGGCCATGACCCACTCATCTGAGTGACATAGCCACTGCAGATATTCAAATGTTATGCAACATTTTTCCACTCCTATCATTGCAACTAATGAAAGGATCATCATTTAAGCAGTTCTTCGTTTTGAAGAAGAATATATGGGCATGACAGTCAATGCAGTGTGATCATTTGAACAAACTCTTAATCACATTTATACAGTACGAGGGTCCTGAAAAAAGTTTTGTCACTGGGTTCGAATTACTTCAGTGCTACGTTTTATCAAACATATTTTTATTACAAACATTTAAAGTATTCCCCCTTTACTGAAACACATTTTTGTAACCTTTTTATCCAGTCACGAAAAGCAGATAAATAGTCTTCTTTTGGTATCTGTTGGAGACACTGATAAATAGCGCTGCCAAGAGAACTTCTAGAATTTCAGTCTTTTGGTCCATGTTCCAATGTAACAAATAAATTGGTCAGTGTATATGACTGCATCTATTTCAATTTGAAATAACTCGGTCAGTTGGAAAGCAATTTGCACGAAATAAACGGGTATCGTTAGCTATTCAACACACCATTCAAGTGTAGTGAAGCATTTTAAAATATACCTGGGATAAAACTAAGGAAGCCTATTAGTGACAGAACTTTTTGCACGACCCTCGTAGAATCTATGTGAAATTTGGTGGAAATTTGCTAAGTGGTTTCTGAAGAGTTGTTTAACAATATCATGATTTTACACATGTGAACAGCACAGGGGCAGGGAAATATAATAAATCTCAAAAAGATTACCTTTGGAAACAAAGGACACACTATGGATTAGAAAATGGGAGTCTCCGTTTTATTGACTCTTCATAAGCAGTAATGAAGTTTTCAACACTGCTTACTGTGGTTATGGAGGAGCTGTCATTTAAAAAATTCATATCTTAAAATTTCATGTTGCCATGGCAACCAATCAATATGGTCACTGGTCATAAAATACATAAACTGGGTAGACAATCATCCAACTGCCAAATATGGTTCACATCACTTCACTGGTTATGGAGAAAATGCAATTTAACCTTTTTCTCATTATAAGTCTATGGGGGCTTTCTGTTGCCATGGCAACCAAACCAAGAGGCAGACTGGCAGACTTTTAGCTATTTTCAATTGCCCTTATCCATTTATCATTTGTACCAAATTAGAGAGTCCTACTGCCAAAGTGGTTTTGGAGGAGTAGTCATTAAAAAGATCTTTTTTTTTTTAAATTTAATGTTGCCATGGAAACCAAACAAAATGGCCACTGGTCATGAAATGCACAAACTGGGTAGACAATCATCAAATGATCATAACTGCCAAATATGGTTCACATCACTTCACTGGTTATGAAGAAAATGCACTTTAACCATTTTTCCATTATAAGTCTATGGGAGCTTTCTGTTGCCATAGCAACCAAACCAAGAGGCAGATCACCATAATTTTAGCTATTTTAAATTGTCCTTATCCAAGCAACTTTTGTACAAAATAAGAGTCATACTGCTTCAGTAGTTTTGGAGAAGATGTCATTTAAAAAAGATGAAAGTTTTAAACCATCCACCTTATTCACCTGACCCGAGTCCCTGTGACTTCTTTTTATTTCCAAGGCTTAAGAAAATGCTTTCTAGGAATAAGTATACGTCTAGAAGTTCTCTTGGCAGTGCTATTTATCAGTGTCTCCAACAGATACCAAAAGAAGACTATTTATCTGCTTTTCGCGACTGGGTAAAAAGGTTACAAAATTGTGATTCAGTAAAGGGGGAATACTTTGAAGGTTTGTAATAAAAATATGTTTGATAAAACGTAGCACTGAAGTAATCCGAACCCAGTGACAGAACTTTTTGCAGGACCCTCGTATATTACTATACAGGAAGAGACACTCTACATATATCTGAAGTGCAAGTTAGCTACTCTATATATCAACTGACATGCATCATTCCCTTGGGGCCAAGATCATCCACCACAAACGTTTCATTTATAATCTTCATCAGATCATGTGGAACTGATTATATACCTTGCTGGTTAAGTATCCAATTCTATGAAGCTGAGATCATCCACTGCATGCATCTGCTGACTAATCATTCATGCCACGTCTCTATTTAAGGACATTTATTATCTCTTCTGGGGCCAGTTCATTCACCCAAGCATTTCATTTATAATTTTTATCTGACCACAAGGCCTTGATCATTCACCTTGATGGTTGTGAATTCTATGGGGGAGAAATCATCCACTCCATGCATCGGCTGACTGATCATTTTGTTGTTGTGTTGAGGTTTTACGGCCCAGTCAACCCAATGGGGTCATGTCGAGCGCGGTCAGTTTACCTAACCACACGTTTACTGGGCAGGCTTAGTCCTCCCAGCGGTTAACCAGTATTGTGCACATTCTTTCACCAGAAACTGACAACTGCCCTTCTTGAATCAGCGGAAGGGAGAGAATGACCGTAGAAAATATTTCATGATCAATCTCCACGAAAGAATGTTGCCGACCTCGGTGGGGGTCGAACCCGCGACCTCCTGGTCTCCAGTCGGACGCGCATCCAACTGCGCCACCAAGGCCGGCATTTATATCTGATGTTCATCATCTTTCTTGGGCCCAAAATCATCCACCGCAAACGTTTCATTGATCATCCCTATCAGACCACAAAGCTGTGATCATCCACCTTGCTGTTTGTGTATCTTATTCCATAGGGCACCCAATGCGTCCGCCTAATGCGTTATCCACCTAATGTGTCCGCTAATTAGTCATTCAAACCATGAGGCTGCGATCATCCACCTGGTGTCTGTAGGGCCAAGATAATAAGCCCCACATTTCCAATGACTAATCATACACAAGATGAGGCAGCGATCATCCACCTCGTGTCAGCTGTGTATCCACAATATGGGGCCTTGATCATCCACCCCATTTCTATAGTTACCCACTTATCATCAGATCATGTACTGACACTCATCATCTCTCTTGGGGCCGAGATCATCCACCCCAAACATTTCATTTATTGTTATCAGACCACAAGGCCATAATCATCCACCTTGCTGGTTGTGTCCTTATTCTGTGGGGCCAAAATCATCTGCTCCATGCATCCTCTGACTAATTATTCAATTCCATGTCTATATCTAGTAACACTCATCATCTCTCTTGGGGCCATGATCATCCACCCCAAACATTTCTTTTATAATCTCTATCAGGCCACGAGGCCATGATCATCCATCTTTGCTGGTTGTGTATCATTCTATGGGGCCATGATCATCCACCCCATGCATCTGCTGACTAATTATTCATACCATGAGGCTGTGATTATCCACCTCATGTTTGTGGGACCGTGATCATCCACCCCACCTCTACATTGACTAATCATTCATAACACGAGGCAGCGGTCATCCACCTCGTGTCTGTGGGGCAGCGATTATCCATCCCACTTCTACATTGACTAATCATTCATAACACGAGACCATGAGGCTGACGCCTACCATCTCTCTTGGGGCCGAAATCATCTACCCCAAATGTTTCATTGATAAGCTTTATCAGACCAAAAGGCAGTGATCATCCACCTAGCTGGTTGTGTATCTAAGTCTATGGGGCTGAAATCATCCGCTCCATGCATCTGACTTGCCACATCTATATCTACTGACATTCATCATCTTTCTTGGGGCTGGGACCATCCACCCTAATGTTTCATTTATCATCTCTCTCAAACCACAAGGCCGTGGTCATCCACCTTGCTGGTTGTGTATCACATTCTATGCGGCCGAGATCATGTACCCCATGCATCTGCGGACTAATCATTTATATCCCAAGGCCGTAATTATTCACCTTGTGTTTGTGGGGGCCGTGATCATCTGCCCCACCTCACTATTGACTAATCAATCAAAACATGAAGCAATGATCATACACCTGATGTCAGCTGTGTCCAAGATCTGGGGATGGCATCGTCAAACCTATTCCCGTAGTTACATACTTATCATCAGACAACATAGCTACTTCAGGTCATTTTCTGGGAAATGTATATCACAGTACTGAGTAGCCAATAGAGAGAGCCTGTGTGATTTCTTTTTACCACGCTGGGCCAAAACTATCCATTCCATTTTGCCATTTTGACATCATCAACTGCATGAGGTTGAGGCTGTGATCATCTATGCCATGAATGTCATCTAATCATAGAGGGCCCTGGGATCGTCCCTCCTATTCTGCTATTCAGACATCATCAACAGGGCAGAAGGCCGTGATCATTCACCTCAATGCAATAATCTTTTCATATATTGTCTTTTCATGTGCTTTTCATATATTGTCTTATCATGTGCTGACTAGATCATTCAGTCCATTTTGTTTAGTGCTAATTCTAGTCTTCACTGTCAGACTATTCTATGGGTCCAAGATTAATCTGTTTCTGACTAATAAGACTGAGATCATTCACCCTATTCTCTTGTGGTTTGTAAGGACACACTCTTGAAGCAAAGCAATCAAATTCAGGGAAGTAGCTACACAGGTGAACCAGTATCAGACCATAAAGCTGAGATCATTCACCTCTGGTAAGTCAATTATCATATCGCAAGGACATCAGTCATCCCATTCTGTGATTTCTACATTCATGACAAAGCATGAGGCTGTGATCATCGATTTCATTTCACTCCTCTGATCATATGTCAGACAATGGAGGCTGATCATCCCCATCCAATACAGTAAACCATATTATTCAGGAAATTGAGATCTCTTAACTCATTGTACATATATAAAAGTAGCCAGTGGGGGCAAAATCACAAATAGGCATCCAAGCATTCGGACTAAGATAAAAGGTAATCATTATCAGACAATGAGGCTGAGATCATCCTCACCAGTTTTAGTAGTTTTTAATTCAATATCAGACAATATATGCAGGCTGAGATCATCCTCACCAGTTTTAGTAGTTTTCAATTGAGCATCAGATGATATATGCAGGCTGAGATCATCCGCTTCCAGGTCAAGTATCTTACTCAGGGGGATGAGACTATACACCTCATTTGATATTAAATGAAAGTAGTAAGGCAAGGCTTCAACCACCAGAACAGCTCTTCAAGTCATAAGATGTATATAAACAGGTAAAATTGTTAGACCATGAACATCCATCTTGGGCCACTATTCTCATGGAGACAATGAGCCACCATTCTGATAATTTTGCACAATCAGGGCCACTATTCTCATGGAGACAATGAGCCACAATTCTGATAATTTTGCACAATCAACAGATCATGGAGTGTCATCCATGAAGTGTCAACCAAGTTTATAGGAACACATCTTGGGTTATCCTTACTTATAGCAATTGTAATGCAGCTGTTTCTGGTCTGGATTAACAGATTTATCTGTTCTCCTGTAAATGATAATAGTTTCTTGCTTTTCACAGTATACTGAGAAACTTTGTATTCATGTTAGGAATAGACATGTTGTTAGCAGATCAACTTGAGTATCACAGGATTGTCTTTGTTCACACCGTTGGTTGACACTGATCATTTCTTGTGAAGAGTCGTCAACATACACTTCAACTTTCACATTTTGTATAAGTAAGAAATGTTATTATTTTCTTTGCATGTATCACATGTTATATAAGAAAGAAATGTAATCATTTCTTTGTACAAATATTATAAACTAATGATATAAAATGAAATCATGCTAGTTTGGATGAGGTCGAAATCCACCCTCTAGGTATACTGTGCATAGCTTTGATGCACATTCCAGGGGTTTTTCCCAAAAGGTTTTCGTGACCGGCTGGTATACTAAAAATGGGGGAATATATATTTCTGTAGCATTAATAAGCAAAAAAATAGGATGTACAAATATTTCTAACATGCTGTAAATATGAATATTGTGATAGAAATTTGGATGTATGTATAAAAAAGGTAAGAGAAAAAGTCCAGGGTGTGCCACCATCACAAGCCGCAGCCCATCAGATATGAAGAGGAAACAGACAAAACTAAACAAGCACAAATCAAACAAATGTACAAAAAGCACTAAGAGTAGCTCTCTCTTCCCCAAGCGAGGTAATCGCAGTGCTTAAAGGACTGAAAAACACAAGAACAAAATAACACAAGGCATGACTTGAAACAATTCGCCTCGTAAAATAAACCACAAAGCAACAAAGAGTAAGACTAACACCGAGACCACCGCCTTAGAACAGTCAGTAGAATAAACAACCGGAGGGTTTAAAGCATTTTTACGGCCGGCCAACTTTACTGGTATGTTCTTATTTAATTATTTGATACTCCTATGGTAATTATTCTCTGTGCTGTCCTTGCACATTCACTGCCTAAAATTATATAGATTTGTGTGTAGTATGATACAGAAGTGCAGTAAGATTCTCATTTCTCACATGTCAGCAAATTGTATTATTTATGCTGTTTATATAGGTCAGTGAACAAACGTTTTAGTTTTATGTTATGTAATCAACAACTAGAGCTGTCACATGATCTGACTATAGCCCTGCTGCAGCTCTCTCAGAGGAGAAATACATATAGTGTTGAAATATTTTGAATTCATCCTTACCAGATAACACCACTGTAGGACATGGTAACGTGGCAACATAAAATCTATCAAAGGATTTTAATCCACGAGTTATGGGCCCTTGGCCCTGATTCCTGAATACACGATATGTCAATCCACTGTCCATGCATGTACCATTTTTCAAAGGCCCTAAGTGTGGTACAAGTTTCATCAAAGTACAACCACAAACATAAAAGTTATTGAGCAAAATGCATTTTAATTTTTTGAAAACCTACCAAGGGACATAACTCCCAAAGTTATGGACACTTGGCCCCTATTCCGGTATACACGATAATTCCAGTCATTGTCCTTGTTTATACGAACTTCCAGCTTTCCAGCTTTCATAGTTCCTGAGAAATCTGTTACCAAAATTTTCAAGACTGGCAAAATTTAAAAACCTATTAAAGGACATAAGTCCAAGAGTTATGGGCCCTTGGCCACCATTCTGTCACTACACCTTCCTTACCTTAGAGACCAAGTGTGATATATGTTTCATCAAAGTAGGACCACAACCAAAATGCATTTTAATTTTTTGAAAACCTACCAAGGGACATAACTCCAAGAGCCCTTGGCCACTATTCTGTGACTACATCTTATTTACCTTAGAGACCAAGTGTAGTATAAGTTTCATTGGAGTAGGACCACATAAAAGTTATAAAGCAAAATGTATTTTACTTTTGCAGTCACAGAATCACAGAAAAATGGAAGGACATGGCAAATCCAGTATAGCCTTACTGTTTCAAAGCGGGGCTTTAATAATTACTCCAAGCTCTGTTTTTTGGGGGCCTCATTTGATACTACCAAATTCGTATGGCCTTCTTGACTCCCCACAAAAAATTCACACTGTCTGAAATATGGAATATAATTTTGGCATCTATCTCTCAGTTGACTTCATGTGCGGGATCAGACCACCTTGCAGGACTGCTGTCTGTTATCAATCCGTATCAATGCCATATTCCGGGAGTTAGGAAGTCCAGCAGCCTGACATTACTTAACTAGAGCAAGTGCCCAGAGGGTCACGAATACCCCCGGCCGGCGCCATTTCTTAATTATAAAATATTTTAAAGTTAATGACAATGATATAAGGCAAGATATAGTTTACATATGTCAGTCTCTGAGTGACACTGATCTATCATCCCAATACAACTTTCCTGGAGTAAATAGTCTTCAAGACATGAAACAAATTTGCTGGGCCATAAAATATAGGTCACTGACCTATACATACTTGACAAATTAATCTGATGGTCACACTGATGCATTATACCAACTATGATGTTAATCCATTAAATAATCTAAAAGATATTAAGCAAAATCACTAGACCATGAAATTTAGGTCATACTGATTTATATTTACTTTGAGGTGAAAGTTTGGGTCACACTGTGTCATTATATGTAAATATGACATTTATGTATCAAACAGTGGGAAATATAACACAAAATCACAGGGCTATGAAATATTGGTCACATAATCCCAAAATATGATAGTAATACATCAAATTGTCTTCAAGATGTAACATAAAATCACTGGACCATGAAACATAGGTCACAGTGACCTACATTTACTTTTAGGTCAACTGTTGGATCATACTAATTCATAATCCCAAATAATGATGTTCATACATCAATTAACATTCAAGATATGCGGCAAAATTCCTGGACCATGAAATATAGGTCAAGGTGACCTACATTTGTTATGCTGCCAATCGTGGTGTCACATAGAACCAATATTCCAAGTATCACATTAATCCATGAAATAGATTTCAAGATATAAGGCAAAATCGCTGGAGCATGAAAATATGATCACAATGACCTTGACCTTATTACACTGAATGTTGATGTGATAAACATGTCTAATACCCATCCTTCTTTAAAAAGTTGTTTGTATAAACAAACTGCAACATACTACTTTATTGAGGCATTAATCCATGAAATTGGCTTCAAAATATGTCAAAATCACTGAAGCATGAAAATAAGATCACAATGACCTTGACCTTATTACACTGAATGTTGATGTGATAAACATGTCTGATGCCCATCCTTCTTTAATAAGAGGTTGTTTGTATAAACAAACTGCAATATAAATGTACTACTTTACAGGGGGTGTCCTAGATTTTGACCTCTAGCCCCACCCTGGGGCATGACCCAGGGGTCCATAGATGTAGAATGGAAGAGAACTCTCCCAGGTACCCCCATATCAAATATGAAAAATTTTTGTTCAGTGGCTGCAGAGTTATTAGCAAAAGACAAAACTTCATGTAAAACTTTGATGTAAACATCACACTATTTTCTAAGTCCTTGGCCTTGACCTTGGCTCAGCAGCATCAGCAGAATGATGTCAGCTATTCTGTAATCATCTAGTAGTAACACTAATCACACATCAACATTCTAAAGTGTAAGCTTTCAAAAATATATGCAAAAGGAAAAACTTTCACGCAAAACTTTGACCCAAAATGTTAACATTCGTACGGATGGGTATGCATGGGCAGACGGATGGACGAACGAACCGATGAACGGACTGAAAAGAGGAAAACTATATACCCCTCGACATACTTTGTATGCGGGGGGTATAATCATTCACGAAGGTCAAGTGAGTAGCCCCCAGGAAAAGAGCCAAATATGTTTATAAATTTTTTATGTTATATAATAAACATGGAACAGCCATATTCTTATGTTTTGTATAAAATGACAATTTTGTAATTGTAGTTTATGCAAAACTTTTATTCTATAATACTGCTTCATTATAGACTGGTTGAACTATTTTATTCCTATAATTGACTGAGTTCAAACATTATAAGATAATATATATGGTGTTGTCTGGGTTCTTGATGGGCAGCTGTGTACTTTGTGTATTGGACTTTTATGCTGGTCAAAACTAGAGCTGTCAGAGAATCTGACTATAGCCCCGCTGCAGCTCTATCAGAGGAGAAATACATATAGTGCTGAAATATTTTGAATTCATCTTTACCAGGTAACACCACTGTAGGGTATGGCAACATGTCATCATCCTAAAACCTATCAAGGGATTCTAATCCACGAGTTATGGGCCCTTGGCCCTGATTCCTGAATACATGATACATCAACCCACTGTCTATGCATGTACCACTTTTTCAAAGCCACCAAGTGTGGTACAAGTTCCATCGAAGTAGGACCACAAACATAAGAGTTATTGAGTAAAATGCATTTTAATTTTTTTGAAAACCTACCAAGAGACATAACTCCAAGAGTTATGGACCCTTGGCCCCTATTCTGGTACACACGATACATCCAGTCATTGTCAATGTTGATACGAGTTTTCAGCTTTCTAGCTTTCATAGTTCCTTAGAAATCTGTTACGAAAATTTTCAAGAATGTCAAAATTTGAAAAACCTATGAAGGAACATAACTCCAAGAGTTCTGGGCCCTTGGCCACCATTTTGCCAATACAACTTCCTTACCTTAGAGACCAAGTGTGGTATAAGTTTCATTGAAGTAGGACCAAAAATATGTTATTGACAACCTACAAAGGGACATGACTCTAAGAGTTATGGACCCTTGGCCCCTATTCTGCTATACACAATACATCCAGTCATTGTCCATGTTTATACAAACTTTTACCTTTCTAGCTTTTATAGTTCCTGAGAAATCTGTTACTATTCAAGATTGGCAAAATTTGAAAACCTATGAAGGGACAACTCCAAGAGTTATGGGCCCTTGGCCACCATTCTGCCTCTACACCTCACTTACCTTAGAGATCATTATATAGTGTGATATAAGTTTCATAGAAGTAGGACCACAAACATAAAAGTTATTGAGCAAAATGCATTTTAATTTTTTGAAAACCTACCAAGGGACATAACTCCAAGAGTTATGAACCCTTGGCCCTTATTCCAGTACATACTATACATCCAGTCATTGTCCATGTTTATACAAACTTTCAGCTTTCTAGCTTTCACAGTTCCTGAGAAATCTGTTACGAAAATTTTCAAGAATGGCAAAATGTGAAAATCTATGAAGGGTCATAACTGTAAGAGTTATGGGCATTTGGCCACCATTTTGCCACTACACCTTCCTTACCTCAGAGACCAAGTGTGGTATTAGTTTCTTTGAAGTAGGACTACAAACATAAATGTTATTAAGCAAAATGCATTTCAAATTTTGAAAACCTACCAAGGGACATAACTCCAATAGTTATGGGCCCTTGGCCACCATTCTGCCATTATGCCTTCCTTACCTCAGACACCAAGTGTGGTATTAGTTTCACTGACTTAGGACCACAAACATAAAAGTTATTAAGCAAAATGCATTTTAAATTTTGAAAACCTACTAAGGAATGTAACTCCAAGAGTTATGAGCCCATGGCCACCATTCTGCCACTACACCTTCCTTACCTCAGGGACCAAGTGTGGTATTAGTTTCATTGAAGTAGGACCACAAACATAAAAGTTATTAAGCAAAATGCATTTTAAATTTTGAAAACCTACCAAGGGACATAACTCAACACTATTCTGCTATGACACCTTACTTACCTCAGAGATCAAGTGTAGTATAAGTTTCATTGAGATAGGACCATAAACATAAAAGTTATTATGCAAACTTTGCAGTCACGGAATCAAGGAATTACGGAGTCACATACATGCCATTAGCTGTTGACAGAAATCTGTGAGATTTTGCAAATATTTAGGGGAGATTTGATGAAATTCTGTGAGATTTTTATGAAAATCACTTTCAAGCTTACATAAGTAAATTAAAAGCCATTATTTTAATGAATTAAGCTTGGGATAGCCATGCTAATGTGTGATTTATTTCTAGTTCTTCAAAAAATAGCTTATTAAATGGTATGAAAATTCTGTGAGATTTGAAAATCTTATGGGAAACGGGGTCCAGAAGGGCCAAAAATCTGTGAGATTTTGTCTCACAGTATGAGGTATGGCATGTATGGAGTCACAGAATCACGGAAGGACATAGCAAATCCAGTATAGCCCCACTTTTTCAAAGTGGGGTCAAAGCGAGGCTATAACAACAGGCAGCTGGACTGACTCTGATTGGTCAAGGCACACTGTCAATCATGTGGTCAATACACAGAGAAGCTGCTGGTGCAGTTCAGCTAATTTCTTTGGATAAGGAGAAGCAAACATTAGTGCAATGCTGGAGTGCTCATCCCACCCATCATCCCCTGCAACACCAGATTATTTATTTAATGCTGTTGTAACCAATTTTAATATAATGTATATATTCTGTCTATATGTATGTAAATAGTCTTACTATACTGGGGTTGTTCACTGAGACCAGTCTACCCAAACCGCCTTCTTGATTCCCCCCCCCCCCCCCCCCCCCCCCCCCCAAAAAAAAACTGGATTCACACTGTCTGAAATACGGAACACAATTTTGGCATTTATCTCTCAGTTAACTTCATGTGTGGGATCAGACCACCTTGCAGGACTGCTGTCTGTTATCAATCCATGTGCCATATTGTTGGGGAGTTAGGAAGTCGAGCAGCCTGACATTACTTTATCATTCAGGTGAGTAGCCCCCCCGAAAAAGAGCCCAATATTTTTATAAATTTTTTATGTTATGTTTTGTATAAATTAGGATTTTTTAGGAATTTTAGGGCCACTTGAAAACCTGTGTGAATTGTCTACTGGGCTCACGAAATGTCAAGCCTTATTTTCTCTGAGAGAATAAAGCAAGAGGCCAATGGGCCATGGTTAGCTCCCCTGGGTAAAACAGCCACTGCATATCTGCAGCTGCCATTCAACATTCTTCCAGTATCACCAAAATAACTAGGACACAAATTTGAGTGTGCCATATAAAGGTCGAAGGTCATCTTAGGCTCTTCATTTGAACACACTTGGTAGACATCGAGTCCCCATTGCTAGATATCAAGATTCAGCCTCAAAGCTGTTTTGGTTCTGGAGAAGGATTTCAAAAGTTGTTTTTTTAACTATATATGGGTGTTGCAGCCATTTTTGCCATGGTGCAGAACTTTGAATAAAATGTCAATACCTCTTTTGACAGAAGGCTCCAAAACATATCCCAGAAGATAACATACAGTACAAACATTGCCCTTCAAAATACTTCAAATTTCATCAAAATATTCCTGTAA
The DNA here is from genome assembly GCA_964016985.1 of Anodontia alba. NCBI lineage: Eukaryota > Metazoa > Mollusca > Bivalvia > Lucinida > Lucinidae > Anodontia > Anodontia alba. The sequence goes on along the minus strand of OZ024821.1, from coordinate 57,219,100 downwards.
ATAACTAAGTTATTACAATTTAAATACAATAGGTATCCTGAAAGTGGTGCTAGGAAAAAAAAACAAGAGGACAATGATGGTCCTATATCGCTCACCTGAGCAAACAGATTTGCATACTTACTTTTGAAGTTTCAGCCAAAATCACTTCTCTAAGATTTTTGTATACATTTTATAGCCCTGCCCCCCCCCCCCCCCCCCCCCCCCAGCTGCTATGTATTTTTATTGCATAATAACGGCTTGAACTGAATCTTGAAACAGGGTAACCAAAGGAACATTTCTGCCAAGTTGTATTGAAATTGGTCCAGTGGTTTCTGACAAAAAGATTTTTAAAATGTTTAATATAGCTATATAGGGAAAATAAGCCCCACCCCCTAATAACCATGTTTTTTACGAATCATGACAGCTTGAACAAACTTGGTAGAGGGTCACCAAAGGAACATTCCTGCCAAGTTATATTGAAATCAGTTCAGTGGTTTCTGACTAGAAGATTTTTAAAGTTTTCTATTTAGATATATAGGGAAAATAAACCCCACCCCCTAGTAGCCATGTTTTTTGACAAATCATGATTGCTTGAACAATCTTGGTAGAGGGTCACCAAAGCAACATTCCTGCCAAGTAATATTGAAATCGGTCTGGTGGTTTCTAACAAGAAGAATTTTAAAGTTTCCTATACAGATATATACGGAAAATAAGCCCCGCACCCTGGCGGCCATGTTTTTTGACATATCATGAGGTCTTGAACAATCTTAGTAGAAGGTCATGCAAGCAACATTCCTGCCAAGTTACACTGAACTCGGTCCAACGGTTTCTTACGAGAAGATTTTTAAAGTTTTCTATATAGATATATTGGGAAAATAAGCCCGGCCCTAGCATCCATGTTTTTTAACAAATCATGATGGCTTGAACAACCTTGGTAGAGGGTCACCAAAGAAACATTCCTGCCAAGTTATATTGAAATCAGTCCATTGCTTTCGGACAAGAAGATTTTTAAAGTTTTCTATATAGATTTATAGGGAAAATAAGCCCCGCACCCTGGCGGCCATGTTTTTTGACGAATCACGATTACTTGAAGAATCTTGGTTGAGGGTCACCAAGGAAACATTTCTGCCAAGATATAATGAAATTGGTCCAGTGGTTTCTGGCAAGAAGATTTTTAAAGTTTTCTATATAGATATATATACGGAAAATAAGCCCCGCCCCCTAGCAGCCATGTTTTTTAACGAACCATGACGGCTTGAACAATCTTGGTAGAAGGTTACAAAAGAAACATTCCTGCAATGTTTTACTGATATCTGTCCAGTGGTTCCTTACAAGAAGATCATTACATTTTTCTATATAGATATATAGGGAAAATAAGCCCGCCCCCTAGCGGCCATGTTTTTTGATAAATCATGACTGCTTGAACAATCTTGGTAGAGGGTCACCAAGGAAAGATTTCTGCCAAGTTATATTGAAATCGGTCCAGTGGTTTCTGACAAGAAGATTTTTAAAGTTTTCTTTATAGATATATAGGGAAAATAAGCCCCGACCCCCTAGCAGCCATTTTTTTTGATGAATCATGATGGCTTGAACAATCTTGGTTGAGGGTTACAAAAGAAACATTCCTGCTGTATTATATTGAAATCAGTCTAGTGGTTTCTGACAAGATTTTTAAAGTTTTCTATATAGATATATAGGGAAAATAAGCCCTGCCCCCTGGCAGCCATGTTTTTTTATGAATCCAAATGGCCTGAACAATCTTGGTAGAGGCTCACCAAAGGAACAGTTCTGCAAAATTATATTGAAATCAGTCCAGTGGTTTCTGACAAGAAGATTTTTTAAGTTTTTATTTAAAAAATCTATTTTTAACTCCTGTGACCTAGATATGCAATGGACTGGGACCATTTGAACAACTTTGAAAGAGGACCAACCAATGATCGTTCCTGTAAAGTTTGGTCAAAATCCAATCAGTGGTTTAGGAGGAGATGTTGTTTAAAGATTGTGGCTGGACGGACAGACGGACGACGACAGACAGTGGGTGATCACATTAGCTCATCTTGAGCCTTTGGCTCAGGTGAGCTAAGAACCAGTGGCAGGAGACAAAATACAGGTAAATTGCTTCAGTGGCCGGCAGTATTGATTATTGATTATTGCTCAGCGTGCTAAAGGTTAAGGACACTCACGTGGGTCAGGATGGTACAGCACAGAACTTCAGACCAGTATCTATCATCAGGACAAGTATGAACTACTTCATCCAGAGGTTAAGGAGACAAAGTCTTATACATTCTTTTAACCAAAAACCTTAAACAATGCCGATGCCAGTGCCAAGGAGACTGCTATAGCTCTACCTGTACTTTCGTACGGGTGAGTTAAAAACTGGCCAAAGCCACTACACCATAAAATATTGGGCAAAGAGAAATATTGATGACAGATGACACTACTGAGACTCAGCTTTGGTCTAAACATTCAGGCCATGTGCCATACAGTTAATGGGAAACCAATCAAAGTTAGTGAACCATGAAATATAGGGCAATGTCAAATACTAATGGTGGTTAAAGTCATCCTTCCCTGGGAATTTTTCTTTGCTTGCTCTGGTTCTCATTTAATGACTCATCAACCCTTGTGGATCATTTTTTTTGTTGTCTTCTGAAAACAGGAGAAAAGAGGTAGAACAGCTACTAGAGGACAGAAATAGAGGAAGGATGAAGGAAAAAAGCGACTGAGAATGCAGAAACAGAAAAGTTTTTTAACATACCCCATATTTCTGAAAGTACAGCACCCTATACAGTGTCATATCAGCTAACCACTAAGCCTTCACCAGATGCACTACAGAATCTGATCTAGGGATACACAGTTTTGTCAATGAGGTACCCTTTAATTTTCTGTCATATCAGCTAACTTCAGACATTTAATACAAGAATTCCTGTTTGCATTAAATACAGGAATTCTTGTGAAAATATAAAAGGCTGTCAGCTCTTTATTAAAGGGGAACTCTTACACTTTCATAGAGAGGCAACTCTCAAAAATGGTTTACCTCCCTTCTAAAAAGGAGTGTACTCTAAAATATCTTTCCTTTTAGAGTAGACCCCTTTTCAGAAAGGACATTGTGTACATGAAGCAAACAGGAAGTCATAGAAGTCGTCTCCCATTAAAATGAAGGACAGTCTACCAAGTGTATCATATCCCCTTAACTGGATATGGACTTGTCCAAAAACACAAAGAGCCAATATGCAACAAGAGGCCCACGGGCCACGGGTTGCTCACCTGAGTGACATAGCTACTGCAGATATGCAGATGTTATGCAACATTTTTCCAATCCTGTCATCGCAACTAATGAAAAGATCATCATTTAAGCAGTTCTTTATTTTGAAGAAGATATATGGCATGCCAGTCAATTGAGCGTGATCATTTGAACAAACTCTAAATGGCAGCCAACCTGGATTTACGATCGGCACGATTTTAGCTATTTTTGATCTACAAGTCACCCCAATGCTTCCTACCAAGTTTCGAGTCAACTGGCCTTTCAGTTCAGGAGAAGAGGCGAATAATAGATTTTCAAGATGGCTGCCATAGCGGCCATTTTGGATATCCGATTGCACGATTTTAGCTATTTTTGATCTACAAGTCACCCCAATGTCTCCTACGAAGTTTGGAGTCAATTGGCCTTTCGGTGCAGGAGAAATAGCTAAATAGATTTTCAAGATGGTGGCCATGGTGGCCATCTGGGATTTCTGATCAGATCGATTTTAGCTATATTTGATCTACAAGTCACCCCTGATGCTTCCTACTAAGTTTCGAGTCAAGTGACTTTTAGGTTTAGGAGAAGAAGCGAAAAATAGATTTTCAAGATAGCCGCCATGGGGGCCATCTTGGATTTACGATCGGCATGATTTTAGCTATTTTTGATCTACAAGTCACCCAAATGCTTCCTACCAAGTTTCGAGTCAACTGGCCTTTCGGTTCAGGAGAAGAAGCAAAAAATAAATTTTCAAGATGGCTGCCGTGGCGCCCATCCTGGTTTTACGATCGGCATGATTTTAGCTATTTTTGATCTACAAGTCACCCCGATGCTTCCTCTCAAGTTTGGAGTCAACTGGCCTTTCGGTTCAGGAGAAGAAGCGAAAAATAGATTTTCAAGATAGCTGCCATGGCGGCCATCTTGGATTTCCGATATGCACGATTTTAGCTATTTTTGATCTATAAGTCACCCCAATGCCTCCTACCAAGTTTGGAGTCAATTGGCTTTTCGGTTTAGGAGTAGAAGCGAAAAATAGATTTTCAAGATGGTGGCCATGGCGGCCATCTTGGATATCCGATCGGCACGATTTTAGCTATTTTTGATCTACAAGTCATCCTGATGCTTCCTAGCAAGTTTGGAGTCAACTGGCCTTTCAGTTCAGGAGAAGAAGCAAAAAATAGATTTTCAAGATGGCTGCCATGGCGGCCAACTTGGATTTCCGATCGGCACGATTTTAGCTATTTTTGATCTACAAGTCACCCCGATGCTTCCTAGCAAGTTTGGAGTCAATTGGCCTTTCGGTTCAGGAGAAGAAGCGAAAAATAGATTTTCAAGATGGCGGCCATGGCGGCCATCTTGGATTTCCGATTGGCACGATTTTAGCTATTTTTGATCTACAAGTCACCCTGATGCTTCCTAGCAAGTTTGGAGTCAACTGGCCTTTCGGTTCAGGAGAAGAAGCGAAAAATAGATTTTCAAGATGGCGGCCATCTTGGATTTCCGATCAGCATGATTTTAGCTATTTTTGATCTACAAGTCACCCTGATAGTTCCTAGCAAGTTTGGAGTCAATTGGCCTTTCGGTTCAGGAGAAGAAGCGAAAAATAGATTTTCAAGATGGCGGCCATCTTGGATTTCCGATCGGAACGATTTTAGCTATTTTTGATCTACAAGTCACCCCGATGCTTCCTTCCAAGTATCAAGTCAATTGGCCCAGGGGTGTAGGAGGAGTAGGCTTTTAAAGCAATTGTTGACGCCGCACGACGGACGACGCACGATGGACGACGGACATTGACTGACCACAATAGCTCACCATGAGCACTTCGTGCTCAGGTGAGCTAATAATGGGTTAATCCAACTCACCTGGCTTCTGACCTTGAGGAAGTATATTCAAACCACATCACATGAGGGATTAATGTTGAATCACGTACCATTATAAATTCTCCTATTGGACTGAAGATAGAAATGTAAAAATTAACAGCCACGTTAAACAGAAAAACTTTTGGTTTGTGTTGAGGTTTTATGGCCCAGTCAACCCGTTAGGGTCATGTCGAGCACGGTCAGTTTACCTAACCACTTTTACTAGGCAGGCTTAGTCCTCTAAGCGGTTAACCTGTACTGTGCACATTCTTTCACCAGAAACTGACAACTGCCCTTCTTAAATCAGCTGAAGGGAGAGAAAGATCAGAGAAAATATTTCATGATTAATCTCCCAAGAAAGAATGTTGCCGACCTGGCGAGGGTCGAACCCGCAACCTCCTGATCATCAGTCAGACGCGCATCCAACTGAGCCACCGACGCCAGAAAAGGTGTAACCCTGAAAGCACTATATAAAATTGTAGCAGATGACATTCTACTTTTTTATTTAGAGAAAACAAGACTTGGCATTTCACTGCCTTATTTTCTCTGAAAAATAAAAATGTAAAATGATAATATCCCCCCATTATCATGATGCGGGCAGCTAACTCTGTCAAAAATTGACAAAATTTGCCCACTAGCAATCCCAAACCTGATCTACTTAATATCAAAGTATGTACCAAGTTTGGTTAAAATCTCTTGACATTTTCTCAAGTTATTGTGTGGAAACGAAAATATGGGCGTGTCTTGGGCAGATAACTCTGTCAAAATTTGACGAAATCTGCCCATTCAAGACTGCCACATGGCCTAGACAACCTAAGCCTGCTCATACCCTCCCCCCCCCCCCCCCCCCCACACACACACAAACTCATCCACTGAGGCCTAGTGAGATACCAACTCAAATTACAGCTGAACCTAGTCCTACAGAAGAGTGGAAAGTTGTAACACCCAAGAAGAAGTGCCAAGATACACCACCACCATAACAAACTGAAGATGCTGTAGTGGAGAAGAGGCCTGAGATGGTTCCACAAACAAGTCCCACAAGACTCTTCATGAAACGAAGACTCTGCCATCTACCATGTGCATCTTCACAGGATTTGCTCAAGAAGCGGAAGGTGCTAGAGAAGTGGGTAGATGTATGAAATCTGATCCTGATGCTACTGAGATGGCTGTCGAACAACACCACAGGCAGCACACCTTGGTGAAGAACCAGGTGACTGTCTTTACTAGCAGACACCAGTTCTACACTGATGGGCTTGGAGACTTTATGGTCTATCAGCTATAGAGACTACCAAGTCCCGGCCAGAGGACCAACAACGAACCACCAAGCTACCTCATTACCAACTTCTACCAAACACCTGACGACAGTTACCTCAAATGTCATCGTTATATCCACACCAAGGGGCCTACCAGCAAATATCAAAATGCCTTCTTTGACATATTTACTAAGGAGTGTCAGCCCTACTAGTACTTCCAAATATAATAAGCAAAGAGAAGTGGAAGGATCCTCATGAACATACTTCACACCAATCCTACCTCCTCTTCAAGACTACTCCACAGCCTACATCCTCAACAAGCGATATCCTGGCCCCTGGGCTGGTGGCATGATTTGAGCGGAGTATTACTACATTGTGCAATAGGAGTATACTCGGATTAATGTTCTTTTTTGGGATTATTCAACATTCTGTAACTTACAGATCGATTCCACAGCATTTGACTGGGCGAAATGTCTTGTTCATGAATTAGGTACAATCATTGTTTCAAGCCAATGGAGTATGTAAAACTAATCCAGCGTTTTGCCCCAATGTGCCTAGGGTGCCCGGCAAGGTTAAAAAACTTACTGACTGATTGATTGTTTTGACAGACAACACATTTTGGTTTACTCTCTAAATCTGTGCAGCTTTGGACTAAAATTAACTAAATAATTATTAAATAAATATTTTCGTATTGGCTGGTTCTGGCTTAAATCCCATCAAAATTATTAGAATTTATAATATAATTTTTTAGAGAAAAACAGGCAAAATTCTTTAGTGGATATTTGGTGGTTTCTAACCTTTTGGAGATTTTTTCATCCTGGTGGCCATCTTGGATATTGGAACGTAACTATTTTAGCAATTCTGAATCTCTATAATGCTCCAATGCCTCCCATCAAGTTTTGGCTCAATCTGACTTATGGTTTGGGCAGAGATGTCATTTGAAGAATTTCAAGACGGCCCCTTGGGGGCTATCTTGGCTATCGGAACGGAATGATTTTAGCAATTCTGAATCTCTGTGTCACTGTGATGCTTCCCATCAATCCAACTTAAGGTTTGAGAGGAGATGTTATTTGAAGAATTTCAAGATGACCCCATGGCAGCCATCTTGGGTATCGGAACGGAACAATTTTAGCAATCCTGAATCTCTATAACACTTCAATGCCTCCCATATAAAGTTTCAGCTCAATCTGACTTATCTTTTGGAAGGAGATGTCGTTTGAAGAATTTCAAGATGGCCTCCATGACGGCCATCTTGGATATCAGAACGGAAAGATTTTAGCAATTCTGAATGTCTGTGTCACTGTGATGCCTCCCATCAAGTTTTGGATCAATTGGACACAGTTTGGGAGATGTCGTTTGAAGAATTTCAAGATGGCCACCATGGTTGGATATCGGAATGGAATAATTTTAGCTATTCTGAATCTATGTGTCACTGTGATGCCTCCCATCAATTATTGGCTCAATCCTACTTACGGTTTGGGAGGAGATGTCATTTGAAGAATTTCAAGATGGTCGCCATGGCGGCCATCTTGGATATCGGAACGGAACGATTTTAGCAATTTTGAATCTCTGTGTCACTGTGATGCCTCCCATCAAGTTTCAGCTCAATCAGACTTTGGGTTTGGGAGGAGATGTTGTTTGAAGAATTTCAAGATGGCTGCCATGGTGGCCATCTTGGATATCGGAACAGAACGATTTTAGCAATTCTGAATCTTTGTGTCACTGTGATGCCTCCCATCAAGTTTTGGCTCAATCCAACTTAAGGTTTGGGAGGAGATGTTGTTTGAAGAATTTCGAGATGGCTGCCCTGGCCATCTTGGATATTGGAACGGAATGATTTTAGCAATTTTGAACTTCTGTGTCACTGTGATGCCTCCCATCAAGTTTCAGCTCAATTGGACTGGTTTGGGAGGAGATGTAGTTTGAAGAATTTGAAGATGGCGGCCATCTTGGATATCGGAACGGAACGATTTTAGCAATTCTGAATCTTTGTGTCACTCTGATGCCTCCCATCATGTTTTGGCTCAATGCAACTTACGGTTTGGAAGGAGATGTTGTTTGAAGAATTTCAAGATGACCCCCATGGCAGCCATCGTAGGTATCGGAACGGAACGATTTTAGCAATTCTGAATCTCTGTAACACTCCAATGCCTCCCATATAAAGTTTCGGCTCAATCTGACTTATGGTTTGGGAGGAGATGTCGTTTGAAGAATTTCAAGATGGCCACCATGACGGCCATCTTAGAAATCAGAACAGAACGATTTCAGCAATTCTGAATGTCTGTGTTACTGTGATGCCTCCCATCAAGTTTTGGATCAATTGGACACAGTTTGGGAGATGTCGTTTGAAGAATGGTGGCCATCTTGGATATCAGAATGGAATAATTTTAGCTATTCTGAATCTATGTGTCACTGTGACGCCTCCCATCAAGTATTGTCTCAATCCTACTTAAGGTTTGGGAGGAGATGTCATTTGAAGAATTTCAAAATGGCCACTGTGGCAGCCATCTTGGATATCGGAATGGAACAATTTTAGCAATTCTGAATCTTTGTGTCACTGTGATGCCTCCCATCAAGTTTTGGCTCAATCCGACTTATGGTTTGGGAGGAGATGTTGTTTGAAGAATTTCAAGATGGCCACCATGGCGGCCCTCTTGGATATCGGAACGGGATGATTTTAGCAATTCTGAATCTTTTTGTCACTGTGGTGCCTCCCGTCAAGTTTTGGCTCAATCTGACTTACGATTAGCAATTCTGAATCTCTGTGTTACTGTGATACCTCCAATCAAGTTTCAGCTCAATTGGACTTACAGTTTGGGAAGAGATGTCGTTTGAAGAATTTCAAGATGGCGGCCATCTTGGATATCGGAACGGAACGATTTTAGCAATTCTGAATCTTTGTGTCACTCTGATGCCTCCCATCAAGTTTTGGCTCAATGCAACTTACGGTTTGGGAGGAGATGTTGTTTGAAGAATTTCAAGATGACCCCCATGGCAGCCATCTTGGGTATCAGAACGGAACGATTTTAGCAATTCTGAATCTCTATAACACTCCAATGCCTCCCATATAAAGTTTCGGCTCAATCTGACTTATGGTTTGGGAAGAGCTGTCATTTGAAGAATTTCAAGATGGCTACCATGACGGCCATCTTGGATATCGGAATGGAACGATTTTAGCAATTTTGAATCTCTGTGTCACTGTGATGCCTCCCATCGTTTGAGCTCAATTGGACTTACGGTTTGGGAGGAGTTGTTGTTTGAAGAATTTCAAGATTGCCACCATGGCGGCCATCTTGGATACCAGAACTGAACCATTTGAGCAATTTTGAATCTCTGTGTCACTGTGATACCTCCCATCAAGTTTCAGCTCAATCGGACTTATGGTTTGGGAGGAGATGTCATTTGAAGAATTTCAAGATGGCCACCATGGTGGCCATCTTGGATATCAGAAAGGAACGATTTTAGCAATTCTTAATCTTCATGTTGCCATAATGCCTCCCACTAAGTTTCAGCTCAATCCAACTTATGTTTCTGGAGATGTCGAAAAAGTGAAAAGCTAACAACGGACGGACGACGGACAACAGGCCATGGCATAAGCTGACCTGGAGCAAAGCTCCAGGTGAGCTAATAATTTGTGACCCTTTAATTGAGTCTAGCAATCCCAGGATTACTACAAAAGTGGTGTCAGATCTGGCGATTATTTTACTTGGATTTCTGTTTATTAAATAGCTGGGGAAATAATCAAATTTTCAAAAAGAGCCTGTACTAGACAGATGCTATTTTTTTTTACCAAACCATTTTATTTTATTTTCAGAACATTAATTGTGAATGTTTTTATTTTGTGTTCTTTGTGTGTATTTAGTGAGAAATTGCGTCACTGAAAAACTCACAAGTGTCGGTTTTCTCATTTTTAAGTAGCTTATTCTAGCCTCGTGGTTTCACAGCATGCAGGAGTGCTTATAGGCTCACTAACCTCACATTTTTAAACTAACCTATGTTATTTGTTCTGTGTTGTTTTTCTGTGGGAAAACCCACTTGTCTATTAATCTGAATTTTCTATTTCAGGGCACTTCTCATTTTTAGGTGGCTTAGTCTAGCCTCATGATTTCACAGCATGCAGGACTGCTCGCTGGCTCACTAACCTCACGCATTTCTGAACTAACCTATGTTATTTGTTCTGTGTTGTTTGTCCTTGGGATATTGTGTCATCTGCAAACCTTCTTGTCTATTAATCTGATTTTTCTATTTCGGGCACTTACAAATTTTGCAGGATTTGATATAATTGTTCTTTGTTGTGTTTTTGGTGAGGAACTGTGTCATCGGCAAGCTCACCTATTTGTCCGTGGAAAATTGCATCATCGGCAAAGCCACTTGTCTATTAATCTGAATTTTCTATTTCAGGGCACTTACAAATTTTGAGTGATTTGTTATATGTGTTGTGTGTTTGGTGAGAAACTGTGTCATCAGCAAGCTCACCTGTTTGTCTGAGGGAGAAATTAGTCATTGGCATCTCTGTCAACTCATCATATTTTTTGGTGAATACAGATTAAACAGCCAGCTATAGAACAAGTGAATACTTGTATCACACTTTTACAGCTGTGTTATTCTATTTCTCTCCATGTTGTTTTGATAGAGAAATACACCATTGACATCACCATCAATTCATCATTGTTTTTGTTGAATACATATTAAACAGCCAGCTGTAGGACAAGTTGCGAATATTTGTACACTTTTACAGCTGTGTTATTGCTATTTTTTGCCATGTTCTTTTGATAGAGAAATGCGTCATCAATATTTATTGTCAATTCATCATAACTTTTTTTGAATACAGACAATACTAGATCAAGGTACTTTCCCACATTTTGCTTATTTTTGTTTAACTTGCATACTATCTAATGGAGAAATGCGCCATCATTAATTCATCTTATTTTACTTGACCAGACAGAAATTTTGCTGATACATGAGTGTGTCATCAGCATCTGTATCAGTTCCTTTGTTTTATGTAAAAGGAAAATTTTATTCAAGCCTCTGTAATTTAGCTAGTGTATGGAATAAGGTTAGCAGTCAGAGGAACAGCTAAGTGGAATAACTCATTGTGAAACATGGCGCTTAGATCCAGGAGTTTATCCCCTCCAAAGGAGAGACCCTATCAGACGGAGGTCACAACTCCAAAGACCCCCCAACATAACCCCCTCACAGGCAAGACCTACTAGTTTTGACCCTTCTGAGAGCCCAAGCCCAGATAACCCTAGATCAGGCCCAACTTCATTGGAAAGGACTCAACCTAATAGCCCAGACCATTTTGCAGACAAAGATAAAAGAGGCTGGATTAACTTAAGGGAAGACAAGCCAGGCTGGCAATCCACTGACTTTGAGCAGAATCTGAGAGGCTACCATGAGGATTCTCCTCTTGACAGATTCCAGAGGGTCAGACAGACCTAGGCAGCCTAAGAGATAGCGCCTTTAGACCAATTACCCCAAGGCAAGATTCCTCAGCATATATAGAGGACTTTGAGAAGGATGATTCCAGGAGACCTCTAGTTCAAGCCCAGTGGCCAATAAAAACTTCTGTCTCCTGGGAACATGACTACAGACTGGCACCTGTGGCAAGATAGGAAGAATGGGAACCACAGTCAACATGCTGGTTACTGCGGTACATCAAACGCGACTGGGTACAACGAACGCAGTTGAAAATGATGATGTCACAAGAATCTGTTCGGTAAGAAAACAATTTATTTTAGCCATAATCCTAATCTTTTTGGATGGTTATTTTGCATAGCTGCAGGAAAGCGGTATTACCTTTTACAAATACAGTTGCAGAGAAATCGGTTCATGACAAATAAAAAAAAAAAATATTTTTTCTTTCGTCAAGCATGTTTTCACAACCCCCAGCATACTTCTGTCAATGTTTTCTGACCGTTACAAATCTTTTGTGCAAACGTTTTTGTGATTAATATATTGTTGGGACTCTAGAGCCTCCATTGATACATTTCTTTGAGCCCAAGGTAGTGCCAATGTCCATTGAAACCGAGATTGGTTCAAAGCTTGAATTTTTGTTAGGGTACAACTTACCACAGGTTACGATACACCATAACGCGGTTAATCAGTACAGTTTGGGAACAACAAACACGGACTATAATACTAATGCACTGAGACAAAACTCTTTAATCAGCCTGTGAAGTCCCGATAAATAATGCTGTTTTTAATTTCCAAACGATCTATTTGATTGTTATATACTCTTAAACAACTTTCTGATTTTCAATTTTATGATTTCTGTACATATGCATGGCTTTGTTTCTGAATTTAATAGGGTAATCTTTGAATTATGAAGTGCTCACTTGTACCCAGAATCAGAATTGTTACTGGTGACACGTCAAATGACATTCATTTACAAGAACCTCTGATGTGGGGAGTTAGTTCCTAGCTCTCACCAAAGAGGTACCCAGATGGCATCCTATCGTTGGGCCACCATTGAACAATGGTTATCCATTTCATTGGCCCAATGTACACATTCAACGTTGGCCCAACCTAAGCCTGCTGGTTGGGTCATCCTTGGGCCAATGTGTAGGCATTCCATTGGGCTAACGTATGTAAATGTTAATTTCAACGTTTTACCAAAATGTAAGCCCTATACAATTTTAACATTAAGCAAAAGTAGAAATTATGTATGATGCCAAACGATTTTTTGCCAGTGAAAAGGGGCATTTCCAATAGCTTATCAGCGTGTGAGTATAATTATATTATGTCTTAATTCCTAATTTAGGCAGCAATAATGAACAGTATGAGGTGGATATGAAAACCTCGTCACTGTACAATAATGCTGATCTGAGTCTTTGCTGGGTGTACATGTGTTGTTGTAGGTTTTGCTGTGCTCTGGCTCTTGTGAGTTTGACATTTTTACAGAACAGTACTGTATTTCTATGTGCTCTTGCTCATTTGTGATTTTGACATTCTTACAGAACAGTACTATATCTTTATGAATGTAAAACAGTATTTCATTAAAAGCAGTGCTTTTACAATAAAATTTTTTTTTCATAAACTGACATAGCTCTTTTTTCTCTCCTGAGTCCTCTTGGAGGAGTCTGGTCAGGGTCTACATTGTTTTCCATGACCGTGTCTTGGATCTATTACTCTAGTAAAACAATGTTTGTGCTGTAAGAATGTCAAAGTCACAAATGAGCCAGAGCACAGCAAACCTACAATGTCACATGTGCATCCAACGTAGACTCAAATCAGCCTGCACAAGTGCACAGTCTGAGGGCTTTTCAGAAGTCATAACTTCCTCTGTCATTGAGACGTCTAATAAGGACCCATTTAATGCTTCATTGGGACCATCTTGAAGACCAGCATCACTGACATCAAATGGTATTTCAGTCATAGTGTATCCTTCTGAAATAAAGAATATAAGACTCTTCAATGGGTAAAGTCGTAACAAAGGACGGAAGCATAGTTTAAAACAAAAAAAAAAAAAAAAGGAAAAACATCCTGTGGTCAGATTTGAACCCGGGCCATCTTTCTGAAATAAAGAATATAAGACTCTTCAATGGGTAATGTCGTAACAAAGGGCGGAAGCATAGTTTAAAGTGAAAATCCACTGCTCTAACCACTGACCCAATGAGCAGATTTACTGATACTGTTATCAGATTGGTTATAAACCAATACCCACCCTTTTTACACAGCAGCCTGACGTCACAAGAGGAATAGCACTGCTATTGATAAACATTACGCGGATGCATAATCAGCAAAGGTAGATAACTGAGATTAGGAGTTGCGGACCGTAACACTCTCCCCACTCCCTCTCCTCCCTTCAAGGAAGTCATCATTTATGGTGATGCGAAGCCATTTTTGCCGAAGAAAGTCCAATCCCGGACGGATCTGGACGAGTCACCATCTTACTACATGACAGTCATAACCAAGATTGGAAGCATGGCTTTAAATCAAACCACTGACAGCTCTGGTGGGTCGACTGTCTCTTAGTGTTGGCCGGGAAAATGGACCTGAACTTGGAATAAGACAATTTCGTTCATCCCTAAAATATCTGTACTTTAAGTAAACAGTGATGACCCTGATTAGACACTGCATTCTGTGGCATTTGATCTGGGTCTACACTGTTTGCCAGTGTCCAAATACACGAGCCCAGTCCAGATTTTCCAGTTTACCCACGCTTTCAACAAAGCGCTCTGATGAGACGGGAGGAATAGCGTTGCTATAAATAACCGTAACTGGGTCTGACGTGGACAATAGCAGGCGGAAAACTTCTGTAACTAGTAATTTTGGGTAGATTTATAAACAACTGACCCCCCAAAAAAGCCGGCTATGGCGGGATTCAACCCTGAGCCGCTCGGGTGGATATCCAGTGCTCTAACCATTGAGTCGCACCCCTGACGAAGTTGTCAGAGGTTGGTTATAAACCTATAAGCTAGATAAGCTTCCAAGGTTGATAGTTGAGGTTAGGGGTCTATTTGTTAAAACGGGGATATTAAACATGTACATTTCTATAGTTCACATGTACACGGGCAGGTTATTTTGTATGCAACATCCAAACTTTGTGGGTCAGAGTGACTTTTCATTGTGCGTCTGATGTATAAAGTAGTTGGTTACATGTCATAAACTATATGGTCTGGCACTCAGCTAGACGAAATGTCAACGATTTTGGAATGGCAAGCTCATCAGTTGATGTTGCAAGTTTACAACTTAAAGGGGCAGATATGTGCTGGTCTTCTCGGCTAATTCTTGATTTGTTTGTGTTGAGGTTAGCAAATATAGATAAAATGTTGTTTTCCTCGGATTATTATTGTTACTACTACCCTAGGTTTTTAGACAGAGAGGTCTGGGCAAAGAGTGTAGACCCAGATCAGTTGGTTCTGTAATGGCCTTGTTAAAAAGATAGGGCAAGTGCTGGTATCCCAGGTTTGTTTTTGAAACAATTGCCTTCAGGGTAATGTTTGAAAAGGTGTGAACAATTTATTGAATCTGACTGAGAAAGTGGTTTATAGTATTTAACCTTTGTTTATGTTGAGGTTTTATGGCCCAGTCAACCCAATGGGGTCATGTCGGGCGCGGTCAGTTTACCTAACCACACGTTTACTGGGCAGGCTTAGTCCTCTGAGCGGTTAACCGGTATTGTGCACATTCTTTCGCCAGAAACTGACAACTGCCCTTCTTGAATCAGCGGAAGGGAGAGAATGACCGTAGAAAATATTTCATGATCAATCTCCACGAAAGAATTTTGCCGACCTCGGCGGGGGTTGAACCCGCGACCTCCTGGTCTCCAGTCGGACGGCGCATCCAACTGAGCCACCGAGGCCGGCAGCTAATTCTTGAAAACTGGTTCTTGTAATGAAAAAAACGTCCAAAATTTCAAGTTTCCATATCCATGTTCGTTGTACCATCTGTTCCGTGTTTAGTGTACCCAGACACAACACATGACCCATGGTAAGTTGTACCTGTGTTTCAAGATAGTGCATTAGGAAAAATCGATATAATTCTTATTCTAAAGATTTTTATGAATTATCAACAATAGTATATTTACTTTGATACCTAGAGACATGAAAAACCCTGGAATGACCGTGTATATGCCTTTTGATTTTAACTGATGAATCCTTGAAACAAGAAGTTTTGTTTTTTTTGCCAATTGTGACCTAATTTCTAGTTTTTCTTTTCCTTCTCTGACATTGTCATAACTTAAAATCTGGACAAAACAACAAAAATACAACCTCTTGTAATCACATAACCATAAGAAAACGAAACTCGCGATATTTCCATCAAAATAAAGGAAACATTGAACTTACACTTTTTCCCTCGTCATTTCGACTGCGTTCGTTGTACCCAGTCGCGTTCATTGTACCGCGGTAAACGGCATGGTCAAGGAGAAGAATCAATGACGCTACCTTAAGATTATCCCATGACCAGGGCAAAGGACGGCTTGATTACAATTGTATCTTACCTGACAATAACATGAGAGAAGTGTCACCACCGAGATATATGAGAGAAAGGTCTGCATCACCAGAACCACACTTTGGACCATAGGAAAATGATGGACCGTGGAGTCCCTAAAGACAATCAAGGGACTATGGATGTGATCATGTGGTCATTCAAAACAATTTTAAACCCCTTCCCACAATATTTGATGGAAAACCAGATGCCTAGGGGCCAACTCCATAAGTTGTTCAATTCCTGAAAGAGGTCTGGAAGGAGTATGTTCTTCCGAAGGTATCGGACACATCTCCTCTGGTAATAATCTGAAGACTTCATTAATAGCCTTATCAAAGGACCAGGTTTCTTGTTCAGATTCTGACCTGAATCCTTTGATGGTTGGTGCACAGCATTATGGGTATGTATATTCGGTGGTTCCTCTATAACTCTATCAGGTTTTTGTAATGTATGAACATTGACGACCTGAGGAGAGGGATGTCTAGATCTTTGACATTGACCATAGTCTTTCATAGATTCAGAAGAAGAAGGAGATTGACGCCTTCTTTTCTTATCTGAATGTTTAGGCTTCTTTGACTTTCTGCTTCTTCTAGGAGAAGACAAAGAAGATGAAAAACAAAAGGAAGATAAGAAAAACTGTATCTTCCCCTCTTTTCATGTTTAGATTTAGGTTGATCTCTTCTGCTCGGTCTTTTAAAAGAAGCAGACCTATTAGACTCCCAAGTATTTGTTGGCAGTTCAATCACATAGTATCTGACATAGTACTGAAATCTGCTTCCAATGGCAGTAGCACTCTTTGTTTATTCATTGAGTTTGCAGGCTCATTCGTAACTGATTGCTCCAAATTCCAGGAGTGTCTATAATCGGCTACCCATCAGTGCCTGGTAATCAACACTCATGGACTGGTGCCCGGTGACTGGTGCCTGGTGTTCACCACTCAATGACCAGTGACTGGTGACTGGTGAAGATGACTGGTGCCTGGTGCCAGGTGACCGGTGCCTGGTGGACCTATACTCAGGATGATATGCCATCCATATAGATGCCACCACTCTGGGGCCTACCGGCAGCAGTACTGCCATGCGGGGTGGTGATCCCAACCTTTGTAGAATTGTCATTCTTTTTGGGGAATCTCTTCTTAGTCCTAGTTGATCTTCTTGAGCAGTACAATCTGCACTTGTCTGCTAGAGCCCATATAGTTGAAGACCAGGTCTTACAGACCAGGCACATTGAGAATCTGTAACAAGTAGAATGAGAGGCCCAAGTGGGCCAGAAATCGCTCACCTGGATTACGCTGATCATGATCATGTTACATTGTGCCATGGTAGCCATCTTGGTTATCACATCAGATTTCCTTTAGCAATCCAGAATATGATGTTGTTTGAAGACTTTAAAAACTGCCACCATGGCTGTTATCTTGGACATTGGAACTGAACGATTTAGCAATTCTGAATCTCCATGTCACCCCAATGCCTCCCATCAAGTTTCGGCTTACTCTGACTTACTGTTTGGGAGGAGATGTGGTTTGAAGAATTCCAAGCTGGTCGCCATGGTGGCCTTCTTGGATATTGGAACAGAACAATTTTAGCAATTCTGAATTTTCATAACACCCCAATGCCTCCCATCAAGTTTAAGCTCAATCACTTACTGTTCAGGAGTAGATGTGATTTGAAGATTTTCAGGATGGCTGCCATGGTGGCCAATTTGGATATCAGAACAGAACCATTCCAGCAGTTCTAAATCTCCATGCTGCCCCAATGCCTTCCATTGAGTTTCCACTCCATCCGACATGGTTCGGGAGCAGATAACAATTCAAGATGGCCACCATGGTTACAATCATGGATATGATTCTGATGGAGATGTCGAAAATGTGAAAAGATACTGACAGACATACGGATGAGGGACAGACCACAGCATAAGTGACCATCATAAGCAAAGCACCATGTGAGCTAACCATTGAAGATCTTCAAGATGGCTGCTATGGCAGCCATCGTGGATATAATAACAAAATGGTTTTAGCAATTCTGAATCTCTATGTCGCCCAATGCCTTTCACCAAGTTTTGGCTAAATCTGACTTACCATTTGGGAGCAGATGAGGTCCCATTAAGTTTGGGCTCAATTTGCATTTCGGTTTGGGAGGTGATGTCATTTGAAGAATTTCAAGACAGCCATCTTGGATGTAGGAATGGAACAAATTTAACAGTTCTGAATCTCTATGTATCCCCAATGCCGCCCACCAGGTTTCAGCTTAATCTGAATTATCCTTCAGGAGCAAATGTCTTTTCAAGATTTTCAAGCTGGCCACCATGGCAGCCATCTTAGATATTGGAACGGAATGAATTTAGCTATTCTAAAACTCCATGTCACCCCAATGCCTCCCACCAAGTATGGGCTCAATCCGACTTACTGTTCAGGAGCAGACATGGTTTGAAGATTTTCAAGATGGTCATTGTGGTGGCCATCTTGGATATCGGAACAGAACGATTTTGGCAATTCTGAATCTCTGTATTGCTCCAATGCCTCCCAACAAGTTTCAGCTATCCGACTTTGGTTTGGGAGATGTTGTTGGAAGCTTTTCAAGATGACTGACATGGCTGCCATCTTGGAATGAATGATTCTAGCAATTCTAAATCTCCATGTGGCACAAATGCCTCCCACTAAGTTTGGGCTCAATCTGACTTAGGATTCGGGAGCAGATGTAGTTTAAAGATTTTCAAGATGGCCACCAAGGCATCCATCTTGGATAGGCGAATGGAACGATTTTAGCAATTCTGAATCTCTATGTCCGATACTTCCCATCAAGTTTCGGCTCAATCTGACTTGTGGTTTGGTGGAGATGTAATTTGAAGAATTTCAACCTGGCCAACATGTTGATCATCTTGGATAGCCAAACGGAACAATTTTAGTAATTCTGAATCTCTATGTCGCTCCGATACTCCCCATCAAGTTTCTGCTTAATCCGACTTATGCTTTGGGACCAGATGTCATTAGAAGAATTCACAATCTTGGATATCGGAACGAAACAATTTTAGCAATTCTGAATCTCTGTCGCTCCGATGCCTCCCTTCAAGTTTCTGCTCAATCCAACTTACGGTTTGGGAGGAGATGTCCTTTGAAGAATTTCAAGATGGCCACCATGGCGGCCATCTTGGATATCAGAACGGAACGATTTTAGCAATTCTGAATCTTTATGTTGCTCAAATGCCTCCCACCAAATTTCTACTCAATCTGACTTACGCTTTGGGAGGAGACGCCGTTTGAAGAATTTCAAGACGACCGCCATGGTGGCCATCTTGGAGATCGGAACGGAACCATTTTAGCAATTCTGAATCAGTTGCCACAATGCCTCCCACTTAGTTTCAGCTCAATCCAACTTATGGTTCTGGAGGAAATATCGAAAATGTGAAAAGTTAACAACGGACGACGGACGGACAACAGGCCATGGCATATGCTGACCTGGAGCAAAAGCTCCAGGTGAGCAAACAAGAAAGACAATTCGAATGATTATCCCACGACACTTTGATATGACAACAAATGCCTTGAACGGTCGGCATCAAAAGTCATGAAAATGTATGACATCGATCTATGATCAATAATAACACAAGATCGAATAGTGAAAATTTGAAAAGAGAAAGAATCATCTGTGATAGGAAAAATAAAGGAAAATAAGAATACCAGGAAATAAGAAATATTCCGTAGAAAAGAGAAATATAGATTTTTTTCACCCGATAAACAAATCCTGTTTCTTTGTTCCACAGAAAAGAAACTGAACATGTGATCAAAACAGCGGGAAAGATGACGTCACACAGGTAAATGCCTAAGGGAACTTCTGGATTAAGACTTGCATTTTTCTGTGGAAGGTGTAAGTATAGAAGAGAATAGCACATTATCTATAGGTTAATGTATTATGCAGTTAAAATACCTTCCTCCTTACAGGTATTGATACATTTTTCCAGCTCATGGCTTTTGTTTATCTGTCATCCTGCCATGTTGTTGTTTTTATATATGGGAGACAACTCTAATGGCCTGAGAGGACACCATTTACTTCACCAACAAAAGTACCTTGCCCCTTATGCAATTGATCAAAACAGTGCCTGAGGCATACCCACAGTCAAGTGAGGATCTATGTAATTTGTAAAACTGATTAGGCAGAGCCCAAAAACTAACTGGAATTCTAATATTTTTTTGTGCAGGCTGATCTGGATTTCTGTATTTCACACAGGTTTTCTTGTCACAATGCCTGCATATCTTTATTATTGATTACTTATGTAAAGGTCAAGCAGCTGTCAAAACCTGGGATTAACTTTCTTCTGTTGATGAATCGAGTCCACTTACTTCAAAGTACCGACATAGAATGGTCAGTCTGATTACCTATCTATAAAGGTGGACCATCCGAGGAAATTGTTTGTGCAGGTGATTATTAAATACTTACACCAGAAAAAGGTACCTTACTGATTATAAAAACAGCCAAAAATAGGGAAGAGCATCGCATCCGCTTATTCCGAGAGGACCTACGCAGTTTGCTTGACAGATTTTACAGGGCCTAGAAACAGCGTACCTTTTCAAACATCTTTATGCGCATGCTAGTCTAGGTCACTGTATCTTGCCCAAAAGCATACTTGTTAGTTAATTGGATGCGTAGTCATAATACACGCTTACAATAACTGTTCCAACAAGCAAATTCAGAGCATTTATGTCCCCCACCTATTAAAAATCTTCCAAACAAGAGCATCAGTGAAACCGAAGAATGCTCCCTGAAGATGCGCAGTAGTGGGAGGGTTATGTTAGTGAAAGAGTAAATACTTTAAGAGATATGCTACGGACAAACTTATTATTGCAATCAAAGTGCTGTAGATGCTGGTGGCTTGGGCATCAGAAGGCCCAATGACAAATGACTAAAGATCCATTTGAAAGCCTGTAAAATGTACCAAAAAAAAAAAGGTTGTGGGAGGAGTTGTGCTCACAAGGTACCTACTACTATATGTACTGTCATAGAATTGAAGCATGAAAAAAGTCTATGTTAAAAGTTTTTAATGATAAAAGTAAAAAATGTGGAAAAAGTAAAAACAAGACTGAGGACAGCAACGAACGAAAGACGACAGACCATTGGAAAACGAACCAAAGACAACAGAACACTGGCAAAACAAATGAAAGACGACAAACCATTGGCAAAACTAATGAAAGACCACAGACCATTGACAAAACAAATGAAAGACAACAGACCATTGGCAAAACAAAGGAAAGACGACAGACCATTGGCAAAAAGATACCTTATTTGAGTATCAGGGTAAAAGGTGTTGAAGAGTTGCCAGTGATAAAAAATAATTTCAGGATTCTGAAAAAACCACATGCATATCTTCAGACCATCCTTAAAGCACCTGTAAAGTTTCAAAAGGATCGGCTTAAAACTGTGGTAGGAGTTACGGGGACAAGGTACCTACTCCCTATACGCTTCTGTAGTATTAGAACTCAAAAAATGTCTACGTTAAAAATGCGGAAAAAGTGATAAAAAATTATTTCAGGATTCTGAAAAAACCACATGCATATCTTCAGGCCATCCTAATAGCCCCTATTAAGTTTCAAAAGGATCGGCCAAAAACTGTGGGAGGAGTTAAGGGGACAAGGTACCTACTCCCTATACACTTCTGTAATATTAGAACTCAAAAAATGTCTAAGTTAAAAATGCGGAAAAAGTGATAAAAAATTAATTCAGGATTCTGAAAACTCCACATGCATATCTTCAGGCCATCCTAAAAGCCCATGTAAAGTTTCAAAAGGATCTGCCAAAAACTGTGGGAGGAGTTAAGGGGACAAGGTACCTATGCCCTATAGACTTCTGTAATATTAGAACTCAAAAAATGTCTAAGTTCAAAATGTGTAAAAAGTGATAAAAAATAATTTCAGGATTCTGAAAAAACCACATGCATATCTTCAGACCATCTTAAAAGCCCTTCTTAAGTTTCAAAAGGATCGGACAAACACTGTGGGAAGAGTTAAGGGGACAAGGTACCTACTAAAAATTCGGAACCACACACCACGCACCACAGAAAGCCGAAAACAGTGTCCCTCCGAAAAAGTGATAAAAAATTATTTCAGGATTCTGAAAAATCCACATGCACATCTTCAGGCCATCCTAAAAACCCATGTAAAGTTTCAAAAGGATAGGCCAAAAACTGAGGGAGGAGTTAAGGGGACAAGGTACCTACTCCCTACAGACTTCAGTAATATTAGAACTCAAAAAATGTCTAAGTTCAAAATGTGTAAAAAGTGATAAAAAAATTTTTCAGGATTCTGAAAAAACCACATGCATTTCTTCAGACCATCTTCAAAGCCCCTGTTATGTTTCAAAAGGATCGGACAAAAACTGTGGGAGGATATAGGGGACAAGGTACCTACTAAAAATTCGGAACCACGCACCACGGAAAGCCGAAAACAGTGTCGCTCCGCTTTTCTTCGAAAAGGCGGGGGACAACAAGTAAAACTAGAGCTGGTGTTTGTAAAACACTATGCCCCCAACTGCCTGACACTAACACTGCTTGACTCCAACATTGCTTGCCCATGACGATAACAACAATACAAATATACGAGATTTCAATGTTATTTTATTAAAAGGGAAATAACTCTAAAATGGGAGATAATTTGGATAGGAAAAAAAATATGGGTCACCTACTTTTTCATGAGGAATCCATATATGAAATTTCAAACTAGCATGCACAGTTCAAAACTTATGCTATGCATCAAAAAGTGTGCAATGTAAAAATGCCCAAAATGACAAAGGGCCATAACTCAAGAAGTACTTTTCAGAATTTATTCAAAAGTTAATCAGGTCATCTACTCATCAATACCAATCTATTCACCAGGTTTCAAGGCTCTAGCTTCAATAACTTTTGAGATATTTTGCTGACAAGATTTCATCTATATTTTTTCAAAGGGCCATAACTCAGGAAAGGGGCATAATCCTGATGGGAAAAAAAATACGGGTCAGCTATTTTTTCATGAGGAATCCATATATGAAATTTCAAAACCCTAGCCTGCACAGTTCAAAACTTATGCTATGCATCAAAAAATGTGCAACGTAAAAAAGCCCAAAGTTATAAAGGGCCATAACTCATGAAGCAATTTTCAGAATTTATTCAAAAGTTAATCAGGTCATCTACTCATCAATACCAATCTATTCACCAAGTTTCAAGGCTCTAGCTTCAATAGCTTTTGAGATATTTTGCTGACAAGAATTCATCCATATTTTTTCAAAGGGCCATAACTCAGGAAAGGGGCATAATCCTGATAAGAAAAAAAATACGTGTCAGCTATTTTCATGAGGAATCCATATATGAAATTTCAAAACCCTAGCATGCACAGTTCAAAACTTATGCTATGCATCAAAAAGTGTGCAATTGTAAAAATGCCCAAAGTTATAAAGGGCCATAACTCATGAAGTAATTTTCAGAATTTATTCAAAAGTTAATCAGGTCATCTACTCATCAATACCAATCTATTCACCAGGTTTCAAGGCTCTAGCTTCAATAGCTTTTGAGATATTTTGCTGACAAGATTTCATCTATATTTTTTCAAAGGGCCATAACTCAAGAAAAGGGGCATAATCCTGATGGGAAAAAAAATACGAGTCAGCTATTTTTTCATGAAGAATCCATATATGAAATTTCAAAACCCTAGCATGTATGGTTTAGAAGTTATGCTATGCATCAAAAAGCGTAATGGACGGACGCACGGACGGACGGACGCACGCACGCACGCACAAACGTCCCAGAAGCAATATGCCCCTCCAACTTCTTCGAAGTTGGGGGCATAACTAGAGGCCCACAGTTCACTCACCTGATAAAAAGCTGTTGCATATCCGCCAGTGTCATGCATTGATTGACTGAGTAAGGGTTCAATGACACCTCATCTCTTGTGGGCCATTTTGTGTCATCTCCCAGAGAAAGGGAGAAAAGAGGAGATAGTAAAAGAGATGAAAGAGGAGGACAGGGAAGAAAGAGGAACAGGAATGAAAGGGAAGAAACAGAAGAAATAAAAACATTCTTCTCTACCCTTACCTGCTACAAGGATAACAAACCTTGCCTAACTGTAAGCCAATAGCAGTTGGACACCCCGGTGACTTAAGATACAAGACACCATGCAGGGCTCTGGAAATTCTGAAATCTGAATCAGTCCAGCCGATGACGATGGCATCATCAATGAGCCCATTTCCAAAAAAAAATACAAGAGGCCCACGGGTATGCAGA
The DNA here is from genome assembly GCA_964016985.1 of Anodontia alba. Taxonomy (NCBI): domain Eukaryota; kingdom Metazoa; phylum Mollusca; class Bivalvia; order Lucinida; family Lucinidae; genus Anodontia; species Anodontia alba. The sequence continues at coordinate 57,194,597 of OZ024821.1, read as the reverse complement.
TATGCAGATGTTATGCAACATTTTTCCAATCCTGTCATCGCAACTAATGAAAAGATCATCTTTTAAGCAGTTCTTAATTTTGAAGAAGAATATTATATATGGCATGACAGTCAATGGAGCGTGATCATTTGAACAAACACTCGATCACATTTCAACAGTAGGATCAATAAGAAATTTGGTTGCAATTGCCTAAGTGGTTTCTGAAGAATCATGATTTTATACATGTAAACAGCACAGTGGCAGGGAAATATGATAAACATAAACAAGATGGTAGCCATCTTGGCTTTCCAATCGGAATGATTTTAGCTACTGTTGATCTACAAGTCACCTCAATACTTCCAATGAACTGAGTCAATTGCCCTTTCGGTTCAGGAGAAAAAGTTCAAAACAGATTTTCAAGATGGCCACCATAGCCACAATTTGGGATTTCCTATCGCAACAATTTGAGCTATTTTTGATCTACAAGTCACCCCGATGCTTCCTACCAAGTTTCGAGTCAATTGGCCTTTCAGTTCAGAAGATGAAGGGAAAAATAGATTTTCAAGATGGCCGCCATCTTGGATTTCCGATTGGAATGATTTTAGCTATTTTTATATCAACAAGTCATCCCGATGCTTCCTACCAATTTTCAAATCAAATGGCCATTTGGTTCAGGAAAATATGTGAAGAAAAGAATTTCAAGATGGCCGCCATGACGGCCATCTTGGATTTCCGATCCAAACAATTTAAGCTATTTTAGATCTACAAATCACCCAAATCTTCCAAGTTTCAAGTCAAATGGCCTTTCAGTTCAGGAGAAGAAGCGAAAAATAGATTTTAAAGATGGCTGTCATGGCAGCCATCTTAGATTTCTGATAGGGATGATTTTAGCTATTTTTGATCTACAGGTCACCTTGATGCTTCCTACCTAGTTTAAAGTCAATAAGCCTTTCGGTTCAGGAGAAGAAGTGAAAAATAGATTTTCAAGATGGCGGCCATCTTGGATTTCCAATCGGAATGATTCTAGCCATTTTTAATCTATAAGTCACCCCTATGCTTCCTACCAAGTTTCAAGACAATTGGCTTTTGGGTTTAGGAGAAGAAGTGAAAAAAAAGATTTTCAAGATGGCCACCATGGCAGCCATCTTGGATTTCCAATCAGCATGATTTTAGCTATTTTTGATCTACAAGTCACCCTGATGCTTCCTACCAAGTTTGGAGTCAACTGGCCTTTTGGCTCAGGAGAAGAAGCAAAAAATAGATTTTCAAGACGGCGGCCAAGGCGGCCATCTTTGATTTCCAATTGGAACGACTTTAGGTATTTTTGATCTATAAGTCACCCCGATGCTTCCTACCAAGTTTCGAGTCAATTGGCATTTGGGGTTAGGAGAAGAAGCGAAAAATAGATTTTCAAGATGGCCGCCATGGCGGCCAACTTGGATTTCAGATCGGCATGATTTTAGCTATTTTTGATCTACAAGTCACCCCGATGCTTCCTACCAAGTTTGGAGTCAATTGGCCTTTCGGTTCTGGAGAAGAAGCAAAAAATAGAGTTTCAAGATGGCTGCCATGGAGGCCATCCTGGATTTCCTATCGGAAAGATTTTAGCTATTTTTGATCTATAAGTCACCCCAATGCTTCCTACCATGTTTGGAGTCAATTGGGTTTTGGGTTTAGGAGAAGAAGTGAAAAATAGATTTTCAAGATGGCCACTATGGCGGCCATCTTGGATTTCTGATCAGCACAATTTTAGCTATTTTTGATCTACAAGTCACCCCGATGCTTCCTAGCAAGTTTTAGAGTCAATTGGCCTTTAGGTTCAGGAGAAGAAGCGAAAAATAGATTTTCAAGATGGCAGCCATCTTGGATTTCCAATCGGCATGATTTTAGCTATTTTTGATCTACAAGTCACCCCGATGCTTCCTAGCAAGTTTGGAGTCAATTGGCCTTTAGATTCAGGAGATGAAGTGAAAAATAGATTTTCAAGATCGCGGCCATGGCGGCCATCTTGGATATCCAATCGGCATGATTTTAGCTATTTTTGATCTACAAGTCACCCCGATGCTTCCTAGCAAGCTTTAGAGTCAATTGGCCTTTAGGTTCAGGAGAAGAAGCGAAAAATAGATTTCAAGATGGCGGCCATGGCGGCCATCTTGGATTTCCGATCGGCATGATTTTAGCTATTTTTGATCTACAAGTCACCCCGATGCTTCCTAGCAAGTTTGGAGTCAATTGGCCTTTCGGTTCAGGAGAAGAAGCGAAAAATAGATTTTCAAGATGGCGGCCATGGTGGCCATCTTGGATTTCCGATCGGCACGATTTTAGCTATTTTTGATCTACAAGTCACCCCGATGCTTCCTAGCAAGTTCAGAGTCAATTGGCCTTTCGGTTCAGGAGAAGAAGCGAAAATTGATTTTCAAGATGGCGGCCATGGCGGCCATCTTGGATTTTCAATCGGCATGATTTTAGCTATTTTTGATCTACAAGTCACCCCGATGCTTCCTAGCAAGTTTGGAGTCAATTGGCCTTAAGGTTCAGGAGATGAAGTGAAAAATAGATTTTCAAGATCGCGGCCATGGCGGCCATCTTGGATTTCCAATCGGCATGATTTTAGCTATTTTTGATCTACAAGTCACCCCGATGCTTCCTAGCAAGTTTTAGGGTTTTGGCCTTTAGGTTCAGGAGAAGAAGCGAAAAATAGATTTCAAGATGGCGGCCATGGCAGCCATCTTGGATTTCCAATCGGCATGATTTTAGCTATTTTTGATCTACAAGTCACCCCGATGCTTTCTAGCAAGTTTGGAGGCAATTGGCCTTTCGGTTCAGGAGAAGAAGCGAAAAATAGATTTTCAAGATGGCGGCCATGGTGGCCATCTTGGATTTCCGATCGGCACGATTTTAGCTATTTTTGATCCACAAGTCACCCCGATGCTTCCTAGCAAGTTCAGAGTCAATTGGCCTTTCGGTTCAGGAGAAGAAGCGAAAAATAGATTTTCAAGATGGCGGCCATGGCGGCCATCTTGGATTTCCGATCAGAACGATTTTAGCTATTTTTGATCTTCAAGTCACCCCGATGCTTCCTACCAAGTATCAAGTCAATTGGCCCAGGGGTTTAGGAGTAGGCTTTTAAAGCAATTGTTGACGCCGCACGACGGACGACGGACATTGACTGACCGCAATAGCTCACCATGAGCACGAAGTGCTCAGGTGAGCTAATAATATCACCTGTCACGAAAACTAATGACAATTGGCAGTCCTATAACTCCTTTTAAATAATACACTTCAACTCCGTTATATGATGGAAGTCCGGGTATAACGAGCATGATCAAAGCTGGCATCATCAATAAATACAGTCAGGTATGTAAAGAGAAAGAAAAAAAAAAAGGATGATTTTGTTGTTATTTCCACCTCCCCAGGGTTTTCCTAGATAACTATTTATAAACAACTGATTCCCGTCTTGTGTAAGCGCGAAGATGGCGGGAAACAGTAGAGATGGAACCAAACGACTTTCATGGACCTAATTAGGTCTAATAAAAAAAGGCATGCATCACAGGCGGTTTTGCAGTTTTCAATGTTTCAAGATCTGACTAGACTGCTTAAATTTTAAGCACTGACCAATCTTGTCTAGCGCAAGTGGTGCATTACTTATTTTTACCGTGAAATCTACCTTGAATTATACTCGTGTGTTCGGGCCGTCAACAAAACAAGAGGCCCACGGGCCACGGGTCGCTCACCTGAGTGACATAGCCACTGCAGATATGCAGATGTTATGCAACATTTTTCCAATCCTGTCATCGCAACTAATGAAAAGATCATCATTTAAGCAGTTCTTTATTTTGAAGAAGAAGATATATGGCATGCCAGTCAATTGAGCGTGATCATTTGAACAAACTCTAAATGGCAGCCAGCTTGGATTTACGATCGGCACGATTTTAGCTATTTTTGATCTACGAGTCACACCAATGCTTCCTACCAAGTTTCGAGTCAACTGGCCTTTCAGTTCAGGAGAAGAGGCGAAAAATAGATTTTCAAGATGGCTGCCATGGCTGCCATCTTGGATATCCGATTGGCACGATTTTAGCTATTTTTGATCTACAGTCACCCCAATGTCTCCTATGAAGTTTGGAGTCAATTGGCCTTTCTGTGCAGGAGAAGAAGCTAAATATAAATTTTCAAGATGGTGGCCATGGTGGCCTTCTGGGATTTCTGATCAGAACGATTTTAGCTATATTTGATCTACAAGTCACCCTGATGCTTCCTACTAAGTTTCGAGTCAAGTGACTTTTGGGTTTAGGAGAATAAACAAAAAATAGATTTTCAAGATAGCCGCCATGGCGGCCATCTTGGATTTACGATCAGCATGATTTTAGCTATTTTTGATCTACAAGTCACCCAAATGCTTCCTACCAAGTTTCGAGTCAACTGGCCTTTCGGTTCAGGAGAAGAAGCGAAAAATAGCTTTTCAAGATGGCTGCCATGGCGCCCATCCTGGTTTTACGATCGGCATGATTTTAGCTATTTTTGATCTACAAGTCACCCTGATGCTTCCTACCAAGTTTGGAGTCAACTGGCCTTTCGGTTCAGGAGAAGAAGCGAAAAATAGATTTTCAAGATGGCTGCCATGGCGGCCATCTTGGATTTCCGATAGGCACGATTTTAGCTATTTTTGATCTATACGTCACCCCAATGCCTCCTACCAAGTTTGGAGTCAATTGGCTTTTGGGTTTAGGAGAAGAAGCAAAAAATAGATTTTCAAGATGGCCGCCATGGTGGCCATCTTGGATTTCCGATTGGCACGATTTTAGCTACTTTTGATCTACAAGTCACCCTGATGCTTCCTAGCAAGTTTGGAGTTAATTGGCCTTTCGGTTCAGGAGAAGAAGCGAAAAATAGATTTTCAAGATGGCGGCCATCTTGGATTTCCGATCGGCATGATTTTAGCTATTTTTGATCTACAAGTCACCCCGATGCTTCCTAGCAAGTTTGGAGTCAACTGGCCTTTCGGTTCAGGAGAAGAAGCGAAAAATAGATTTTCAAGATGGCGGCCATCTTGGATTTCCGATCGGCACGATTTTAGCTATTTTTGATCTACAAGTCACCCTGATGGTTCCTAGCAAGTGTGGAGTCAATTGGCCTTTCGGTTCAGGAGAAGAAGCGAAAAATAGATTTTCAAGATGGCGGCCATGGCGGCCATCTTGGATTTCCGATCAGAAGGATTTTAGCTATTTTTGATCTACAAGTCACCCCGATGCTTCCTACCAAGTATCAAGTCAATTGGCCCAGGTATGTAGGAGGTGTAGGCTTTTAAAGCAATTGTTGACGCCGCACGACGGACGACGGACGACGCACGACGGACATTGACTGACCACAATAGCTCACCATGAGCACTTCGAGCTCAGGTGAGCTAAAAAACAAGAGCTCCACCAAGCGGGGCATTATACGCCCGTGGCAAGTAATAAGATATAGCACATAAACTGGCTCCTGCATAATTCAGTGCTCCGGATATAAACTGTAAGTGGAATTACAAAAAAAAAAATTAAAAAAATTTCATTGCGGCATATCTCTGCTGATATTTGGTGAACTGTAATCTATGGGTCCAAGCTGGCCCAGAAATTAAGGGAGAAGTGACGTCTCCCTCCTGGGAAAATAGGGAGAAGTTTGCTACTTCTAGGGAGAAGTGCTTTCTGACAGAGGACACATCACAGAAGCATGACTATATTATAAGCTCATTATGAGCTGATTTGTTTTTCCTATACTTCAATATCGGACCAAACAATAACAAAACAACAAGAGGCCCACGGGCCACGGGTCGCTCACCTGAGTGACATAGCCACTGCAGATATGCAGATGTTATGCAACTTTTTTCCAGTCCTGTCATCGCAACTAATGAAAAGATCAACCTTTAAGCAGTTCTTAATTTTGAAGAAGAATATTATATATGGCATGACAGTCAATGGAGCATGATCATTTGAACAAACTCTCAATCACATTTCAACAGTAGGATCAATGTGAAATTTAAAGGCAATTGGCTAATTGGTTTCTGAAGAATCATGATTTTATACATGTAAACAGCACAGTGGCAGGGAAATATAATAAACATAAACAAGATGGCAGCCATCTTGGATTTCCAATCAGAATGATTTTAACTACTGTTGATCTACAAGTCACTTCGATACTTTCAATGAACTTTGAGTCGGTTCAGGAGAAAAAGTTCAAAACAAGATTTTCAAGATGGCCACCATAGCCGCAATTTAAGGATTCCCTATCGCAACGATTTGAGCTATTTTTCATCTACAAGTCTCCCCGATGCTTCCTATCAGGTTTCGAGTCAACTGGCCTTTCAGTTCAGAAGAAGAAGGGAAAAATAGATTTTCAAGATCGTCGCCATCTTTGATTTCCAGCTGGAACGATTTTAGCTATTTTTATATCTACAAGTCTTCCCAATCCTTCCTACCAATTTTCAAATCACCTGGCCCTTTGGTTCAGGAAAATAAGCGAAAAAAAGACTTTCAAGATGGCTGCCATGATGGCCATCTTGGATTTCCGATCCAAACAATTTAAGCTATTTTAGATCTACAAGTCACCCAAATGCTTCCTACCAAGTTTCGAATCAAATGGCCTTTCAGTTCAGGAGAAGAAGCGAAAAATAGATATTCAAGATGGCTGTCATGGCGGCCATCTTGGATTTCTGATAGGGATGATTTTAGCTATTTTTGATCTACAGGTCACCCTGATGCTTCCTACCTAGTTTAAAGTCAATAAGCCTTTTGGTTCATGAGAAGAAGTGAAAAACAGATTTTCAAGATGGCTGCCATGGTGGCCATCTTGGATTTCCACTCGGAACGATTTTAGCCAGTTTCAATCTATCAGTCACCCCGATGCTTCCTACCAAGTTTCAAGTCAATTGGCTTTTGGGTTAAGGAGAAGAAGCGAAAAAAAAAGATTTTCAAGATGGCCACCATGGCGGCCATCTTGGATTTCCAATCAGCATGATTTTAGCTACTTTTGCTCTACAAGTTACCCTGATGTGTCCTACCAAGTTTGGAGTCAATAGGCATTTTGGCTCTTGAGAAGAATAGATTTTCAAGATGGCGACCATGGCGGCCATCTTGGATTTCCGATTGGAACGATTTTAGCTACTTTTGATCTACAAGTCACCCCAATGCTTCCTAGCAAGTTTGGAGTCAATTGGCCTTTAGGTTCAGGAAAAGAAGCAAAAAATAGATTTTCAAGATGGCCACCATGGCGGCCATCTTCGATTTAGGATCGGCACGATTTTAGCTATTTTTGATCTACAAGTCACCTCAATGCTTCCTAGCAAGTTTGGAATCAATTGGCCTTTCGGTTCAGGAGAAGAAGCGAAAAATAGATTTTCAAGATGGCCACCATGGCGGCCATCTTGGATTTCCAATCAGCATGATTTTAGCTACTTTTGCTCTACAAGTTACCCTGATGTGTCCTACCAAGTTTGGAGTCAATAGGCTTTTTGGCTCTTGAGAAGAATAGATTTTCAAGATGGCGACCATGGCGGCCATCTTGGATTTCCGATTGGAACGATTTTAGCTACTTTTGATCTACAAGTCACCCCAATGCTTCCAACCAAGTTTCGAGTCAATTGGCATTTTGGGTTACTAGTAGGAGAAGAAGCGAAAAATAGATTTTCAAGATGGCCACCATGCCGGCCATCTTGGATTTAGGATCGGCAAAATTTTAGCTATTTTTGATCTACATGTCACACCTATGCTTCCTAGCAAGTTTGGAGTCAACTGGCCTTTCGGTTCAGGAGAAGAAGCAAAAAATACATTTTCAAGAAGGCTGCCATGGCAGCCTTCTTGGATTTCTGATCGGAACAATTTTAGCTATTTTTGATCTACAAGTCACCTCAATGCTTCCTACCAGGTTTGGAGTCAAATAGCTTTAGGGTTCAGGAGAAGAAGCGAAAAATATTTTCAAGATGGCTGCCATGGTGGCCATCTTGGATTTCCGATCGGCATGATTTTAGCTATTTTTGATCTACAAGTCACCCCAATGCTTCCTAGCAAGTTTGGAGTCAATTGGCCTTTAGGTTCAGGAAAAGAAGCAAAAAATAGATTTTCAAGATGGCCACCATGGCGGCCATCTTGGATTTAGGATCGGCACGATTTTAGCTATTTTTGATCTACAAGTCACCTCAATGCTTCCTAGCAAGTTTGGAATCAATTGGCCTTTCGGTTCAGGAGAAGAAGCGAAAAATAGATTTTCAAGATGGCTGCCATGGCGGCCATCTTGGATTTCTGATCGGCACGATTTTAGCTATTTTTGATCTACAAGTCACCCCGATGCTTCCTAGTAAGTTTGGAGTCAATTGGCCTTTCGGTTCAGGAGAAGAAGCGAAAAATAGATTTTCAAGATGGCTGCCATGGTGGCCATCTTGGATTTCCGATAGGCATGATTTTAGCTATTTTTGATCTACAAGTCACCCCGATGCTTCCTAGCAAGTTTGGAGGCAATTGGCCTTTCGGTTCAGGAGAAGAAGTGAAAAATAGATTTTCAAGATGGCGGCCATGGCGGCCATCTTGGATTTCCGATCGGCACAATTTTAGCTATTTTTGATCTACAAGTTACGCCGATGCTTCCTAGCAAGTTCGGAGTCAATTGGCCTTTCGGTTCAGGAGAAGAAGTGAAAAATAGATTTTCAAGATGGCGGCCATGGTGACCATCTTGGATTTCCGATCGGCACGATTTTAGCTATTTTTGATCTACAAGTCACCCCGATGCTTCCTAGCAAGTTCAGAGTCAATTGGCCTTTCGGTTCAGGAGAAGAAGCGAAAAATAGATTTTCAAGATGGCAGCCATGGCAGCCATCTTGGATTTCCGATCGGCACGATTTTAGCTATTTTTGATCTACAGGTCACCCTGATGCTTCCTACCAAGTATCGAGTCAATTGGCCCAGGGCTGTAGGAGGAGTAGGCTTTTAAAGCAATTGTTGACGCCGCACAATGGACGACGGACGACCGACATTGACTGACCACAATAGCTCACCATGAGCACTTCATGCTCAGCTGAGCTAAAAATAAACAACCCCCAAAAAAAATGCTGCAAGAAACGTTTTTGGTAAACCTTTAACTTGCTTAATACTGATTTTATTTTTGTTCTTCAAGGGAGCCAAATCAGAAGAGTATTAAAAAAAAAAAAAAAAAAAAAAATTCAAAAAGAATTATGTATTTATAAAGATTTAATAATGACAACCTTTCCTTGCAAATCTAATAAAAGAAGATGTTAAAAAATGAAAAAAAAAAAAAAAAAAATGAAAAAAAAAAAAAATTAATATCTTGCACATATGACCAAAACTTTAGTTTATAATATTTGCAAAAAATATACCTATAATATATGAAAATTTGCACACTATTACCTCTAAACAATATGCTGCGAAAAGTTTACAAAAACTTTCAAAGGGGCATAAATCTGCAAATATTTGGTGCACTGTAACCTCGAAACAATATGTGCTGCTCCACATCATCGTGTAACTATTTCTGAAGTTTCAGCTTGATCGGATGTACACTGTAGGAGGATTTAGCCGAAAACATAAGCTTGATCGGATGTAAACTGTAGGAGGAGTTAGCCGGAAACGAAAAGTCTACTGAAATTTTCAAAGGGGCATAACTCTGCTACTATTTGGTCGACTGTAACCTCGAAACAATATGCGCTGCTCCACATCATGGTCTAACTATATATGAAGTTTCAGCTTGATTGGATGTAAAATGTAGGAGGAGTTAACCGGAAATGAAAAGTTTACAGAAATTTTCTAAGGGGCATAACTCTGTAAACATTTGGTGGACTGTAACCTCAAAACAACATGCGCTGCGCCACATCATGGTCTAACTATATACCAAGTTTCAGCTTGATCGGATGTAAACTGTAGGAGGAGTTAGCCGGAAACAAAAAAGTTTACAGACAGACGGACGGACGGACGCCATACCCCGTAACATAATACTTCCCATTTTTCAAACGGGCGTATAAAAAAAAGGAAACAATAAGACCCAGATCAGAAGCCCTTGTATGCGACATCTGATCAGGACGTACACGGTTTGGGAATTAATTTATCAAATATGGGACCGACAAACTGTGTTGATCAAAAACAAACAAAAAAGAAGAGGAAGAAAACGGGTGCGTTCAAGAGGTGCATTCATTTATCACTCTCAGTTAAAGCGACCTTTGACCTTTTGGACACACCGACTGCACCTGTGTTTTGCAGTCTCAGTGTATTCACACGTGTCACACAAACGGATTAATTATCAGACTACCATCACTGATGATTCATGTTAATTGCTTGTTTACCGCACAAAGGACAGAGAAGTGTTGATTTTTTGACAATGTTTGGATAACGACGTAATTAATTTGTGCTGCGGTAAGTTGCCGTTATTCATCTGTCTCTCCAATATACATGTCAAATGACCGTTTAGAGCCTTTTAACTACCATAATATCGCATTTAAAAGGTGCGGGGATGTTGTCAGTTTGGGAAGACTTGACCGTTTGTGATTTTTTAGACATCATTGATTCGTGAAAATTGGTTGGCTGGGGAAAAATGGGGTTCAAGGCACAAACCTGTTGGACCGAATTATTAGCATTTTGGGGTGTTTGAAACCAGTCCAGAATTCTTATTTTTGGTCCAGACCGGCTATTTTGGTTTTCTGGAGCCCTGACACCATGGTCACACCCGACCACCACCGCAATGCCATGCAACTTCTTCCAGTATTACCACGGCAACTTGGATACAAATTTGACCATACTGTCAGAAGGCCCCAAGAGAAATCTGGTGAAAATCGTTCAAGCGGTTTCAGAGAAGAAGGCGTTTAAAGATTTCACAATTTTATACATGCAAACAGCCCAAGGGCAAGGGCAGATAACCCCCAAAATTTTGATGTTAGCTAACCCATTGAAGACTGAACACACACTCCCGCACTATATATTGGAAGAGTCCAATTTCAATTTTAGGTACACCCAGCTAGGAGATTTAAATATTCCTGGAGAAAAATGGCTAAACTATTTGCCAACAGTGGAGACCCTGAGTAGATGCCGCGTTCTGCGGCGTCTGCTCTGGATCTGCAGTTTGCCAATTACCCTTTTATGGGTCTCCCGACTAAAATCGGCTAAACAATTTTACTTCTAATTATGCATTGTAAGTTTCAGACAGTAGTCTTTAAACAATATTGAGAAAATGATTTTTTAACCTTTTGCCCCATAGAAATGTATGGGGGTGCAAATTTGATCTTGCCATAAAAAGGTAAACAAGAGGACCATGATGGTCCTATATCGCTCACCTGAGCAAACAGCTTTGCATACTTACTGTACTTACTGTTGAAGATTTGCATATTTACTGTTGAAGTTTCAGCCAAGTTCACTGCTCTAGGATTTTTGTATAAACTTTATAGCACTAACCACCCCCACCCCCTTCCACCACATCCCCGGCCATGTTTTTTTTACAATCTTGACAACTTGAACTGAATCTTAAAAGAGGGTCACCAAAGGAACATTTCTGCCAAGTTATATTGAAATTGGTCCAGTGGTTTAAAAAGTTTTATATAGCTATAAAGCCCTATGCCCTAACGGCCATGTTTTTTGACGAATCATAACAGCTTGAATAAACTTGTTAGAGGGTCACCAAAGGAACATTCCTGCCAAGTTATATTGAAATCTGTTCAGTGGTTTCTGACAAGAAGATTTTTAAAGTTTTCTATTTAGATATATAGGAAAAACAAGAAGATTTTTTTTCAAGTTTTCTATATAGATATATAGGGAAAATAAGCCCCACCCCCTTGCAGCCATATTTTTTGACGAATCATGATGGCTTGAACAACCTTGGAAGAGGGTGACCAAAGACATTCCTTCCAAGTTATATTGAAATCAGTCCATTGGTTTCTGCCAAGAAGATTTTTAAAGTTTTCTATATAGATACATATATAGGGAAAATAAGCCCTGACCCCTGGCGGTCATGTTTTTTGACAAATCCAAACGGCTTGAACAATCTTGGTAGAGGATCACCAAAAGAACATTTCTGCAAAATTATATGGAAATCGGTCCAGTGGTTTGGGACAAGATGATTTTTACATTTTTCTATATATAGGGAAAATAAGCCCCACCCCCTGGCTGCCATGTTTTTTGACAAATCCAAATGACTCGAACAATCTTGGTAGAGGATCACTAAAGGAACATTTCTACAAAATAATATGGAAATCGGTCCAGTGGTTCTGACAAGAAGATTTTTAAAGTTTTTTATATAGATATTTACGGAAAATAAGCCCCGCCCCCTGGCAGCCATGTTTTTTGACGAATCCAAATGGCTTGAACAATCTTGGTAGAGGATCACTATAGGAACATTTTTGCAAAATTATATTGAAGTCGGTCCAGTGGTTTCGGAAAAGAAGATTTTTAAAGTTTTCAATATAGATATATAGGGAAAATAAGCCCCGCCCCCTGGCGGCCATGTTTTTTGACTAATCCAAATGGCTCGAACAATCTTGGTAGAGGATCACCAAAGGAACATTTCTGCAAAATTATATGGAAATCGGTCCAGTGGTTTCTGACAAGAAGATTTTTAAAGTTTTCTATATAGATATATAGGGAAATTAAGCCCCGCCCCCTGGCAGCCATGTTTTTTGACGAATCCAAATGGCTTGAACAATCTTGGTAGAGGATCACTAAAGGAACATTTTTGCAAAATTCTATTGAAATCAGTCCAGTGGTTTCGGACCAGAAGATTTTTAAAGTTTTCTATATAGATATATAGGGAAAATAAGCCCCGCCCCCTGGCGGCCATGTTTTTTGACGAATCCAAATGGCCTGAACAATCTTGGTAGAGGATCACCAAAGGAACATTTCTGCAAAATTATATGGAAATCAGTCCTGCGGTTTCTGACAAGAAGATTTTTAAAGTTTTCTATATAGATATATAGGGAAAATAAGCCCCGCCCCCTAGCGGCCATGTTTTTTGACGAATCCAAATGGCTTGAACAATCTTGGTTGAGGATCACCAAAGGAACATTACTGCAAAATTACATTGAAATCGGTCCGGTGGTTTCTGACAAGAAGATTTTTAAAGTTTTGCTATATAGAGACATAGGGAAAATAAGCCCTGCCCCCTGGCGGCCATGTTTTTTGACAAATCCAAATGGCTTGAATAATCTTGGTAGAGGATCACCAAAGGAACATTTCTGCAAAATTACATTGAAATCGGTCCAGTGGTTTCTGACAAGAAGATTTTTAAAGTTTTCTATATAGATACATAGGGAAAATAAGCCCCGCCCCCTGGCAGCCATGTTTTTTGACGAATCCAAATGGCTTGAACAATCTTGGTAGAGGATCACCAAAGAAACATTTCTGCAAAATTATATTGAAATCGGTCCAGTGGTTTCTGACAAGAAGATTTTTTAAGTTTTTAGTTAAAAAATCTATTTTTAGCTCCTGTGACCTAGATATGCAATGGACCGGAACCATTTGAACAACTTTGAAAGAGGACCAACCAAGGATCATTCCTGTGAAGTTTGGTCAAAATCCAATCAGTGGTTTAGGAGAAGATGTTGTTTAAAGATTGTGGACGGACGGACGGACGGACGGACATACGGACGACGATGACGACGACGACGACGGACGGTGAGTGATCACAAAAGCTCACCTTGAGCTTTCAGCTCAGGTGAGCTAAAAATCAACTTACTACCTTCATTTGGACAAGCTTGGTAGACCTTTGAGTACTGGATGCTATATATAAGGATTCAGTCCAAAGCTTTCTTGGTACTGGAGAAGTAGATTTTTAAGTGTTTTAACCATATATGGCATGGCTGCCATCTTGTTCACTGGCGCGGAACCATTCAAACAAGTTTTCAATACCCTTTCGACAGATGGTCCCATTTGAAATCTGGTGAAAATTGCTCAAGCAGTATCATAGAAGAAGACATTTAAAAACAAGAGGACCATGATGGTCCTATATCGCTCACCTGAGCAAACAGATTTGCATACTTATATTAGTTTTGAAGTTTCAGCCAAGTTCACTGCTCTAAATTTTATAGCCCTGCAACCCCCACCAACCCCCCACAGCAGCCATGTTTTTTTCTTTTTAACGCATCATGACAACTAAATCTTGAAAGAGGGTCACCAAAGGAACATTTCTGCCAAGTTATATTGAAATTGGTCCAGTGGTTTCTGACAAAAAGATTTTTAGAGTGTTTTATATTGCTATAAAACCCTACCCCCTAAAAGCCATTTTTTTCTTTTTGACGAATCATGACACCTTGAAAAAACTTGGTTGAGGGTCACCAAAGGAACAATCTGTTTACCAAGTTAAACCAAGTTAAATTGATATCGGTTCAGTGGTTTCTGACAATAAGATTTTCAAAGTTTTCTATCTAGATATATAGGGAAAATAAGCCTCACCCCCTAACAGCCATGTTTTTTTGACAAATCAGGATTGCTTGAACATTCTTGGTAGAGGGTCACCAAAGCAACATTGAAATCGGTCAGGGGTATTTGACAAGAAAATTTCAAAGTTTTCTATACAGATATATACGGAAAATAAGCCCCGCCCCCTCTGCGGGCCATGTTTTTTGACGTATCATGAAAGCTTGAACAATCTTGGTAGAAGGTCACCATTCCTGTTAAGTTACATTGAATTCGGTGTAACGGTTTCTTACAAAAAGATTTTTAAAGTTTTTTATATAGATATATAGGGAAAATAAGCCCAGCCCACATAGCGGCCATGTTTTTTGACGAATAATGACAGCTTGAACAACCTTGGTAGAGGGTCACCAAAGAAACATTCCTGCTAGGTTATATTGAAATCGGTCCAGTGGTTTCTGACAAGAAGATTATTAAAGTTTTCTATATAGATATATAGGGAAAATAAGCCCCACCCGCTAGCGGCCATGTTTTTTGACAAATCACGATTACTTGAACAATCTTGGTAAAGGGTCACCAAGGAAGGGTCACCAAGGTAACATGTCTGCCAAGTTATATTGAAATCAGTCCAGTGGTTTCTGACGAGAAGATTTTTTCAAGTTTTCTATATAGATATACAGGGAAAATAAGCCCCACCCCCTAGCAGCCATGTTTTTTGACAAATCATGACGGCCTGAACAATCTTGGTAAAGGGTCACCAAGGAAACATTTCTGCCAAGTTATATTGAAATCGGTCCAGTGGTTTCTGACAAGATTTTTTTTCAAGTTTTCTATATAGATATATAGGGAAAATAAGCCCCACCCCCTTGCAGCCATATTTTTTGACGAATCATGATAGCTTGAACAACCTTGGAAGAGGGTGACCAAAGACTCATTCCTTCCAAGTTATATTGAAATCGGTCCATCGGTTTCTGACAAGAAGATTTTTAAAGTTTTCTATATAGATACATATATAGGGAAAATAAGCCCAGCCCCCTGGCGGCCATGTTTTCTGACGAATCCAAACGGCTTGAACAATCTTGGTAGAGGATCACCAAAAGAACATTTCTGCAAAATTATATGGAAATCGGTCTAGTGGTTTGGGTCAAGATGATTTTTACATTTTTCTATATATAGGGAAAATAAGCCCCGCCCCCCTGGCGGCCATGTTTTTTGATGAATCCAAATGGCTCGAACAATCTTGGTAGAGGATCACTAAAGGAACATTTCTACAAAATTGTATGGAAATCGGTCCAGTGGTTCTGACAAGAAGATTTTTAAAGTTTTCTATATAGATATATAGGGAAAATAAGCCCCACCCCCTGGCAGCCATGTTTTTTGACGAATCCAAATGGCATGAACATTCTTGGTAGAGGATCACCAAAGGAACATTTTTGCAAAATTATATTGAAGTCGGTCAAGTGGTTTCGGACAAGAAGATTTTTACATTTTTCAATATAGATGTATAGGGAAAATAAGCCCCGCCCCCTGGCGGCCATGTTTTTTGACTAATCCAAATGGCTCGAACAATCTTGGTAGAGGATCACCAAAGGAACATTTCTGCAAAATTATATGGAAATCGGTCCAGTGGTTTCTGACAAGAAGATTTTTAAAGTTTTCTATATAGATATATAGGGAAATTAAGCCCCGCCCCCTGGCGGCCATGTTTTTTGACAAATCCAAATAGCTTGAACAATCTTGGTAGAGGATCACTATAGGAACATTTTTGCAAAATTATATTGAAATCGGTCCAGTGGTTTCGGACAAGAAGATTTTTAAAGTTTACTATATAGATATATAGGGAAAATAAGCCCCGCCCCCTGGCGGCCATGTTTTTTGACGAATCCAAATGGCCTGAACAACCTTGGTAGAGGATCACCAAAGGAACATTTCTGCAAAATTATATGGAAATCAGTCCAGTGGTTTCGGACAAGAAGATTTTTAAAGTTTTCTATATAGATATATAGGGAAAATAAGCCCCGCCCCCTAGCGGCCATGTTTTTGGGCGAATCCAAATGGCTTGAACAATCTTGGTAGAGGATCACCAAAGGAACATTTCTGCAAAATTACATTGAAATCGGTCCAGTGGTTTCTGACAAGAAGATTTTTAAAGTTTTCTATATAGATACATAGGGAAAATAAGCCCCGCCCCCCGGCGGCCATGTTTTTTTACGACTCCGAATGGCTTGAACAATCTTGATAGAGGATCACCAAAGGAACATTTCTGCAAAATTATATTGAAATCGGTCCTGTGGTTTCTGACAAGAAGATTTTTTAAGTTTTTAGTTAAAAATCTATTTTTAGCTCCTGTGACCTAGATATGCAATGGACCGGAACCATTTGAACAACTTTGAAAGAGGACCAACCAAGGATCATTCCTGTGAAGTTTGGTCAAAATCCAATCAGTGGTTTAGGAGGAGATGTTGTTTAAAGATTGTGGACGGACGGACGGACATACGGACGACGCCGACGCCGACGACGACGACGACGGACGGTGAGTGATCACAAAAGCTCACCTTGAGCTTTCAGCTCAGGTGAGCTAACAAGAGGCCATCGGCCACTACTCGCTCACTAGAGTGAAATAACCACTGAAGATATGCAGATGTTATGCAACATTTTTCCAATCCTGTCATTGCAACTAATGAAAGGGTCATCTTTTGAGGAGTTCTTGGTTTTGAAGAAGAAGAAGAAGGTGTTTTTTGTTTATCATTATTTTATCATATATGGGCATGACAGTCAATGGAGCATGACCATTTGAACAAACTCTCAATCCTGTTTCAACAGTAGGATCAACATGAAACTTGGTGGAAGTTGAACAACTGGTTTCTGAAGAGAAAGTATTTAACAATCATGATTTTATACACGTATACAGAATAGGGGCAAGGGAAGATAACCGTCACAGAATAAAATTTGCATTGTTACTTAACGCTTTTGTTACTTCAATCATATATTGTAAAAAAGGTAAGAGAAAAGTCCAGGGAGTGCCACAATCACAAACCATAGCCCTTCCCAGACCCCAAGAGGAAGAGGAAACCGACAAATCTAAACAAGCACAAACCGAACAAACGTACGAAAAGCACTAAGATTAGCTCTCTCTTCCCCAAGCGAGGTAATCGCAATACTAAAAGGACTGAAAAACACAAGAACAAAATGACACACAGAAAGACATACAACAAATCGCCTCGTAGAATAAACTACAAAGCAACAAAGAGTAAGACTAACACCGGGACCACCGCCTTAGAACGGTCGGTAGAGCAAACCACCGGGGGGTTTAAAGACACTTCAGTTATTTTTCTCTTTGATTGTGTGTCCATTGCTCTCAAAGGGTCATTCTTTTTATAATCTATCTATCTTGGTCAGAAAGCAGGGACTTGCCAAGCACTCATCTTCACTGAATAAGAAAGGAAATAATGGGAGAAGAGATATTTCTATTGCATTTTGCCACTCCCACCTATGCAATACCTCCTAAGTAAAGCTAAACTAAGCAACAGGGTCTTCTTTCCCTGCTGGTGTGCAACAGGGCCTTCTTTTCCTGCTGGTATGCAAGAGGATCCTCTTTCCCTGCTGGTGCTTCACATGGTGTTCTTTCCCTGCTGGTGTTTCACAAATTTCTTACTTTACAATTTTACCATAGCAACCAAAAAAAAACAAGCTGTTTGAGATGAAGAGTTTAAAAACAAGATGGCGGCTGTGGTGGCTATCTTGGATTTCCAATCGGCAGTCTTAGCTATTTTTGATCTAGAGGTCATCCTGTTGCCACAGTGTGTTTCAACTCAAATCACCCAACGGTTTGGGTGAAGAAGTCAATATTAGATTTCAAGATGGCAGCTTTGCTGGCCATTTTTGATTTCCAATCGGCATGATTTTAGCCATTTTTCATCTACACATCTGTTGTTACATTGTAAGTTTTCAACTTAATTCGCCTTGTGGTTTGCAAGATGTCCAAAGCAGATTTTCAAAATGGTGATTGAGGCCGCCATCTTGGATTTCTGATCAACATGATTTTAGCTCATTTCGATTAAGAAGTTGTCCTGTTGCTACAGAGCAAGTTTTGGCTCAAATCCACAAAAGGTTTGAGAAGAGCTGTCGAAAATTGACTTTCAAGATGGCGGCTGTGGCGGCCATCTTGGATCTTTGATCGGCTCAGTTTTAGCTATTTTGTGTCTACTAGGTACCCTGATGCTCCTCATCAAGTTTCAACTCAACTGTATCATAGTCTTTACAGGAGATGTCCAAAATATGAATTATCAACATTTTTCCCATATAAATGTAAAGGGCTCATACAAATGCGTGGGGATGCAAATTTGACCTTGCCGTAAAAAGGTCAAACGTCAACATAAGATCATCATTTTATCGATTTTGGTAGACCTCCGATCCCCAATGAATTGTGCAAAGATTAGGCCCCTGGGCCTATTTGGTTCTGGAGAAGAAGATTTTTAAAGGTTTTTACCATATATGGGCATGGTGGCCATCTTGGACAATGGACCGCAACTGTTTTAGCAATCTTTCGTTCCCCTGCCCCAAGTAGGCTCCACTTGGAATATGAGCAACACTGGGCCCAGAGGCTTCAGAGGAGAAGTGGCTTGAAAATGTTAATGGACGGATGCACAGACATATGGATGGATGGATGAAGGACAAAAAGTGATCACTATAGCTCATCCTATGCATAGGTCAGGTGAGCTTATCACACAATTTTATACATGTATATAGCCGAGGGGCAAAGGCAGATACCCCAAGGAGACAAAATTTTTATAGCAAATAAAAAGTTTGACTACTTTAATCATACATTGTAAGTTTCAGCTATTAGTCTTTAATACAGTTTCAGAAAATGACTTTTCAACATTTTCCCCATATAAATGTATGGCTGCAAAAATTTGACCTTGCCATTAAAAGGTCAAATGTCAACCTATGACCATCATTTGAACAAACTTAATAGAACTTGAGTCCCAGATGCTAAACACCAACATTCAGCCTCCAAGTTTTCTTGGTTTTGGAGAAGATTTTCAAGTGTTTTTACACATGGCGGCCATCTTATTCAATGGCCCGGAACCAATCAAACAAATTATCAACATCCTTTCAACAGAAGGCTCCATGTAAAATCTGGTGACAACTGCTTAAGTGGTTTTAGAGAAGAAAACATTTAAAAGTTACACAATTTTATACATGTACACAGCCCAGGGGCAAGGGAAGATAATTCCCAGGGGACAAAATTTTGACTGTAACTAAAGTTTTAATAATTTGATCATACAGTGTATAGTTCAGCCATTAGTCTTTAATACATTTTGAGAAAATGATTTTTCAACATTTTTCCCATACAAATGTATAGGGATGCAAATTTGACCTTGCTATAAAATGGTCGAAGGTCAACCTATGGTCATCATTTGAAAAAACTTGGTAGACCTTCAGTCCCCAATGCTGTTTGTTTGTGTTGAGGTTTTATGGCCCAGTCAACCCAATGGGGTCATGTCGAATGCGGTCAGTTTACCTAGCCACACCTTTACTGGGCAGGCTTAGTCCTCTAAGCGGTTAACCAGTATTGTGCACATTCTTTCGCCAGAAACTGACAACTGCCCTTCTTGAATCAGCGGAAGGGAGAGAATGACCGTAGAAAATATCACGATCAATCTCCACGAAAGAATGTTGCCGACCTCGGCGGGGGTTGAACCCGCGACCTCCTGGTCTCCAGTCTGTATACCATGATTTAACCCCAAAACTTTCTCGCTTCTGGAGAAGAAGATTTTTAAAAGTTTTACCATATATACTCAAAGGAGAGTTTACCATATATACTCAAAGGCAATAAAAAGTATATAGTTCCGAGTTTTAAGTACCGGCTCGTGTTGTACTTTTTTCCTTTAAATGTTTTCATGGTCATTTTTGTCAAACGTCTGCCTTTAAAAATCCTAATTCTTTTGCAATCATAAATTATGGAGTTATGAGCCCTTAATTAACAAGAGGCCAATGGACCACAATGCTCACCTGAGTTAACTGCTGTAAGTTAATCAGGTCATTTACTCATCATTCCCTATCAGCCTGTTAAGTTTCAAGGCAATGGCTTAAACAGTTTTTGAGATATCTTGCTTACAAGGTTAAATTGCTGAAATTTTCAAAGGGCCATATCTAGTCAAAAAATGGGAGATAAGAGGAACATTTCTGTGAAATCATTTTGAAATCAGGCCACTGGCCAAGGAGGAGATGTTGTTTAATGTTTTTTTTTTCTATTATTAGCTCTGGTGGCAATTTTGTTCAGCCGAGCGGAACTATTTTAGCAATTTTAGTAAAGTGCCATAAGAGAAACACTTCTGTGAAATTACTTTGAAATCAGGCCACTGGCCATGGAGGGGATGTCTTTTAAAGGTTTTTTCTATTTTTAGCTCTGGCCGCCATTTTATTCAGCCAAGTGGAACCATTTTAGCAATTTTGGTAGAGGGTCATTGGAGGAACACTTCTGTGCAAATATTTTGAAATCGGGCCATTGGTCAAGGACTAGATGTCTTTTGAAGATTTTCTATTTGTAGCTCTGGTGGCCATCTTGTTCAATGGAGTGGAATCATTGTGGCCATCTTAGACAACAAAATTTTAGCTCGTTTCAATCCTGTTGCTACAGAGCAAGTTTGGTATCAAAGCAACCAAGAGTTCAGGAAGAGATGTCAAAACTGATTTTCAAGATGGCGGCTGTGGTGGCCATCTTGGATTTTTTATCGGCTCATTTAGCTATTTTGTGTCTACTAGGCACCCTAATGCTCATCATCAAGTTTCAATTCAACTGGATTATAGAGATGTCCAAATTCTCAACATTTTTCCCATATATATGTATATGGCCCATATAAATGCATGGGGAAGTAAATTTGACCTTGTCGTAAAAAGGTCAAACGTCAACATAGGACCATCATTTTAGCAATTTTGGTAGATCTCCTGTCCCCCATAATTTGTGCAAAGATTAGGGCCCAGGGCTTATTTGGTTCTGGAGAAGAAGATTTTTAAAGGTTTTTACCATATATGGGCATGGCAGCCATTTTGGTCAATGGACCACGACCATTTTAGCAATCTTTTGTTCTCCTGCCCCAAGGAGGCTCCACATGAAATTTGAGCAACATTGGCCCAGAGGCTTCAGAGGAGAAGTCATTTGAAATTATCAAGTTTTTCCATACAAATGTATGGGGCCCATACAAATGCAAACTTGACCTCGCCATAAAAAGGTCAAACAACAATGTACGGCCATCATTTTAGCAACTTTGGTAGACCTCCTGTCCCCTATGATTTGTGCAAAGATTCAGCCTGAAGGCATCCTCTGTTCTGGAGAAGAAAATTTTTAAAGGTTTTTACACTATACGGGCATGGCGACCATCTTGGTCAATTGATGGCAACTATTTTAGCAATCTTTCATTCCCCTGCCCCAGGGAGGCTCCAGATGAAATTTGAGCAACACTGGCCCAGAGGCTCCAGAGGAGAAGTCCTTTGAAATTCTCAACATTTTTCCCATACAAATGCATTGGGAAGCAAACTTGACCTCGCCGTAAAAAGGTCAAATGTCAATGTACAACCATTTTTTAGCAACTTTAGTAGACCTCCCGTCCCCAATGATTTATGCAAAGACTCAGCCACAAGGCACCCTCGGTTCTGAAGAAAAAGATTTTTGAAGATTTTTACCATATATGGGCATGGCGGCCATCTTGGTCAATGGATGGCAATCATTTTAGCAATCTTTCATTCTCCTACCCCAGGGAGGCTCCAAATGAAATTTGAGCAATAATGGCCTAGAGGCTCCAGAGGAGAAGTCATTTGTAATTCTCAACATTTTTCCCATTCAAATGCATTGGGAAGCGAACTTGACATCGCCGTAGAGGTCAAATGTCAATGTACGACCATTATTTTAGCAACTTTGGTAGACCTCCAGTCCCTGATGATTTGAGCAAAGTATCAGCCACAAGGCACCCTCAGTCCTGGAAAAGAAGATTTTTAAAGGTTTTTACTATATATATATGTTTCTGGAAAATTTTATCTCCGTGACCTTGATTTTGACATGACCTGGGGGTGGGGTCGAGGGGGGGGGGGGGGGGGGCTGTGGGAAATTGCAATGTGCAAAATATTCATCAAACCAAACATGACTCAATTCGGTGATAAGGTTAGGAAATAATAAGGTCTTAAAAACGTAAACGAAAACTTTAACATTTTTAAAATTCTAAGTGTGTGACCTCGATCCCAAGGTCATTGTCATGAGTGCTGATGGTGCTGATAAAAAACTTTGGACCAATATATATCATGATACCAGATATAAATTAAATCCATCATTTGGTTTAGAAGTAATGAGGTCCTAAAAACTTTGACATAAAATTTTAACAGGAAAATTTTTGCATGACTGTGACCTTGACCTTAACATGAACTAGGGTGGTGAGGATGGAACTGGGCTAAATTTTGGACCAATATGTATCATCATACCAAAGATGAATCAAATCGGTGATAAGGTTAGGAAACAAGAGGACCATGATGGTCCTATATCGCTCACCTGAGCAAACAGATTTGCATACTTACTGCTGAAGATTCAGCCAAGTTCACTGCTCAAAAATTTATGTATAAATTTTATAGCCCTGACTTAATCTTGAAAGAAGGTCATGAAAGGAACATTTCTGCCAAGTTATTTTGAAATTGGTCCAGTGCTTTCTGACAAAAAGATTTTTAAAGTGTTTTATATCGCTATAAAGCCCTATCCCCTAACGGCCATTTTTTTTTTTTTTTGACGAATCATGACAGCTTGAACAAACTTGGTAGAGGGTAGCCAAAGGAACATTCCTGTCAAGTTAAATTGAAATCAGTTCAGTGGTTTCTGACAAGAAGATTTTTAAAGTTTTCTATTTAGATCTATAGGGAAAATAAGCCCCACCCCCTAGCAGCAATGTTTTTTGACAAATCAGGATTGCTTGAACATTCTTGGTAGAGGGTTACTAAAGCATTATTGAAATCAGTCAGGAGGTATTTGACAAGAAGAATTTTAAAGTTTTCTATACAGATATATATGGAA
Source organism: Anodontia alba (assembly GCA_964016985.1). Taxonomy (NCBI): domain Eukaryota; kingdom Metazoa; phylum Mollusca; class Bivalvia; order Lucinida; family Lucinidae; genus Anodontia; species Anodontia alba. The sequence goes on along the minus strand of OZ024821.1, from coordinate 57,171,194 downwards.
AATAAGCCCCGCCCCCTGGGGGCCATGTTTTTTGACAAATCATGAAGGCTTGAACAATCTTGGTAGAGGGTCACCAAAGCAACATTCCTGCCAAGTTACATTGTACTCGGTCCAACGGTTTTTTAAAAGAAGATTTTTAAAGTTTTTTATATAGATATATAGGGAAAATAAGCCCCGCCCCCTATCGGCCATGTTTTTTGACGAATCACGATTACTTGAACAATCTTGGTACAGGGTCACCATTGAAACATTTTTGCCAAGTTATAATGAAATTGGTCCAGTGGTTTCTGACAAGAAGATTTTTCAAGTTTTCTATAAAGATATATAGGGAAAATAAGCCCCACCCCCTGGTGGCCATGTTTTTTGACAAATCCAAATGGCTTGAACAATCTTGGTACAGAATCACCAAAGGAATATTTCTGCAAATTATATAGCAATTGGTCCAGTGGTTTCTGACAAGAAGATTTTTTAAGTTTTCTATATAGATATATAGGGACAAGAGGACCATGAATGGCCATTTTTTTTTTTTTTTTGATGAATCATGACAGCTTGAACAAACTTGGTAGAGGGTCACCAAAGGAACAATCCTGCCAAGTTATATTGAAATCTGTTCAGTGGTTTCTGACAAGAAGAATTTTAAAGTTTTCAATTTAGATATATAGGGAAAATAAGCCCCACCCCATGGCAGCCATGTTTTTTGACGAATCATGATTGCTTGTACAATCTTGGTAGAGGGTCACCAAAGCAACATTCCAGACAAGTAATATTGAAATTGGTCATGGAGTATGTGACAAGAAGAATTGTAAAGTTTTCTATGCAGATATATACGAAAAATAAGCCCTGCCCCCCTGGGGGCCATGGTTTTTGACGTATCATGAAGGCTTGAACAATCTTGGTAGAAGGTCACCAAAGCAACATTCCTGCCAAGTTACATTGAACTCGGTCCAACTGTTTCTTACGAGAAGATTTTTAAAGTTTTCTTTATAGATATATAGGGAAAATAAGCCCCACCCCCTAGCGGCCATGTTTTTTGACGAATCATGACGGCTTGAAAAATCTTTGTAGAGGGTCACCAAAGAAACATTCCTGCCAAGTTGTATTGAAATCGGTCCATTGGTTTCTGAATAGAAGATTTTTAAAGTTTTATGTATAGATATATAGGGAAAATAAGCCCCGCCCCTAGCAGCCATGTTTTTTGACGAATCATGATTACTTGAACAATCTTAGTAAATGGTCACCAAGAAAACATTTCTGCAAAGTTATAATGAAATTGGTCGAGTGGTTTCTGAGTTTTAAAGTTTTCTATATAGATATATAAGGAAAATAAGCCCCGCCCCCTGGCGGCCATGTTTTTTGATGAATCATGACGGCTTGAACAATCTTGATAAAGGGTTACATAAGAAACATTCCTGCAATGTTATATTGAAATCGGTCCAGTGGTTTCTGAAAAGAAGATCATTAAAATTTTCTATATAGATATATAGGGAAAATAAACCCCGCCCCCTAGCGGCCATGTTTTTTGACAAATCATAACGGCTTGAACAATCTTGGTAAAGGGTCACCAAGGAAACATTTCTGCGAAATTATATTGAAATCAGTCCTGTGGTTTCTGACGAAAAGATTTTTTCAAGTTTTCTATATAGATATATAGGGAAAATAAGCCCCACCCTAGCGGCCATGTTTTTTGACAAATCATGACGGCTTGAACAATCTTGATAGAGGGTCACTAAGGAAACATTTCTGCCAAGTTATATTGAAATCGGTCCAGTCGTTTATGACAAGAAGATTTTTAAAGTTTTCTACATAGATATATAGGGGAAAAAAAAACGCCCCCTAGCGGCCATTTTTTTTGACGAATCATGGCTGCTTGAACAATTTTGGTAGAGGATTACCAAAGAAACATTTCTGCAAAATTACATTGAAATCGGTCCAGTGGTTTCTGACAAGAAGATTTTTAAAGTTTTCTATATAGATATATAAGGAAAATAAGCCCTGCCCCCTGGCGAACATGTTTTTTGATGAATCCATATGGCTTGAACAATCTTGGTAGAGGATCGCCGAAGGAATATTTCTGCAAAATTATATTGAAATCGATCCAGTGGTTTCTGACAAGAAGATTTTTAAAGTTTTCTATATAGATACATAGGGAAAATAAGCCCCGCCCCCTGGCGGCCATGTTTTTTGATGAATCCAAATGGCTTGAACAATCTTAGTAGAGGATCACCAAAGGAACATTTCTGAAAAAATTATATTGAAATCGGTCCAGTGATTTCTGACAAGAAGATTTTTAAAGTTTTCTATACAGATATATAGGGAAAATAAGCCCCGCCCCCTGGCGGCCATGTTTTTTGATGAATCCTAATGGCTTGAACAATCTTCATAGAGGATCACCAAAGGAACATTTCTGCAAAATTATATTGAAATCTGTCCAGTGGTTTCTGACAAGAATATTTTTAAAGTTTTCTATATAGATATATAGGGAAAATAAGCCCTGCCCCCTGGCGGCCATGGTTTTTGACGAATCCAAATGGCTTGAACAATCTTGGTAGAGGATCACCAAAGGAACATTTCTGCAAAATTATATTGAAATCAATCCAGTGGTTTCTGACAAGAAGATTTTTTTAGTTTTTACTTAAAAAATCTATTTTTAGCTCCTGTGACCTAGATATGCAACAGACCGGAGCCATTTGAACAACTTTGAAAGAGGACCAAGCAAGGAACATTCCTGTGAAGTTTGGTCAAAATCCAATCAGTGGTGTAGGAGATGTTGTTTAAAGATTGTGGACGGACTGACATACGGACGATGATGACGACGACGACGACGGACGGTGAGTGATCACAAAAGCTCACCTTGAGCCTTCAGCTCAGGTGAGCTAAAAATGAGCCCCGCCCCCTGGCGGCCATGTTTTTTGACAAATCCAAATGGCTTAAACAAGCTTGGTAGAGAGTCACCAAAGGAACATTTCTGCAAAATTATACGGAAATTGGTCCAGTGGTTTCTGACAAGAAGATTTTTTAAGTTTTCTATATAGATATATAGGGAAAATAAGCCCCGCCCCCTGGTGGCCATGTTTTTTGATGAATCCAAATGGCTTGAATAATCTTCATAGCCGATCACCAAAGGAACATTTCTGCAAAATTATATTGAAATCGGTCCAGTGGTTTCTGACAAGAAGATTTTTAAAGTTCTCTATATAGATGTATGGGGAAAATAAGCCCCGCCCCCTGGTGGCCATGTTTTTTGACAAATCCAAATGGCTTGAACAATCTTGGTAGAGGATCACCAAAGGAACATTTCTGCAAAATTATATTGAAATCGGTCCAGTGGTTTCTGACAAGAATATTTTTAAAGTTTTCTATATAGATATATAGGGAAAATAAGCCCCGCCCCCTGGCAGCCATGTTTTTTGATGAATCCAAATGGCTTGAATAATCTTCATAGCCAATCACCAAAGGAACATTTCTGCAAAATTATATTGAAATCGGTACAGTGGTTTCTGACAAGAAGATTTTTAAAGTTTTCTATATAGATATATAGGGAAAATAAGCCCCGCCCCCTGGCAGCCATGTTTTTTGACGAATCCAAATGGCTTGAACAATCTTGGTAGAGGATCACCAAAGGAACATTTCTGCAAAATATATTGAAATTGGTCCAGTGGTTTCTGACAAGAAGATTTTTAAAGTTTTCTATATAGATATATGGGGAAAATAAGCCCCGCCCCCTGGCGGCCATGTTTTTTGACGAATCCAAATGGCTTGAACAATCTTGGTAGAGGATCACCAAAAGAACATTTCTGCAAAATTATATTGAAATCGGTCCAATGGTTTCTGACAAGAAGATTTTTAAAGTTTTCTATGTAGATATATAGAGAAAATAAGCCCTGCCCCCTGGCGGCCATGTTTTTTGACGAATCCAAATGGCTTGAACAATCTTGGTAGAGGATCACCAAAGGAAAATTTCTGCAAAATTATATTGAAATCAATCCAGTGGTTTCTGACAAGAAGATTTTTTAAGTTTTTACTTATAAAATCTATTTTTAGCTCCTGTGACCTAGATATGCAACGACCAGAACCATTTGAACAACTTTGAAAGAAGACCAACCAAGGAACATTCCTGTGAAGTTTGGTCAAAATTCAATCAGTGGTGTAGGAGGAGATGTTTAAAGATTGTGGACGGACGGACATACGGACGACGATGACGACGGACGGTGAGTGATCACAAAAGCTCACCTTGAGCCTTCAGCTCAGGTGAGCTAAAAATATGCCCCGCCCCCTGGGGGCCATGTTTTTTGACAAATCCAAATGACTTGAACAAGCTTGGTAGAGAGTCACCAAAGGAACATTTCTGCAAAATTATACGGAAATCGGTCCAGTGGTTTCTGACAAGAAGATTTTTAAAGTTTTCTACATAGATATATAGGGAAAATAAGCCCCGCCCCCTGGCGGCCATGTTTTTTGACAAATCCAAATGGCTTGAACAATCTTGGTAGAGAATCACCAAAGGAATATTTTTGCAAAATTATATTGCAATCGGTCCAGTGGTTTTTGACAAGAAGATTTTTAAAGTTTTCTATATAGATATATAGGGAAAATAAGCCCCGCCCCCTGGGGGCCATGTTTTTTGACAAATCCAAATGGCTTGAACAATCTTGGTAGAGGATCACCAAAGGAACATTTCTGCAAAATTATATTGAAATCGGTCTAGTGGTTTCTGACAAGAAGATTTTTTATTTTTTCTATATAGATATATAGGGAAAATAAGCCCCGCCCCCTGGTGGCCATGTTTTTTGACGAATCCAAATGGCTTGAACAACCTTGGTAGAGGATCACCAAAGGAACATTTCTGCAAAAGTTTATGGAAATCGGTCAAGTGGTTTCTGACAAGAAGATTTTTAAAGTTTTCTATATAGATATATAGGGAAAATAAGCCCCGCCCCCTGGCGGCCATGTTTTTTGACTAATCCAAATGGCTTGAACAATCTTGGTAGAGAATCACCAAAGGAATATTTTTGCAAAATTATATTGCAATCGGTCCAGTGGTTTTTGACAAGAAGATTTTTAAAGTTTTCTATATAGATATATAGGGAAAATAAGCCCCGCCCCCTGGGGGCCATGTTTTTTGACAAATCCAAATGGCTTGAACAATCTTGGTAGAGGATCACCAAAGGAACATTCCAGCAAAATTATATGGAAATCGGTCCAGTGGTTTCTGACAAGAAGATTTTTAAAGTTTTCTACATAGATATATAGGGAAAATAAGCCCCGGCCCCTGGCGGTAATGTTTTTTGACGAATCCAAATGGCTTGAACAATCTTGGTCGAGGATCATCAAAGGAACATTTCTGCAAAATTATCTGGAAATAGGTCCAGTGGTTTCTGACAAGAAGATTATTTAAGTTTTCTATATAGATATATATGGAAAATAAGCCCCACCCCCTGGCGGCCATGTTTTTTGACGAATCCAAATGGCTTCAACAATCTAGGTAGAGGGTCACTAAAGGAACATTTCTGCAAAATTATATGGAAATCGGTCCAGTGGTTTCTGACAAGAAGATTTTTTAAGTTTTTAGTTAAAAAATCTATTTTTAGCTCCTGTGACTTAGATATGCAATGGACCGGAACCATTTGAACAACTTTGAAAGAGGACCAACCAAGGATCATTCCTGTGAAGTTTGGTCAAATTCCAATCAGTGGTTTAGGAGGAGATGTTGTTTAAAGATTGTGGACGGACGGACGACGCCGCCGCCGCCGACGGACGGTGAGTGATCACAATACCTCACCTTGAGCCTTCGGCTCAGGTGAGCTAATAATGAGATCTTAAAAACTTTACCAAAACCTTTAACATTTAAATTCTAAGTCTGTGACGTCAACCTCAAGGTCAAGGTTATGAGTGCTGATGGTGCTGATAAAATGTTTTGACCAGCACCTATCATGATACCAAATAGGAACTAAATCCATCATGTAGTTTAGATGTAATGAGATCCTAAACACTTCGACGTAAAATTTTAACATGAAAATTCTAAGTCTGTGACCTTGACCCTGACATGACCTAGGGTGGTGGGGATTGTACTGCGCAAAATTTTGGACAAATATGTATCATCAAACCAAAGATGAATGAAATCGGTGATATGGTTAGGAAATAATGAGGTCTTAAAAACTTTAACGAAAATTTTAACGTTTAAATTCTAAGTCTGTGATGTCGACTACAAGGTCAAGGTCATGAGTGCTGATGGTGCTGATAAAAACTTTTGACCAGTATCTATCACGATACCAAATAGGAACTAGATCCATCGTGTAGTTTAGAAGTAATAAGATGCTAAAAACTTCGACATAAAATTTTAACATGAAAATTCTAAGTCTGTGACCTTGACCTTGACAAGACCTAGGGTGGTGGGGATGGTACTGCACAAAAATTTGGACCAATATGTATAACCAAACAAAAGATGAATCAAATTGGTGATAAGGTTAGAAAATAATCAGGTCTTAAAAACTTTAAGGAAAACTTTAACATTTAAATTCTAGGTCTGTGACTTTGACCTCAAGGTCACGGTCATGAGTGCTGATGGTGCTGAAAAAAATGTTTGACCAGTGTCTATCATAATACCAAATAGGAACAAAATCCATCATTTAGTGTAGAAGTAATGAGATCCTAAAAACTCTGACATAAAATTTTAACATGAAAATTCTGTGACCTTGACCTTGACATGACCTAGGGTGGTGGGGATGGTACTGCACAAAATTTTGGACCACAATATGAATCATCATACCAAAGATGAATGAAATCAGTGATCATCATATCATATATCATAATCAGATTTTTGATTAATGTGCAGGTACAGCATCAGTGGGCCCCATTCCAGATAGCTGGCTTGCTGCATGCATGGCAGATCTCACACCAGATCTCCAGGTACTGTCATGCACTATCATGAGGGTTGATAGCCGAGAGCTTCCACTCTCTGCAATCCCTCTCTGTCAGCTGCTTCCATGTCATTTTGGGCCTCCCAGGCCCACGCTTTCCATCAACCTGTATGTCAAAGGCTGTCTTGACTGCACCATTGGAGCGTTCCACATGTCCATACCATCGGAGTCTTCTCTCCTTCAGAATGAGGTCCAGATCCTCAATGCCAAACCCGTACAAGTAGCTCATTGGACCTAGTGGTGACAATGTCTTGCGGCCTGACATTGCAGATCTGTCTGATCACTGCCCTGTCATTTCGCTGCAGACGCTGGAGGTTCGGCTTTGTCAATGGCCAAGTCTCGCTGGCATGGAGCATTGCGCTCGGCACACAAGAGCTGTACACACGGCCACGTGTTTTGAAAGAGAGGTGTCATGAAGATAGAACTGGTAGCAGATGCTTGAACTTCTTCCAGGCGGTTTTCACACGTGTTGTGGTTGAGAGTTCACAGCCATCTGCTGCTGAGAGCATGTCTCATAGGTAGCAAAAGGAAGCTACCACCTCAAGCTTGTCAGGTCCGACCTGGACTTCCTTCTGTGGTCTGCCATCCAAGGGGCGTGCGGTTCCCTGGCACCGTGTACATCTGTAGTCAGGGTCCTTTTTCAAGCGCTTGAGCCCACTGCATTTCTTGTGCACCCTGTGCTTGCAGCCATTGCAGAAGATGCTGTTGCTGCCCACTCCAGTGCGACAGACCGCGCATGGAAACTCGCCTGAACTCTGCAGGAGGTCCATTCCTGTACTGCAGATCACGATCTTTGTCTTACCTGCATTTACTCTCAGTCCTTTCTTCTCCATTGCTTCTTTCCAAGTCAGGAGCCTCCTGACACATTCCTCAAAGGATTCAGCGATGATAACAAGGTCATCGGCATAGAGGTCCTCCTAGGGGACCCCAGAGTGGAACTCTCATGATAGGGCTTCAAGCACAATGATGAAGAGCAGTCGGCTGAGTACTGATCCTTGGTGAACACCAACCTTCACTTCAAACTCTTCACTGTACCCCTCACCAACACGGACATGGCTCCGTGCATTTGCATACATCCCCTGCACCAGTCGCACAATCCACTCCTCCACACCAAGTTTTCTCAGCGCCCACCAGATGACCTTCCGAGGTACTTAATCAAGGTCTACGAAAACCATGTAGAGTCTCTTATTGGCAGCTAGATACTTCTCTTGCAGCTGCCTGACAACAAATATTGCGTCTGTAGTGCCTCTGCCTGGGACGAAGCCAAACTGGGAACTGTCGATTGACACCAACTGTCTGATGAGGCCGTCCACAATCCTCTCAAGGATTTTCATAACCTGCCCTGTCAGCTTGAGACCGCGGTAGTTGCCTCTTTCCAATGCGTCCCCTTTTCCCTTGTAGAGGCAGACAATGAAACTCTGCTCCCAGTCAGAGGGTACCTTGCCATCACGAATGATTGCAACTGCGAGATCATGGATCATGGAGGCGCCTATGTCACCGGCAGCTCGTATCATCTCCACCACTATGCCTGATGGGCCCGGTGCTTTGCCAGCCTTCATCTGTGAGATAGCCTTCTTAACCATATCAATGGTGATTGGGATGGGTGGGCCTTCCACTGGTGGTTGATATGACAGGTGGCCTGGGTCCCAGTCAAACTCAACGTTGAGAAGCCTTTGGTAGTGCTCTAGCCAGGCCTTCTGCTTTGAGTCTTCGCTCATTGACATCTCTCCTGCATCATTCTTCACAGGTTTGTCACCAACAACATCAGTGTTCTCTCTTCTAAACTGGTTAGCAAGGCGGTAGACTTCTGAAGACTTGGGGTCAATATTCTCGTAGACCTTCTTGTCGGCTTCTTGACAAGCATGGTGCACTGCATGTCTGGCATTTCGTTTGGCTGCATCGTATGATAAGGTTAGGAAATAATGAGGTGTTAAAAACTTAAACGAAAACTTTATCATTTAAATTCTAAGTCTGTGACGTCGTCCTCAAGGTCACAGTCATGAGTGCTGATGGTACTGATAAAAACTTTTGACCAGTATCTACCATGATACCAAATAGGGACTAGATCCATCGTGTAGTTTAGAAGTAATAAGATGCTAAAAACTTTGACATAAAATTTTAACATGAAAATTCTAAGTCTGTGCCCGTGACCTTGACAAGACCTAGGGTGGTGGGGATGGTACTGCACAAAATTTTGGACCAATATGTATCATCATACCAAAGATGAAGCAAATCGGTGATAAGGTTAGGAAATAATGAGGTCTTAAAAACTTTAACGGACACTTTAACATTTGTGGACGTCAACGCCGATGCCAACGCCAACACTGCCGCCGCCGCTGCTGTGGGTAGTACAATAGCTCTCCATGAACGTTGTTCAGGCGAGCTAATAAAAACTGCTAGATGAGTGGCAGGGAGTGTGGGCCCTGGCCATCCTGCAGTATCTGATCTGGATCCACACTCTTTGCTCAGGCCAGATTGTCATGGTAGTTGGGGTAGATGTAGTATTTACTTATAATGCACTTATGTTCACACAATTGGCTGACTGCAGTAAATAACTGAACTTTTACATGCTCTGCATGAAAAAAAAAAAATAAATAAAAAAAAAATAAAGGACCTGAGAAAAGATCCAGTCACTTTTTCCTCTGCCTTGCACATTAGCAAGACAGAGGGTTTTTGGTGACATAATTTAATAAGAGGCCCAAGGGCCACAATTCGCTCACCTGCCAAATGTGCTAATGGAGAATTGTTAGAAATTGATGATGGAAAAAAGGAAAGCATGCATTAGGCTGTAGCAGAGGCATTTGTTATCCAAACTAGATGAAAAACACAAAATATGATCATCATGGTTCCCAAATGCTTCATACCAAATTTGGTTCAAATCCCTTCAGCAGTTCTGGAGAAGAAAATTTTTGAAGGGTTTTTACCATATATGGGCCAAAGCAACTTAACCGATAAGCTGGTTTTCATAAATAAAAGGAACATTTCTATAAAGTTTTGGTCAAAATATCTTCAACTGTTTGGCAGTAAATGCCATTTTTCGGTTTTCTCCATTAAAAGTCAATGGAAACTTTAAGTTGCCATAGCAACCAAACTAATAGGCCGATTTTCTTAAAAAAAGCAAACTTTCATTCCCTAAGCCTAAGGATGCTACAAGTAAAATTTGAGCCCAATCGGACCAGTGGTTCCAGAGAAGAAGATTTTTGAAGGTATTTTTAGTTATGTTTTTTCATTTTGGTTACCATGGCAACCAATAATGATAAGCAGTGGCATAAAAGCATATGGCAATTAGAAGAATATTAAAAGAAATGTTTTTAAAAAAAGTTTGGTCAAAATATCTTCAACTGTTTGGCAGTAAATGCCATTTTTCAGTTTTCTCCATTATAAGTCAGTGGAAAATTTAAGTTGCCATAGCAACCAAACTAATAAACCGATTTTCATAAAAAAACACAAACTTTCATTCCCTAAGCCCAAGGATGCTACATATAAAATTTGAGCCCAATCGGCCCAGTTGTTCCGACGAAGAAGATTTTTGAATGTATTTTTAGTTATTTTTTACATTTTGGTTACCATGGCAACCAATAACAAGAGGACCACGGGCCACGGTTCGCTCACCTGAGTGACATAGCCACTGCAGACATGCAGATGTTATGCAACATTTTTTCCAATCCTATCATCGCAACTAATGAAAATATCATCATTTGAGCAGTTCTTAGTTTTGAAGAAGAATATATGGGCCTGACAGTCAATGGAGCATGATCATTTGAATAAACTATCAATAACATTTCAACAGAAGGATCAATGTGAAATTTGGTGGAAAATGGCTAAGTGGTTTCTGAAGAATCATGATTTTATACATGTAAACAGCACAGTGGCAGGGAAATATTATAAATATAAACCAGATGATGGCCATCTTAGATTTCCAATCAGAACAATTTTAACTACTGTTGATCTACAAGTCACTTCGATACTTTCAATATAAATGTATATGGCCCATACAAATGGGGAAGCAAATTTGACCTTGGAGGTAAAAAGGTCAAATGTCAACATAGAACCATCATTTTAGCAATTTGGGTAGATCTCCTGTCCCCCATAATTTGTGCAAAGATTAGGACCCAGGGCTTATTTGGTTATGGAGAAGAAGATTTTTAAAGGTTTTTACTATATATGGGCCTGGCAGCCATTTTGATCAATGGACCATACCCATTTTAGCAATCTTTCATTCTCCTGCATGAAATTTGAACAACACTGGTCTGGAGGTTTCAGAGGAAAAACCATTTGAAATTATCAACATTTTTTCCATACAAATGTATGGGGCCCATACAAATGCATACAGAAGCAAACTTGACCTCGCCGTAAAAAGGTTAAATGTCAAAGTATGACAATTATTTTAGCAACTTTGGTAGACCGCCTGTTCCAGATGATATATGCAAAAATTCAGCCACAAGCCATCTTCGGTTTTGGAGAATAAGATTTTTAAATGTTTTTTCCCATACAAATGCATAAGGAAGCAAACTTGACCTTGCTGTAAAAAGGTCAAATGTCAATGTATGACCATTATTTTAGCAACTTTGGTAGACCCCCTGTCCCCGATGATTTATGCAAACATTCAGCCTCAAAGCATCCTTGGTTCTAGAGAAGAAGATTTTTAAAGGTTTTCACCATATATGGGCATGGCGGCCATCTCAGTCAAAGAACCGTGACCATTTTAGCAATCTTTTGCTCCCCCTACCTAAGGAAGCTCCATATGAAATTTGAGCAAAATTGGCCCAGAGGCTCCAGAGGATCTGTTTGAAATTCTGAACATTTTTCCCATACAAATGCATAAGGAAGCAAAATTGACCTTACCGTAAAAAGGTCAAATGTCAATGTACAACCATTATTTTAGCAATTATGGTAGCCCTTCTGTTCCCGATGATATATGCAAAGATTCAGCCATAAGGCATGCTCGGTTTTGGAGAAGAAGATTTTTAAAGGTTTTTCCCATACAAATGCATAGGGAAGCAAACTTGACCTTGCCGTAAAAAGGTCAAACGTCAATGTACGACAATTCTTTTAGCAATTTTGGTAGACCTCCCGTCCCCGATGATTCCTGCAAAGGTTCAGCTCCAAGGCATTCTCGGTTCTGGAGAAGAAGATTTTTAAAGGTTTTTACCATATAGGGGCGTGGCGGCCATCTTGGTCAACGGACCACGCCCATTTTAGCAATTTTTCGTTCCCCCACCCTAAGGAGGCTTCATATGAAATTTGAGCAAAATTGGCTCAGCGGCTTCAGAGGAGAAGTTGTTTGAAAATGTTAACGGACGCATGGACGGACGCACGGACGGACGAATAATGATCATAATAGCTCATCCTGAGCAGAGCTCAGGTGAGCTAACAAGAGGGCCATGATGGCCCTGTAACGCTCACCTGAGCAACATAGCACTTTGAGAGCCTGATCTAGAACTGATCAAGGCAAACATTCTGATCAAAGTTCAAAATGATTATATTAACAAGTAAGACAATGTAGCATGTCTAATGGACTGTGAAATAAAGGTCAAGGTCAAATATGGATGACTGCACTCAAGAGGTCATGCTAAGATGTATGCATGTACTAAGTATCACTGGCTGTAGGAGCAATAGTTACTGAGAAACTGACCTAAACACAAACACTTCATAAGTACCAAATATCACTCTGTAGGACCAATAATTACTGAGAAACTGACCTAAATGGAAAAACTTAAGAGAGTCACTGGACAGAAAACTATACATCACCTTGAAATCATCAAGACAAACATTTTGAGCAAGATTCATGATGATCACTTAAAAAATGTGACCTCTAGAGCATCAACAAGGTTTTCCTTTGATTTGGCCAGGTGACCTAGTTTCTGATATCAAGTGACCCGGTTTTAAACTAGACCTAGAAATCATCAAGACAAACATTTTGAGCAAGATTCATGATGATCACTTCAAAAATGTGACCTCTAGGGCATCAACACGGTTTTCCTTTGATTTGGCCAGGTGACCTAGTTTCTGATATCAAGTGACCCAGTTTTAAACTAGACTTAGAAATCATCAAGACAAACATTTTAAGCAATATTTATGATGATTATTTAAAAAATGTGACCTCTGGAGTGTAAATAGTTTTCTGCAGATTTGGCCTGGTGACCTAGTTTTTGACCCCATGTGACCAAGTTTCGAACTTGACCTAGAAATCATCAAGACAAACATTTTGAGCAAGATTCATGATGATTGCTTCAAAAATGTGACCGCTACTGTGTTAACAAGGTTTTCTGCTGATTTGGCCAGGTGACCTAGTTTTTGACCCCAAGTGACCCAGTTTCAAACTTGACCTAGAAATCACCAAGACAAACATGTTGAGCAAGATTCATGATGATTGCTTGAAAAATGTGACCACTAGAGTGTTAACAAGGTTTTCTGCTGATCTTGCCAGGTGACCTAGTTTTTGATCCCAGGTGACCCAGTTTCAAACTTGACCTAAAAATCATCAAGACAAACATTTTGAGCAAGATTTATGATGACTGTTTCAAAAATGTGACCGCTAGAGTGTTTACAAGGTTTTCTGCTGGTTTGGCCTGGTGACCTAGTTTTTGACCCCAACTGACCCAGTTTCGAACTTGACCTAAAAATCATAAAGACAAACATTTTGAGCAAGAGTCATGATAATTGCTTGAAAAATGTGACTGCTAGAGTGATAAGATTTTCCGCTGATTTGGGCATGTGACCTAGTTTTTGACCCCACGTGACCCGGTTTCGAACTTGACCTAGAAATCATCAAGACAAACATTTTGAGCAAGATTCATGATGACTGCTTCAAAAATTTGACCGCTAGAGTGTTAACAAGGTTTTCTGCTGATTTGGGCTGGTGACCTAGTTTTTGAACCCACGTGACCCAGTTTCAAACATGTCCTAGGACTCATCGACGAAGATTTTGAGCAAGATTCATGATGATTGCTTGAAAAATGTGACCGCTAGAGTGTTAACAAGGTTTTCTGCTGGTTTGGCCTGGTGACCTAGTTTTTGTCCCCATGTGACCCAGTTTCAAACCTGACCTAGAAATCATCAAGTCAAACATTTTGAGCAAGATTCATGATGATTGCTTGAAAAATGTGACCGCTAGAGTGTTAACAAGGTTTTCTGCTGATTTGGCCCAGTGACCCAGTTTTTGACTCCAAGTGACCCAGTTTCGAACTTGACCTAGAAATCATCAAGACAAACATTTTGAGCAAGATTCATAATGATTGCTTCAAAAATGTGACTGCTAGAGTGTTAACAAGGTTTTCTGCTGATTTGGCCCAGTGACCTAGTTTTTGACCCCAAGTGACACAGTTTCTAACTTGACCTAGAACTCATCAAGACAAACATATTGAGCAAGATTCATGAGATTGCTTCAAAAATGTGACCGCTAGAGTGTTTACAAGGTTTTCTGCTGATCTGGCCCTGTGACCTAGTTTTTGACCCCAAGTGACCCAGTTTCGATCTTGACCTAGATTTCATAGAGGCAAACATTTTGAGCAAGTTTCATCAAGATTGGGTCAAAACTATGACCTCTAGAGTGTTAACAAGTGTTTCCTTTGATTTGACCTGGTGACCTAGTTTTTGACCCCAAGTAACCCAGTATCGAACTTGACCTAGATTTCATAGAGGCAAACATTCTGAGCAAGTGTCATCAAGATTTGGTCAAAACTGTGACCTCTAGAGTGTTAACAAGTTTTTCCTTTGATTTGACCTGGTGACCTAGTTTTGACCCTAACTAACCCAGTATCGAACTTGACCTAGATTTCACAGAGGCAAACATTCTGAGCAAGTTTCATCAAGATTGGGTCAAAACTGTGACCTCTAGAGTGTTAACAAACTAATTGTTGACGACGGACGATGGACGACGGACGACGACAGACAGAGGGTGATGACAATAGCTCACCCTGAGCTTTTGCTCAGGTGAGCTAAAAATAAGCAGTGGCATAAAAGCATATGGCTATTAGAAGAATATTAATAGGAACATTTGTATAAAAGTTTGGTCAAACTAACTACAACTGTTTGGCAGTTAATGCTATTTTCCCATTTTCCCCATTATAAGTCAATAGAAACATACAGTTGCCATAGCAACCAAACTAAAAAGCCGATTTTCATAGAAAACACAAACTTTTGTTTCCCCTGCCCAAGGATGCTACAGATAAAATTTGAGCCCAATCAGCCCAGTGGCTTCAGAGGAGATGTCGTTTGAAAGTGTGGACGACGGACGACGACGGATATCAACTGGTGTATGGATATGATAATTATCAACTGGTGTATGGATATGATAAATATCAGGTCAGTGCTAAATATGGCTTCACTGCGGTGGAACAGGAAGAATGCTAACAGTCTTGATTCGGATGAGACGACTCAGTGTGTGCTGTTTCATCTGAGTCTACACCGCTAGGTGTAAGAGTAATGCTATGAGATGGGAAAGTTGCTGATGGTCTAGGCTCTGATGCGGTAGGGTACAATGAGCTGTTCCATATGTGTATGGGGTCAGTGCTTATTTCAACACTACAAAATGGGAGAATGGCTGGTAGTGAGGATTCAGATGGATGGCTTGCTATGTGCTGTTTCATCTGGGTCTACACTGTTTGCCCTGCTCCTGATTATTGCATAGAGGCATTATATTCTGAGCATTGTGAAACAGGAAAATGGCTGTCAGTGTAGATTCAGATGAGATGGCTCATCAAGAGCTGTTTCATCTGGGTCTGCACTGTTTACACTATTCTTGACTATTGCATTGAAGTATTGCGTGTTATGCAGTCAGTGCTAGTTTTAACATGTTGAAACAATAGGAAGATAGCTAGCATAGTGGATTTGGACGGAATGCTTGTTATGGGCTGTTCCATCTGGGTCTACACGGTTTGCACTACTCATGACTATTGCATAGAAATATTGTGCTGCATGCGGTCAGTGCCAGTTTCAGCACTATGAAACAGGAAGATGGTCAGCAGTGTAGATTCAGATGGGAAGGCTAGTTGTGGGTTATTATACCCCCAGCATACGAAGTATGCCGAAGGGGTATATAGTTTTCGTCGGTTCGGTTTGTCCGTTCGTCTGTCCATCCTTCTGTTGGTCTGTCCGTCTGTCCATGATTCCGTCCGTTAATCCTTTCTATAACCAAGTTTTACTTCAAAGTTTTTTTATTACTTATAACTCTGCAGCCACTGATCAAAAACTTTTCATATTTGGTATGGTGGTACCTCAGAGGGTCCTCTTCCATTCTATGCCTATGAACCTCTAGGTCCTGCCCTGGGGCAGGGCTAGAGGTCAAAATCTAGGACACCCCAATAAAGTAGTATATTGCAGTTTGTTTATACAAACAGCTTCTTAATAAAGAAGGATGGGCATCAGACATGTTTATAACATCAATATTCAGTGTAATAAGGTCAAGGTCCTTATTTGCATGCTTCAATGATCTGCCTTATATTTTGAAGACTATTTCATGGATTAATGCCTCAATAAAGTAGTATATTACAGTTTGCTTATACAAACAATTTCTAAATAAAGAAGGATGGGCAGCAGACACGTTTATCACATCAACATTCAGTGTAATAAGGTCAAGGTCATTGGGATATTATTTTCATGCTCCAGCGATTTTGCCTTATATCTTGAAGACTACTTCATGGATTGACCCTTGTCCTGATGGGCCCAGGTGTGCCCTGCATTTGCAAATGGTGTAGATCTGGATCAGTTCTGGATCTGCATTGTTTGCCAGATTGGTTGGCTTCTGAAGAAGCCAGCTGGTCTGGATCTGCACTGTTTGCCATTGGGAATGTGAATTTGTATCAACGGCCTGGGTCGGGTGGTCTGATTGGCTGAAAATTGGAGGTGGGCGTGGCGTCTTGGCTTGTTTGGCAGGGGTTAATGTGATACTTGGAATATTGGTTCTGTGTGACACCATGATTGACATCATAACAAATGACCTATATTTCATGGTACAGTAGTTTTGCCTTATATCTTGAATGTTACATGATGTATGAACATCATTATTTGGGATTATGAGTAAATGTAGGTACTGTGACCTATATTTCATGGTCCAGTGATTTTATGTTACATCTTGAAGACAATTTGATGTATTACTATCATACTTTGGGATTATGTGACCTATATTTCATAGCCCTGTGATTTTGTCTTATATCCCCCACTATTTGATATCTATTAAAGTGTCATATTTACATATAATGACACAGTGTGACCCAAACTTTGACCTCAAAGTAAATATAAATCAGCATGACCTATAATTCATGGTCTAGTGATTTTGCTTAATAGCTTTTAGATTATTTTAAGGATTAACATCATAGTTGGTATAATGGATCAATGTGACCATCAGATTAACTTCTTGAGTGTATGTAGGTCAGTGACCTATATAATAAAATGGTCCAGCAAATATGCTTCATGTCTTGAAGACTATTTACTTCAGAAAAGTTGAACTTGGGATGAACCAGTAGCCAATGTACTCAAAAACTGTAAACTATCTTTTGCCTTATATCATTGTCATTTACTATATTTTATAATTAAGAAATGGTGCCCGCTGGGGTATTCGTGACCCTTTAGTCACTTGCTCTAGTTTCATCTGGGTCTGTACTGTTTGCACTACTCCTGACTATTGCATGGAAATATTGTATTTCATACGGTAATGGCTAGTTTCGTCACTGTGAAGCAGGGGGATGGCCAGCAGTGTAGATTTGGATGAGATGGCTCATCATGAGCTGTTTCATCTGGGTCTGCACTGTGTGCACTTCTCTTAATTTTTGCATGGAGATGTTATATTGCATGTCGGTTGGTGCTAGGTTCAATTATACAATGCATGAAAATTATCAACAATCTAGATTCAGATGGGGTGGCTCATGTGAGCTGTTTGATCTGGGTCTATATGGTCTGCACTGCTCTTGCTTATTGCATGGAGATGTGTTACATGCTGGTCAGGGCTAGTTTCAACACTATGAGACAAGAAGATGGCCAACAGTGTGGATTCGGATGGAATGGCTTTATATCGGCTGTTTTATCTTGATCCACAGTGTTTGCACTTCTCTTGCTTGTTACATGTAGATACTGCACTTTAGGTGTATTGATGCGAGGTTCAGTGATATGATGCATGAAGATTGTCAGTGGTCTAGATCTGGATGGAGTGGCTCACGTGAGCTGTTTCGTCTAGGTCTATATGGAGGATTGCCAGCTGTCTGGATTCAGGTTGAGTATCCTCATAATGGGCTGTTTAAGCTGGATGCAACCTGTACTACTGACCATGGATTACATTTCGTACAGGAGGAATATTAAAATTATTGTTAAATCTTGCTATTGGTCCAGATATTACAGCTTTAGATAGTACCATATTGTTAACACAGTGGACATCTTTCCTTTTTTTTTTTTTTTCTTTGTCTATTTGCTCTGTTTTGTTTATTTCTCACACAGTTTTTTTTTTTTTAAAATAGGACACAGAATTAGAGCATAAATTCTAGTTAGACTATATCTTTAACATTTTTCAATATGGATTTTTTTTTATATATTTTGTTGTTTTTGTTTTTTGTTTCATACTTTGGGACCTGGTAGCTACCTTTTTCCTTTTTGCACATTTTGCACAAATACATGTTCTAGTTTTCATTAAGAATGGCTGATTTGCATGTACTTTCCTATAATACACAAGGCCTACAAGGTATTGAAAAGAGAATTGACATTTTTGAATATTTGAAAAACATGAGACAAGATATTTACTGTTTACAAGACATTCATTTTATAAAAGAAAATGAAATAAACTTAATAGATCAGTGGGATAACAGTAACTGCATATTTAGTAATTTCAAGTCTAATGCCCATGGTGTGGCAATGTTTTTTAACAAAGATCTTGATTATAAAATACATAGAAAAATAACTGATGAAAATGGAAATTTTATAATCTTGGATTTAAATGTATATAACCAAAGATTATCCTTGATCAATCTATATGGACCAAACAAGGACAATCCTGATTTCTTTAAAACAATTTCAAATTATATTGATGAAATAGGTAATACAGATATCATTATATGTGGTGATATCAACTGTGTATTGAATCCAGATTTAGACTATTATAATTATAAATGTTTGAATAATCCAAAAGCAAGAGAAGAGGTTCTTGATATTATGAACACAAAATACTTGGTAGATCCATTCAGGGAAAACTTTCCAACACAAAAAGAAATTACATGGAGAAAAAGGAATCCATGTAAACAAGCAAGATTAGATTACTTTCTATTTCTGAAAATTTAATGCAATTTCTTAAAAAATCCACTAGAGAATCCAGTTATAGATCCGACCATTCTATGATTACTTTAGAACTTAACTTTACAAACTTTGAACATGGAAAATCATACTGGAAACACAATAAATCCTTATTAAGTGACATAGAATATCTGAAACAGATAAATGTAAAGATTACAGAGGTAAAAAGACAATATGCAGTACCTATTTATAATTTAGATAATATTGACAACATTCCAATTGACAAATTACAACTTACAATAACTGAACAGCTGTTTTTAGATGTTTTATTAATGGAAATTCAAGGAAAAGCAATCTCCTATGCAAGTTATCAGAAGAAAGAGAAAGATGTCAGGGAAAAATATTTATCAAAAACTATCAAGAATTTAGAAAACATAATTAGCGAAGACAAATTTGAACAAATTGAAATTCTTAAAACCAAGTTAATTAATATAGGTTAGGAAAATCAAAGCACTGAGAGTGCTGATGATGGCGGTTTCCTTAATTTCTATAAGCCTCTAGAATACATATCATCTGTACTTTCATTTTGTTCAATATTTCTTGATATGTAACTAAAGCAATGCCATTTTCGCTACACCACGTGTGCATTCTGCACAATTCAGAGTAACCAGTTTCAGTATCATGAATATTTAATTAATCCACATCACTGTGGTTCTGAACCCCTTTTAACCACATTTTTATTTAATTTCCCTGTACTGTGTACAGTAACATTATTTATAATCAGATAACACAATTTTTGTTGTTGTTTTTTTAATTTTTCAAGCATGAAATACTTACATGTTTCTTACTTCTTAAAGGACTGAAAGGATTGTAAGTTGTGGGTATTCATTACAACTACCCTATCAATAAACTTCAAATAAGTACCAACAACATATGTTTTGTGTAGAAATTATAATTAAAAAGATAATCTGGATAATCATCTAGAGTGCTTAAATGTACATAGTTCTGGCCTTTTACCGTTTACCGTCTGTTATTCCATCCATTTGAGGAGTCATTATGTCCATTCTATTTTATATATATATATATATATATATATATATATATATATATATATATATATATATATATATATATATATATATATATATATATAGATGTAGCACATATACGGACTACTGTGCAGTTCCCTGCTCCAGACCTGTGTATATTGTAAGTGGAGTTAAATATGTGTCAAATATAGGTCAAGGTCACCAGGTCAAGGTACCTGCCAAGCCAGTGCAATGAGGTGAAGCACTATGCAAGGTTTAGTAGTTGTAGGTCTTATAATTGAGTCCTCCGTGAAATCACCTGACCAGTAAATGACACCAAAATCTGACCAACCAAACTAGCTTACCAGTTAACGGTTAATGTTATTGCTTAGACAAACAATATTACCTGTGTACTTTTTCATTGATAAATACAGGTACGAATGCAGATTTCATTGACAAATACAGGTATCACGAGATTGTTTGTCTAAGGATTTACATATGGGCGTGGTTATAGCCTTCTGACGGATGTCACGTCCCTGTTTTATCTTGAATATATTTTACATGTACATAGTATAAAAAGAAGTTTGTATCGATTTTTATTAACCAGGTTAGATTAATGCATTTGTAACTGGAGCGCTGATTATTATGATAGTTTTACTTTTTAAGCAAGTAGGTACACTTCAGCTTTCAAGTTACGGTATTACGGTAATCACGAGATAGTTATGCTGAGGGTGTATTTGATTATTTACGTCTATATACTTGAGCGGTTACCAGAACACTATATATTCCGAGTGAACCTAGGTTTGGTGATCAATATCTTCACTGTTCTGGGATTGATTTTCGTCTCAAGGCTATCTTTTGAAAGGGGAGACAATTTTCTGTCGTAATTTTGCAGTTTTGTAGCATTCCGAGAGAAAAATGTTTTTTGCTTCATAGTTTTAGCAGTTGCTGTGTGAAACTTTGCACCGTTCGGACAATCGAACAGGTTATTTTAAATCTTGACTATCACGGTATTCTTGTGAATATTATTTTTAGATCTTGAATTTCACGGATTACTTGTGGACACAATGTTTCAAAACGTGCCACATTACTATAAAAGTTCCCTGGTTGAATAGAACGATACACACTACAAATTTATTTCATCGAAGACTGATCCTTGTCTTCCTTTTTCTAATCTTCACGTTGTGTTGTATCTGGGGAATCTGACCATGGTAAGTCAATAATTTATTTAATTTTATTCTTGCTCGTCTTTACCGCAGCTAAAATTTGAGTAGGTAAATTTATTGCTTTACTACGTTGCGATTTTATGTATCATTCGTACTTACAAACCCGGCATGATAAGTAGATAGACCCTGATCAGATGTGTATACTTTGGTTATATGTGTAGACCCTGATCAGACGAATAAGCCGTGTCGGGTGTGTAAACTATAAACCGAATAGGGAGGTTAAGTTTGATCGATTCTATGGGTCCTGATCAGTCTGGTGAGTCTGATAGGTTCTGTAGACCCTGATCAGAATGCAATCATTAATATTTTTATTTGAATAAGATAAATGGATCGGCGCAATGATAGCACTACCGTACTTTGATATTACATATTCTCATCTGACATGTACATACCAGACATATACGCTTAAATGTATGACACAGTTAGGCATTATATCGTTATGTTAACCGCACACACCGTACATATACGCGTAAAAGTACGCTACCGTTAGGCGTTATGTTAACTGCATACACATTCATTAATTAGCGCGATTTACACAAATGACATAGACTATATTCACCTTGAACACATATACAGAGGTCCTTTTTATTTTAATCACAAGTCTGTTTACTAGAATATTTTACGGTGAAATGGCTCAAGCAGCGAGGAGTCATGTTTGAGGCTATGACGATGGCATGTTGATATTGTACCCAATGATTACGTGGGGACGATGTGTGATCGTGTAATCATTGTGGTATAATGGCAGTTATAATTATTTTAGCCTTTAGCGTTCTAAAGGGATTCTTACAGTGGAAGGCGCATGGGTTCTTCCTGTAAGAATGCGTAATCGTCGAGATGCCATTCCTCCGATTAGTTAATACGGATGTCAGATATATTCTGACTGTGTGTCTGCCTGTGTTAGATTTTTTTTACAATATTATATGTCATTAACAGCGTCCATGTGGTTTTAGGATCTGATTTTGCTATATAATAATCAATTGCAACGGACTTGTCGCATTTATAACATTTGGCGTACACACTCTGTATATCTAGTGGAAATTAATAAGGAGATATCTTGTCATGTTTGATATCGAGAGTTCTAGGACATGATACTTATTTTCAGGTCCCGTATCTGTATCCGTTTATGTATCTGTTTCACCACTGTTATCGTCACTATGATTGACCATCAAATGTTTTCTGGCAAGTTTTGTTCAAAGTTCTATAGAAACAAGTGTTAGTGATAACCGGAAATATCATGGAGGATACATCCGCGGACAAGTTACGTAATTACTTCAAATTTATATTATATTTAATTATGGAAATATAATTAAATAAACAGTTTTTTCAGATTATGAAGTTTAACAGTACCTGTGGATTATGGATGCTTCGGAACATAGAAATTGGAACATGGAAATTTGAACTTTAATTATAGTTTTTTTTTTTTTTTTGAACTTTTTAAATACATGCTTGTTTTTATTTTACAAGTGTTTATCCTCTGATTGCTTGTGATTGCGTCTAGTCCATCGTCACCGTGCACAACGCTCGTCCGATCACGTGACATTGGTGTCAGAAGTGGGATCATGGTGACTTTGGGCACGTTATTCTAGCAAACAGAGGATCAGATGTATTGTGTTAAATACATTTTGTTGTTTATGTTTTGTATGTAGTTATATGTAGTTATGTGGAATTAGTTAGTATCAAATTATGTATATTCCAGAAGGTAATGACAAGCGGGACCATGGTCAATCATGTTGTGTAGTGTGTCCCATGGTGAGATAAACAGATAAAGCACAGCAGGCGTGAAGAAAGGATAAGGTCGGAAAAGCTTTTTGTTTATTTTCCAGTGGTCACTTTTTATCTGTTGACCGTGAATACCCTTTATATTTTATTGTGGATAAGCTAACGCGCACTGGGTTGTGCATATTCCATTGATAACTCGGAGAGGTGTGATATTAACATAGTTAATGAGTAACTTTATGTGAATATATTATGATATAGGCAACGAAGAGTGATGTATGGGTTTATTTGGTATTATGGATGCCGTTGGCCTATGATCATTTTCATACATGCCATTAGCTGTTGACAGAAATCTGTGAGATTTTGCAAATATTTAGGGGAGATTTGATGAAATTCTGTGAGATTTTTATGAAAATCACTTTCAAGCTTACATAAGTAAATTAAAAGCCATTATTTTAATGAATTAAGCTTGGGATAGCCATGCTAATGTGTGATTTATTTCTAGTTCTTCAAAAAATAGCTTATTAAATGGTATGAAAATTCTGTGAGATTTGAAAATCTTATGGGAAACGGGGTCCAGAAGGGCCAAAAATCTGTGAGATTCTGTCTCACAGTGTGAGGTATGGCATGTATGCATTTTTGAGCATTGTTATTGTCCTCTTCTAGAGTTAGTGGATATTGTATTCATATTAGTGGAATGCTTTATTTCGTGTTAGACTTCAGTGTAAACTAAGAGTTAATTTTAGTTTTAGGGCATTTAATCAATAGTGATTTTCTGAGACTTATCCTATGAAACTTGTGCTTAATTGAAACAAACTTCTTGCTATTGTTTCACTGGGACTTAGAAAAATGGAGACCATAGAAAATTTAAAAGCTCAAGGGGAGGCTTTAGGGTACGAAGGCGATGCACTTCGAACTTTTATTAAGGATCAACAAGATAGGTTACGCGACGAGAGAAAGGCACAGCGTGAGGCGCAAGCACGCGAACGTGAACTCGCGGAGGCTAAGGAAGCACACAAACGTGAACTCGCGGAGGCTAAGGAAGCACGCGAGCGTGAATTAGCAGAAGCGGCGGCAGCGCGTGAATTAAAAGAGCGCAAACTCGCAGCAGCGCGTGAATTAAAAGAACGCGAACTCGCGGAGGCTAAAGCAGCACATGAACGCGAGATACAAAGAATGCAATTACAACAAGACATTGAGCAAAAGAAACATATTTGAAATGGAAAGGTTAGCCGCAGAGCAAAATATAAAGCCGGCAGTGCAGCATAAGGAAGATAAATCTTATGTCACTGCTAAGACCCCAAAAATACCAGCATTTGATGAAGGTAAAGATGAAATGGATTCTTATTTGCTTAGGTTTGAAAGGTATGCTACAGCTCAAAAATGGAAGAAAGAGGATTGGGCTACTAATTTGAGCGCACTTCTCAAAGGTAAGGCACTTGATGTATATGCATTAATGCCTGTAGAAGAGGCATTAAATTATGATATGTTGAAGGCAGCTTTACTCAAAAGATATGAGTTAACTGAAGAAGGATTTAAGAGAAGGTATAAGAAGTGTAGGCCAGATTCAGGTGAAACTTTTCAGCAATTCACCAGCCGTATGAAAAGTTATTTTACAAGGTGGGTAGATATGTCTGGTATTAATAAGACTTATGATGGATTAGCAGATTTAATACTTAGAGATCAGCTTGCATTTATTTGTAATAGAGACCTTGAACTTTTCCTTAGAGAAAGGGAACCCAAGTCACTTGAACAGGCTAGTAAATTAGCAGATCAGTACAAAGAAGCCAGATATACTGATAAATGACAAATTGACATTTAAGATCAATGAAAGACCAAGATCTAGGTCAAGGTCGAGATCACCTTCACCTTCTGTTCGAAGGTATAATCATCAAGGCCCACAGCCTTTTAGAGGGTCATGTTTTATTTGTGGTGATAAAAAACACATAGCTAGATTTTGTCCTGATAGAGCAAAGGGTAATATGAAGGTAGCTGCAACACGAACATATGGTAGAGGTAGAAGTAGATCCCCCTCGAAACATGTGCGTTGTCAGGATCAGAGACAAGGACAGGAATTGAGCGATGACGGGAAATCGGATGACAACCAGGTATGTGGAGCGTGTTTTATTCATACTGATACAGTTAGTTATGTCCAAGCAAGCAATGATGGCACTAAGGTCTGTCCAGGGATGGAAGATACATTGAAGGTGAGTACTACAACTCAACCATCACCCATTTGTAATGATATGAAGACCGTACAGGGTATAATGGGGAACCAAATGGTTAGTGTCTTGCGCGACACTGGGTGTACTGGGGTGATTGTCAAACAATCATTAGTTTCCTCAGAGAATTTGACCGGCAAGATGCATTCATGCATGATGGTAGATAGGACTACATTACAGCTTCCTGAAGCTAAAGTATCATTAGACACTCCTTATTTTAAGGGAGACACACTTGCCCTTTGTATGGAGAACCCTTTGGTTGATGTTATTATAGGTAACATTCCAGGGGCGAGGAATGCTTATGACCCGAATATGAATTGGGTGCCAGCTTTAGCAGTACAAACCCGGTCCCAAGCCAAATTACCTAAACAAACCAAAACATCACTCAAAACCCCCAATATTATCGATAGGGATATTTCACCTCAACAAATTAAGGAAGCTCAAGTTAATGATCCTACTCTGGCAAGAATTCGAAAAGCTTGCGATGAATCAGAAGTTAAAGGTAATGCTAAGTTTTTTCGCAAAAATGACTTGATATACAGACAATTTAGTTCACCTAATGTGGAATTTGGTAAGATTTTTATTCAACTTGTAGTTCCACAGCAATATCGCAAGATGGTAATGAAATTAGCCCATGAGTCAATCCTGTCTGGACATCTTGCAGTAAAGCGGACTATTCAAAAGGTACTATCAGAATTCTTTTGGCCATGGATAGCAAGTGATATAAAGAGGTTCTGTCAGTCTTGTGACATATGTCAGCGCACTATAGCCAAAGGTAGGAATACAAGAGCGCCCTTAGGCAGTATGCCAGTTATAGATAACCCCATTTCAAAGAGTAGCAATTGACTTGGTTGGTCCACTTGAACCCCGTACTGAGAATAGGAATAAGTATATTTTGACATTAGTTGATTATGCAACTAGGTATCCAGAAGCAGTAGCTCTATCTTCAATTGAGACCGAAGCAGTTGCAGAAGCTTTAGTTAGTATGTTCAGTAGAGTCGGAGTACCGAAAGAAATATTAACTGACATGGGAAGTCAATTCACGTCAGCACTGATGAAAGAGGTAAGTAGACTTTTGTCATTCAAACAGTTAGTTTTCATACAAATTTTCAAGTTGCTACCTTGAATTAAAGTTCAGTTTCTACCTGGTACAAATGCCTTACTTAACCTTAGTCTAACAGGATCACTTATGTCATATACACAAAAGGACGTACATACATACACCTGTACACCTAACCATGTACAGAAAACCTAAAAACTACATGACCCCTCCCCCCACATCAAATTGAAGGAGGGGGCATAACTATATGCCCCCGGCATCATGCTGATAAAAACATCTATTCAATACATATTTATGTTCTAGAGTTGAATTTTCAGGGTTGGATAAAAAATTTTAGAACTTGTTTTTAACTTCCTTTTCTGATTTTATTGAGTCTGGATTAGTAAATATCTATCATGGAAATGGAACAGGCACAGCAGCTTAGTGCAGAGCATCCACTTTGTGACTGAGAGGTTGCAGGTTCGATTCCCAGCCTGGTCATACCAAAGACTTTAAAAATGGTACTAGCTGCTCTTTCGCTTGGCACTCAGCATTAAGAAAGTAGAGCTAGAACTGGTCAGCTCAGTGTCAGTATAATGTGACTGGGTGGAATGTCATGTCAAAGAGTCTGGTGCATGATATTTCAGTGAGGCAGAACTCTAAAAGTGAGCACTGAGCTCCCTGCCACATCCAGACACTGTCGCGATATGACTGAAAGATTGTTGAAAGCGACGTTAAGCCCAAATCAAAAAAACAAACAAGAGGGCCCAGAGGGCCCTAATTCGCTCACCTGAGTGTCATTGTCTCTAGTATATTCTAGAAGACTATGATTTCTCTTCATAGCACTATGTATGTTTAAAATTTGTTAAAAAGAATGTTTTTGGATGACAGGCTGGGGGTGCTGGACAGAAGCATGATCACATGGTGTCTTATTGTTGAACAAGAGGCCCATGGGCCACGGGTCGCTCACCTGAGTGACATAGCCACTGCAGATATGCAGATGTTATGCAACATTTTTAAAATCCTGTCATCGCAAGTAATGAAAAGATCATCATTTAAGCAGTTCTTAATTTTGAAGAAGAATATATATATATACAGTCAATGGAGCATGATCATTTGAACAAACTCTCAATCACATTTCAACAGTAGGATCAATGTGAAATTTGGTGGCAAATGGCTAAGTGGTTTCTGAAGAATCATGATTTTATACATGTAAACAGCTCAGTGGCAGGGAAATATATAAAACATAAACAACATGGCAGCCATCTTGGATTTCTGAACAGAATGATTTTAGCTACTGTTGCTCTACAAGTCACCTCAATACTTCCAATGAACTTTGAGTCAATTGCCCTTTTGGATCAGGAGAAAAAGTTCAAAACAGATTTCAAAATGGCCACCATGGCCGCAATTTGGGATTTCCTATCGCAATGATTTGAGCTAATTTTATCTACAAGTCACCCCGATGATTCCTACCAAGTTTCGAGTCAATTGGCCTTTCAGTTCAAAAGAAGAAGGGAAAAATAGATTTTCAAGATGGCCGCCATCTTGGATTTCCGATTGGAACGATTTTAGCTATTTTTATATCTACAAGTCATCCTGATGCTTCCTACCAATTTTCAAATCAACTGGCCCTTTGGTTCGGGAAAATAGGCGAAAAAAAAGAGTTTCAAGATGGCTGCCATGGTGGCCATCTTGGATTTCTGATCCAAACAATTTAAGCTGTTTTAGATCTACAAGTCACCCCAATGCTTCCTACCAAGTTTTGAGTCAAATGGCCTTTCAGTTCAGGAGAAGAAGCGAAAACTAGATTTTCAAGATGGCTGTCATGGCGGCCATCTCGGATTTCTGATAGGAACGATTTAAGCTATTTTTGATCTACAGGTCACCCTGCTGCTTCCTACCTAGTTTAAAGTCAATGAGCCTTTTGGTTCATGAGAAAAAGAGAAAAATAGATTTTCAAGATGGCCGCCATTGCGGCCAATGGAGGCCATCTTGGATTTCCAATCAGAATGATTTTAGCCATTTTTGATCTATAAGTAACCCTGATGCTTCCTACCTAGTTTAAAGTCAATAAGCCTTTCGGTTCAGAAGAAGAAGAGAAAAATAGATTTTCAAGATGGCTGCCATTGCGGCCATCTTGGATTTCCAATCAGAATGATTTTAGCCATTTTTGATCTATAAGTAACCCTCAAGTCAACTGGCTTTTGGATTTAGGAGAAGAAGCGAAAAAAAGATTTTCAAGATGGCCACCATGGTGCCCATCTTTGATTTCCGATCAGCATGATTTTTGATCTACAAGTCACCCTGATGCTTCCTACCAAGTTTGGAGTCAAATGGACTTTCAGCTCAGGAGATGAAGTGAAAAATAGATTTTCAAGATGGCGGCCATCTTGGATTTCCGATTGGAATGATTTTAGCTATTTTTGATCTACAAGTCACCACGATGCTTCCTGCCAAGTTTCGAGTCAATTGGCATTTGAGTTAAGGAGAAGAAGCAAAAAATAGATTTTCAAGATGGCCATCATGGCGGCCATCTTGGATTTACGATCGGCACGATTTTAGCTATTTTTGATCTACAAGTCACCCGAATGCTTCCTACCAAGTTTTGAGTCAACTGGCCTTTCGGTTCAGGAGAAGAAGCGAAAAATAGATTTTCAAGATGTCGGCCATGGCGGCCATCTTGGATTTCTGACCGGAACGATTTTAGCTATTTTTGATCTACAAGTCACCCTGATGCTTCCTACTAAGTTTGGAGTCAACTGACTTGGGTTTAGGAGAAGCGAAAAATAGATTTTCAAGTTGGCCGCCATGGCGGCCATCTTGGATTTACGATCGGCACAACTGTAGCTGTTTTTGATCTACAAGTCACCCCAATGCTTCCTACCTAGTTTAATGTCAAAAAGCCTTTCGGTTCAGGAGAAGAAGCGAAAAATAGATTTTCAAGATGGCCACCATTGCGGCCAGCTTGGATTTACAATCGGCACGATTTTAGTTATTTTTGTTCTACATGTCACCCCAATGCTTCCTACCAAGTATTGAGTCAATTGGCCCTGGGGTGTAGGAGGAGTAGGCTTTTAAAGCAATTGTTGACGCCGCACGATGGACCACGGACGATGCATGACAGACATTGACTGACCACAATAGTTCACTATGAGCACTTCGTGCTCAGGTGAGCTAACAAGGAAATGGAGAAAGTTTCAAAGGTAAACGTCATTAAAGCTTTCTACCGGCATCGATGATCGGCATTTTCTGTGACCATTTGACACCAACAGACTTTGCCGAAAATGCCAATACGGCTGAAGACCTTGTTTATTAGATGTGTCTGAATTTTCTGAGTCATTTATGAGTAAGAAAATTTCTGATTTATAATTACAAAACAGTATGATGGGGGAAAATACACATGGATTTGTTTGTCTAAGTTTTACAGTTAGGATTACAGTATTGTACGATTTTGATTGGTCAGTAAAAATTGTCAGTTAGTTTCATGGTAAGGTCAACTGCAACAGCCGCAAAGGTTGGTAGCCGAAGAAAAATGTCTGAATTCCGGTCTTATTGGTGCTCATGATATATCTGCTTCATGACTGACCACCAACCAGTGATAATTTGGGAAACAAATCACTGTTGCATGTAGCAATAATTTATTTCTTAACCCTTAAACTGCCAATCACAACAATTGTTGTCTGCCTTGTCATCTGCTTGTGATTTTAAAGTCATTTTTGCAAACAGTGTGGACCCAGATCAGACTGCTCCTAATCAGACTGTTCCTCTAGGAGCAGTCTGATCAGGGTCCACATTGTTTGCCTGTATGCAAAAAAAGGTTTGAAAAGTTTGCAAGAATATTCAGCAGACAACATAAACAGATGAAATTTTCAGACGCAGGTTTTCTTGGCATTTTAAGGGTTAAATTAAGGTTATAAAAGTCAAAATTCACCAAAAATCTACATGTACATGACCTATTTATCTCTTGTGATATTATTCAAGAAAGTTCATGTAGGTGTTGGGACTTCCTTTTGTATTTCTCACTATGTAAATAAAGTCTTCTGTAAGGGCTGGTCCATGTACTCAAACAGATGGCAGATTGTCAATTTGCTGCTCTTGACGCATCATGCAAAACCTGTTCTTGCCACCAGCAAAGAACAAAGTTACAGATCAGCCTGTGCAGATCAACATCATTGTTATTTGTTGCCTAGTTACCAACTGGAACATACACAGAATTGTAAAAGCTGAGCAGACAGGCTTAATATTGCTGCTGAACAACTCAAAATGTTTTCTGATTATGGGATGCATATAAAACACTACTGACTTTACCTTCCTTTCCCCAAATTCATTTAGTAAAATAAATGCTTTAAATCCTAAGCATGTTTTTTTTTTTTTTTTTTTTTTTTTTTTGCATACTTTACTAAGATGCTCATGTGTATGGCTCCTGGTTCCATACAAGGTTATCTATACACCAGTATTGATAAAGTTATTCTTATTTTAAAAGTGTGTCCAACCCAAACCGCAAAGCGGTTCGGCGTGCAGACGCACTATATCATATCATAATCAGATTTTTGATTAACGTGCAGGTACAGGGGTAACATCCACATCAGTGGGCCCCCTTCCAGATAGCTGGCTTGCTGCACGCATGCATGCATGTCTATCATGAGGGTTGATAGCCGAGAGCTTCCACTCTCTGCAATTCCTCTCTGTCAGCTGCTTCCATGTCATCTTGTTACTACTATAGACTAACTATGTGACCAGTGATGTGTGTGACCAAAACTGTGATGGTCTAACAAACGCTTGGGTGGTTCGGTGCTTATCCTGAAAAACAATAAGCATTCCGTAATTATGCAGAGGCTATTGACACAGCGGCCATGCCAATAATAGCAACAAAACAGCCAATAACGCCAAGTATTCCAACTGCAAGGGGTTGAATCACGAGGCATGGCGTCAGCCTACAAAATTTGCGATTGCCGCCATTTTGAATTTTGTCTCCAATTCGAATTTTATTTCTATCCCTCTCTGCTGTCTGGTTGGTCAGAAAATTATATATTCTGCCAATATCTTCCTCACTGATCTAAGTTTGATTCTACAGAAATGGAAATTTGTTTTTGAAGGATTATGTTATGCCTATGTGACTAGATGAATTAAAGCACTGCAAGCACAGCACCATGCCCGCCACTGCACTTACATCAAGCAAGTGCCATAACTCTGTCAAAAATAAAATCAAAGGGAAGGTGCATTAGTCTTTCCCTAGATGTTATCAACATTGATGCATGTACGTGTTAATTTTTATTAAAATGATTGAATTTTCAATATATACTATGTTCAAAGGGCCGCAACTCCAAAAGTAGGTTAATCAGAGTTATGGCGTTATGTTTTGCACATTGTCTCATTGTGCTTTACATTTGTGAGAAATTTCATAATATTTCAAACAGTGTTCAACTTACAGAGCAGACACAAGAACATGGTAGAACTGGCTATGTTCAATATTTAAAAGGAAATAACTCCAAAAGTAGGCAAACCAGATTTTAGGTTAATGGTTAATATGTCCTGCAAGTCATCTCATAGTGCTTTACATTTACATAGTGTGAAGTTTTGTGAAAATATAGAGCAGACATGAGTATATAGTAGAAATGGCTATTTTCAATAACTAATAAGTTCTCCAAAAGTAGGTAAACCACAGTTATGTTTTTTTTTTGTGTTCTGCACGTTGTCTTATGGTTCTTTACATTTGTGATTCATGTGTTCTGCATGTAGTGCTTTACAGTTATGTGAAGTTTCATGAAAATATCTTGGAAGGTATCAGAGTTATGGAATAGACATGAATGATGAAAGCGCTGATGGATGGACAGATCAATGGAGAGAGGGATGTATGAACACTCAAAATTTCAGAGTGTATAACATAATACCCATGCCACTTTTTGTGGTGGAGTATAAAGAGGTATGTTTGACATAAACTGTTCTAATGGTGTCTTTACAGTGAAATATAAATGAAAACATACTGACCCTAGTGGATCACAGCTCAGTTTGTTTCGTCAAACCTTCGAGTTCCCTGGTATAGGTAACCTCGGGTGGGATTTGCAAATACAGATTAGTGCACTAGCTTTGATGGCTGGAGTTAAAGATGGCTCCAAATGCAAGAGGACATAAATATTTTCAGGTTATTTCCCTTGAAGTCACATCCATTCCCCTTTAGAATTCATACACTTTCAAGGGACAAAATTCTAGTCAAAATTGTTTTGGTTCCCTTCTGATAAGGGGTCTATTTCCCCTTGAGAGCAAAATCTTTCCTTTTAGAGTAGTCTCTTTCAAAAGGGATTGGTGCAAAAAGCAAAATAGGAAGTCACAAAAGTTGTGTCCTTTGTCAACAAGACCTGTCGCCAGACAGGATAGCTTGCCTGAACTCGCACTTATCAATCAAATAAAAAATTATGACCTTAAAATCCTGATCATAGTTAGTGTTGTGTGTGTGTGTGTGAGGGGGGTGGGTAGTAGAGGGGAGGGAGGGAGGAAGACATGGTACTGGATATAATTTTGGATGAACATTTTCCATAGCTGCTATCTGTATACCAAATATAACCACTATGATCTGAAAAGTAGCTGAGTAAATAAAAGATCTTCAGAACGTTGAGGTAAAACTTTAACATAAAATTGCTAAGTCTGTGACCTTTAGGTTATAGTGCAGGGATAGTGCTGAATAAAATTTTGGAGCAATATCTATAATCATGCCAAATATAAAGTAACTCCAAGCAAGGATTTAGAAATTAAGAGATCTTAAAATCTTAGATGCAAAACTTTAACAAAAATTTCTAAGTCTGTGACCTTGAGCTCTAGGTCATAAGCAGGGGTGGGAATGATGTCAAATAAAATTTTGGATCAATATCTATAATCATGTCATATACAAAGTAACTTCATGCAAGAATTTAGAAATTAAGAGATCTTAAAAACTTTGACGCAAAACTTTAACATAAAATTTCTAAGTCCGTGACCTTGACCTCCAGGTCATAGGCAGGGGCGGGGATAGTGACAAATAAAATTTTGGATCAATATCTATAATCATGCTGAATATAAAGTAAATCCATACAAGGATATAGAAATTAAGAGATCTTAAAAACTTTAACGCAAAACTTTAACATAAAGTTCAAAGTCCGTGACCTTGAACTTCAGGTCATAAGCAGGGGTGGGGGCAGTGCCAAAATTTTGGACCTATATCTATTATCATACCAAATATACAGTAAATCCATGTAAGGATTTAGAAATTAAGAGATCTTAAAAACTTTGATGCAAAACTTTAACATAAAATTTCTAAGTCTGTGACCTTGACCTAGAGCTCACGAGCAGGGGTGGATAGGGCTCAATAAAATTTTGGACCAACATCTATAATTATACTAAATATAAACTAAATCCATCAGAAGATTTAGAAATTATGAGGTCTTAAAAACTTTGATGTAAAACTTTAACATTATTGTTAACACTGACGCCAGGGGTAGTGCAATGGCTCTTCCTGTACTTTCGAGCTAAAAATGGCTGAAAACCTATCAAGTGTATCCACCGCCCTTAAAAGTTAATTTGACAACTTACCTAGCAGCTATATAAGGAAAGAAAGGTGTCAGTATAAGTTGAACCACAGCAAACCATAGACATCCTAGCACTGAGCCAGTTACACAGCCCCATAAAACTTGACTCGATGTATGGTAGTGTAAATATATTCTTTCGAGCTAAAAATGGCTGAAAACCTATCAAGTGTATCCACCACCCTTAAAAGTTAATTCTGACAACTTACCTAGCAGCTATATAAGGAAAGAAAGGTGTAAGTATAAGTTGAACCACAGCAAACCATAGACATCCTAGCACTGAGCCTGTTACACAGCCCCATAAAACTTGACTCGATGTATGGTAGTGTAAATATATTCTGAAATTTACAACAAGAGGACCATGAGATCCTGATCCCTCCCCTGAGACCTGAATTCATATCAATGAACTTTTTGGTAATTTTTTCCCCCCATGTGAACATGCCAATCTTTTGTAACCATAAAGGTCTGTTGTCTGAATACTGTTTGCCACAGGCCAACTTAATCCAGGAATCAAACATGGTTTTTATGCATTAACATATGCTGAGTTTTAAACAAATTATGGCAGAAGGCCTCAGGCTTGAACACCGGAAGAGTGACCTAGCAAATGTTATTCAATTGAGGACTGAAGATCCATTAATGGGTATCTGGCAACAGTGCAGACCAAGATCAGATGCTGCAGAGTGTGGCGTCTGATCAGGGTCTCCACTGTTTGCAAATAGATCAACCATTTTTCTTTAGAAATATCTATATCATATAGCCTGACATACCTAAAATCGAAATGAACTCTTCCACTATATGGTGTGGGGACATCTTGGTCATGTAACCTGGACGATTTGATGATAATTTCATTCCCCCCATCCCACATAGGTTCCATATGATGATGCGTTCAGGTTTAATGACGCATCAACCCATGAGGGTCATTTGCATCAAAATGGTGAACTAACTTGGTTCTGTAATGAAATGGTTATAATGATAAGTCATATATGCATAAAATGTAAAATTAGAACAAATTTAAAAAATTAAAGCAGTTATACCTTGTTAAAAAGATTGATGTGTTTTAAAAACGTAAGTATGTTATCAGCTGGTACATTTTCGAATAAGTATCTAAGGTCATTTGTTTGGAAGAATTCATATGAAATATATCTTCCATTAGCCTAGTAGTTTCTCAGAAAAAGGACTTCAAATATATTCAACCAAAGTGACCTTTGGCCAAAGTCAATAAATGACCTTGACCATAAGCATTCATTAGGGTTGAAGTTAACTGCATTTTCAGATCACAAATTATAATAATAACAGAAAAATGCACTATTTCAGCTTTTTCCATTCAAAAAACTGAGTGACCAAATTTGACCTTGTCACAAAAAAGATCAAGGTCAATCCAGATTCATCATTTTTAAGACTTTTGTAGTACTACAATCCTAAATGCCACTTTCCCAGTTTCAAAGCAAACCATCCGGTGGTTCTGGAGATGAAGATTTTTAAATGTTAATAGCATATATGGGCATGGTGGCCATCTTGGTCATGTGACCTGGACCATTTGATGATAATTTCATTCTCTCATCCCACATAGGCTTCATATGAAATATACCTTTCATTAGCCTAGGCCTAGTAGTTTCTCAGAAAAAGGACTTCAAATACATTCAACCAAAGTGACCTTTGGCCAAGGTCAATAAATGACCTTGACCTTTAGCATTCATCAGGGTTGAAGTCAACTGCATTTCCAAACTAGAAATGTGTTTGTTGAAACACTATACCCCCAATTATATGTTTGTCGATACAAAATGCAAAAGTTGAAAAGGAACATAACTCCAACCAAAATTTGATCAGGTCATCTACACCTTTGTTCCAAACTGCTTGCAAAATTTCATGAGCCTAACTCAAGTGGGTCCTTAGATATTTTGCTTAGAAGATTTTCATTTGCCTAAGTTTGAAAAGGGGCATGACTCCACCATGAAGACTCTGACAGAAAAGAACAAGAGGCCCACGGGCCACGGTTCGCTCACCTGAGTGACATAGCCACTGCAGACATGCAGATGTTATGCAACATTTTTCCAATCCTATCATCGCAACTAATGAAAATATCATCATTTGAGCAGCTCTTAGTTATGAAGAAGAATATATGGGCCTGACAGTCAATGGAGCATGATCATTTGAATAAACTATCAATCACATTTCAACAGAAGGATCAATGTGCAATTTGGTAGAAATTGGCTACATGGTTTCTGAAGAATCATGATTTTATACATGTAAACAGCATAGTGGCAGGGAAATATTATGAATATAAACCAGATGATGGTCATCTTAGATTTCCAATCAGAACAATTTTAACTACTGTTGATCTACAAGTCACTTTGATACTATATGGCCCATACAAATGGGGAAGCAAATTTGACCTTGGAGGTAAAAAGGTCAAATGTCAACACAGAACCATCATTTTAGCAATTTTGGTAGATCTCCTGTCCCCCATAATTTGTGCAAAGATCAGGACCCAGGGCTTATTTGGTTATGGAGAAGAAGATTTTTAAAGGTTTTTACCATATATGGGCATGGCAGCCATTTTGATCAATGGACCTTTCATTCTCCTGCCAACGGAGGCTCCGCATGAAATTTGAGCAACACTGGCCCGGAGGCTTCAGAGGAAAAGCCATTTGAAATTATCAACATTTTTTCCATACAAATGTATGGGGCTCATACAAATGCATACAGAAGCAAACTTGACCTCGCCATAAAAGGTTAAATGTCAATGTATGACAATTATTTTAGCAACTTTGGTAGACCGCCCGTTCCAGATGATATATGCAAAGATTCAGCCACAAGCCATCCTCAGTTTTGGAGAAAAAGATTTTTAAATGTTTTTTCCCATACAAATGCATAAGGAAGCAAACTTGACCTTGCCGTAAAAAGGTCAAATGTCAATGTATGACCATTATTTTAGCAACTTTGGTAGACCCCCTGTCCCCGATGATTTATGCAAAGATTCAGCCCCAAAGCATCCTCGGTTCTAGAGAAGAAGAGTTTTAAAGGTTTTTACCATATATGGGCATGGCGGCCATCTTGGTCAACGAACCATGACCATTTTAGCAATCTTTTGTTCCCCCTATCTAAGGA
Source organism: Anodontia alba (assembly GCA_964016985.1). Classification (NCBI taxonomy): domain Eukaryota; kingdom Metazoa; phylum Mollusca; class Bivalvia; order Lucinida; family Lucinidae; genus Anodontia; species Anodontia alba. The sequence goes on along the minus strand of OZ024821.1, from coordinate 57,134,166 downwards.
GTTGAGCAAAATTGGGCCAGAGGCTCCAGAGGAGAAGTTGTTTGAAATTCTGAACATTTTTCCCATACAAATGCATAAGGAAGCAAAATTGACCTTACCGTAAAAAAGTCAAATGTCAATGTACGACCATTATTTTAGCAATTTTGGTAGCCCTCCCGTTCCCGATGATATACGCAAAGATTCAGCCATAAGGCATGCTCGGTTTAGGAGAAGAAGATTTTTAAAGGTTTTTCCCATACAAATGCATAGGGAAGCAAACTTGACCTTGCCGTAAAAAGGTCAAACGTCAACATACGACAATTCTTTTAGCAATTTTGGTAGACCTCCCGTCCCCGATGATTCCTGCAAAGGTTCAGCCCCAAGGCATTCTCGGTTCTGGAGAAGAAGATTTTTAAAGGTTTTTACCATATATGGGCGTGGCGGCCATCTTGGTTAATGGACCGTGACCATTTTAGCAATTTTTCATTCCCCCATCCTAAGGAGGCTCCATATGAAATTTGAGCAAAATTGGCTCAGCGGCTTCAGAGGAGAAGTCGTTTGAAAATGTTAACGGACGGACGGATGGACGGACGCACGGATGGACGGACGCACGGATGGACGACGGACGAAAAGTGATCACAATAGCTCACCCTGAGCAGAGCTAAAGGTGAGCTAAAAAACAAATTGACAATGGGCCGTACTCAAGAAGTATCTGGCAGTATTTATTCAAATGTTAATCAGGTCATCCACTTCTCATCTATTCACTAGGCTCTAGGTTCAATAGTTATTGAGATATTGTGCTGACAAAATTTCATCCATATATTTTCTAAGGGCCATAACTCAGGAAATGCACATAACCTCAGTAAGAAAACAAGAGGCCTACAGGCCACGGTTCGCTCACCTGAGTGACATAGCCACTGCAGACATGCAGATGTTCCCAATAATATATGCAAAGATTCAGCCATAAGGCATCCTCAGTTTTGGAGAATAAGATTTTTAAATGTTTTTTCCCATACAAATGCATAGGGAAGCAAAATTGTACGACCATTATTTTAGCAACTTTGGTAGACCCCCTGTCCCCGATGATTTAAGCAAAGATTCAGCCCCAAGGCATCCTCGGTTTTTTAAAAGTTTTAACCATATATGGGCGTGGCGGCCATCTTGGTCAATGAACCGCAACCATTTTAGCAATCTTTCATTCCCCCAACCTAAGGAGGCTCCATATGAAATTTGTGCAAAATTGGCCCAGAGGCTCCAGAGGAGAAGTTGTTTGAAATTCTGAATATTTTTCCCATACAAATGCATAAGGAAGCAAACTTGACCTCACGGTAAAAAGGTCAAATGTCAATGTACGACCATTATTTTAGCAAATTTGGTAGACCTCCAGTTTCCGATGATATATGTAAAGATTCAGCCACAAGGCATCCTCGGTTTTGGAGAACAAGATTTTTAAAGGTTTTTCCCATACAAATGCATAGGGAAGCAAACTTGACCTTGCCGTAAAAAGGTCAAATGTCAATATACAACATTTATTTTAGCAATTTTGGTAGACCTCCCGTCCCCAATGACTTATGCCCAAGGCATCCTCGGTTCTGGAGAAGAAGATTTTTAAAGGTTTTTACCATATATGGGCATGGCAGCCACCTTGGTCAATGAACTGCGACCATTTTAGCAATCTTTCATTCCCCCAACCTAAGGAGGCCCCATATGAAATTTGTGCAAAATTGGCCCAGAGGCTCCAGAGGAGAAGTTGTTTGAAATTCTGAATATTTTTCCCATACAAATGCATAAGGAAGCAAAACTGACCTCACGGTAAAAAGGTCAAATGTCAATGTATGACAATTATTTTAGCAACTTTGGTAGACCTCCAGTTTCCGATGATATATGTAAAGATTCAGCCACAAGGCGTCCTCGGTTTTGGAGAACAAGATTTTTAAAGGTTTTTCCCATACTAATGCATCGGGAAGCAAACTTGACCTTGCCGTAAAAAGGTCAAATGTCAATACACAACATTTATTTTAGCAATTTTGGTAGACCTCCCGTCCCCAATGACTTATGCAAAGATTCAGCCCCAAGGAATTCCTCGGTTCTGGAGAAGAAGATTTTTAAAGGTTTTTACCATATATGGGCATGGCGATCATCTTGGTCAACTAATCGCGACCATTTTAGCAATCTTTCATTCCCCCAACCTAAGGAGGCTCCATATGAAATTTGAGCAAAATTGGCCCAGAGGCTCCAGAGAAGAAGTCGTTTGAAATTCTGAACATTTTTCCCATACAAATGCATAAGGAATCAAAATTGACCTTACCATAAAAAGGTCAAATGTCAATGTACGACCATTATTTTAGCAACTTTGGTAGACCTCCAGTTTCCGATGATACATGTAAAGGTTCAGCCATAAGGCATCCTCGGTTTTGGAGAACAAGATGTTTAAAGGTTTTTCCCATACAAATGCATAGGGGAGCAAACTTGACCTTGCCGTAAAAAGGTCAAATGTCAATATACAACATTTATTTTAGCAATTTTGGTAGACCTCCCGTCCCCAATGACTTATGCAAAGATTCAGCCTCAAGGCATCCTCGGTTCTGGAGAAGAAGATTTTTAAAGGTTTTTACCATATATGGGCATGGCGGCCATCTTGGTCAATGGACCACGACCATTTTAGCAATTTTTCGTTCCCCCAACCTAAGGAGGCGCCATATGAAATTTGAGCAAAATTGGCTCAGAGGCCTCAGAGGAGGTCGTTTGAAAATGTTAACGGATGGACGGACGGCGGACGAAAAGTGAACACAATAGCTCATCCTGAGCATAGCTCAGGTGAGCTAAAAAAGCATGTGTCAGCCATATATGAAATTTCAAAACCATAACATGAATGGTTCAAAAGTTCTGCTATGCATCAAAAAAAAGCATGCAATGTAAAATGCTCAAGGTTATAAAGGGCCATAACTCATGAAGTATTTTTCAAAATTTATTCAAAAGTTAATCAGGTCATCTACTCATCACTACCAATCTATTCACCAGGTTTCAAGGCTCAACTTGGAATGGTTTTGGAGATATTTTGCTGACAAGATTTCATCTATATTTTTTCAAAGGGCCATAACACAGGACAAGGGCATAATCCGGATGAGAAAAAAAAATATGTGTCAGCTATTTATTTCATGAGAAGTCCATATATGAAATTTCAAAACCCTAGCATGCACAAGCTCATAAAGTGTTTTTTTTTTTCAGAATTATACAAAAGTTAATCAGGTCATCTACTCATCAATACCGATCTATTCACCAGGTTTCAAGGCTCTAGCTTTAATAGTTTTTGGGATATTTTGCTGACAAGATTTCATCCATATTTTTCAAAGGGCCATAATTTAGGAAAGGGGCATAATCCTGATGGGAAAAAATACATGTCAGCTATTTTTTCATAAGAAATCCATATATGAAATTTCAAAATCCTAGCATACAAGGTTCAGAATTTATGCTATGCATCAAAAAACATGCAATGAAACAAGAGGCCCATGGGCCACAATTCGCACACCTGATAAAAACAACTACTGCATATTTGTAAATGCCATGCAACATTCTTTCAGTATTGCCACAGCAACTAAGACACAAATTTGACCATACCATAGAATAGATCAAAGGTCATCCTAGTCTCACCATTTTAACAAACTTGGTAGACCTTGAGTCCCCAATGCTGTACACCGAGATTCAGCCCGAAAGCTTTCTTAGTACTGGAGAAGACTTTTAAGTGTTTTTACCGTATATGGGCATGGCAGCCATCTTGTTCAATGGTGCAGAACCATTTGTGAACAAATTGTCATTATCCCTTGGACAGAAGGCCCCATGTGAAATCTGAAGTAAATGGATCAAGAGGTTTCAGAGGAGAAGAGGTTTAAAGATTTCATGATTTTATACTGTATATAGCCCAGGGGCAAGTGGGGTGGTGGTGGTGGGGGAGGGGGGGGGGGGTTGCAAAACTTTGATCCTAACTAAGAAGTTTTACTACTTTTATCATACATTGTAAGTTTCAGCCATTAGTCTTAAATACATAATGAAAAAAATGATTTTTCAACTTTTCCCCCATACAAATCTATAGGGTCAAAGGTCAACCTATGATCATCATTTGAACAAACTTGGTAGAGCTTGAGACAACAATGCTATATACCAAGATTCAGCCCAAAAGCTTTCTTGGTTCTGAAGAAGAAGATTTTTAAGTGTTTTTACCATATATGGGCATGGTGGCCATCTTGTTCAATGACGCAGACCCATTTGAACAAATTGGCAATACCCTTTCAACTGAAGGCACCATGTGAAATCTTGTGAAAATTGCTCAAGTAGTTTCAGAGAAGAAGGTATTTAAAAATTACACAATTTTATAGCCCAGGGGCAAGGGCAGATAACCCTCAGGGGACAAAATTTTGATAGTAGCTAAAATGTTTTACTACTTTAATCACACCTTGTAAGTTTCAGCCATCAGTCTTTAATACATTTTGAGAAAATGACTTTCCAACATTTTCCCCATACAAATGCATGGGGATGCAAATTTGACCTGGCCATAAAAAGGTCAAAGGTCAACCTACGATCATCATTTACACAAACTTGGTAGACCTTGAGTCCTTGATGCTACGAGGGGAGTTCAATAAGTTCGTAGAACTCAGTATTTTTCTATACAATTCAAGATTTCTTTTTTCATTTTTGTGCAGTGTAAACCTTTGTCAGTTGAATGATAACAGCCATTCAGTCAACACGTACATTTTTTGCTCTTACTTTTTGTTTGAAACCCTATACCCATAGGCAAAAATGGAAAGTCAGAATATTGAGTTCAGAGCAGTCATAAAGTTCCTCACTAAGGAGGGTGCAAAGGCCAAAGAAATCCATCGGCGCATGGCTGATGTGTATGGGGATAGTAGCCCAAAGTATTCCACAGTGGCAAAGTGGTCAGCAGAATTTAAATGTGGGCAAGACTCCTTAGAAGATGACCCAAGGCCAAGTCGCCCTGCTGATGTCATCAGCCAGGAGATGATCGACCGTGTTGAGAGACTTGTGCTAAACAATCGCCGAATCAAAGTTGCCGAACTTGCTTCAGAATGTGGTATTTCTAATGGAAGTGTTTACACTATAATCCATGAACATTTAGGCATGTCAAAAGTATCTGCCAGGTGGGTACCCAGAAACCTGAACATGCAAGATCGTCAGCAAAGGGTGGAGTCAAGTCAAGAACTTCTGGAAGTGTACAATGCCAATCCAGAAGACTTTCACACTCGTCTTGTAACAGGAGATAAAACTTGGCTTCACCACTGGGACCCAGATACTAAAAAAGAGTCCATGCAATGGAAGCTCCCTGGCTAACCCCCACCTAAGAGAAATTTCGTATCCAACAATCAGCCAGCAAGGTAATGGCCACGGTGTTTTGGGACTCCAAAGGGATTATATTGATAGATTACAAGCCTGCTGGTACTTCAATTATAGGAGAATACTATGCCAATGTCATTAAACAATTAAGGGTTGCTATTAAAGAAAAACGAAGGGGAAAGCTAGCTGCTGGTGTCCTTCTTTTGCATGATAATGCCCCTGTGCACAAGTCCAGAGCTGCACAAGTGGCTATTCGTGAGTGCAAGTTCGAGCAGTTAAATCACCCACCATACAGTCCAGACCTGGCCCCAAGTGATTATTATCTGTTTCGAAATTTGAAGTCCCACTTGCGTGGAACGAGATTTTGGGATGATGATGAGCTCAAGGCTGCTACAGAGGCTTGGTTCGAGGACCAAATAGACAACTTTTATTTCAAAGGCATAGACTGCTTAAAAGAAAAGTGGGCCAAATGCATTGAAGTAAAGGGGGATTATATTGAAAAATAATGTTGAAACCATCTTCCAATCTGTGAGTTAAACCCCGAGCTCTACAAACTTATTGAACTACCCTCGTATATACCATGATTCAGGCCAAAGCTTTCTTGGTTCTAGAGAAGATGTTTAAGTGTTTTTTTACCATATATGGGCATGGCAGCCATCTTGTTCAATGGTGCGGAACCATTTGAACAACTTGGCAATGCCCTTTTGACAGAAGGTCCCATGTGAAATCTGGTTATAATTGCTCAAGCGCTTTCAGAGAAGACATTTAAAAAGATTACACAATTTTATACAGGACTATAGCCCAGGGGCAAGGGCAGATAACTCACAGGGGAAAATTTTTTTAATTATAACTAAAATGTTTTTACTACTTTAATCACTCATTATAAGTTTCAGCCATTAGTCTTTAATACATTTTGAGAAAATGACTTTTCAACATTTTCACCATACAAATGCATGGGGAAGCAAATTTGACCTTGCTGCAAAAAGGTCAAAGGTCAACCTAGGGTCATCATTTGAACAAACTTTGTAGACCTTGAGTCCCCCTGGTGACCTAGTTTTTAATCAAAAGTGACCCAGTTTAGAATCTGACCTAGAAATCATGGAGACAAACACTTTGAGCATGATTCATGATGACTGCTTCAAAAATGTGACTGCTTGAGTGTTAACAAGGTGTTCCTTTGATTTGGCCTGGTGACCTAGTTTTTGACTCCAAGTGACCAAGTTTCAAACTTCACCTAGAAATCATCAAGACAAACATTTTGAGCAAGATTCATGATGATTGCTTAAAAAATGTGACCTCTAAAGTGTTAACAAGGTATTCTTTTGATTTGGCACGGTGACCTAGTTTTTAAAAAAAAGTGACCCAGTTTAGAATATGACCTAGAAATCATCAAGACAAACATTTTGAGCATGATTCATGATGATTGCTTCAAAAATGTGACCGCTAGAGTGTTTACAAGGTTTTCTGTTGATTTGGCCCAGTGACCTAGTTTTAGACCCCAAGTGACCCAGTTTCAAACTTCACCTAGAAATCATTAAGACAAACATTTTGAGCAAGATTCATGATGACTGATTCAAAACTTAGACCTCCAGAATGTTAAAAATATTTTCCTTTGATTTGGCCTGGTGACATAGTTTTTTACCCCAAGTGACCCAGTTTAGAACTTGACCTAGAACTCATCAAGACAAACATTTTGAGCAAGATTCATGATGATTGCTTCAAAAATGTGACCGCTAGAGTGTTAACAAGGTTTTCCTTTGATTTGGCCTGGTGACCTAGTTTTTTACCCCAAGTAGCCCTGTTTCGAGCTTGACCTAGAAATCATCAAGACAACTATTTTGAGCAGGATTCATCATGATTGCTTCAAAAATGTGATGGCTACAGTGTTAACAAGGTTTTCGGTTAATTTAGTCTGTTGACCTAGTTTTTTACCCCAAGTGATCCAGTTTCAAACTCGACCTAGAAATCATCAAGACAAACATTTTGAGCAAGATTCATGATGATTGCTTAAAAAAATGTGACCTCTAGAGTGTTAACAAGGTCTTCCTTTGATTAGGCTAGGTGAACAAGGTTTTCCTTTGATTTGGCCTGGTGATCTAGTTTTTGACCCCAAGTGACCAGTTTCAAATCTGACCTAGAAATCATCAAGACAAACATTTTGAGCAAGATTCATGATGATTGCTTCAAAAATGTGACCTCTACAGCGTTAACAAGGTCTTTGATTTGGCCAGGTGACCTAGTTTTTGATCCAAAGTGACTCAATTTCGAACTTGACCTAGAAATCATCAAGACAAACATTTTGAGCAAGATTCATGATGATTGCTTCAAAAATGTGACCGCTAGATTGTTAACATGGTTTTCCTTTGATTTGGCCTTGTGACCTAGTTTTTGACTCCAAGTGACCCAGTTTCAAACCTGACCTAGAAATCATCCAGACAAACATTTTGAGCAAGATTTATGATGATTGATTAAAAAACATGACCTCTAGAGAGTTAACAATATTTTCCTTTGATCTTGCCTTGTTTTTGATCCCAAGTGACCCAGTTTTGAATTTGACCTAGAACTCATCAAGACAAACATTTTGAGCAAGATTCATGATGATTGCTTCAAAAATGTGACCGCTACAGCGTCAAGGTTTTCCTTTGATGTGGCCTGGTGTCCTAGTTTTTGACCCTAAGTAGCCCAGTTTCAAACTTGACCTAGAAATCATCATAACAAATATTTAGCAGGATTCATGATGATTGCTTCAAAAATGTGACCGCTAGAGTATTAACAAGGTTTTCCCTTGATTTGGCCCGTTGACCTAGTTTTTGACTCCAAGTGACCCAGTTTCGAACCTGATCTAGAAATCATCAAGACAAATATTTTGAGCAAGATTCATGATGATTGCTTCAAAAGTATGACCTCTAGAGTGTTAACAAGGTCTTTCTTTGATTTGGCACAGTGACCTAGTTTTTGACTCGAAGTGACCCAGTTTCTAATTTGACCTAGAAATCATGAAAGCAAACATTTTGAGCAAGATTCATGATGATTGCTTCAAAAATATGACAGAGTGTTAACAAGGTTTTCCTTTGATTTGGCCTGGTGACCTTAGTTTTTGACCCCAAGTGACCCAGTTTCAAACTTGACCTAGAAATCATCAAGACAAACATTTTGAGCAAGATTCATGATGATTGCTTGAAAAATGTGACCTCTAGTGTGTTAACAATATTTTCCTTTGATCTGACCTGGTGACCTAGTTTTTGATCCCAAGTGACCCAATTTCGAACTTGACCTAGATTTCATAGGGGCAAATATTCTGAGCATTTCATCAAGATTGGGTAAAAACTGTGGCGTCTAGAGTTTTAACAAACTAATTGTTGATGACGGATGACGGACGACTGATGACGGACAGAGGGTGATCACAATAACTCACCCTGAGCTTTGCTCAGGCGAGCTAAAAAAATTGATATCCTAATACAACTCCATAACACTTGACTTAATGTATGGCAGTGTAAATATATTCTGAAACAAGAGGACCATGATGGTCCTATATTGCTTACCAGAGCAAGCAGATTTACATATTGACTATTGAAGTTCCAGCCAAGTTCAGTGCTTGGAAGATTTTTGTATAATTGTGTGTTCAAGAGTGACATGATGGTGCTACAAAATGAAGTAGCAATGCCATATATGGCAAGCAGTGCCTCATTTTCTTTTTAAATCTGATCTTCAAAACTTCTATAACCATAGGGAAAATAAGACCTTTCCTATGGGGTGGCCATGTTTTTTCATGCATCATGACGGCTTGAACTATTTTGGTAGAGGGCCATCAAAGAAACAGTTCTGCTAAATAATATTAATATCGGTCCAGTGGTTTCTGACAAGAAGATTTTTAAAGTTTTCTGTATAGAAATATAGGGCAAATAAGCCTTGCCCCTGGAAGCTATGTATTTTTTTTGATGAATCATGATGGCTTGAACAGTCTTAGTAGAGGGTCAACAAAGGAACATTGCAGCCATATTATATATACTACCTACCAAGTTTCAAGTCAATGGGCCTTTCTGTTCAATAGAAGTTCCACATTCATTTTCAAGATGGCAGTGATGGCAGCCATGTTGGAATTCCAATTCGAACCATTTTACCTATTTTTGATGTACAAGTCACACTGAAACTTACCATCAAGTTTCCAGTCAACTGGACTTTCGATTCAAGAGAAATTCAAAAAGATTTTCTAAATGGAGGCCCTTGCAGCCATCTTGGATTTCTCATTGGAATGAATGTTAGCTATTTCTGATCTACAAGTCACACTGATACTTCCTATCAAGTTTTGAGTCAATTCACCTTTTGGTTCTGGAGAAGAAGTTCCAAATAGATTTTTAAAGAGGCAACCATGACGGCCATCTAGGATTTCTGATCGGAATGATGTTAACCATTTCCGATATACAGGTTTCCCCGATACTTATTACCAAGTTTCGAGTCTACTGGCATTCCATTCAGGAGAGGAAGTTAAAAATTAGATTTTCAATATGGCTGCCATGGTGACCATTTTGGATTTACAAATGAAACAATCTTTAGCTATTTTGGATCTAGAAGCCACCCTAATATTTCCTATCAAGTTTCGAGTCAATTGGCCTTTTGGTTCAAGAGAATAACTTCAAAATAGATTTTCAAGATGGTGTCCATTTTGGATTTCGCTGTTTTTGACCTGCACACCCCAATACTTTCAACCAGGTTTGGGGTCAACTAGCCTTATGGTGCAGGAGAAATTCCAAAAAGCTTTCCAATTTTAGCCATTTTTGATCTACAAGTCACCTGATACTTCCTACCAAGTTCCAAGTCAGTTGGCCTTTTAGTTCAGGAGACAAAGTTCCAAATACATTTGCAAGATGGTGGCGGCGGCGGCCATGTTAGAATTCCAATGTGAATGATTTTAGCTACTTTTGATCTACAAGTTACACTGAAACTTCCTATCAAGTTTTGAGTCAACTGGACTTTTGATTTTAGAGAAGAAGTGCAATAAAATTTTCTAAATGGTGGTTCTGGTGGCCATCTTGGATTTCTAATCAGAATGAATGTTAGCTTTTTCTGATCTGCAAGTCAGACTGATACTTCCTATCAAGTTTTAAGTCATTTCACCTTTTGTTTCAGGAAAAGAAGCTCCAAACAGATTTTCAAAATGGCAGGATTTATGTAGGTGACCACTTAACGTTGCTACATACTAAATATCTAAGCTCTGGGCTTTTAAAGGTTTTTATAATATATGGGAATGGCAGCCATCTTGGTCAATGGAACGGGACCATTTTAGCAATCTTTCGTTCCCCCAACCTAAGGAGGCTCCACATGAAATTTGAGCAACATTGGCCCAAAGGCTTCAGAGGAGAAGTCGTTTGAAATTCTCAACAGTTTTCCTATACAAATGTATGGTGCCCATACAAATGCATAGGGAAGCAAATTTGACCTCACCATAAAAAGGTCAAACATCAACATACAATAATTATTTTAGCAAATTTGGTAGACCTCTCGTCCCCGATGATTTGTGCAAAGATTCAGCCCAAGGCATTCTCGGGTCTGGAGAAGAAGACTTTTAAAGGTTTTTACCATATATGGGCATGGCGGCCATCTTGGTCAATGGACCAAGACCATTTTAGCAATCTTTTGTTCCCCTAACCTAAGGAGGCTCCACATGAAATTTGAGCAACATTGGCCAAGAGGCTTCAGAGGAGAAGTTGTTTGACTTCTCAACAGTTTTCCCATACAAATGCAGGGTGCCCATAAAAATGCATAGGGAAGCAAACGACCTCGCCGTAAAAAGGTCAAATGTCAATGTACAACAATTATTTTAGCAATTTTGGTAGACCTCTCATCCCCGATGATTTGTGCAAAAATTCAGCCCCAAGGCATTCTCGGTTCTGGAGAAGAAGATTTTTAAAGGTTTTTACCATATATGGGCATGGCGGCCATCTTGGTCAACAGACCGCGACCATTTTAGCAATCTTTGGTTCCCCCAACCTGAGGAGGCTCCAAATGAAATTTGAGCAAAATTGGCTCAGAGGCTTCAAAGGAGAAGTGGTTTGAAAATGTTAATGGACGGACAGATGGACGGCCGACGGACGAAAAGTGATCACAATAGCTCATCCTGAGCATAGCTCAGGTGAGCTAAAAAGTACCTTATCGCAAATGCTAATAGGGCAGATCCAGATTAGTGTGCGCATCTGCACGGTCCGATAAGGGTCTATTTTATTTATTTTGCAGACTAAAATGGCCTGACATTCTTTATATATAATATTAGCAGTGTTATTATTCTGGGTAGCCTGCACAGCCGATCGGGTCGCAAGTAATTTGTATGACTAAAATAAGATCTGTTTTTTGTTTTTTTTTCACTGTTCAAATTTCTAGTAACACTGGTTAATTTCTAAGGGATTATACAAGTCCCATTTGTTTAATGGCAATTGGTTTGTTCACACATCAATCATGTGGTCAATTGGTGAATATGCCCCAGAGGCAGGCATCAATGAAATTGATATGGTTAACCTTTACAACTCTGTGGGCTAATTCAGCAGACAACAAATTAATGACATTTTTCCGAGAAAACTGGATTTGACTTTTAATGCAAATTGTCTTCATTGGAGACAATATGCATGAAATGTCAAACCCTTTTTTCGGGACATATTATGAAAATATTTCTAAATGCTGTCTGCTGTAATTTTACCCAGAGTGCTAATGGACCAACCCGAAAAGTCTGTGTAATTATTTCCGGTGTATATTGTTAGGAAAAAACAACATTTTTTCAATATATATTTATGTTTTAGTGTTGAATCTTTGGGGATGGTTAACATTTTGGAACTTATTGTGATTTTAATTAGTCTGGATTAGTAAATTTCTGTCAGGGGATCAGAAGAAATTTTGAAGGTAAAGATCATTATAGCTTCTACCGGCTTTGGTGATCGGCATTTTCTGTGACAACGTGGCGCCACCGGACTTTGCCGAAAATACCGATATGGCTGAAGACCTTGTTTATAAGACAGGTCTGAATTTTCGCATAAAAATCTCCGTCTTATAAGCAGATTTTTACGGTATATATCCTAATTCTTAGCCTATCATTATTTTCATACACTCCATCACACTTGATTTGATGTATGGTAGCGTAAAAATATTATGGAACAAAAAACATTGTAGATATTCTAATTCTTAGCCTATCACTCAACTCCATAACATTTGACTGGATGTATTAACAAGAGGACCATGGTGGTCCTTAACGTTCACCTGAACTGAAAAGTAGGTCAAGAGTGACAACATTCATTTAGAGGTCCTAACTCTTAACACATGCATAACTCTATCAAAATTTGGTGTAATTTAACATCAAAACAATAAGCACTGTATCACCTCATGGTCTAACTGTCCACCAAGTTTCAACCAACTTATTTGTATGGTCCAGGAAAATTTAATCAAACTGAAGGAGTAATGTAGATGACAAGGTTGAAAATAGGCATTTTCAACAATCAAGTGGACGTAACTCTAAACTAAATAATTTGATTTGGACAGTTTTTGAAATCATCCAAGATTTCATCTGGCAGCCATCTTTTTCAGTGGAGCAGAAACCATGTGAGCAATTTTGCTAAAGGGCCATACAATTCTGTACAATTTGGTAGAAATTGGTCCAGTAGTTTAAGCATGTGTCATTTAAAGAAACTGTTGATGATGCGGGATAGAATATGGACACACAACGGACACAGGGTGATCACAATAGCTCACCATGAGCCTTCGGCTCTGGTGAGCTAAAATAAGCAAATCTCTCAAAATCTCATCTAAAAATAATCCCTACAATCCTTTCAGACACTCCTCTAGCTCATAAAATGTTCAAATTTTAGGATAAGAACAGTAAGCTTGCTTTTCACATAGCTCTAGATGAGAAGGGTATCAGGTAAATATTTTTCTTATTTCTCCACAAAAACATATGTTGTAGGTTCTCACTGAGGCACTCTATTGAGCACCCATAACATAATTTTCATGGAGAAATATGGAAAATATCAATACTTTTTGGTTGGACAAAATGCCTTATCTCGAGCTATGTTTTTAGTTTCCAACTTACCGGCTATAAGCTACTATTGATGAGAACATAAATGAACCCAAACCTACAACCACTTTCCACAGATCATCTATCCAGTTCTGATTCTGATACAACCTAAACAAGACAAAATTAAACAGCAAATTCCCTTTATAATGCTACAGAATGAGGCCCATGGAATGGCATAGCTTTATAAGTGAATAATGTTAAAATGAGAATTTAAAATTAAACAAATATTCATATTTGAGCCCAGTCACAGCATTTCCTACAAGATTGTATGTATGCCCTGCAAAAATACTCAGAACAATGCATCTGCACAGGCTGGTCAGTCTGTTTTCTGCCTGAAGATGCTTTGGACCATTTGCTACCCACAAAGTGCCCTGTAAGGATGCACATGCTGATCTGATACTTCGCTAGGTGCACATGGAATCTTGAAGGAAATGCTGTGACTCATTTTTCATATTTCTCCATGAAATAAGGTGCTTCTAATGAGTACCCATAATATGTACCTACATGGGCAAAAAAGATAAATATTCAGATGTATACCCCACATAGAGATCTTTGAGAAATAAGATTATTACTCACCTGTATACCCCTCATAGAAATCATATAGAAATAATCCCGCATATGATTTCTCCATTGTGTTGCAGTGAGGAACCACCTTGTAGGCCAGACCTTTTGCTTGACTGACATTACAGAACATCCAATCTGGTGCTCGGCTTTTACTACTTTTACTGACCATAGATCACAAGATTTGCCAACTGACAGGATTATCATCAATTAACCATTATGCAAACTAATTAGGACAATGTAATGTAACAGTTATATCACAAGTAATTGATAGTCCAACATATTAAGATACCTGTCTCTATAAAACCACATGCATTGGTAGCAAATAGCATGCTAGTAAGTAAGAATATGAATAGTTTAGTATTTACATCAAAGTATTTCTATTGTTTTGAGGGTAACGTTGGTTACATGGCCGCTGCACGTAAATGCCCCCATCACCAGAGGGCTAATATATGTCATTTTGTTTCTTATATAATGTAGTTTCAGATAATTATAGCGTACAAAATTCCCCTTGGGTGTGGGAAGGGGGGTCTATGGTCGGCCCAAGGTCTATGCAGAGTAGGCCTTCAACAGACGTCTGACCGGGGTCTACACTGTTTGTATGGGTCTGTCTGTCCTAATGCTTGATGTGAACCCACCAGCTAATTAGCCTTACTGCTTACTTGACAGGTCTTCGGTCAACTTTTAATCACATGATTGTGTGTCTAACAACTGTTGGACCGGAGACAGACAGTGCAGACCCTGAGCAGGTGTCGCGTGCAGTGTCTAGTCAGGGTCTTGCCTGTTTGCCCAGATCTGTCTTTCCTAATGATAGATTGGTGTTCTTGGTGAGTTACAAACAGTGTAGGCTCTGAACAGACGTCGCATACGATGCTGAAGAAGCTTTTGCCACAACATCTATAGGGAGCTTTGTCTCTGGGTGTCCTCTCATGATCATTTAGACCGCTTCTGCACTTGAATAATTTGCCACAGTAACGGCAGATACCTTGCTGATCCATAACTGAAACCAGTATGATCTTATATAAGACCGAATATCAGAATATACAAAGTAAAACCAAACATAAATGATTATGGAAAACCAGTCTGTGGAACCCATTGTGTTTACAAGTCCGAAAGTTTGTCCGTGACAGCTATCGTTTTGAAAAAATAATGCATTATGTAATAAGCATTGGATATATCTCTAATAAAGAAAGCCTGTGATTGATTAGAGTTTTATATGAAGTGAGAACATAGTAGTCATTTATACCAAAACTACGTATTGCAGGCCCCCTAGCAGTCTCTCTTAAAAATAAAGGCTTTTTATAAAGCACATAAACTGGCTCCTGTATAATACAGTGCTCCGGATATAAACTGTAAGAGGAATTACAAAACAAAAAAGTAAAAAAATTTCATTGGGGCATAGCTCTCCTGATATTTGGTGAACTGTAACCTAAGGGTCCAAGCTGGCCCAGAAATTACGGGAGGCGTGACTTCTCCCTCCTGGGAAAATAGGGAGAAGTTTGCTGCATCTAGGGAGTTTGCTGCATCTAGGGAGAAATGCTTTCGGACAGAGGACACACGACAGAAACATGGCTATATTATAAGCTCATATGAGCCTTTGGCTGATTAGGTTTTCCTATACTTCAATATCAGACCAAACAATAACAAATCAAAAACTAGAGCGTCAACAAGGTTTTCCTGCGTTTAATGTGTTCCATAGTCCGCTTAGCATCTAGATGAGCAGCAGACGGAATACTGTGGTGCATTTCTATAACCTCTGTGCGTTTGAGCTTTGGGACCACAAGCTGCAGAATATCTGTATCTTCATGCGACCATCTTTGGTACAACATAGAGGTACGAAGTCTGTCCCAATTTCGCCATAGGGTTTTAAAAGCAGTTGTCTTGCCTGATATGGTCGACCAATCTGGCTTGGACTTGTTTTCTTCTAGCAGTAGCAGAATAGGGCCAGTGTCAGCATCTTCAGTTTGACTCTGTTGGATATCTGAATGGTCCCAGCCATCAAGCAATACAGGTCCTTGGATGAATGCCTCAGCGTCCTGGGTTCTAGTGACTGCTTTGAGCTGTACACACTCATAGTCAGTGCTTCCTTCTACAGGCAAGGATACTTCCTGTTCTGCATCGTAGATCTGTATCAGGACTGGATTTATTTTGCTGATGTTTACAGGATTTGCATGGCATTCTTGATAAGGCATCTGCATTGACATGTCTTTTTCCGGGTCTGTGGATGACGGTAAGATCATATGTACCCAACTCCTGAAGCCATCTTGCTACTTGGCCTATGGGTCTTTTCAGACTTCTCATCCAGCTCACAGCAGCGTTATCTGTACGTAGAAGCACATTCTGTCCATACAAATAAGTATGGAAGTTTTTCAGAGCCACGACCACCGCTAGAAGCTCTTTTCTTGTGACACAATAGGCCCGTTCATGCGAGTTCATAGCCTTGCTCATGTAAGCTATGACGCGTTCCTGGCCATCTTGGACTGCGAGAGGACTGCTCCCACAGAATGTTCACTTGCATCCGTGTCCAGTATAAACTGCTGACCAAGTATAGGGTAGGCAAGGACTGGGGCTGTGGTAAGGGCGTCTTTGAGAGCTAAGAAGGACTCTTGACAGTCATCTGACCATATGAATTTGTTGCCTTTCTCACAGATCCTATGCAGTGGTCTGGCAATCTTTGCAAAGTTTTGGACGAAACATCTATAATAGGAGCAAAGACCAAGGAAACTTCAAACATGCTTAGCATTCTTAGGAGTAGACCAGTTCTTGACAGCTAAGATTTTGTCCAGGTCTGTACTTACACCCTCTTCAGACACGATATCTCCCAAGAACTTCACATGTCGTTGAAATAGGATACACTTGGACGGCTTCAGTTTCAAATTTGCTTCAGAAAGTCTTTGAAACACAAGTTCAAGACGGGCAATACCATCACTGAAGGTACCACTCGGAACCGAGTAGAGCCATCCTTCTTGGTCACCAAAACTATGGGAGAAGACCAGGCACTGTTGGATGGTTCAATGACTTTGCGCTCAAGCATCTTCAGAACCTCTTGCTTCTCTATGTCATGTTTCCCTATCGTCTCGGTGGCTGTCTGCATGGAGCGGCTACTCCTGTGTTTATTCTGTGCTGGATTCTGTCTGTATGGCCAAGATCATCTGGTGACTTTGAGAAAACATGCTTGTACCTAACAAGCAAATCAGCTAATATATCAGCTTCTTTGCCATTCAGGTAAACAGCACTTCTCTCCCACAAGTCTTGGAGATGGGAAGGTAGTTGTTTAGAAGGCAGCTGGTCTTGGAGCTCCGTACTAATAGACACACAGTGAACGCTGTTAGTTGAGTTAGCATCATAAAATGATTCATAGGTTCCCAAATGTGTGCCAGAGAATACAGTAGCCTCAGCATCGCCTAGATTAATCATCTGAACTGTGGTCTGTTTGCTGGAAGTAGCTACTATACCTTCAACTAAGCATACATCTTTACTTTTTAACAATGAAGTGGCAGGTATGATTAGGCCAGAGCTGGATAATCATTCTGCTTGAGGAACTTCAATTGAAATGGAACAGCATGACCAAGCTGGAATTGTGACTGTCTCTCGGAGGAGAACTTTGCTAACTGATTCTGCCTCCCCTCCTATCCAGCAGGGTATGGTGTTGACATTAGTCTCTACCAACATTTTCTTGTAGTCAATACGACTTGCAAACTTAAGCATGAAGTCCTGACCCAAGATACCATCTGGTAGTATGCTGCATACTATGGCTGCCTGAAAAAGCAAACTCCATCTAGTTCTAATGGTATGTCGACAAGTCTAGAACGTCAATGTCACTACCATTGGCACAACGTATCTTGTCTTTCATTGGAACCAGGGAGGGACACTTCTCTTTATTAATAGACTGGAATACTCTGGTTGAAACTACAGTTGTGGTAGTACCACTGTCAACTAAAAACGCAGCACTGATTCCTAGAATGCTACAATGAGCATAGAAGCCATTGTCCCATGTAGTAGTCCTGTCACCTAAATGACCTATCCAGGCAGCTAAATCAGCATCTAGTTTAGGCCATGTCTCAATCGTCAGCTCTGGGCCTAAAGAGCTGACGGATTGTCGTTTCCTGAGAACTCTTGCTGGTTAGAGCCTTGCATCTCTTCTTGACACTTCTGATAAATAGGGCACTCCTTCATATAATGGTCAGGGGACTGGCAGATAAAGCATGAACCTCGGCGATAGTAAGGCTTAAAGGACGAATTTTCCTTCACCTTTGTGGTAGTAGAACTCTCAAATTTCTCTAGCCTATCTAGGATGTGCTTCAGCATAATCTCTGTAGACTGCTGGGCTTGTGACTTGTCACGAAATTGAGGTTTCTTGCTGCGGTTTGGCTGGGGCCTATCAGTGGAGGGGCTTGAGTTGGAGAAATCATTAAGTGTTCGAATACTGGACTGTTTCTTCTCGCCTCCATCACCTAATATGGATTCATATCTCTCAACAACTTGAATTGCGGACTCAACTGTCCTGCAATCACGATCTATGCATCGGCATTTCATCTCTAGTGTGACTGCTTTATAAAACTGGTGTAGAGCAAGAGATTCCTGTGCATCAGGGCCTAGGTCAGGGTAAGCTCTCTGAGCTAAGAGCCTTAAGTCATCTCCAAGGGAAGCAATAGCCTCTCCAGGTTTCCGCTTCCTGGTCTCAAACTTGGTAAGGTATCGGCCTTGTTGACACACACCACCAAATCGTTCACTGAATTTCTGAACAAGTCTGTGGTAAGAGGTACGATAAAGTGGACTGAGTCCCAAGTAGAAGGCTCTAGCTTGACCCTTCAGTCAGGCAGACAAGGTTAATGCTTTGTCTGTTTCGGACCAGCGACCTAAATCTGCACAATTCTGAAAGTGAGAAATATACTGATCCCAGTCGTCTTCACCATTGAAAAACTCGGGCTTCACCTGCAACCGATGTTGGTGGTGGACTGCTGGTCTCACTACTGGTTCTTCATACCGCTGTGGACTCCTAAATGGTCCCAAGGAATCAAGGCCACTGTGTCTCCTTGGACTATATCTTCGGAGATCACTACGCATACCATTATCAGGGATGTTTCTTAGTCTTCCTGGGCTATGATGGTGATCCAGATGATGAAAACTTTCATAGGAGCGACTCCTATGTCTAACTGCACGTGGCATTGGGGATTCTTGAGCACAACCTGACTCAGCCATATACATGGGGTCTTGGTGTGATTCCTTATCGGGAGTTCCATCTGTCTGGACGGGTGCTTTTCTCATCACATCTCCTTGTCCGTCTTCATGTACTTCATTTCGAAAATTAAACTGAATTTCCATATCGCTATCAATGTCCGCCATTTTAAAGCCTTGAAACAAAAATTAAGTCTCTTCACTACTGATTATACAGTTTATTGATGTTTATAGTTATAACAAGAGGGCCATGATGGCCCTGTAACGCTCAAAGGAGCAACATAGCACTTTGAGAGCCTGATCTAGAACTGATCAAGGCAAACATTCTGATCAAAGTTCAAAATGATTATATTAACAAGTAAGACAATGTAGCATGTCTAATGGACTGTGAAATAAAGGTCAAGGTCAAATATGGATGACTGCACTCAAGAGGCCATGCTAAGATGTATACATGTACTAAGTATCACTGGCTGTAGGAGCAATAGTTACTGAGAAACTGACCTAAACACAAACACTTCACAAGTACCAAATATCACTCTGTAGGACCAATAATTACTGAGAAACTGACCTAAATGGAAAAACTTAAGAGAGTCACTGGACAGAAAACTATACATCATCTTGAAATCATCAAGACAAACATTTGAGCAAGATTCATGATGATCACTTCAAAAATGTGACCTCTAGAGCATCAACAAGGTTTTCCTTTGATTTGGCCAGGTGAACTAGTTTTTGATATCAAGCGACCTAGAAATCATCAAGACAAACATTTTGAGCAATATTTATGATGATTATTTCAAAAATGTGACCTCTGGAGTGTTAACAGTTTTCTGCTGATTTGGCCAGGTCACCTAGTTTTTGACCCCATGTGACCCAGTTTCAAACCTGACCTAGAAATCATCAAGACAAACATTTTGAGCAAGATTCATGATGACTGCTTCAAAAATGTGACCGCTAGAGTGTTAACAAGGTTTTCTGCTGATTTGGCCAGGTGACCTAGTTTTTGACCCCAAGTGACCCAGTTTCAAATTTGACCTAGAAATCATCAAGACAAACATGTTGAGCAAGATTCATGATGATTGCTTGAAAAATGTGACCACTAGAGTGTTAACAAGGTTTTCTGCTGATCTGGCCAGGTGACCTAGTTTTTGACCCCAGGTGACCCAGTTTCGAACCTGACCTAAAAAACATCAAGACAAACATTTTGAGCAAGATTCATGATGATTGCTTAAAAAATGTGACCGCTAGAGTGTTAACAAAGTTTTCTGCTGATTTGGCCCGGTGACCTAGTTTTTGATTCCAAGTGACCCAGTTTCGAACTTGACCTAGAACTCATCAAGACAAACATTTTGAACAAGATTCATGATGACTGCTTGAAAAATGTGACCGCTAGAGTGATAACAAGCTTTTACGCTGATTTGGCCAGGTGACCTAGTTTTTGACCCCAGGTGTTCCAGTTTCGAACTTGACCTAGAAATCATCGACAAACATTTTGAGCCAGATTCATGATGATTGCTTCAAAAATGTGACCGCTAGAGTGTTAACAAGGTTTTCTGCTGATTTGGCCCGGTGACCTAGTTTTTGACCCCATCTAACCCAGTTTCAAACATATTCTAGAACTCATCAAGACAAACATTTTGAGCAAGATTAATGATTATTGCTTCAAAAATGTGACCGCTAGAGTGTTAACAAGGTTTTCTGCTGGTTTGGCCTGGTGACCTAGTTTTTGATATCACGTGACCCAGTTTCAAACTTGACCTAGAAATCATTTTGAGCAAGATTCATGATGACTGCTTCAAACATGTGACCACTAGAGTGTTAACAAGGTTTTCTGCTGATTTGGCCCGGTGACCTAGTTTTTGATTCCAAGTGACCGAGTTTCGAACTTGACCTAGAACTCATCAAGACAAACATTTTGAACAAGATTCATGATGACTGCTTGGAAAATGTGACCGCTAGAGTGATAACAAGCTTTTACGCTTATTTGGCCAGGTGACCTAGTTTTTGACCCCAGGTGTTCCAGTTTCGAACTTGACCTAGAAATCATCGACAAACATTTTGAGCCAGATTCATGATGATTGCTTCAAAAATGTGACCGCTAGAGTGTTAACAAGGTTTTCTGCTGATTTGGCCCAGTGACCTAGTTTTTGACCCCATCTAACCCAGTTTCAAACATATCCTAGAACTCATCAAGACAAACATTTTGAGCAAGATTAATGATTATTGCTTCAAAAATGTGACCGCTAGAGTGTTAACAAGGTTTTCTGCTGGTTTGGCCTGGTGACCTAGTTTTTGATATCACGTGACCCAGTTTCAAACTTGACCTAGAAATCATTTTGAGCAAGATTCATGATGACTGCTTCAAACATGTGACCACTAGAGTGTTAACAAGGTTTTCTGCTGATTTGGCCCGGTGACCTAGTTTTTGACTCCAAGTGACCCAGTTTTGAACTTGACCTAGAAATCATCAAGACAAACATTTTGAGCAAGATTCATGATGACTGCTTCAAAAATGTGACCACTAGAATGTTAAGAAGGTTTTCTGCTGATCTGGCCAGGTGACCTAGTTTTTGACCCCAGGTGACCCAGTTTTGAACCTGACCTAAAAACATCAAGACAAACATTTTAAGCAAGATTCATGATGATTGCTTAAAAAATGTGACCGCTAGAGTGTTAACAAAGTTTTCTGCTGATTTGGCCCAGTGACCTAGTTTTTGACTCCAAGTGACCCAGTTTCGAACTTGACCTAGAACTCATCAAGACAAACATTTTGAACAAGATTCATGATAACTGCTTGAAAAATGTGACCGCTAGAGTGATAACAAGATTTTACGCTGATTTGGCCAGGTGACCTAGTTTTTGACCTAGAAATCATCAAGACAAACATTTTGAGCCAGATTCATGATGATTGCTTAAAAAATGTGACCGCTAGAGTGTTAACAAGGTTTTCTGCTGATTTGGCCCGGTGACCTAGTTTCTGACCCCACCTGACCCAGTTTCAAACATATCCTAGAACTCATCAAGACAAACATTTTGACAAGGATTCATGATTATTGCTTCAAAAATGTGACCGCTAGAGTGTTAACAAGGTTTTCTGCTGGTTTGGCCTGGTGACCTAGTTTTTGATATCACGTGACCCAGTTTCAAACTTGACCTAGAAATCATCAAGACAAACATTTTGAGCAAGATTCATGATGATTGCTTCAAAAATGTGACCACTAGAGTGTTAACAAGGTTTTCTGCTGATCTGGCCAGGTGACCTAGTTTTTGACCCCAGGTGACCCAGTTTCGAACCTGACCTAAAAAACATCAAGACAAACATTTTGAGCAATATTCATGATGATTGCTTAAAAAATGTGACCACTAGTGTTTTAACAAAGTTTTCTGCTGATTTGGCCCGGTGACCTAGTTTTGACTCCAAATGACCCAGTTTCGAACTTGACCTAGAACTCATCAAGACAAACATTTTGAGCAAGATTCATGATGACTGCTTGAAAAATGTGACCGCTAGAGTGATAACAAGATTTTACGCTGATTTGGCCAGGTGACCTAGTTTTTGACACCAGGTGTTCCAGTTTCAAACTTGACCTAGAAATCATCAAAACAAAACATTTTGAGCCAGATTCATGATGATTGCTTCAAAAATGTGACCGCTAGAGTGTTAACAAGGTTTTCTGCTGATTTGGCCAGGTGACCTAGTTTTTGACCCTACCTGACTCAGTTTCAAACATATCCTAGAACTCATCAAGACAAACATTTTGAGCAAGATTCATGATTATTGCTTCAAAAATGTGACCGCTAGAGTGTTAACAAGGTTTTCTGCTGCTTTGGCCTGGTGACCTAGTTTTTTTATATCACGTGACCCAGTTTCAAACTTGACCTAGAAATCATCAAGACAAACATTTTGAGCAAGATTCATGATGATTGCTTGAAAAATGTGACCACTAGAGTGTTAACAAGGTTTTTTGCTGATTTGGCCCGGTGACCTAGTTTTTGACTCCAAGTGACCCAGTTTCGAACTTGACCTAGAAATCATCAAGACAAACATTTTGAGCAAGATTCATGATGATTGCTTCAAAAATGTGACCGCTAGAGTGTTAACAAGGTTTTCTGCTGATTTGGCCCGGTGACCTAGTTTTTGACTCCAAATGACCCAGTTTTGAACTTGACCTAGAAATCATCAAGACAAACATTTTGAGCAAGATTCATGATGATTGCTTCAAAAATGTGACCGCTAGAGTGTTAACAAGGTTTTCTGCTGATCTGGCCAGGTGACCTAGTTTTTGACCCCAAGTGACCCAGTTTCGAACTTGACCTAGAAATCATCATGACAAACATATTGAGCAAGATTCATGATGATTGCTTCAAAAATGTGACCGCTAGAGTGTTAACAAGGTTTTCTGCTGATCTAGCCCGGTGACCTAGTTTTTGACCCCAAGTGACCAAGACTCAAAATTTGACCTAGATTTAATAGAGGCAAACATTTTGAGCAAGTTTCATCAAGATTGGGTCAAAACTATGACCTCTAGAGTGTTAACAAATTTTTCCTTTGATTTGACCTGGTGACCTAGTTTTTGACCCCAAGTAACCCAGTATCGGTTTTTTGACCTAGATTTCATAGAGGCAAACATTCTGACCAAGTTTCATCAAGATTGGGTCAAAACTGTGACCTCTAGAGTGTTAACAAACTAATTGTTGATGACGAACGACGGACGACGGACATAGGGTGATGACAATAGCTCACCCTGAGCTTTTGCTCAGGTGAGCTAATAAAAGTTTATAAATCTGTTGTTGATGTTATCATTTTAACCACCACATACTACACTTCCTCTCTTCCTGGACGTTGATTCATATCACTGGATGTCAATAAAACAGACATCCCACTTCTGACACCAAACTGCAAGGCACCTCGGGTAGGGGTGACCAAGCTTGAATAATTATTTCTTGAAACATCACAATTAAGTAAGGAGTATATGCACACAGTCATTTATTCAGGTTTTGAATTGGGTTTCACAAGCTTTTAATCATATCATTTACACCCAGGCAGCGGCATAACTGGTTCTGCACCAAAAATGTGGTACTCATTCTCTCAGGTGGTTGTCTGACATCTAAATCATCAATCTAAAACTCGAGACAACCGCACGGAGCTCCCATCATAATTCAGCAAGAACAGTATAACCAGATACGCCAATGCACTAAATTGTTAGTGTTAATAGTAAATAAATAACAGTTAGTCACAACAATATTGGCTGATCTAATGACATGGTACTCTTTTGCTTCATAGTAATGTAAATGGAACGCATATCGCGAATGTAGAAGGATGAATGTTGGCAGTACTGTATTTCTACTTCCAGGTATGTGGTGGGATCCAGTCGTGCAAGTAAGATCAAGTAAACATGTATAAAAATTCTAAATGTGCAAATATAAGCGACTGTAGATCTATATGTTGTGTAAACTTTGCAAATTCAAGTAGTTTGACTCAAATAATTGTAGACTATAAAATCCGTGTAAGGTTAAAAGGGGAAAAGTAAGTTGCAATTTTTGTTGTTGTTTACAAATAAACAATATGGCAGCTTTTCCATTCGTAAACAAGCAGGAACAGATAAGGTCTCATTGTAAAGTAGTAATCTGCACTGTATTTGCGGGAGCTGTTGTTTGTAGGTAACAGAAATAACCGTAGTGTCATGTCTAAGTACCTTGACATAGGGTTATTTCCCTTATCGATTTATGTTTCAGCTTTGAATTTGCCGCTACTCGAACTTGAGATTGGATAGCGAATCAGCGACGCTCACCTCCTTATATAGTTTCCAGGAGGGTACCATGTGACCAGATCAGCCAATCATATCACAGCTAAAATGCACTACTTCCGCAGCTCTTGGAAAGAACCCCTTTTTAAATAAAATCTAAGAGGTACGAATGTAGGGAATGGAAGTCCTTTTATTACTATGATAAATCGGCGTCCAAAACTCTAACCATAATCCATCGGACCTCGTAGTAACCGAAAGGACCTTCATCAAAGGCAGGCTATAATGGCGCATGAATATGTGTAGTACTGGCTGAATTTGACTGCGCTAAACAAATAGCTGCGGAAATAATATTAAAAAGATGATTTTGTGAAGTACTTCTCAAAATTATGGAACTCCTTTGCTCTATAAATAATTGCCAAATAAAAGACAACCAACGGTCTTCCGTTATCGGACGTAAATATTGAGCAGGAACAGTTTTTAGTAACAGACGCTTGCTGCAAAGGTCAAGGTAAATCGAGTCGGGTATGAAACCCACAGACCGGAACCCCGTGACCGAGACCCGGCACCGTGACCAAAATTTCTATCCTGGATTGCAGGACTAATATGTTTTTAACTTTGTTCATTTTGGGTTTATATTATAAGGTATTAAATATACATTATCCAACAAAAAGGAAATTTGGATCGGACTTGTAGTTATTTTTTAAACTTAGATTTATCGTTTCAAGGGGTATGAAACCCACTGACCATCAATTCTCCGGGTTTTTGAAGTTTTTTTTTGTGTAATCTTTGATAAAAACTCATTTTCTTTGTTGCACAGGTCTTTCAAATGCAGAAATAAATTATATATCGCTAGCTGAAGCTATAACAGAAACGTTAAAGTGTTGAATTTTACGATTTTCATATATTTATTATGTTTCTAAAAATAGAACCGGTAGAAAATTTGATAATAACCACAATGTCCCTAATCTACAGAAATGTACCGAATGGTAAACACCCATACAGTCAGTGCACACAAATGCATAATAGGCTAATTGTGTTATATAATATACAGAAATATAATGTTAGAAAATACAAACTAGGTTGAATTAAATAAAATTAATAATAATTATAATAATAAAAAATATTATCATCATCATCATCTATAATGTTACGTTTGGCATGTAATAAGAACAAAGAAATAAAAAAAGCCTGCGCATGTGTGGGATTTGGCTGATAACAAAGATACGGATCAGCATGCGCATTCGTGCACTGTGATATGGACCTTTGTTTTTTGCTGCAGTAAATAGATTTAGCTTAGAAATAGACAAATCTGCGCATCTGTAGAGTTGGGCTGCGCACTTATGATTTTTTTTTCTTCATTATTACTATTTCTATTATATATATAAACCCAAGTTAGCACTCTATATGCAACAGTGCTAACTTATTATTGATAATAATAACTTGAATACCAATTTTTGACTTCTCCCAAACCATAGGCCGACTTGAGATGAAACGCACTGTAGCAACAGGATGACCTCACATATAAGTCTTGCAATCCAGGATAGAAATTTTGGTCACAGTGCCGGGTCTCGATCATGGGGTTCCGGTCTGTGAGTTTCATACCCGACCGGTAATTCGGCTGAAGTTTATATTTGTGCAGCAATTTGAATGTGGTTAAAACTGGATAAGTTTTTTAAGTTTTTCCCGTTATATGTCTATGGGAGTTAATGACCCCCAGGGTGTGACCAGTTTTGGCCCCAGGGGCTTGATTGGCAGGATTTATGTAGGGGACCACTAGACATTGCTACATACTAAATATGTAAGCTGTGGGCCTCATGGTTTCAGAAGAAGATTTTTAAAGTTTTTCCCATTATAAGTCTATGGGAGCTAATGACCACCAGGGCATGGCCAGTTTGAACCTCAGGGGCTTGATTGGCAGGATTTATGTAGGGGACCACTAAATTTGCTACATACTAAATATACAAGAGGGCCACAGGTCACTCACCTGAGTGACATAGCCACTGCAGATATGCATATGTTAGGCCAAAACAAAAAAAAGTATTAGATTCTCAGACACCGCCGCATCTGTCCAAAAGGTCCCGCATATATGATTTTTTTCTGTGGTAAGTTTTTTTCTGGCCCACGAAAATACGTGACACTGGATTTTACTCGCTTATCTGAGAATCATTTCTAACCAAATTGCAATCTAGACCACAAACATATGGCATTTTTACTTACTTGCAAAGAAAACTGGTAAATTACGATCTGTTTATGTTGTTTGAGACTTAAAACTTGCAGATACAAATGTTGATAGATTTTAGATACTTCCGGTAGCCATTGTTGTTGTTGTTGTTGTTACATAAATTCTCCCAGAGTTGGGACACCTTGAATCGAGTGGAACACAAATTTTTGTAGATAATCTCCAAGATTAAAATGATGCACAGTCCATCACCCTATCTACACTTAAAACTTTATGAACACATATGATTAAAATGTTCAGTCTTTTCGTGATAAGAAGTCTTTATAAGATTCTGATAGTCTTTACACCATAAAATCTTTGTACATGTTAACCTGACAATCTCAATAAAATCATGAACGACCCTGCTGGGATGTGCCACGAATTGACTTCTTTGGCTTAACAGTTCTGTTGCGACGCGGAATCAATGATAGTCTCTTATATCTTTCACAGTCCAGGGCAAAACATAATCTTCTGGCTTGAAACTCAATGTTTGACAGTTCATAACCATGAGTGTTAGCGTCTATTAGCAAACTACTGTCTATGATTAGCTTCAGCAGGGTATCATTGTCACAAGCAGGGTTACACAAGCCACTACAAGCCTCTACCAAAGTGTCTATGATAGGGTTTCTTATTGCGGCAAGCACAGGACAGTCCAGCAGAAAGTGTTGTAATGTCTCTTCAGCACTGTTACACAGTAGACAAGTCGAGTCCACCATGTTTTGATTAAATGAAACTCTGTAGGTCTGGAGTATGTAGGTACCCGTAGCCAGCTTGAGTTTTGTATGGACACGGTGAATCTCTCTAGCATTTCTGCAAGACTTCAGGAGATGATGACTCTTCCCGCAAGCATAGTTATCTACAACTAGATGCTGCAGGCTTGTGTAGACTTGCACGGTCTTTGACAAACTTGACCCAGTAATTATTTATCTGCTTACTAACTTGACGTTTCCATTTTGTTAAGCCAAACAAACCAAAATGTCCAAGAATGTACCCAACTGGAAAATAAAAATAAAAATAAAAAGCTGCCCGCACGCATCTGTTTTTTGAAAAAAGTGTCTGAGAATCTTTTTTTTTTTGGTCTTATGCGACATTTTTCCAATCCTGTCATCACAACTAATGAAAAGATCATCATTTAAGCAGTTCTTAATTTTGAAGAAGAATATATATGGCATGACAGTCAATGGAGCCTGATCATTTGAACAAACCTCAATCACATTTCAACAGTAGGATCAATGTGAAATTTGGTGGCAAATGGCTAAGTGGTTTCTGAAGAATCATGATTTTATACATGTAAACAGCTCAGTGGCAGGGAAATATAATAAACATAAACAAGATGGCAGCCATCTGGGATTTCCAATCAGAATGATTTCAGCTACTGTTGATCTACAAGTCACCTCGATACTTCCAATGAACTTGAGTCAATTGCCCTTTCAGTTCAGGAGAAAAAATTCAAAACAGATTTTCAAGATGGCCGCCATGGCCACAATTTGGGATTTCTAGCATAAGAAGCCAAAAATCTATGTTGTTGCGCTTCATAATTTGATTTTGCAACTTCCTTGACCTTATTGTCAAATAATTGTTGAGAATTAATTGGAGAATTTCTCAGTTTATGACTAGAATGGTCCAACAATAATTTAGATGAGGCTATAGCTGTGCCATGTCTAGCCTGAAGCAATTCTATGGCCAATATAGTTGACATGGCTGTAGCATGCTTGATTAATTTGGCCACTGCTTCCAAGAGTCTGGACAAGGCATTGACTGACATAGACACTTGTTGCTGGCATAGATAAGCTGCCGATGAAAATAGGTCAGCATGGGAATTAATAGCCACTAAGTTGCAGGCTCTGTTTTCCCATATTTCTATGGCTTTTATTGGACTAGAATATTTGCCCCTACTAGACATGTCTAGTTGTGAAGCATCTGTATCTAGATAAGGAATATTCTCAGTAGGAAAATATTGAGATTTGCTTTTATAATATCTCATAGGAGCCAACAACTTAACCAATTTTTGGGGGCATGACCAGTCTTGACCAAGTTTTTCCGTGTTTAACTTGTCCTGGATGTACTTGGTAGTATTTTCAATTAGTTTAGATTGAGGAAGAACTTGCAAGGGAGTTGGGTGCGACTCCATTAGCTGATCAATTCCTGAGACAGGTCTAGAGGGAGTATGATCTTCGGAAGGTTTCGGACACATCTCCTCAGGTAATAACCTGAAGACTTCATTAATGGCCTTATCAAAGGACCAGGTTTCTTTTTGGGATTCCAAACCCGAGTCCTTTGATAACTGTTGCACCACATTATCAGAATGTGTATTTGGTGTTTCCTCCATAACCCTAGCAGGTTGTTCTGTTGTCTGAGCATTGACAACCTAAGGAGAGGGATGTCTTTGTCTTTGGTACCTACCATCCATTAGTATTTCATAGATTGAGAAGGAGAAGACGAAGAAGAACGTCTTCTTTTCTTATGTGAATGTTCAGACTTTCTTTGACTTCTTGCTTCTTCTATGAGATGACAAAGAAGATGATGATGAAGAAGAAGATGAAGAAGAACTGTATCTACTTCTCTTCTTATTCTTATGTCTTGCTTTAGGCTGATCTCTTCTACTTGGTCTGTTTGGAGATGTAGGCCTATTAGATTCCCATGTATTTGTTGGCAGGTCGATCGCAATACTGGGACCTGACATAGTACTGAAATCTGGTTCTAGTACTACTGTTTATTTCTTGAATTCGGAGGCTCACTCATCACTGATTGCTCCAAATTCAAATGTTGTCTATAATTGGCCACCAAGTGTTCAGAGCCCAACGTTTGCTGCCTGATGACCGGTGACTGGTGGCTGGTGATCATTGACTGGTGCCCGGTTACTGGTGTCCAGTGACTGGTCACCAGTGCCTGGTGGACTGGTGCCCGACACTCATTGACCAGTGCCCAGTGACTGGTGCCTGGTGTTCACCACTTAATGATGGGTGCCTGGATGACCAGTGACTGGTGATTGGTTAGCGGGTGCTTGGTGAAGATGACTGGTGCCTGGTAGACTATGGATGCTACGCCCATCCGTGAAGATACCACCAATATGGGGCCTACCCCCGTCAGTACTGCCATGTGGGGTGGTGATCCCATCTCTAGTAGAACTGTCATCGGACCAGTCCAACTGAACAACTTTCTTCTTCTTAGCCAGTCTTTTCCAAGTCACGGTAGATCTTCTTGAACTATATAATCTGTGTCTGTCTGCAAGATCCCATACGTCAGCTGTCCAGGTCTCACAGACCGAACACATTGATAACCTGGAACAAGAAGAATAAGACAAACAGTTAGAATGATTATCCCACGAAGCTTTGATATGACCGCAAATGCCTCGAATGATCGTCATCAAAAGTTGCGAAAATGTATGACATGGATAGACGATCAATAATAACAAGAAATCGTAAAGAGATATAATCATCTGTGAACGGAATGATAAAGTCACATAAGAATACCAGGAAATAAGAAATATTCATGAGAAAAAACGAAAGATAAATTAGATTTTTTTCCCCCCAGTAAAAAATCCTGTTTATTTTCTTTGTTCCAAAGAGAAGAAACTGACATGTGATCAAAATAGCGGGAAGAATGATGTCACACAGGAAATGCCTAAGGGACCTTCTGGATTAAGACTTGCCATTTTTCTGTGGAAGGTTAAATACAGAAGAGTATAGCACATTATCTATAGGTTAATGTATTATGCAATTAAAATTTTTCATTAATGGAGAATTCTAAAACCAATCAAGGGATTAACTCCAAATTTTTTATAAGCTCTTGGCCCTGATTCTGGTATACACGATACATCACTGTCCATGTGTGTACCAAGTTTCAACTTTACAGCTTTTATAGTTCCTGAGAAATCTGAAATGAAATTTTTTTCTTTAATGGTAAATTGTAAAATCTATCAAGCGATCTAACTCCCAAGAGTTATGGGCCCTTGCCTGATTCTGGTATATACGATACATCAAGCCACTGGGTATGTGTGTAACAAGTTTGAACTTAGTAACCCTTACAGTTCTTAAGAAACGTGCAACAAAAATTTATCTGATAACTGGACGGAAGGAAGGAATGATGGACGGAAGGAATGACAGAAGGACAAGGTCAATCCAGTGTAACTCCACTTTTTCTAAGCGGGGCTATAATGAGCTAGTCTACTTTGTTACATTTGTACGAGTTGGAGTTTTATGGTCAAGTCAACACTATCAAGGTCATGCTGAGCCAGTCAGTTAACAGACTCACTCTTTTTCCTGGGCAGGCAGTCCTCTAAGCAGTTAACCAGTATTTGTATACATACTTTCACCATTTAGTGACAGCTGCCCTTCTTGAACCAGCTGAAAGGAGACAATTACCATAGATATGATTTCATGACCAATCTCCATGAAAGTTATGTGGCTCAGCTGGGTTTCGAACTTGGAACCTTTGATCTGCAGTCAAACATGCTAACAACTACGCTATGGTGTCTGGCTATTAAGAGGTTAAGCTTTGTGTTAGTCCTTAAGAGTGACCTTGGGAAATACCTCAAAAATCTATCACATGGTTTGTTAAAAATGAATAGGTAATAGGTAATTAATCTGCCAGTTGCAATATTTTTGTTTTATTTTTCTGAGAAAAAAAACAAAAAAAAAAAAACAAAAAAAACAAAACACATTTTATGTGAATTATTTGCCTAGCAGACTTTTCACATAAAATGTCAAGCCTTACTTCCATTTTTTCCTAAGAAATAATTATACTTGGCATTTCATGTGATCAGACAATTTACATTGTTTCTACGCTTCATCACTCTGCAAGATAAATCAACAAAAAATTACTGCCATTTTTCTTTTGGCAGAAATAGGGCCTGACCTTTCATTCATCTCTGAGGTGTAAATTTGAATGACATGTTTATTTCCTGGGAAAATTCAGCAAAAAACTAGAGCTGTCAGAGGATCTGACTAAAGCCCTGCTGCAGCTCTATCAGAGGAGAAATCCATATAGTGTTGAAATAGTTTGAATTCATCCTTACCAGATAACACCAATGAAGAACATGGTATCATAAAACCTATCAAGGGATTTTAATCCATGAGTTATGGACCCTTGGTCCTGATTCCTGAATACAAGATACAGTCAAACCTGTGTTAGTGGTCACCTCTATTAAGCAGCCAACCTGTATTAAGCAGCCAGAGGAAAGTTGCCCAAAAATTCATAGACATATATTTGAACTGTATTAAGCAGCCACCTGCCTTCAGCAGCCACATTTTAAGCTTCCCATGGGTGGCTGCTTAAGACAGGTTTGACTGTACATCAATCCACTGTCCATGCGTGTACCACTTTTTCAAAGCCCCCAAGTGTGGTATAAGTTTCATTCAAGTAGGACCACAAACATAAAAGTTATTGAGCAAAATGCATTTTAATTGTTTGAAAACCTACCAAGGGACATAACTCCAAGAGTTATGGACCCTTGGCCCTATTCCGGTATACAGGATACATCCAGTCATTGTCCATGTTTATACGAACGTTCAGCTTTCTAGCTTTCACAGTTCCTGAGAAATCTGTTATGAAAATTTTCAAGAATGGCAAAATTTGAAAAACCATCAAGGGACATAACTCCAAGAGTTATGGGCCCTTGGCCACCATTCTGCCATTACATCTTCCTTACCTTAGAGACCAAGTGTGGTTTAAGGTTCATTGAAGCAGGTCTACAAACATAGAAGTTATTAAGCAAAATGCATTTTAAATTTTGAAAACCTACCAAGGGACATAACTCCAACAGTTATGGGCCCTTTGCCACTATTCTGCGATTACACCTTACTTACCTTAGAGATCAAGTGTGGTATAAGTTTCACTGAAGTAGGACCACACACATAAAAAGTTATTAAGCAAAATGCATTTTAATTTTGCAGTCACGGAATGATGGAATCACAGAAGCACAAAAGGATATGACGAATCCAGTATAGCGCCATTTTTTCAAAGCAGAGCATTAAAAAAAAAATAAAATAATGTTATCTGCTGGAGTTTATATTCAACATGAATGAAGATTAAATGTGTAAAACGGCTTTGATCAGACAGCTTGGTTCACCAGCTGATCTGAACCCATACATTTCACATATGATCAAGACCACTGTTTCAACTGATGTATCCATTTTATAAGTGTAATTGAAACTATCAAAAAACAACTCACCTTAATGATAGGAAAAGAAGCATGTATGATGAAAAGAAGAACATAAATTGTGAATGACTTGAAGGCATCCCATACTCTGTGTAAAGAACCGCAAATTCTGAAAGGAAAACAGGAGAAAGTTAAGTACATGCTCAGAAAATGTAAACTTTTCATATCCCTACAAACTAACATAACTACTAAAGGCAATTTTCAAAATTACCTTAACATTAAGAACAGTGGCTTTTAGACTTTGGGCCAGCTATAGACCCCCTAGGGGGAATTTTGTATACTATGATTTTCTGAAACTACATTATATAAGGAACTAAATGACACATATAAGCCTTCCGGCGATGGGGGCGTTTGGGTGTAACAGCCATGTAACCAATGTTACCCTCAAAACAATAAAACAAGAGGGCCATGATGGCCCTGTAACGCTCACCTAAGCGTCATAGCAATTTGAGAACCTGATCTAGGACTGATCAAGGCAAACATTCTGATCAAAATTCAAAATGATTATATTAACAAGAATATATATGGTTTACGGGTGGGGATCTGAACAGTTTCCAAGATATTATGCATTTTATGAAAAGAGTGGGTGGGGCATGCCCCGGGGGACCCAAGGATCCATGTCACTAAATGCAACTTGTCATAAGGAACAACAATATATATGGTTTATGGATGGGGATCTGAACAGTTTCCGAGATATAACACATTTTATGAAATGAAGGGGGTGGGGCATGCCACCGGGGGACCCCTTTGGGATCCATGGTCCATGTCACTTAATGCGCCTCATCATAAGGAACAAGAATATATATGGTTTATGGGTGAGGATCTGAACGGTTTCTTAATGCGCCTCATCATAAGGAACAAGAATATATATGGTTTATGGGTGGGGATCTGAACGATTTCCGAGATATTAAGCATTTTGTGAAATGACAGGGATGGGGCATGCCCTCGGGGGACACCCAGGGGTCCCAAGATCCATGTCACTAAATGCGCCTTATCTTAAGGAACAAGAATATATGGTTTATGGGTGGGGATCTGAACGGTATCTGAGATATAACACATTTTATGAAATGAAAGGGGTAGGGCATGCCCCCCGGGGACCCCCTTGGGATCCATGGTCCATGTCACTAAATGTGCCTCATCATAAGAAACAAGAAATTATATGGTTTATGGGTGGGGATCTGAACGGTTTCCAAGATATTAAGCATTTTGTGAAATGAAGGGGGTGAGGCATGCTCCCAGGGGACACCCAGGGGTCCCAAGATCCATGTCACTAATTGTGCCTTATCTTAAGGAACAAGAATATATATGGTTTATGGGTGGGGATCTGAACGGTTTCCAAGATATTATGCATTTTATGAAATGAAGGGGTGGGGCATGCCCCCAGGGGACCCCCCTGGGATCCCAAGATCCATGTCACTTAATGTGCCTTATCATAAGGAACAAGAATATATATGGTTTAGGGAGGGTATTCTGAACCCTAAGTAAGTTATTATGCATTTTCCCTTTTTCCCATACAAATGCCTAAGCGACCAAATTTGACCTTGGCCTAAAATAGGTCAAGGTCATCCCAGGGTCACCATTTATGCAATTTATGACGGGCCCGCGTCCCAGAGGCTATATACCAAGTTTCATGCAATTCGGCCCAGCGGTTCCGGAGTAGAAGATTTTTGAAGGGTTTTTACCATATATGGGCATGGCGGCCATCTTTGTCATGTGACCTGGACCCCATGTGCAAACTTTTGTTCCCCCATATCATGGAGGCTCCACATGAAATTTGACTTCAATCGGCCCAGTGGTTCCTGAGGAGAAGACGTTTGAAAATGTGAACACACGACACACACACACACACAGACAGACAACAGCCTTGCCATATGATAAGCTCACCAATGAGCCTTCGGCTCAGGTGAGCTAATAATATTGGTGTAAATCAGTGTGGGGAACCCACGTGACCATTTGATACAGTAAACGGAATTAGGACAAGTAAACACGCTTGCTTCAGGTATGGTTTTCCCTGATATTTTTGTTATTACAGCGCGCATTTATACAAGTCATATACCAAAGTACTCTGCTCAACTTCCAATTTTCGATAACGTTTGCTTTGAAAGCAGAAACTGCTTTGTTCTCGTGAAATGCTCGCCCAAATTTTTTCTCAGAGCCCGACAGGTGATGATAAAGTCCACAGCAAACAGGAAAAATCTTTAATTTATTGCCAATAGAGTGTTTTAAATGGTCCTATCGCATTCTGAATTACAAATATTATTTCTAGAATGTTTCCATATAAGAGGTAGCACCGATACACCGTTTGTTTGCCTGTTATGCAAAGTTTTATAAAATGATCAAGTTCACGGTAAACAATTAAGAAGGTAAAGTTCACGGTAGCTTCACAACCATGATAACGTAAACGCCATCCTGATGATACTTTTCAACATATCGCAACAACAAGGTGGGAATTCACGTGATGATGGTCATGGGTAAAACATTTTTTGTTGATACACAATCTATACTTTTTTTCAGAATGACATTTGTATGCCAAACTTGTGGTAAAGAGTTTAAATTAAAGAAACATCTAACCGAACATGAAAGGAAACACAAGGGCACAGCCACATACGTTTGTTGTGGAAAATGTTTTTTCTCTCAGGATAGCTGGAAGAGACATCAGTGCAGCACTCATGGAGTGGCAAAGGATTTTGTGTGCTCAACATGCCAGAAAGCGTTTGCCATAAAAGCGGACTTGGTAAGGCATGAGAGAAGAGAGAAAGGCCAGTTCAGCAAGACATGTGACATATGTGGTTTCAAGGCTGAGGATATAAGCTCTATGAAAGACCATGTAAACAAGCACACAGGTGAAAAGTCCCACAGGTGCAACATCTGCCACAAACAGTTTCGTTACAGGTCAAACGAGTAGGCATATGAAAACACATAAGTGATGTATTTGTATATTACTGTGGGAACAGAAAGATCTTGCGATTAAATGGGATTTTCCCTTTTCCCCCTATTCCCATCATTTTCAACCTAGAATTACTTGCTTACTTTGTGCACACCTACTTCGGATGATGGTTCGTGAATATGACACACAACATGTGCATTTGTGTTTCCCTTCATGTTCGGTTAAATGTTTCTTTAATTTGAACTCTTTACCACACTTTTTGGCATACAAATGTCATTCTGAAAAAAAGTATAGATTGTGTATCAACAAAAAATGTTTTACCCATGACCATCATCACGTGAATTCCCACTTTGTTGTTGCGATATGTTGAAAAGTATCATCAGGATGGCGCTTATGTTATCATCGTTGTGAAGCTACCGTGAACTTTACCTTCTTAATTTTTATACCATGAACTTGATCATTTTATAAAACTTTGGATAACAGGCAAACAAACGGTGTATCGGTGCTACCTCTTATATGGAAACATTCTAGAAATAATATTTGTAATTCAGAATGCGGTAAGACCATTTAAAACACTCTATTGGCAATAAATTAAAGATTTTTCCTGTTTGCCGTGGACTTTATCATCACCTGTCGGGCTCAGAGAAAAAATTTGGGTGAGCATTTCTCAAGAACAAGGCAATTTCTGCTTTCAAAGCAAACGTTATCGAAAATCCGAAGTTGAGCAGAGTACTTTGGTATATGATTCGTATAAATGCGCACTGTAATAACAAAAATATCAGGGAAAACCATACCTGCAGCCAGTCTGTTTACTTGTCCTAATTCCGTTCACTGTATCAAATGGTCACGTGGGTTCCCCACACTGAAATACTAAAGTATCCATATTCTTGCTTACTAGCATGCTATTTGCTACCAATGCATGTGGTTTTATAGAGACAGATACCTCAATATGTTAAGTTGTCAATGACTTGTTTTATAACTGTTATATATGTTTCTAAAAGTCATAAAACCTCATATATATGTTCCCTGATAGAACGTTTTGGACAATTATGACCAGTCAGTGACTAGAAATTTAATCTAATGCTGTGTTACAATAGATAAACACTATTTGACCTCATTTGTACATCAAGAAATGAAAACAAACCAGCTTGACTAAGCAAATGACATTAGGAACTATAGTTACTTTAAAACAGCCTAAACATTTTTCTATTCTTTGTATATAAAGGTGAAGGGAAATCAGCTCTATAATTCTTTTAATAACAAACATAGTAAACCATTTCTCAGATACCTTTACAGTTTGGTGAGTTAAGTGAAAGAAAATGCTCGCCAATCATCTGTTGGTGTATCCGATTGATAATTTTATCTTTAAAATAGTAAAATGTATCCTATATAACAAATACAGAAATACCCTCGTTTCATAATACTTACATGATATGAGCTCTTCATTGCTTATGCTCTATGCATAAAGCTGATTTTCTAAAACTTAAATCCATCTAGACTTCCAGAAATATTGCACACTTAATACTGTTACACATGTTATATGTCAGTTTAAGTGCTGTGATATCAGAACACTGTTTCCTATAGACAATGTTTGTAGGAGAAATCACTTCAGTGGAGCTCCATCAATGAAAATACTGTATACTTTCCTAATATCAACTCAGAAGCACAAATAAAGTGAAAACAAACATTCTGAGTGCACAAATTATTCAAGGAGAACTATTCCATTATTTGAAATTACATGAAAATGCAATGGTAATCACGCTGATAATAACATCACACATATATCAGCACTGAACTGCAATTAGATGCAGCCAAATACACAGAAAGCACACTCTGGCACTTCTCTGTTGCTACAATGTATAAAATAAATCATTTAATGCTGGCTAGACAGTTTGCTTCAATACAATCTGCTTATTATGAAATACCATGTAAAAACAACACATATAGGTCAGTCATACACATACATGTGATCTTTTCCCGATTTTTCTCCTCTCTTTACGACCTCCGGCTAAAAAAGCGGAATCTCCCGCCAAGAAAAAAATCCTATGTTGATTTTTACCCAACCTACCATTTCAAGGTTTAACCTTATGATAATCCAATACTGAGGTATTTTTACATCGATTAATTGGATAAAACGGTCAGTTTAACAAGCTAATAATTAGCACAGATAGGTGACTATCAACAACAGTTACTGTCTTTGTGAAATGTTTGAGTTTGGGCAGACACTACGTGACTTCAAAAGCCATTAAACGAATAGACCAGTTTCACAATTGCGAATTTTACCGCTCTCGCTAATATACACATAATTTCATTAATCCAGAACGAGGCTTGCAGTGTATCACAGATAACAATGACGGATTGTCCGACCGTGACTAAATACAAAATAGAAGATATGTGGAAATTTCCGTGAGATAAGCAGTCCCTTTTCTTCCTGTACATTGTTTTCATTCAAATTCAGTACCCCACCCCAAAAAAGATTGTTGCTGTCTGTATTAAGTGATAATGAATGTTATGGATTTTTAGTGAAACATATAAAAAAGATTTAAGCTCTCTTATATGATATTGCAAACTTGTAAATGAAATATATCCGCACATTCTGATCATGACATCCTCTGTTCAGCTTCCTGCAAAACGTCATTTCAATGTTTGCATGTGCTGTGATCAATATACGCTGCGAAAAAATATCCGGAACTTGTTTTTTACTTGATGACATTTCGATCTACTGCTTTGATTCGTGGAAACAGTCTTGGTAATTTAGTTCTTTTTTTAATATGCGTCTGTTTTATGCGCATTTTTTGACAAGAAAATGCTCTATAATCCAACATGGTAACAGTTCATTTTTCTCCCAAAAGGGTTTCCCCGCCACGCTGTCATCTGACGTTATCATTATGAGCACGCGCTACCGTTATGAGCACGGTCTTTTTTTTCATGCGAGCTGGAGCTGTACAAAAATTTAACTTATATTAGAAATGCGAACAATTTAGTGTATCATTGTCTGGTGTGCATTCTGAGCATCTGATAAGATGAGACTCTACACAGGGTTTACGTGAGAAATTCGGTGGTACTTAGAAACTATTTTAGTGGCCAGCAAGAATAACCGCTTTGATGCGCAGATCTCGCAAACGGATAAGGTACTATTTTGCTTGGGTACTTGTCGTCTTTCAGCAGAAAACAGTGAGCGTGCCTCTCTGAAGTCAGTGACAAAACTTCGACATCCGAAAATTTGCATTGGAAAAAAAACAAGAGGGCCATGATAACCCTGTAATGCTCACCTGAGCATCATAGCACTTTGAGAACCTGATCTAGAACTATCAAGGCAAACATTCTGATCAAAATTCAAAATGATTATATTAACAAGTAAGACAATGTAGCATGTCTAATGGACTGTGAAATAAAGGTCAAGGTCAAATATGGATGATGCACTCAAGAGGCCATGCTAAGATGTATGCATGTACTAAGTATCACTGGCTGTAGGAGCAATAGTTACTGAGAAACTGACCTAAACACAAACACTTCACAAGTACCAAATATCACTCTGTAGGACCAATAATTACTGAGAAACTGACCTTAATGGAAAAAAACTTAAGAAAGTCACCGGATAGAAAAATATACACCACCTTGATATCATCAAGACAAACATTTTGAGCAAGATTCATGATGATCACTTCAAAAATGTGACCTCTAGAGCATCAACAAGGTTTTCCTTTGATATGGCCAGGTGACCTAGTTTCTGATATCAAGTGACCCAGTTTTAAACTAGACCTAGAAATCATCAAGACGAACATTTTGAGCAATATTTATGATGATTATTTAAAAAATGTGACCTCTGGAGTGTAAACAGTTTTCTGCTGATTTGGCCTGGTGACCTAGTTTTTGATCCCATGTGACCCAGTTTTAAACTTGACCTAGAAATCATCAAGACAAACATTTTGAGCAAGATTTATGATGATTGCTTCAAAAATGTGACTACTAGAGTGTTAACAAAATTTTCTGCTGATTTGGCCTGGTGATCTAGTTTTTGACCCCAAGTGACCCAGTTTCAATTCTGACCTAGAAATCATCAAG
The DNA here is from genome assembly GCA_964016985.1 of Anodontia alba. Lineage (NCBI taxonomy): Eukaryota > Metazoa > Mollusca > Bivalvia > Lucinida > Lucinidae > Anodontia > Anodontia alba. The sequence goes on along the minus strand of OZ024821.1, from coordinate 57,093,975 downwards.
ACAAACATGTTAAGCAAGATTCATGATGATTGCTTGAAAAATGTGACCACTAGAGTGTTAACAAGGCTTTCCGCTGATTTGGCCAGGTGACCTAGTTTTTGACCCCAGGTGACCCAGTTTCAAACCTGACCTAGAAATCATCAAGACAAACATTTTGAGCAAGATTCATGATGATTGCTTCAAAAATGTGACCGCTAGAGTGTTAACAAAGTTTTCTGCTGATTTGGCCCAGTGACCTAGTTTTTGACCCCAAGTGACCCAGTTTCAAACCTGACCTAGAACTCATCAAGACAAAACATTTTAAGCGAGATTCATGATGACTACTTCAAAAATGTGCCCGCTAGAGTGTTAACAAGGTTTTAGCTGATTTGGCCAGGTGACCTAGTTTTTGAACCCAAGTGACCCAGTTTCGAACTTATTCATAGAAACATTTGAATGAAGTTTCAAAAATATTCAATGGAAAATGAAGCCTATAGTGTGTGCACAAGGTTTTTCTTAGAATACACTTACTGATCTATTTTTTTACCGGAAGTGGCCCATATTTGAACTTGGCCTAAACACTGTCAAAACAAACATTCTGACAAACTTTTGCGAACATTCTTGAAAAATGAAGCCCCTATTGTGTACACAAGGTTTTTTCAATTATTTGATCTAGTAACCTAGTTTGCAAACCCACATGACCCATATTTTAACATAACATATATAGTCTTCAAGCAAACATTCAAACAAAGTTTCATAAAGATTCGATGGAAAATGAAACCTCTATTATGTACACAAGATTTTTCTAAGATTTGACCTTGTGACCTAGTTTCCAACCTGACATAACCGAGATTCAAACTTGGCCTAGATATTTCATGCAGATAAACATTCTGAGAAAGTTGCATTTAGATTGGATCAAAACTGTGCCCTCTAGAGTGTATATGCAAGCAATAGTTGACAGACAGATGAACAGACTGATGGATGGATGTCCCAAGGTACGAGGAACATCATGGTATATCCCAAAAGCTCACCATAAGCACTTCTTGCTCAGGTGACCTAAAAGTATCTCAACTACATCTGATATTACTATGAATTTCCCATTTACATGTAGAGTTTTATTACATGTAGAATTTTACGTGTAGAATTTTATGCGTAAAATTTTACATGTAGAATTTTTTGCATAAAAATTTACGTGTAGAATTTTAGGCATAGAATTTTATGTGTAGCATTATACATGTAAACTTTAATCACCAAATTGTATTCCTAGATTTAAATATTGTATTTACGTGTAGAATTTGACATGTAAATCTGAAAATTTGTGACCTTGACTACATGTATTAATGCTTCAAAAATACCTGTTCATGGAAAATTAACATGTAATTACATGTCATTACGTGGAAAAACATGTAATTACATGTAAAATTGTACATGTCAAGTGTCTTCTCATCAGTTGTTCTCTCCTTTTTGTTTTTTATGTAAAAGCTCGTAAATGGAGGGGCCAATACTCCGCATTATCTGGCATTACATGTAAAGAAACGTAAATACATGTCTTTACATGTTTTTCTGAGGAAACGGGATATGACAATAGCCAAATTTTACACATGAGGTGATATACTGTACCAGTAGGTGTCATTTTTTTTTTCAATAATCAATAATTATCTTCAACTATCATAGCTATTATATGGCATATTTAAGCAGTGGTCCTCCTGTAGTAGGTCCATAGCGTTGCCTCTATGTGACTCAGTTGCCTGTGGTAGCGTTAAAAATCTGATCAGTCAGTTTGTAGGTCCATAAATGATACCCCTGGTCCTCTAGAGGACCTGGTCCTAAGTCCTTTGGTCCTCCAGTAAAAGTCCTTAAATTATACAGTCCCCAATGATGTTATGTAACAGGGTGAAAAGAAATGAAACAGAATGAAACTGACTATCAGACCTGATCAAAACTTGTTATGAAACATAGTGAAACGGAATGAAACTGATACTAGTCCTAGTCTTTCGCTAATTTTTTTTTTCTTTTTAAATAAACCCCTTTTGGCATCATAACAAATGACACCCACCTACAATCTTGGTCACTGCTCATCATGAAACAGGGCAAAATAAAATAAAACAGAAGGGAAAGGACAATATTCCTAATCATACACTTTATCTGTAGAAACCCCTTTCCATTTCGTAAAAAAAAGAAATAGGCCATCAAACCAGGTCAGTGCTTGTCAAAAAACAGGGTGAAACCGAATGAAAATAATGAAACAGATACTAATCCAAGCATTTTCACCCCTTTCTGTTTCATAACACATGAAACAGTACGAAACCGGCTAACTGTAGCAAATGAATGATGTATTTCTATTCATAAACCAAAATTCAATACCAAAAAAACTTGTAGCCGAACAAATTTGTTGGACAACTTGGTGATGTCCAATCAGAGCACTCGATGTAACTGCTCAAACACTTTGGGTGTAGGAATGTGCTCAGCATCTTTGATAGGTGCTCTGAGATAACTTGGTTATAAAACTAGGGTATTTATGGAACTGTGATGTAATGGACCTGAGCATGTATCACATTAACGTGCTGTCTTGCATGGTCAGAATGCTCTTTTTTTTTTCCTTGTTTGTTCATTTTTTTTCCAATAAATGATTAGTTATTCAAGGGAATAAATATGGTTTGTGGGAGGTTCGTACTTTTGCACTCTTGCAGACTTGGGTTCCCGGGAACCAGTCTTTAGCTTTATGCAAATGAGGCAACTCCCTGTCATCTGGGCCTAAGTTCTGCTGCATCAGTTTTTAGCTCCAGTGCTTGTTGAACACAGCGCTCAGAATTTTCAGATCATTAATTTCTTCTACTTATAATAACAGTATTGAAAGGAACATTACTGTTTTCTAAGATCTTCACATTTAGTGTTGAATATATATACCTTATTGTTATATGGATTTTATGTTTGATAAATGCTTGGTTATGTGACACTATGGCTTCTAAGCGCCATTCTCGCAGAAGGACTATTCCTTATGATTTGGGTAACCCCACCAACTGACGGCTGCACAGCTTAGAAAAGAAATTTCGAAACTGGGTGTGAATCTGACTACTTCAATTCCGAAGACTGCTTTAATTCAAATTTATACACAGTTGTATACTGCCAGTTCCTCGACTGTTTCCCAAGGACAATCAAATGTGAGTGAAAAAACAAATGAAAATGATGGAAATTTATTGGATAGATTTCAAAGTGAAAATGTGCAAATGGATAAGTCACAAGACTCAGGTATTTCTTCTCATATAACTTCATCAACAACTGACAATGTTATCTCTTTACCTGACAGAGCTGTGCCTCATGATTCACAAACAGTCTTATTGCAAAGCACTGTGGGGATGGTGTCAGCAATGCAAAGTGCCATTGCATCTTTGCAGTCAACAGTGACAAGTCTACTGCAGAAACAAACAGCCAGCACTTCAAGCAGTAATCACCTGGAGCAGTTTTATCAACAGACACCAGCTCAGCCATCCAGTCTAAGTCAACAGACTTCTGCTAACCTGCATGGTGTGGCAGCTGACAGTCTTCCACATATCGATGTGGTATCAGAAACTATGAGAAAAAACATTGTCTCGGGTAAATATGTCAATCTGGCATGTTTGTTAATACCAGATTATGATGTATCAAAATCATCTGTGGACAATATGCCTGGGACTGAATTATTCAAGCGCCAGCAGAGAGATCATCGTCTGGACAGAGTTCTTAGTATAACTCAGTTCTTTAAGGCCTTTGGTATTTACAAAAGGGTTATGTGCGAGGCTTTTCCGCAGCGTAGGGATGAGCTAAACCTCTATGAGGCCGACATTGCTAACATTTACGAGCATTATGGTGACCTGTTTTACCAGTACCATGTCCAGTTTTCTAGGCAGGCTGCGGCATACATGGAAAAGGGTATAAAAATTGACTGGTCTAAAAGACACAAAGATTTGTTTCAGTTACTTGTTGGTGGTGCTAAGACAAAACTCTGCGACCATTGTTCTCAAGCAGATCATCAGTCTCCATTTTGTCCAACTCAGATAAGTGTTCCTCGTCCTTCAAAATCGAAAGCTATTCCTATTCAGGATTCATCCAAAGATACCTTTGGTCGGCCCAGAGTCTTTTTTAAAGGCAGAGAAATCTGCAATAACTTTAATGGAGAAAAAGGATGTTCTAGATCAGTATGCCCATTTGAACACATATGCAAAAAATGTAAAAGTTCTGGCCACGGTCAGAACTCCTGTAACCCTCAGATTCCAGCTGTGCCAGATCATAGCCATAAAGCTGAAACAAACAAATCAAAAACTTCTGTGTGACTAGATTTATTTCATTCCAGAACCCCAAGTACTCCTATTGATGTAGACAGATTAGAGCTTGAGTTAAAAATGCATTCTGACCAGGATTTTGTTTCTTATCTATGTTCTGGGTTACGAAATGGTTTTGATACATTAATTCAGTCTGTATCATTGCCTAATAAGGAATGTAAGAATTTGCTCTCAGCTAGGAAGAGTCCTTTGGATGTGCAAGAGCTCATTGAGAAAGAATGTCAGCACGGTTTTTTATATGGTCCCTTTGATAAGCCTCCTTTTGACAATTATAGAGTTAGTCCTCTAGGTTTGGCAACTGGTAAGTATTCCGGAAAGAAAAGACTTATTGTTGACCTGTCTTCTGCCCATGATGACCCTTATAATGTCAGCATCAATGACTTGATAGATAAAGATACATGTAGCTTGTCATATGTTAAAATTGACGATGCAATTAAAGCAATTCAACAGCATGGAAAAGGGGCCTTACTATGCAAGGTTGACATTTCTAATGCTTTTAAAAACCTGCCTATCAAAAGCTCTCAATGGCCGTACTTTTGTGTCAAATGGAATAATCTGTATTATGTTTATGTCAGGTTAGTGTTTGGTTGTCGATCTTCGCCAAAATTTTTTGACACCTTATCCCAGGCTTTGTGTTGGATAGCTTCAAAAAATTATGGCACTGAAACAATTTTCCATCTTTTGGATGACTTCCTCACAGTTAATGAGCCGGATAGTTGTGCAGGAGAGCGCACTATGGCATTGCTCACCTTGCTATTTGGCAGGTTAAGAATTCCTTTGTCAAAAGACAAATGTGTTGGACCAACAGTTTGCTTGGAGTATCTTGGCATTATTTTAGATAGTGATCGTATGGAGGCTAGATTGCCTCTTGAGAAGGTACAGAGAATTTTGCAGTTCATTGAGAAATTACTATCCAAGCCATTTTGTACCAAGCTTGACCTTCTTTAGTTGTTGGGCCATCTAAACTTTGCTTCTCGTGTTGTATTACCTGGGAGAAGTTTTGTATCACATTTGATTCATCTGTCTACTACAGTTAAAGAACTTTGGCGACGGGTCATTTTAGACAGAAGCTGTAAGGAGGACCTTCGTATGTGGGTCAGATTTCTTCGTGATTGGAATGGCATTTCTGTATTCTATGACGCATTTTTTACATTTGCCCCTGACATTGAATTATATACTGATGCATCTTTGGTAGGTTTTGGGGGAATTTTCCAAAATCAGTGGTTTTGTTCTGAATGGCCAGAAAGCATTCCATCTGTCAGCAACAATGATCTCTCTATGGCGTTTCGAGAGCTTTATCCTATAGTTGCGGCTGCTATACTCTGGGGTAAATATTGGACAACAAAAAGGATTATGTTTATGTGCGACAACATGTCAACAGTATATATTCTACGAAAGGGACGTTCAAAGTGTATTCCTATTATGAAACTTATGCGCACACTGACATGGACAGCTGCAATTAACAATTTTTGTTTTTCTGCTCGGCATTTACCGGGCAGACAAAACGTAATAGCGGACAGTCTCTCACGTTTATTGTTACAGCAGTTCAGGGAACTATCTCCCATGGCAGACAAGGATCCCCAGATTTGTCCTCAACCAGAGCAGATAATCTGGGACTAAACGATTTAAATCAGACAGTTACATCACTCTGGGACTATGCTTTAAGTCGCAGGACTTTGGCTGCATATGACACTGGCTTGCAGTCATTCAAGACATTTTTGCTAATGAATAATCTAGTACATTCTACTGATAGACTACCAACAGTATCTGATCATATCCTTCTCCTGTACATTGCACATTGTTATAAAACGCTGATGAATAATCTAGTACATTCTACTGATAGACTACCAACAGTATCTGATCATATCCTTCTCCTGTACATTGCACATTGTTATAAAACGCTGATGAATAATCTAGTACATTCTACTGATAGACTACCAACAGTATCTGATCATATCCTTCTCCTGTACATTGCACATTGTTATAAAACGCTGAAGTTAAGATATACAGCTATAAAGTTATATTTATGTGGCATTCGTTTTGCTTACATGAAAGCTGGAATTTCATGTCCATTAGTGTGTACAAACAATTCTACTTGTTTGAGGATAACTTCCATACTTCATGCCATAAAATGTATACAGGGACAAACAACCAAAGTTAGACAACCTATTACAGCTACTGTTTTAGACAAGATATGTTCTGTCTTAAATGCACGCTATCTCACACCATATATGGATTGTTTGTTGTTGGCTGCCTGTATAATAGCATTCTTTGGATTTTTACGTTGTGGAGAATTTACTGTAACAAGTGACAGAGAGTTTGATTCAACAGTTCATTTATGCCTTGGTGATGTACATTTTCATGACAGCCACGTTGAACTGATATTGAAGTCTTCTAAGACAGATCCATTTAGACAAGGCATCACAATACAACTTTTCAAAAACAGTGCTTACTCGAAACTGTGCCCTTATAGAGCTCTTAATAGTTATATTACAAGACGTAATGATAAATTTAAATGTCGTCAGACTGCAACAGAGCCCTTATTTTTGACAGAGGATGGTTTTCCTTTAGCAAGGACTGTTTTTGTGCAACATGTGAAGAAACTCCTCGCCCTACTTGGGCTTGACTCATCTAAGTATTCTGGGCATTCATTTCGTATTGGAGCAGCCAGCTCCTGCTGTTCAGCTCGTTTGGAGGATCACTTAATACGAACACTTGGTAGATGGTCTTCAGATTGTTACAGGACATATATAAGAACACCTAACAAAGTAATACAAGCAGCTCAGACAGCCCTTCTTACAGAATTAAAAACTTAAAAAAAAACAACAAAAAACAAAAAAAAAAAAAAAAAAAAAAACATTGTGCTTACAGGGCTCTGGATGGGAGGGGGTGTCGGATGATGGTTTTCCGGGTTCTTTGTTGTGGGTACTCATTCGGGTTGCCTCTACGAGGCAATTTGAGGGAGTGGCCATAGCATGTGTTTTTCGTGAGGGATGAGGAGAATTGTTCTCTGTATGCCCCCTTATCTGGAGCAATGGCTTATGTGTAAAGCTCACATGGGAATGACAGTGCTCAGTACATTATTTTTATCATAACTTGTCCAGACAGCTGCTGGTATATATATATTTATATATATATATGTATGTGTGTATGTATATATGTGTTTTTTTGTTGTTTTTTTAACATCTTTTCCATTATCAGGTCTAGTTGCACCTAATATACCTTCCTGTACTGTTTTACTATGGTATTTACTATGGAATTTTAATCACCTTATAACAACAGATTATATGAATCTGACCTTGTAGCATTTTACTTCACTGGCTGTTTTGTGCAAATTTCATTGATTCAGTTTGACTGGTTCAGTGTGAATTTAGAGTAATTTGCAACCTTGCAACCATTCTGTCTCTGCAGCCAGCCTTACACCATTTATATGTACTTATTAGTTTACTCTGTTTGTATACAAGTGCTGAACAGGGTTCCATATTTCATTTTTCACTTCCTAGCTTGTTGGGGAAAACCAATCCAATGTGAAATTTATATCATCTCATATTGTCTGTCTTTTGGGGATTTCATTTGATTTCTACCTGAAATTAAACCATTGTTTTCCCCACAAGTGACTACAGTCTGTGCAGGTCTTGGTCACTTGTTTATACCTTTAAGCCAAACTGTTGGTCTGAATCCTCTGCATCAGTCAAGGGACACCACTTGGCTGAACCCCGGTTCACCACCTTGACCTTAGCTGCAGATTTCCTCTCTGGCATATCATTGCACTGACTGTTATCTAGCATGTCCCCGGGCATGCACCTGCTTTTCTGTGTTAGTGATTATGCTATGTCAGCATGCACCACTTATCTCTGTACAGTTGGGCTCAAAGGCTGGACTAGCTGAGACACACTGGCCCTTGTATTGGGTTGCCCTGCATTGGGGGTGTACAGGGTTCGATGCTAGTCTTAAGGAAATCATAGCTGGGTTGGTTCTTGATGCCAAATTGATGTTGGGAAGTAGAAATATAGTGACCCTATAACAGAATCTGACTTTGTGTTTCCTTTTTCCCTAACTTAGTTACCTCCCATAAATGATTAGTTATTCAAGGGAATAAATATGGTTTGTGGGAGGTTCGTACTTTTGCACTCTTGCAGACTTGGGTTCCCGGGAACCAGTCTTTAGCTTTATGCAAATGAGGCAACTCCCTGTCATCTGGGCCTAAGTTCTGCTGCATCAGTTTTTAGCTCCAGTGCTTGTTGAACACAGCACTCAGAATTTTCAGACCCTCCTCCACCCCTTACCCCACCTGTGTTCAGCATTTGTGTATGGATCAACCCAGTTTAATTTCACCCTTTTTCATATCTTGTCTTCAGGTATTTCTTTTATTTTTTTTTTATATTTTTATTTACTTTCTTATTATTTTTTTTTTTCCCCAGCAGTTCAATGGGGATTTCATTTGATTTCTACCTGAAATTAAACCATTGTTTTCCCCACAAGTGACTACAGTCTGTGCAGGTCTTGGTCACTTGTTTATACCTTTAAGCCAAACTGTTGGTCTGAATCCTCTGCATCTGTCAAGGGACACCACTTGGCTGAACCCCGGTTCACCACCTTGACCTGAGCTGCAGATTTCCTCTCTGGCACATCATTGCACTTGTAATGTATCGACGAATGTTTCTTTGGGGAAGTAAATGAAAATTGAAAGCACGTGTTTTCTACGATATATATCTTTTACTTGAACACCGAAAGCTAAAAAAAAAAGCAACAAGCGCAGCCACTCTCTCCAATCAATCTACATCTGCAATTGCAATAAAGATTACATTTGGACTCTCGGTGCCTTAAGGTTTCCAGTGGCTCACACATCAGACCATAACATCCCCACAGAAAATTAAAATTGCCTTGCAATTTTACCGTGAGCCATTGGAAACCATAAGCAGCAATGAGAGCCAGAAACTAAACAAAAATGACAAAATGTTAAATTGAAGTGTTTGCATAAGAATACCACTACCATATGCTGAACAAACAGAATCCAGATTTTGCAATATGCATTTACCAGCAGAATAAATCTTAAAGCATAACTGAGACAACATATTACTATGATTCTTAAACTGCTAAGAGGTCTTTCTCACTCACATACATACTGTTTATCCTTGGCCAAAAGATAAACGCTAGCACCCATCTTACACATATAAGTCAAGAACAGAAAATATGTTGACCCAATACACAAATTCCTGGTAAAATATTTGGGCTGGTCTGGTTGAAAAACAGCATAATAATGAAAATACAGCGATGAAAACAATATTCTACATAAAACGCATTTATCTCCAAAGATCGTTAACTTGATCCTATACCTATACGGTTTCTCATGAAGGCAAAGAAACAATCATTTTATGACACCTCTTAGTTTTAAGCATTATGAGTAATGAAAAATGAATAGCACCTGACAGCAAATACTTGTACACATATGTAAGTATACACATGTAACAGTGCCTATCAACTTTTTCTGGAAGTCATAACTGTGTTCCTTAGAATACGACCTTCAATATTACTTTGCATAATGTTGCAAAAATTTATGTACACTAGTACAAATCAAGAAAAATTAATTACATTGGCAAAGGTAGTTTCCGACAGGAGCATACAAACTATATGATTCCTTCAAAAACGAACCTTGCCTGAAGTCGATAAGATGGATGTATCATTATGTCCATATGCTCTGTCTAACCTTAGAAATAATACGAACAAGACATGTTTAACACAAATATGACCGAAATCTGTCAAAAGCACAATGTAGAAAGTTTAAAATATCAAATACATATCTTACTGTAATGCATCAATAGAAAATGTAAAATAAAACTATAATAATGAGTTTGACCGACTGACAAAGGAATATTTAATGAACTGGTTCTAGTCTTTATACATGAGGTGATCAGAGCTTTATGCTCGTCATACATGTATATAACTGCAACTATTGTCCACTGCTATAATTAACTCATCTAGAATACACATGCTGTGATTATCATTATAACTGCAACTGCAATTATTGTCAACTGCAATAATGTGGCTTAAAGTCACTAAAATGTGAAATTGAAAACTGTGAAAATAGAAATATGAAAATAAAAAAAATGAAAATCTAATAAGACTAAACTGTACAATGACATACATATAGTACTACAGTCAACTCTCGCTATCTCAAACTCCAAAGGACTGGAAATTTCAGTTTGAGATAACAGTTGTTTGAGATAATGAGTGTCAACTGTATTTTAATCTCAAACAATACTCTGGCATTGGCATCATCATTTAAATATGTCAAATATGCAACTAAATGAATGGAATGGACTTATTTTGACATATTCTTTAGCCTTAACATTCAGACTTGAATCCGGGATCCATATGGCATTTTGTGCAGGCTCACCAGCAAAATGTACTAAATACTCTAGGACATTTGGAGTTTGCCGTTGAGCTAGCACACGTTTAATCCGATAGAATTCGGTATCTGATGATACACCGGAGTCTTTGAAATCCATATGATCCGAGTCTCGAAATCTCTTGGGTTTTACAATCGCACGCTTAGGGCGTAAATTGTGCAACTGAGTAGTTTCCCTACGAGTCTCTGCTTTAAGAACAGGCTCCGGAATAACACTGGGGGATTCATTATTAGTCACTATCTCTTGGTGTGTCGGTTGAGATGGGAATTTGGAATGAGTCTCAGTCTCGATTGATTTCACAAGAATAGGGGTTTGGGACCGAGTCTGTATCTCATTTGATTTCACTGGGATAGGAGGGGTTTGTGATTGTGATAAAGGTATATCCACATGCATCTCTGCGTTTGATTTGTCATTGCAGGAACTTAATTCAGAATGTCCAACTGAATCTATCTCCGTGTCTTGAGCGTAGACATGCATATCCGGGAAAATTGTTTGTGTTCCAATTGATGTAAACATAACTTCTGGCGCATGAGTCACTATGCTGAAATAATTTGACGGAGTTGGTTGTCTCACATACGCTACTTTCAGTCTGTCGAGATGTAGTGGACGTGGAAACTTGCGCTTATTTTCAGGATCATGCAAAACAACGGTATGTGGGCTGGGAACCGACTTCACGATGTAGGGGCCATCGAATAAATCGTGCAATTTTCTGGCTGGACCTGTTGTTTCCCTAGTGAGGAAAACATAGTCACCTTCTGAAAGTTTAAGCATAGCTGAATTCTCGTTAGACCTGTCTAGCATAACTTGCTGAGACCGTTCAACATTTGTCTTAACTTGCTGCTGAATGATATTGATATGAGCTATTTTTTGCTTTAGATAGTCTCTTATGCTCACCGGAACACTTCTTAACTCTGTGGAATGCCTATTTAATGGAAATTTTGGTCTCTCTCCAAAAATTACTTCAAATGGTGAATACCCTGTACTTGCATTCACTGCAATGTTCATAGCAAATACTACTGCAGGTAAATACTGATCCCAATTTGTACTTTGTTTATTCATGTATGGGGTAAGACGACTTGCAAGAGTTCTGTGTGTACGTTCACATGCACCAAGGGTGTGATGTACAAAGCTCATGGAGAATTGTTGCGGAATCTGCAGCAGTGAACAGAGCTCCTTGGTAACACGGGCTGTAAACTCAGAACCCTGGTCACTGATGAGAGTATCACATACACCGAAAGTTGTGAACATGTCAAAAAGAACCTCTGAGACAGACATTGCATCTTTGTTAAGCAAGGGTTTTGCGTACAGGAATTTTGAAAACATGTCCACTGCGGTAAAAATGTAAGAATACCCCCTACTTGTCACAGGAATCGGTCCATACAAATCTATTTGCCAAACTGAGAATGGACAAGATGGTGTAGGGTATGCAGTGATAGCATTCTTTGTTTGTACACGGGTTACTTTCCTTCGCTGGCACTCCGGACAAGATTTTACATAGTCACTAACTATAGTAGTAAGCTGCAGGAAATAATAGTGCTCCTGTATTTTATCAATGGTATCATGTATTCCACCATGTGCTCCCAAAGCTGAGTCATGATACAACTTTAACACAGTAGGAATGAGTGATTTTGGTAGAGCAAGCTGATAATGAGCTAATGACTTTGCTCTCTTAGACTTTGCTATCCGCGAATGGAATAACACTCCATTCACCAGAGCATAATCAGACTGTTGCAGCAGTACAGAACGGGCTCTCTTTTGTGATTTTGGCAAAGTACCGTTATGGAGAAAGTCAATAAATGGCCTAAGATCTGAATCAAGACTTTGACATCTAGCAATACTTTCTGCAGACATGTCAAACCCCTGAAGAGCTGCAGAGACGGCCTCAGAACTGGTCTTAAAATCAGTGTTGATGCTAGAATCTCTATTTACATCAGACTGTTCTGAACTACTAACAACAGAATCTTGATTATTGCTCATATGCTGCCTATCAAGTTCTATTTGCGAGCTAAAATTATCTGCTCTTTCACTGACACTTATATTTGTAGGAGTTGTGTGCTCTTGCTTTGGCTGAACAAATGTTTGAGGCAAATTATTCGGACAAGAAAACTGTTTCTTATCATGACCTCTTTCATGTACCAAAATTTCATTATTTGTGACACAGCCTTGCTCTGAACCTGAGCATCTGTCAAAAATGTCTTGTTCAGAGGTCGAACGCTGGAGCTGTTCATCCTCAGAACACTTATTATCCCCAAAATGCTCAGTCTCCGAACAATAACTGATTTCCGATAGCACGACTTGTTCGGCTGAACAGTCCTCTAATTTCGACTTATAATTCACAGTTTGTCTTTCTTTTTGTAATACCTTATTGCGATACCACCGCCTGGGTTTTAGTCTTTTGAGCGGATGTGTATGTACAAAACCCAGCCCAAAGTTGTCTTCGGTATCTGCGTCATATAACTGTGGTTGAAACTGGGTCTGTACCAAATTAACTTCAGGCACAAATGTCTCCACTGTCTGATCAGGCCTTATTACACGAATCTGAGTGGGTTTCTCTTCAACATATGGAAAATAAGGGTCCTCTTCTTCTGGACTTGAATCCATAAACTCTGGATACTGTATGTTACGCGATAAGGCATCAGGCACAACCATCTGAGCTGCCGGTTTGTATACAATATCAAAGTCAAATTGTTGTAATATCGCCATCCAGCGCTCGTATATCTGTCCTTTGAGCTGTTTCTGAAAAAGTGGGCGTAATGCTTGATGATCACATTCCACTGTGAAGTGGCGACCTCGCAAGTATGATGCGGAATCAAGTATACTGGTAACTAGTCCAAGTAATTCAAGCTTTGTAGGACCGTATGATTGCTGCCACTTGCTCAAACCTTTCGAACCAAATCGAACGACGCGTGAACTTCCATCAGGATATATTTGATAAATCATGTAACCGATTCCTTTTGAACATGTATCCACTGCTAAACGAAATTCGAGGTCATATCTAGGATAAGCTAATGCTTCTGAATTTACCAGTAAGTCCTTAAGTTCCTGAAAACTTGTTTCATGTTCTTGTGTCCATTTAAAAGGCACATTTTTTTTCAACAAGTAATATAGTGGACTTGCAACTGCACTATAATTAGGAATAAATTTCCTAAACCAGTTGAACAAGCCAAGTGCACATTTCAATTCCTTTGCATTGCGTGGGGGCATATAGTTCTTTATAACCTCCAATTTCTGTGGGGGCGGTCTTATTCCATCTTTGGATATTTCATGCCCAAGAAAAACACACTTTTGCTGGGCAAAACTGCACTTAGATGGACCCAGCTTCAAGCCTGATTGTTCTAACCTCTGCAAAACCTCATGTACATTTCTCAGGTGATTCTCAAAAGTATCTGTAACAATACACAGGTCATCGAGGTAACAAAGCACCTTTTCAAAAGTCATATTAGATAAAATCTTATCCATGAGAAACTGAAAAAAATTAGGACTTTGACGCAGGCCCATCGGTAGGCGTAAAAATTTGAACGTGCCATACGGGGTATTGAATGCAGTATACCTCGTAGAATCACCAGATATTCCCACTTGAAAAAATCCTTGGCTAAGATCAACAGATGTGATAAAATTTGGAGAGTGCTCCGCAAACGATTCCGTTAGCTCCTGCAAATCAGGTATGTTATAGCGGAAATCCTCTGTTTGGCTGTTAAGATAGCGAAAATCTACGCAAAACCGAAAAGATGATAAACTTTGTTCACGTGTAATGTTGTTAGGGTCTATCTTTGGTTTGTTTCTCTTTGATACAAGGACTATCGGACTCGTAATCGGAATACTCTCTTTGTCTGAAACAGGCGCAATGATATTTTGTCGAAGTAGTTCATCAAGATGATGGCGCAAAACCAGACGCTTATCTGGGGGCAAGCGATAGGGTCTCTGGTGTTTGGAAACTGCATTAGGCTTCAGGGTGATGGTATGTTCAACCAGTAGTAAATCCCAAGTTTGGATTTTCGTCAGTTACAAAAACATTTCGATGCTCATACAGACACTGAAGCAGGCTATGCCTTTGGTCAGCAGACAAAGCAGAGGAAATGGACCCTTCAAAATTGGAAGAAAACTTTTGGAAACTTTCTTGATTTACGCCATCTCTTGACGAGTCTACACACGCAGCATGTTTGGCACTGTCATGACTATTCTCTGTTGATAAGGGAGTATAAGTAGACTGCAGCTGTACATGTGCACAGGTAGGAGGTGGTAATATGCTATGTACATCCACGGTGTTGTCACATATGCTGAAAGTACATAAAAAGGAGCCCCTGTTCACATGCACAATCTCACTGGAGGGATTCCATATGCGAACAGGTACAGTATGACCAGACAGGCACGTTACTAAACCCTTGGCAACCAGCAAACCTTTATGTGACATTTCAGAGTGACCAATACACACTCCCTGTGTACCTACAGGAATGTCATTACTAAGTTTGCCCTCCAAAATGCATTCTGAGTTCGGCTGTATAGCACAAGTACTTTTACACTTAACCTTTTGACTCTTTTTCACATCATGAAACACAGAGTTTTTACTGAAATCCAATATTACATTATTGGATCTCATGTATTCTGCACCAAGAATCAAGGGATGTGACGTGTCTCTGAAAATATATACAGGCACAATATGATTTTTCTTCTTGGGTGTACAAATCTGTATGCTGGCAGTGCCATCAATGGCAACAGACCCATTATCAGCCATCACAATCTTTTCATCACTTTCCCGAAAATCAGATTTGTATGCCTCTGGTATGGTATCATAAAAATTGCGAGAAACAATATTAATGGAGCTGCCAGAATCCAAAAGTGCCGTCACCCAAGAATGACCTACAATGCAATGCAAATACATGAAGTTATGACTCGTAGAATACTCTGTGCGCATAAAACTATCAGCACTAGACATATCATCAGTACTAGTTAAGTCACTCGTTTCTAGGCCTGAGAATTGCGCATCGTTCCCAGGCCGGGCTGGTTTAACTGTGGGCACTGTGATGCAGTATGGGATGACTGGCCGCAAAGTTGACATGTGGAAACACCTTGAGTTTGGGGTACTGTAGTTTGATACAGGCCGGAGCACCGTGGCCCCATTGTGAACATATCTGGCACTGAATGTCGGGTGAGGATTCACCCGTCCCATTCCAGTTACACCGCACCTTAATGTGGTTACGTCCCTTACATTTGAAACACGACCGAGAATTCCGCTGTTGTGGGTTGGTTCCTGTGGACTGAGATGGACGCTTATTTATAAGGGTGTCAAGCGACCTTGTAATTTGGTCCAGCTGCTTCTGGACAGAATCAGAGGCTGCATTCACCGTTTCTGCTGTAGCCGCAGGAGGCCCTTGAACGTGACGATACCCATGAGCTTCGCCGATTTTGGCGCTCTGTAGCGCATCCCGGAATGATGTGACTCTACCAGCCCGCACAAAAAATGCAAGCTGGGACGGCAAACCTGCGATAAATTTATTTGTCATATCAGTGTCACTTTTGTGGAGGTGACGCCCTTTGTCGAGAACCACGGAATGAAAATCCTCAATTGCTTGGGTTGATCCCAATTTGAGATTGTCAAACGATACTGACTCCGCAATCAATGACGGATTATTTACAACATTACAATATTTATTCATAAATGCTGCCTTCACCGTTTTCCACGAGTCCTTAACAGCTAGGTTGTTAAACCAAATAAGAGCTGGACCTGATAAATGTAGATGAAATGCTGCAATTGCTCTTGGGGATTCCTCATCTATTGAAGATAATGTTAAATAACTGTCGAATTCTTTCATGAACTTTGATGCGTCCTCATGCATGAAACCTCCAAAATGTTTTATAGTTTTGTCTGACAATACCGGCGGTGGCTGTACCAGAATGGTAGGTACGAGCTGTTGTGGCGGAATCGCACTGGTATGTTGTGGGGCTACATATGGAGTGCTATGTGAGACTGGAACAAAGTTAAATGTGTCATTTAAATTCACAGGGTCCACAAACTGAAGACCATCCAGAAACGGGTTTGTAGAATTGGAATTCATTCTGTAGTAACTAAGAACAAAGAGTACAAGTAGAAGTAGAACGACAGTCTGCGTTTTCACTGTGTTCGCCGATAGTGCTTCAGATACCCCTGTAAAAATGTATGTCATCACCGTTTGAAAATATTTCATTTGCCGTTTAAAAGCACATAAGTTTCGTATCAGTCATAAGAAAAGGATTCTTTCAGTTCACAAATTTGTCTGTTCGAATTCTCCACCATGTAATGTATCGACGAATGTTTCTTTGGGGAAGTAAATGAAAATTGAAAGCACGTGTTTTCTACGATATATATCTTTTACTTGAACACCGAAAGCTAAAAAAAAAAGCAACAAGCGCAGCCACTCTCTCCAATCAATCTACATCTGCAATTGCAATAAAGATTACATTTGGACTCTCGGTGCCTTAAGGTTTCCAGTGGCTCACACATCAGACCATAACACACTGACTGTTATCTAGCATGTCCCCGGGCATGCACCTGCTTTTCTGTGTTAGTGATTATGCTATGTCAGCATGCACCACTTATCTCTGTACAGTTGGGCTCAAAGGCTGGACTAGCTGAGACACACTGGCCCTTGTATTGGGTTGCCCTGCATTGGGGGTGTACAGGGTTCGATGCTAGTCTTAAGGAAATCATAGCTGGGTTGGTTCTTGATGCCAAATTGATGTTGGGAAGTAGAAATATAGTGACCCTATAACAGAATCTGACTTTGTGTTTCCTTTTTCCCTAACTTAGTTACCTCCCATAAATTACGTATATGTGTACACAGGTATTTATAATCCAGTCTTATACTGGAGAACAAACTTAATCAAAGTACTGACAGCACTTGTTGGTCGATTGTCTCAGAGTGTAGGCAGGGAATATGGTCCTGAATGGGGACTTAAAACTCTTAACTTTCTGTAATTTAAGCAAACAGTGCATACCCTGTTCAGATGCCGCTTCTGCATCATCTGATCTGGGTGTGCATGTTTGCCAATATCCCAGTCCAGGTTTTGCTGACAGCTCTTTTTACAAGGCTCTCTGACGTCACAGTGACGAGAATAGCACAGCTATATTAATAAATGTTATCTAGTTTTCATAAACAGTGGACCCCACAATGAATGTAATTGTATCTAGTTCATAAAGCCAAAAAATCTACCTAGTTTTGGTTTTGTATTTTATAATAAATTACAAAGTACAATAATGTATCCAATGAATTTTTATTTCATTGCTTTATAATTTTCATGAGAATGCTTGCTTTAGATCTCATGATTATGTCTGTAATAATTGTTTGTATTAAAACAAAGTATTCAAAAATTAGCAAAATCTCCAAATCAATATATAATAATAATCAGTCCTAGACTGAGAGAGGGAGAGAGAGATGGTAAGTGAACATTGCTTAAAACCACAATTACCTTTAATCCTTAAAGGGCTAATCAAATTTAATGCAGATGACTGTTTGATTTTTTTTTTTTTTTTATATTTCAAAGAAAAAAAACTTGATATTTTATGCCAAGTTGTTTCTCATACCTTAACTCCTTGGACTGGTTCATTTCCAGTTGAAAGAGTGTCTGCTTATTTTTATTAATACAATGGTTTATAGAAATTCCAAATTTAATGCAAACAGTGTAGACCTTGATCAGATGAGATGCTGCATTCAGCAGCATCTGATTTGGGTCTACAATTTTTTTCAATATCCCTTTCATACATGCCATGAGCTGTTGACAGAAATCTGTGAGACTTTGCAAATTTTCAGGGGAGATTTGATGAAATTCTGTGAGATTTTTGTGAAAATCACTTTCAAGCTTACATAAGTAAGTTAAAAGCCATTATTTTAACCAATTAAGCTTGGGATAGCCATGCTAATGTGTGATTTATTTCCAGTTCTTCAAAAAATAGCTTATTAAATGGTATAAAAATTCTGTGAGATTTGAAATTCTTATGGGAAACGGGCCCAGAAGGGCCAAAATTCTGTGAGATTTTGTCTCACAGTGTGAGGTATGGCATGTATGCCCTTTGTGGGACAACAGGTATGAATGGATTAGTAGGAATTGTATGGCGAGCAGATGTTTCAAATAAACTACCAAGTCTTATTTTATTACTGCAAATAAACTAATTTAAATTGTTCTAACATACACATTGTTAAGCTCTCTAGGTATTAACCCTGGTCCTGCTAAACCCAGATATGCCTACCTTTGCAAACTGTAGATCAAGATCAGTTGGCTTCTGAAGAAACTAACTGATCTGGATCTGTACTGTTTGTCATTAAGTATGTGAATTTGTATCAACAACCTGGATCAAGTATTCTGATAGGCTGAAAATTATAAGTGGGCATGGCATCTTTATTTATTCAGCATGACAATGGTTAAGTCTCAGCTTGAAAATTAATTGTTATTGTTTTCTCATTTATTTTATATTCTTTTTTTTTTTTTTCTTTTTTTTTTTCTTTTTTTGGGGGGCAGGGGCCCATACCAAACTTCCCATTATGTGTATTTGTCCTATTCATATGTAATAAAAACATCCAGCATACATTACAATTTTAGGAATACTAAAAAAAAATGAGAGAGAGAGAGTTTCATAACGAGCAGTGACCAAGATTGTAGGTCTGTTTCATTTCGTTTCACCTTGTTTCGTAATGAGCATCAACCATGGTTTTTGGTCCTGTTTCAGAGTTTTCCCTATATATCTTAATCGTTTCATTTGCTACGAAAAAGTGGCCATTTTTTTTTAATGCATCATGACAACTTGAACTGAATCTTGAAAGAGGGTCACCAAAGGAACATTTCTGCCAAGATATATTGAAATTGGTCCGGTGGTTTCTGACAAAAGATTTTTGAAGTGTTTTATATGACTATAAAGTCCTACCACCTAACGACCATGTTTTTTAATCATGACAGCTTGAACAAACTTGGTAGAGGGTCACCAAAGGAACATTCCTGTCAAGTTATATTGAAATCTGTTCAGTAGTTTCTACCAAGAAGATTTTTAAAGTTTTCTATTTAGATATAAAGGGAAAATAAGCCCCACCCTCTAGCAGCCATGTTTTTTGACAAATCATGATTGCTGAACAATCTTGGTAGAGGGTCATCAAAGCAACAGTCCAGCCAAGCAATATTGAAGTCAGTAAAGGGGTATTTGACAAGAAGAATTTTAAAGTTTTCTATGCAGATATATACGAAAAATAAGCTCCGCCCCCCTGGGGGCCATGTTTTTTGACTTATCATGAAGGCTTGAACAATCTTGGTAGAAGGTCACCAAAGCAACATTCCTGCCAAGTTACATTGAACTCGGTCCAACGGTTTCTTACGAGAAGATTTTTAAAGTTTTCTATATAGATATATAGGGAAAATAAGCCCCGCCCCCTAGCGGCCATGTTTTTTGACGAATCATGACAGCTTGAACAACCTTGGTAGAGGGTCACCAAAGAAACATTCTTGCCAAGTTATATTGAAATCAATTCATTGGTTTCTGACAAGAAGATTTTTAAAGTTTTCTATATAGATATATAGGGAAAATAAGCCCCGCCCCCTGGCAGCCATGTTGTTTGACTAATCATGATTATTTGAACAATCTTGGTAGAGGGTCGCCAAGGAAACATATCTGCCAAGTTATAATGAAATCGGTCCAGTTGTTTTTGACAAGACGATTTTTAAAGTTTTCTACATGTATATGGATATATAGGGAAAATAAACCCTGCCCCCTGGCGGCCATGTTTTTTGACGAATCATGACGGCTTGAACAATCTTGATAGAAGGTTACATAAGAAATATTCCTGCAATGTTATATTGAAATCGGTCCAGTGGTTTCTGACAAGAAGATCATTAAAGTTTTCTATAAAGAAATATAGGAAAAATAAGCCCCGCCCCCTAGCGGCCATGTTTTTTGACAAATCATAACGGCTTGAACAATCTTGGTAAAGGGTCACCAAGTAAACATTTCTGCCAAGTTATATTCAAATTGGTTCCGTGGTTTCTGACAAGACGATTTTTAAAGTTTTCTATATAGATATATAGGGAAAATAAGCCCCGCCCCCTGGTGGCCATGTTTTTTGACGAATCCAAATAGCTTGAATAATCTTGGTAGAGGATCACCAAAGGAACATTTCTGTAAAATTATATTGAAGTCGGTCTAGTGGTTTCTGATGAGAAGATTTTTAGTTTTCTATTGATATATAGGGAAAATAAGCCCCGCCCCCTGGCGGCCATGTTTTTTTGACTAATCAAGACGGCTTGAACAATCTTGGTAGAGGATCACCAAAGGAACATTTCTGCAAAATTATATTGAAATCGGTCCAGTGGTTTCTGAAAAGGAGATTTTTAAAATTTTCTATATAGATATATAAGGAAAATAAGCCCCGCCCCCTGGCGGCCATGTTTTTTGACGAATCCAAATGGCTTGAACAATCTTAGTAAAGGATCACCAAAGGAACATTTCTGCAAAATTATATTGAAATCGGTCCAGTGGTTTCTGACAAGAAGATTTTTTAAGTTTTTAGTTAAAAAATCTTTTTTTAGCTCCTGTGACCTAGATATGCAATGGACCGGAACCATTTGAACAAATTTGAAAGAGGACCAACCAAGGATCATTCCTGTGAAGTTTGGTCAAAATCCAACCAGTGGTTTAGGAGGAGATGTTGTTTAAAGATTGTGGACGGACAGACGGACATACGGACATACGGACGACGACGACGGACGGTGAGTGATCACAAAAGCTCACCTTGAGCCTTTGGCTCAGGTGAGCTAAAAATTGAAAGACTAAGAATAGTATCTGTTTCATTGTCTCATTTCGTTACGTTCTGTTTCGTAATGAGCAGTGACCAAGGTTGTAGGTCTGTTTCATTTTGTTTCGCCTTGTTTTGTAACCAGCATTGACCATGGATTTTTTTCTGTTTCATCCTGTTTCCGAGTTTTTCCTATGTATCTTAATAGTTTCATTTGTAACAGAAATGGGTTTATTAAAAAAAATTTTTGAAAGACTTAGAATAGTATTTGTTTCATTGTTTACACCCTGTTTCGTAACGAGCAGTGACCAAGGTTGTAGGTCTGTTCCATTTGTTTTGCCTTAATTTGTACCGAGCACTGCCCATGGTTTTGATTCCGTTTCATCCTGTTTCAGAGTTTTCCTATATATCTTAATTGTTTCATTTGTTACGAAACAGAAATGAGCTTATTAAAAAGAAAATTGAAAACTAAGAATAGTATTTGTTTCATCGTTTCATTTTGTTATGCTCTGTTCCGTAACGAGCAGTGACCAAGGTTGTAGGTCTGTTTCATTCCGTTTCGCCTTTGTTATTTTCTAACGAGCACTGAACAAATTTTTGGTCTGTTTCATCCTGTTTCAGAGTTTTTCCAATAAATCTTTTTCGTTTCATTTGTTACGAAACAGAAATGGGTTCTAAAGAATAGTATCTGTTTCATTGTTTCATTTCGTTACGCTCTGTTTCGTAACGAGCAGTGACCAAGGTTGTAGGTCTGTTTCATTTCATTTCACCCTGTTTCATAATGAGCACTGAACAAGTTTTTTTGGTCTGTTTCATCCTGTTTCAGAGTTTTTCCTCTATATCTTATTTGTTTCATTTGTTAAGAAAAAGAAAGGGGCTTATAAATTAAAGTATCTGTTTCATCATTTCATTTCGTTTCGCCCAGTTTCGTAACGAGCATATTTCAAATGTTTTGGTCTGTTTCATCCTGTTTCAGAGTTTTTCCTCTATATCTTATTCATTTCATTTGTTACCAAACAGAAATGAGTTTATTACAAAAATGTATCTGTTTCATCGTTTCATTTCATTTCGCCCTGTTTTGTAAAGAGCATTAAACAAGTTTTTATGGTCTGTTTCATCCTGTTTCAAAGTTTCTCCAATATATCTTATTCGTTTCATTTGTTACGAAACAGAAATGGGTTTATAAAAAAAATATATATGTTTCTTTGTTTCATTTTGTTTCACCCTGTTTCGTAACAAGCACTGAACAAGTCTTTTGGTCTGTTTCATCCTGTTTCAGAGTTTTTCCTATATATCTTATTTGTTTCATTTGTTACGAATCAGAAATGGGTTTATAAAAAAAGAAAAACTGAAAGACTAAGAATAGTATCTGTTTCATCATTTCATTTCGTTACACTCTGTTTCGTAACAAGCAGGTACCTAGGTTGTAGGTCTGTTTCATTTCGTTTCACCCTGTTTCGTAATGAGCATTGAATAAGTTTTTTTGGTCTGTTTCATCCTGTTTCAGAGTTTTTCCTATTTATCTTATTTGTTTCATTTGTTACAAAACAGAAAGGGGCTTATAAATTAAAGTATCTGTTTCATCATTTCATTTCGTTTCACCCTGTTTCGTAGCGAGCATATTTCAAATTTTTTGGTCTGTTTCATCCTGTTTCAGAGTTTTTCCTCTATATCTTATTCATTTCATTTGTTACAAAACAGAAATGGGTTTATTAAAAAAATAAATCTGTTTCATCGTTTCATTTCGTTTCGCGCTGTTTCATAACATGCATTGAACAAGTTTTTATGGTCTGTTTCATCCTATTTCAGAGGTTTTTCTATATATCTTATTTGTTTCATTTAATACGAAACATAAATGGGTTTATAAAAAAAATGTATGTTTCATCGTTTCATTTCGTTTCACACTATTTTGTAACGAGCATATTTCAAATTTTCTTGTCTGTTTCATCCTGTTTCAGAGTTTTTCCTATATATCTTATTCGTTTCATTTGTTACGAAACAGAAATGGGTTTATAAAAACAAGAGGACCATGATGGTCCTATATCGCTCACCTGAGCAAACAGCTTTGCATACTTACTACTGAAGTTTCAGCCAAGTTCACTGCTCTAAGATTTTTGTATAAGTTTTATTATAGCCCTGCTCCCCAGTGGCCATGTTTTTTTCAAGCATCATGATGGTTTGAATTGAATCTTTAAAGAGGGTCACCAAAGGAACAATTCTGCAAATTTATATTGAAATCGGTCCAGTGGTTTCTGACAAAAAGATATTTAAAATGTTTTATATAGCTATATAGGGAAAATAAGCCCCACCCCCTAATGGCCATGTTTTTTGACGAATCATGACAGCTTGAACAAACTTGGTAGAGGGTCACCATAGGAACATTCCTGCCAAGTTATATTGAAAATGGTTCAGTGGTTTCTGACAAGAAGATTTTTAAAGTTTTCTATTTAGATATATCTAGGAAAAATAAGCCCCACCCCTAGCAGCCATGTTTTTTGACGAATCATGATTGCTTGAACAATCTTGGTAGAAGGTCACCAAGGAAACATTCCTGCCAAGTAATATTGAAATCAGTCAGGTGGTTTCTGACAAGAAAAATTTTAAAGTTTTCTATACAGATATATATGGAAAATAAGCCCCACCCCCTGGCGGCCATGTTTTTTGAGGTATCATGAGGTCGTGAACAATCTTGGTAGAAGGTCACCAAAGCGACATTCCTGCCAATTTACACTGAACTCGATCCAACGGTTTCTTACGAGAAGATTTTTAAAGTTTTCTATATAGATATATTTAGAAAATATGCCCCGCCCCCTAGCGGCCATGTTTTTTGATGAATCATGACGGCTTGAACAATCTTGGTAGAGGGTCACAAAAGAAACATTCCTGCCAAGTGATATTGAAATCAGTCCATTGGTTTCTGACAAGAAGATTTTTAAACTTTTCTATATAGATATATAGGGTAAATAAGCCCCACCCCCTGGCGGCCATGTTTTTTGACGAATCATGATAACTTGATCAATCTTGGTAGAGGGTCAACAAGGGAACATTTCTGCCAAGTTATAATGAAATCGGTCCAGTAGTTTCGGACAAGAAGATTTTTAAAGTTTACTATATATAGGGAAATATAGCCCCGCCCCCTGGCGGCCACGTTTTTTGATGAATCATGACGACTTGAACAATCTTGGTAGAGGGTTACAAAAGAAACATTCCTGCAATGTTATACTGAAATCGGTCCAGTGGTTTCTGACAAGAAGATCATTAAAATTTTCTATATAGATATATAGGGAAAATAAGCCCCGCCCCCTAGCGGCCATGTTTTTTGACAAATCATGACAGCTTGAATAATATTGGTAGAGGATCACCAAGGAAACATTTTTGCCAAGTTATATAGAAATCAGTCAAGTGGTTTCTGACATGAATATTTTTAAAGTTTTCTATATAAATATATAGGGAAAATAAGCCCCGCCCCCTGGCGGCCATGTTTTTTGACGAATCATGACGTGTTAAACAATCTTGGTAGAAGGTTACAAAAGAAACATTCCTGCCATGTTATATTGAAATCAGTCCAGTGGTTTCTGACAAGAAGATTTTTAAAGTTTTCTATATAGATATATAGGGAAAATAAGCCCCGCTCACTGGCGGCCATGTTTTCTGACGAATCCAAATGGCTTGAACAATCTTGGTACAGAAACACCAAAAGAAACATTTCTGCAAAATTATATTGCAATCGGTCCAGTGACAAGAAGATTTTTAAAGTTTTCTATATATATAGGGAAAATGAGTCCCTCCCCCTGGCGGCCATGTTTTTTGACAAATCCAAATGGCTTGAACAATCTTGGTAGAGGATCACCAAAGGAACACTCCTGCAAATTATATGGAAATCGGTCCAGTGTTTTCTGATAAGAAGATTTTTAAAAGTTTTCTACATAGATATATAGGGAAAATAAGCCCCGACCCCTGGCGGCCATGTTTTTTGACCAATCCAAATGGCTTGAACAATCTTGGTAGAGGATCATCAAAGGAACATTTCTGCAAAATTATATGGAAATAGGTCCAGTGGTTTCTGACAAGAAGATTTTTAAAATTTCTATATAGATATATAGGGAAAATAAGCCCCGCCCCCTGGTGGCCATGTTTTTTGACGAATCCAAATGGCTTGAACAATCTTGGTAGAGGATCACCAAAGGAACATTTCTGCAAAATTATAGAGAAATCGGTCCAGTGGTTTCTGACAAGAAGATTTTTAAAATTTTCTATATATATATATAGGGAAAATAAGCCCCGCCCCCTGGCAGCCGTGTTTTTTGATGAATCCAAATGGCTTGAACAATCTTGGTAGAGGGTCACCAAAGGAACATTTCTGCAAAATTATATGGAAATCGGTCCAGTGGTTTCTGACAAGAAGATTCTTGAAGTTTTTAGTTAAAAAATCTATTTTTAGCTCCTGTGACCTAGATATGCAATGGACCGGAACCATTTGAACAACTTTGAAAGAGGACCAACCAAGGATCATTCCTGTGAAGTTTGGTCAAATTCCAATCAGTGGTTTAGGAGATGTTGTTTAAAGATTGTGGACGGACGGACAGACTGACGCCAACGCCGACGGACGGTGAGTGATCAGAATACCTAACAAGTGGACCATGATGGTCCTATATCGCTCACCTGAGCGAACAGATTTGCATACTTAATGTTGAAGTTTCAGCCAAGTTCACTGCTCTAAAATTTTATGTATAAATTTTATAACCATGACGAATCATGACAGCTTGAACAAACTTGGTAGAGGGTAACCAAAGGAACATTCCTGCCAAGTTAAACTGAAATCGGTTCAGTGGTTTCTGACAAGAAGATTTTTAAAGTTTTCTATTTAGATATAGAGGGAAAATAAGCCCCACCCACTAGAAGGCATGTTTTTTGACAAATCAGGATTGCTAGAACATTCTTGGTAGAGGGTCACCAAAGCATTATTGAAATTGGTCAGGAGGTATTTGACAAGAAGCATTTTAAAGTTTTCTATACAGATATATACCGAAAATAGGCCCCGCCCCCTGGAAGCCATGTTTTTTGACATATCATGAAGGCTTGAACCATCCTGGTAGAGGGTCACAAAAGCAACATTCTTGCCAAGCTACATTGAGCTTGGTCCAACGGTTTCTTACGAGAAGATTTTTAAAGTTTTTTATATAGACATATAGGGAAAAATAAGCCCTGCCCCGTAGCGGCCATGTTTTTTGACGATCATGACAGCTTGAACAACCTTGGTAGAGGGTCACCAAAGAAACATTCCTGCCAAGTTATATTGAAATCGGTCCATTGGTTTCTGACAAGAAGATTCTTTAGTTTTCTATCTAGATATATAGGGAAAATAAGCCCCACCCACTAGCAGCCATGTTTTTTGACAAATCATGATTACTTGAACAATCTTGGTAGAGGGTCACCAAGGAAACATTTTTGCCAAGTTGTAATGAAATTGGACCTGTGGTTTCTGAAAAGACTTTTAAAGTTTTTCTATATAGATATATAGGGAAAATAAGCCCCGCCCCCTGGCCGCCCTGTTTCTTGATGGATCATGACGGCTTGCATAACCTTGATAGAGGGTTACATAAGAAACATTTCTGCAATGTTAAATTGAAATCAGTCCAGTGGTTTCTGACAAGAAGATCATTAACATTTTTCTATACGGGGAAAATGAAGTTTTTTAAAAGTAAAACATATTTTAACGAGTAATACTTAACCTATAGATAATGTGCTATTCTCTTCTGTTTTCACACCTTCCACAGAAAAAACGACCTTTCAGTCGTTAATTAAAGTCTTAAACCAGAAGGTCCCTTAGGCAGTTACCTGTGTGACGTAACTCCTCCCGCTCAATTGATCAAGTGTCAGTTTCTTTTATGTGTAAAACAATAGACACAATTAGGAGAGATAAGCGAGGGTGGGCAGAGGGAGATAACTGATTATCTATAGGTTAAGTATTACTCATTAAAATATGTTTTACTTTTAAAAAACTTCATTTTAACTTCATAATACATTAACCTATAGATAATGTGCTAGAATTTGCAGAATAGGAGGGAGGTGCTCTCCTAATTCTAACACCAATAATATCTCACCACTTCTGGTTAAAGACTCAGGAAACTCTAAGGAATCAGATACATTCTAATTCTATATTTAATAGAAAGAATGATCTAGATTCACAAAATAGCATATCTTTAAGGTGTTATGATCTAACAACCTTATATATAATAGTAGACTCTAGAGGAAGCCAGTTCTTAAGTCTCAGAGACCTAACATTGCCCCCCCCCCCTTTTTTTTTCTTTTTGGGAAACAACAATTGGCTTCAAAAAGAAAAGGGAGTCATTGAGACATAACCTAAATATTCCATCGCAAAGTAAGCTAGGAATATAGAAATAATATTTTCAAAACAAAATTTGTAAAACAAAAAGCCAAGACCATACACTGTAAGTAGTCTATCTAGGGTCTTGAATAAATAAGGAAAAGTCTACTCGGTGGAGTTTCCTATAGATAACTGACATATGTAGATATTTTGGATAAAATTCTAGATATGTGAAGCTATCTAATTGTAATAGTCTAAGTTGTTAATTGGAGCGATAGGACAGTTTCCGATGAACAGACATAGACTTAAAATAACCATAATGTTGTATAATTATTCCCCTTTGACCAAATTAAAGAAGGGGAGATAATAAAGTAGATGGAGTTAACTTAACTATAACTCAGTTATCCATCAGAAGAAAAAGATATAGACAAACATAATGGTTAAAACTATTGCTAGACTAATTGTATTACGAATTTTTAGTCAAGCAATAAAATAATACAGAGTTTGCATAAAACTGCTGGGAAGAAAAAACAACCTAAACCATTGATAATTAGTTTTGTCATAGACATATAAAAGCGTTTGATGTCCTGACAAAATAATAAAGAAGAAACTGTCAACATCATAACTTAGAGTTTGACAGACAATAAGAGAGATAAGAATAAGGTTGATCGCAGCTAACTGTAAGACGGTCATAGTTTGGCTAAATCTTACCGTATTGATAAGATTAAGCAATAATAAATAAGCTGGATAGAATCTTTCTATACCAGAAGATTGCCATGAAAAGTACTCCTGAGTAAAAAATCATGGAAATCAAGAAAAGTTAAAAAGTCCACTTTGTAATAACGAATCAAAATGTTCATAAAAAGAGAAGGACTCAGAGAAAAAGTAATAGTGTGATAATCTCTGAAGAACAATTATACAATATACTGATTAATAATCTCTAAAACACTTAATTTATAAGTTAAGAGATAGTATTACTATTCTATACGCATATTTAAGAATAGTAAGAAATATATGAATACTAAATTAAAATTATACTAGGGAACAAATTCCTGCTATAAATAAAAGGTTAAGCGTAACTATTTATTAAGCAAGGAATTATTAAGCATATAACTTGCTATAAAATTACTGCCCAGAATTTTATAGATAAATATTCAATCAAATTTTTAGAATTGAATATTAATAGAATAAAATCTATGTCTGCATAATTGGTAATTCCTGAAATATCAAATTACATACTCGCAAATGAATTCAGGAAGAAAAAATATATACATATATACATATATATACACTGCAGCGCCGTTATAGCGCGGTCGTCAGGATCCATGAACGCCGACCGCGACTTATCCGGTCTGCGCTTTACCGATCTCGGCAACCCCCACCCACTATTTTGCATGCATGATAGCCGTTTCCTCCTGTTATTATGAGATGTTACGTACTGCACGTATTTTATAAGTTATATTGCATGTTGTTTATGTTTGTTTATTGTTGAAACTTTGTGCATGTACCTTGCTTGATATCCGCTTCATTGTTTTTATCCAGTGAATAATAAATTTGTAAACTTTAATATGTTTGTTGCTCTTTTATGACCAATCAAGCACCCCTAATCAAGGGAACTAACTGCAACAGTCTTGCGGTATGCATAGCTTCAGCTGTACCGCTAGACCGAACAGCGAAAATGGCCAATAAATAAAAACAAATAAATAAATTGATAAATAAATAAATGGTGGCAGAGACCTTCAAACATATGATGATGCACAGGCTTGATTTTTTAAACCGCGCTGTCTGCATATGTTCGTTTTTTGTGGGTTTTTTTTTTTTTTTTTTTTTTTCCTGCTTCCACTCGTTTTCGTTGATGTCCGCTGATAAAGAAGTTTGTTGTAACTTTCCTCTGAAGTGCTTTTCTATGTGCCTGCTGATGTTCCTGAGGTTTCTGACCTTAGTTGCTGTTTCACACTCGTCCGAAAAAACAAACAAATAAATGATGGAAGAGAACTTCAAACGTACGATGATGTGCAGGTTGATTTCCGAACCGCGTTGTCTGCATATGTTCGAAGAGCTCAACCCATTTAGATTTTTTTTAAAGTTTCCTTTCATGTCAATCATAGGCTGATGATTCACATGAAATGTCAAGACTTCTCTGAAAAAAATAAAAGTAAAATTGTTTTCTACTGCAGTTGTGATTGGCGCTCTAAGGGTTAAATGAAGTTATACATTTTACACTCTTGGGCATTTTTTTTTATGTCGGCAGCTCATCTATATGAACCGCCAATCACAACTGCAGCAGACAACAATTTTGACTATTTTTTTATTATTATTATTTGCCACAGAAAACAAGTCCTCGCATTTCATGTGAATCGTCTTGGCAGACAATTCACATGAAATGTCAACACTTGTTTTCTCTGAAAATAGGGAAAATAAATTAAGATTGTCGTCTACCACAAATTTTGCTTGGCACTTTATGGGTCAAATGTGTTCACAAACTAGGATAACATCAAAGGATTTTTCTGCTCAGGTTTCACTCATAAATGACACGAGGTCATTTACCGTTACTGCAGGCAAGATCAAAGAGCTGATTGACAGCTACTGTTTAAACTAACCTTTAAAGCGCTAAGCAAAAAATTGTAGCAGACAACATTTTGAATTTTTTATTTATTACCATTTATTTTTCAGAGCATCATTCAAGTCATGATGTTTCATGTGAATCGTCTGCTTGGCAGATGACTCACCTGAAATGTCAAGACTTTATTCTCTGAAAAAAAAAATAAATAAATAAATGAAAGTAAAATTTTTTTCTGCTGCAGTTGTGACTGGCGCTTTAAGGGTTAAACTTTTATCGGTCACCAGGTAGATGAATGAAAAATATGACACCTATATTGTGTCTGAAATAGCCAAAAGGCATAATACCAATGACAAATTTGGTAAAACAGAATGTGTAAATCCGCGAGACTAACGATCTTTTTGACTGCTGAGTTCCGCGGAAAAAGGGCAAAACTTTCAAAATTGGGAAAAAAACTGCACAAAAAATGGGAGCCACAGACCAACCGCGTTATAATGGTTTCCGCGTTATAAGGGACCGCGTAATAACGGCGTTGCAGTGTATATATATATATATATATATATATATATATACTCTTGAGATCTATACGTAAACCATATAGAGTAATAAAATAATATTATTACCACAATAATGGGATCTAAATGGATGTATCTCCATGAACTGAATCGAAGGATAATATCCATTCTAAAAACTAGGGCTTGTTTTAGGCTTAGTTTAACAAGCGTAGAATTGAATTATTTCCAAGTATTCATGAAGTCGTTATGCTCTGAATACTTACTACGTTGTGAAGTTTATATAAACATATTCTATATTATAAATTGAAGCAGTGCATTTCAAAATCATCGAAACGTCTTGAAATGACTTATTGTGTGGAAAAAAAAAATAAATATCCAGTTTCGGAAAAGATATTTATCTATATATATATAGACCATTATTGATGCGGACTGGAAATCAAGATATTAGTCTTTGCATTATTCGCAAACTGAACTTGAACTCTTAGCGAGAATTACTATGATCCCTTTAATGAATGTAAACATAAAGAAGGGGTAAAGAGATAATTAAGTGTATCTTAATTCTTTACCGGCTCGTAATTAAGGATGTTTTCCCTTTTGTCTAAGCCTAGACCGTACAATGATTAATATGAATATGATAATATCTGCTATTATGAGGTAAACTCTCGTTAATTAACCTCTAAGCATATATTAAAAATATATATCAACATAATCTAGAGCTTCGGTAAGTTTAGAGGAAGGAAATGATTGACTTTGGCAGTTTCTGAATAGTTACAAAGTCAATAAAAAAAAATCAAAAGGAAAGTATTGTATATAATATCTAATTTAGGCAATAATAATCTGTCACGTACTGAATAATTAATGCCTTTACTAAATATGTATCCATTGTCAATATCAAAGGTGCGAGAAAATTTTGATTGACATGGCCTCTAGTTATAAATAAAATATTAGAGGTATAGAGCTAGTCGAAGCAAAACTATTCCTCAATAAAGATAAAGTAGACCTATAATATACGAGGATTAATTGGGTCTAGTAATTATAAGTTTTAAACCTTCCAAATAATTTCTAATTATAATCATAATAAAATTATTATTCCAAGATGAAGAATCTTCGGCGTAATAGATTCTTACTGAGACAAAATTATCTGGTATATTGCTATCGTAGTCTTAAATAATCCAGAAGAAAAAATAAAACAGGCAAAGTAAAGAATGTATCGAATTATATCTATGCCTAAATATAAGATTTTCTTCTATTTATTATTTTATATCAGAGTTTAGACAGAGCACGACTGACCTAGACTCTTATATAATCAATCAAAAGATAGTATAAAATAGAATAATAGCTTAACAGATCAACTATTTTCCATGTAGAAAGGCAAAAGGAAAATATGTACCTCAACTAGAATTTTAAATCGTAGTAATCTAAAGAAGTAGCGAATAAATAAATAAACTGTTAATTTATTTATCTGATTCGTGTAAATTTCCGATACCTTATGAATGAAAAATTAATAGAAAGTAGAAAAGATCGATTGCTACTTTCTTGTCAATTTACTCCTTAGATTACATGCTGATTACATATCGGAGCATGTAGAAGAAAAACAGGGGAGGAAAGAAGAAAGATTTTAGATTTCGTGTATATTTTTCTTCTTATAAATAACGATAGTTTTATAGTTCACCTTTGCCTTAGAGCCGAATAAGGTGAATATTTAAGAAGTTAATCTCTTTGTAGCGAATAAAAGAGATACATTTGTATAATTATAGGTGGAAGTATCTTCTACACTTAGTGAATGAATTGCAAATTTGATCGTAATCGATAATTCTTAATTCATTTTCAAGAATAAATATATATATAGAATTTAAGTCTAGTTCAAAAGTGACTGGACAGAATTCAACAATATAAGGGGCTACTAGGTATTAGAACCCATCGCTGTCATTCAATAACCTATAACCCAAGACTATACATGTCTATAGTGCTTAATAAATAAAATATGTTGAGCGAGTACTAGTGACTACTACTCGGTCACTAGTAATCTGACACAATGACGTGACGCTAGTCTACGAAACTACTGCCTGGTGGAATTTCGTTAGAATGACCTGGAACTACTCTACGAACTGCCTCCCGGTGAAATTTTCGTTAGAGCCGGAAGTTAACCGCTTTCTAGCGAATGAAAGAGATAAAACATAATTTGAATGACCTGGCACTAGTCTACGAACTGCTGCCCGGTAAAAATTTTGTTATAGTCGGAAGTTTAACTCTTTCTAGCGGATGAAAGAGATAAAACATAAGTTAATTTAAAATATTAATGGAATTACACTCCTATAATAAGTCAATGGAATATTAAAGATTCTAGTCTGATTCGGGAAAGACTGTACAGAATTTTATGTATAAAAAGTTACTATGTATTTCACTTAATAACCTATATCCATTGACTTAAATGTGAATGGAGCTCTATGAACGATAATAGATTGTTCGGGAATTAGTGATCACTATTTTGACACTAGTTACCCGACATAATGACTGGACACTAGTATTCGTAACTGTTGCCCGGTAAAGTTACAAGTAATTAGACAAATTGATCGGATAGTAGTATTCATAACTCTAGTCCGATGAAAAAAGTAGATTATATATGAAAACTGACCGGGCACAAGTATTCGAAACTTTTTCCCGGTGATAATTAATTATTAGGCAAAATTGACCAGACACTTTCTGTAAAAAAGTTTGCCTGGTGAAAAATCAGAAATAATATAATAATATGACCGGGTATAAGTATCAGAAATATTACTGATACTTTGCCCAGTGAAAAATTTTAATAATTAGACATAATGACCGGAAGTTAGTATACGTGACTATTTTGTCCGGTGAAACATGTCCAAAAACTAAGTCTTTCCAGAAAATAATTAAATTATTGACTGGAGACTAGTTGACTGGTGCCTGGTTGACCGGTGACTGGTTGACTGGTGACTGGTTGACTGGCACCTGGTTGACTGGTGACTGGTGAAGCTGATTGACTGGTGCCTGGTTGACTAGTGACTGGTGACTGGTTGACTGGTGACTGGTGGACTTAGACTTTATTGGATACTAAGTACCCAAAGATGCCACCTTGATGGGTCTTACCCCGGCAGTATAGCCATATGGGGTGGGGCTCCCATCAGTAAAGAATTGTCTTATAACCCATCAAGGGTTGACAAGTTCTTTACAATCAGCTTCTCCACCATGAGAATCTTTAGCCAACTGAAGATCTCTGCAAATAAAAGTCCAGGGAAATCATATCGTAAATGCTGAATAACCTGGAACGAAAAGAACAAAAATATTCTGCATATATAAACATGACTATTGAACCGATCACGCACGAGCGTTGTGCCGAATATCGAGAGCCGCGAAAATGCATGTCGAGAAAAGGCCAGTCAAAAAATACGTGAAAACGAAAATTGAAAAATTTAAATAATAACATAGAAAGTGAAAGGAGTGATAAATAAACAAAGGAAACACAAGGATACAGAAATTTATCCGTGAGGAAAGAAATAATCCAAATTTCTATCACAGGTAAATAATCCTTGTTGAATTTCTTTGTCCACAGAAAAGAAACTGACACGTGATCAATTGAGCGGGAGGAGTTACGTCACACAGGTAACTGCCTAAAGGACCTTCTGGTTTAAGACTTTAATTAACGACTGAAAGGTCGTTTTTTCTGTGGAAGGTGTGAAAACAGAAGAGAGTAGCACATTATCTAAAGGTTAATGTATTATGAAGTTAAAATAAGCCCCGCCCCCTACCAGCCATGTTTTTTGACAAATCATGATAGCTTGAACAATCTTGGTAAAGGGTCACCAAGGAAACATATCTGCCAAGTTATATTGAAATCGATCCAGTGGTTTCTCACAAGAAGATTTTTTCAAGTTTTCTATATAGATATATATAGGGAAAATAAGCCCCGCCCCCTGGCAGCCATGTTTTTTGACAAATCATGACGGCTTGAACAATCTTGGTAAAGGGTCACCAAGGAAACATTTCTGCCAAGATATATTGAAATCGGTCCAGTGGTTTCTGACAAGAAGATTTTTTCAAGTTTTCTATATAGATATATAGGGAAAATAAGCTCCACCCCCTAGCGGCCATGTTTTTTGACAAATCATGATTACTTGAACAATCTTGGTAGAAGGTCACCTAGGAAACATTTTTGCCAAGTTATAATGAAATCGTCAAGTGGTTTCTGACAAGAAGATTTTTCAAGTTTTTCTATATAGATATATAGGGAAAATAAGCCCCGCCCCCTGGCGGCCATGTTTTTTGACGAATCCAAATGGCTTGAACAATCTTGGTACAAGATCATCAAAGGAACATTTCTGACACATTATATTGCAATCGTTCCAGTGGTTTCTGATAAGAAGATTTTTTAAATTTTCTATATAGATATATAGGGAAAATAAGCCCCACACCCCCCTGGCAGCCATGTTTTTTGACGAATCCAAATGGCTTGAACAATCTTGGTAGAGGATCACCAAAGGAACATTTCTGCAAAATTATACTGAAATCGGTCCAGTGATTTCTAACAAGAAGATTTTTAAAGTTTTCTATATAGATATATAGGGAAAATAAGCCCCGCCCCCTGGCGGCCATGTTTTTTGACGAATCCAAATGGCTTGAACAATCTTGCAAGAGGATCACCAAAGGAACATTTCTGCAAAATTATATGGAAATCGGTCCAGTGGTTTCTGACAAGAAGATTTTTAAAGTTTTCTATACAGATATATAGGGAAAATAAGCCCCGCCCCCTGGCTGCCATGTTTTTTGACAAATCCATATGGCTTGAACAATCTTGCAAGAGGATCACGAAAGAAACATTTCTGCAAAATTACATGGAAATCGGTCCAGTGGTTTCTGACAAGAAGATTTTTAAAGTTTTCTATACAGATATATAGTGAAAATAAGCCCCGCCCCCTGGCGGCCATGTTTTTTGACGAATCCAAATGGCTTGAACAATCTTGGTACAGGATCACCAAAGGAACATTTCTGCAAAATTATATGGAAATTGGTCCAATGGTTTTTGACAAGAAGATTTTTAAAGTTTTCTATATTGATATATAGGGAAAATAAGCCCCGCCCCCTGGCGGCCATGTTTTTTGAAGAATCCAAATGGCTTGAACAATCTTTGTAGAGGATCCCCAAAGGAACATTTCTGCAAAATTATATTGAAATCGGTCCTGTGGTTTCGGACAAGAAGATTTTTAAAGTTTTCTATATAGATATATAGGGAAAATAAGCCCCGCCCCCTGGCGACCATGTTTTTTGACGAATCCAAATGGCTTGAACAATCTTGGTAGAGGATCACCAAAGGAACATTTTTGCAAAATTACATTGAAATCGGTCCAGTGGTTTCGGACAAGAAGATTTTTTAAGTTTTTAATTAAAAAATCTATTTTTAGCTCCTGTGACCTAGATATGCAATGAACCGGAACCATTTGAACAACTTTGAAAGAGGACCAACCAAGGATCATTCCTGTGAAGTTTGGTCAAATTCCCACCAGTGGTTTAGGAGGAGATGTTGTTTAAAGATTGTGGACAGACGGACATCCTGACGACGACGACGACGGACGGTGAGTGATCACAATAGCTCACCAACAGCCTTCGGCTCAGGTGAGCTAAAAATGTATCTGTTTCATTGTTTCATTTCATTTCAGCCTGTTTTGTACCGAGCATTAAAGTTGTTTTGGTCTGTTTCATCCTGTTTCAGAGTTTTTCCTATATATCTTATTCGTTTCATTTGTTACGAAACAGAAATGGGTTTATAAAAAAAAAAAAAAAAAAAGAATTATGTTTCATCGTTTCATTTCGTTTCACCCTGTTTCATAATGAGCATATTTCAAATTTTTCGGATATATCTTATTCATTTCATTTGTTACGAAACGGAAATGGGTTTATAAAAAAAAGGAATTATGTTTCATCATTTCACTTTGTTTCACCCTGTTTCGTAACGAGCATATTTCAAATTTTTTGGTCTGTTTCATCCTGTTTCAGAGTTTTTCCTATATATCTTATTCATTACATTTGTTACGAAACAGAAATGGGTTTATAAAAAAAAAAAAAAAAAAAAAAAGGAATTATGTTATGCTTGAACAATCTTGGTAGAAGGTCACCAAAGCAACATTCCTGCCAAGTAATATTGAAATCAGTCAGGTGGTTTCTGACAAGAAGAATTTTAAAGTTTTCTATACAGATATATACAAAAAATAAGCCCCGCCCCCTGGCAGCCATGCTTTTTGACATATCATGAGGGTGTGAACAATCTTGGTAGGAGGTCACCAAAGCAACATTCCTGCCAAGTTACACTGAACTCAATCCAACGGTTTCTTAAGAGAAGATTTTTAAAGTTTTCTATATAGATATATAAAGAAAATATGCCCCGCCCCCTAGCGGCCATGTTTTTTGACAAATCATGATGGCTTGAACTATCTTGGTAGAGGGTCACCAAAGAAACATTCCTGCCAAGTGATATTGAAATCGGTCCATTGGTTTCTGACAGGAAGATTTTAAAACTTTTCTATATAGATATATAAGGAAAATAAGACCCGCCCCCTGGCGGCCATGTTTTTTGACAAATCCAAATGGCTTGAACAATCTTGGTAGAGGGTCAACAAGGAAACATTTCTGCCAAGTTATAATGAAATCAGTCCAGTGGTTTCTGACAAGAAGATTTTTAAAGTTTTCTATATAAATATATTGGGAAATTAAGCCCCGCCCCCTGGTAGCAACAGTTTTTGATGAATCATGACGACTTGAACAATCTTGGTAGAGGGTTACAAAAGAAACATTCCTGCAATGTTACACTGAAATCGTCAAGTGGTTTCTGACAAGAAGATCATTAAAATTTTCTATATAGATATATAGGGAAAATAAGCCCTGCCCCCTAGTGGCCATTTTTTTTGACAAATCATGACGGCTTGAACAATCTTGGTAAAGAATCACCAAGGAAACATTTTTTGCCAAGTTATATAGAAATCAGTCCAGTGGTTTCTGACATGAAGATTTTTAAAGTTTTCTATATAGATGTATCGGGAAAATAAGCCCCGCCCCCTGGCAGCCATGGTTTTTGACGAATCATGACGGAATGAACAATCTTGGGAGAAGGTTACAAAAAAAACATTCCTGCCGTGTTATATTGAATTTTTTGCCAAGTTATATAGAAATCGGTCCTGTGGTTTCTGACAAGAAGATTATTAAGTTTTCTATATAGATTTATAGGGAAAATAAGCCCCGCCCCCTGGTGGCCATGTTTTTTGACGAATCCAAATGGCTTGAACAATCTTGGTAGAGGATCACCAGAGGAACATTTCTGCAAAATTATATTGAAATCGGTCAATTGGTTTCTGACAAGATTTTTTAAGTTTTTAGTTAAAAAATCTATTTTTAGCTCCTGTGACCTAGATATACAATGGACTGGAACCATTTAAACAACTTTGAAAGAGGATCAACCAAGGATCATTCCTGTGAAGTTTGGTCAAAATCCAATCAGTGGTTAAGGAGGAGATGTTGTTTAAAGATTGTGAACGGACGGACAGACGGACGACGACGACGACGACAGACGGTGAGTGATCACAATAGCTCACCTTGAGCCTTCAGCTCAGGTGAGCTAAAAATGCTGCAAGTAATTTTTTTTTGTTAACCTTTGTTTTGTACTGATTTTATTTTTGTTCTTCAAGGGAGCCAACTCAGAAGAGTATTAAAAAAAAAAAAAAAAAAAAAAAAAAAAATCCAAAAAGAATTATATTTATAAATTTTGATATTAGTCAAGCTTCTTAATTCTGTATCATTTATCATTTAATAAATGAATATATAAAAATTTAATAATGGCAACATTTCCTTGCAAATCTAATAAAAGATGTAAAAAAAAAAAAAATAAATAAATAACTTGCCCATATGGCCATAACTTTATAGTTATTTGCAAAAAATATACCTATTATAAAATAAAATTTGCACACTATTACCTCTAAACAATATGCTGCGAAAAAATTACAAAAAACTTTCAAAGAGGCATAACTCTACAAATATTTGTTGCACTGTAACCTCGAAATAATATGTGCTGCTCCACATCATCGTGTAACTATTTATGAAGTTTCAGCTTGATCCGATGCAGGAGGATTTAGCTGGAAACGAAAAATTAATAGAAATTTTCAAAGGGGTTTAACTCTGCTAATATTTTGTGGACTGTAACCTTGAAACAATATGCGCTGCTCCACATCATGGTGTAACTACAAATCAAGTTTCAGCTTGATCGGATGTAAACTGTAGGAGTTAGCCGGAAACAAAAAATTAATAGAAATTTTCAAAGGGGTTTAAATCTGCTAATATTTGTGGACTGTAACCTTGAAACAATGTGCGCTGCTCCACGTCACGGTCTAACTACAAATCAAGTTTCAGCTGGATCGGATGTAAACTGTAGTAGGAGTTAGCCGGAAAGGAAAAGTTTACAGAAATTTTCCACGGGCATAACTCTGCCAATATTTGGTGCACAGTAACCTCGAAATAACTTGCGCTGCTCCACATCATCGTGTAACTATTTATGAAGTTTCAGCTTGATCAGATGTAAACTGTAGGAGGATATAGCCAGAAACAAAAAATTAATAGAAATTTTCAAAGGGGTATAACTCTGCTAATATTTGGTGGAATGTAACCTTGAAATGATATATGCTGCTCCACATCATGGTCTAACTACAAATAAAGTTTCAGCTTGATAGGATGTAAACTGTAGGAGGAGTTAGCCGGAAATAAAAAGTTAACAGAAATTTTTAAAGGGGCATAACTCTGCTAATATTTGGTGAACTGTGGCCTCGAAAAAATATGCGCTGCTCCACATCATGGTCTAACTATAAATGAAGTTTCAGCTTGATCAGATGTAAAATGTAGGAGGAGTTAACCGGAAATGAAAAGTTTACAGAAATTTTCAAAGGGGCATAACTGTGCAAACATTTGGTGGACTGTAACCCCAAAACAATATGTGCTGCTCCACATCATGGTCTAACTATAAATTAAATTTTCAGCTTGATTGGATGTAAACTGTAGGAGTAAGCCGGAAACGAAAAGTTTACAGAAATTTTCAAAGGGGCATAACTCTGCTAATATTTGGTGGACTGTAACCTCGAAAAAATATGCGCTACTGTATAAATGAAGTTTCAGCTTGATCGGATGTAAAATGTAGGAGGAGTTAACCAGAAATGAAAGGTTTACAGAAATTTTCAAAGGGGCATAATTGTGCAAACATTTGGTGGACTGTAACCCCGAAACAATATGCGCTGCTCCACATCATGGTCTAACTAGAAATTAAATTTTCAGCTTGACTGGATGTAAACTGTAGGAGTTAGCCGGAAACGAAAAGTTTACAGAAATTTTCAAAGGGGCATAACTCTGCTAATATTTGGTGGACTTTAACCTCGAAAAAATGTGCGCTGCTGTATAAATGAAGTTTCAGCTTGATCGGATGTAAAATGTAGGAGGAGTTAACCAGAAATGAAAAGTTTACAGAAATTTTCAAAGGGGCATAACTCAGTAAACATTTGGTGGACTGTAACCCCGAAATAATATGCGCTGCACCACATCATGGTCTAACTATATACCAAGTTTCAGCTTGATCGGATGTAAACTGTAGGAGGAGTTAGACGGAAACAAAAAAGTTTACGGCCGGACGGACGCCATACCCCGTAACATAATATGTCCCGTTTTTCAAACGGGTGTATAAAAAGTAAGTATCAGTTTCATCGTTTCATTTCGTTTCACCTTATTTCGTAACAAGCACTGACCAAGGTGTTTGAACTGTTTCATCTGTTTCAGAGTTTTCCCTATATATCTTAATCGTTTCATTTGTTACTAAACAGAAATGAGTTTGTAAAAAAAAACTGAAAGACTAGGAATAGTATCTGTTTCATTGTTATATTTCGTTTCACCCTGTTTCGTAACAAGCACTGACTAAGGTTTCTGGTCTGTTTCATCCTCTGACGTCACAGTGACAAGAATAGCACAGCTATATTAATAAATGTTATCTAGTTTTCATAAACAGTGGACCCCACAATGAATGTAATAAAGCCAAAAAATCTACCTAGTTTTGGTTTTGTATTTTAAAATAAATTACAAAATACAATAATGTAGCAAATGAAACGAATGAAACTGACCATCAGTGAGAATTGCTATTGGTCTATTTCATTTGTTTCATTCTGTTTCAGTCTATTTTAGAGTATTCCTTATATATTTTAACTGTTTCATCTGTTTCTGTTACGGAGAAAAAAACATGCCCAAAAACAACCTGCGTGGTTTTTGTGCAGTATCTAATGTTCAATGCACAGATAATTTTTTTTAAATTCTATTTCTCCACAAAAACATATGAAGTGATTGATTTGACTGAGTTGAGGTTTAATGGCCCTGTCAATCCATTAGAAATGTCTTATCTATGCAGTTTATGACAAACATACCTCTTGGTGGTCGAGTCTCTCTTATTGTATGCTTGAGGATCCAGTTGAACACTTCATCTAGCAGTAAACCAAGGAAATAGGATGCCTAAAATATAACACGACAGTATGTGGTTTTTCCTGAATATACTACAGCTACTGATGAAGTGCTTTTTTTTCTCAATGAGAACTTACCCTGAAACCTCTTTCTTAGCTGGTTCATTATAAGACAGTTTCGGATATAAGAAGTTTTAAAGGTAGACCCCAAAAGTGTTGCATCCATTTACAACAAGAGCTCTGCTGAGCATGGCAATGTATGCCAGAAGGTGATACAATACACTGAATAGGGGTTTGTCAGTAACAGGAATATTTGCATCATATCAGCAAACCAGAGGACCAATGGTCCTAAACCACTCACCTGAGCGCTGAGTATTTTTTTAAATGAATTTGAAAGTCATTATAACAGACTGTCCCATGGACCATTAATATGCTTATTGGAAGCCAGGCTCATGTTATGGGGCTTTATGCCCCTCCTTAGGATCATGAACCCAAGGGTCTGTACCATGAGTTTATTTGCTGATTGTGTCATGTGACCTGGACCATTTGAACAAACTTTTGTTCTCCCATCCCATGGAGGCTCTACATGAAATTTGACTTTAATCTGCCTAGTGGTTTCAGAGGAGAAGAGGTTTGATTTGTTTGTTTGTTTGTTTGATTTGGGCTTAACGTCGCTTTCAACAATCTTTCAGTCATATCGCGACGGTGTCTGGGTGTGACAGGGAGCTCAATGCTCACTTTTAGAGTGCTGCCTCACTGAAATATCATGCCCCAGACACTTTGACATGATATTCCACCCAGTCACATTATACTGACACTGAGCTGACCAGTTCCGATTCCTAGCTCTACTTTCTTAATGCTGAGCGCCAAGCGAAAGAGCAGCTAGTACCATTTTTAAAGTCTTTGGTATGACCCGGCCGGGGATCGAACCCGCAACCTCCCGGTCACAAAGCGGACGCTCTACCACTGAGCCACTGCGCCGGTTCAGAAGAGGTTTGAAAAGGTTGACAGACGACAGACTACAGATGACAGACAACAGACGACAACAACAGAGACTACTCATACTATAAGCTCACCAGTGAGCCTAAGGCTCAGTTGAGCTAAACATTCTGTCCAAAAAACATTTTTCAATAACTGAGTGCTGAGTGTATATGAAGCCATTTGGTTTCTGAGAAGAAGCCATCTTGGTCATGTGACATTAACCATTTGAACAAACTTTTGTTCCTCCATCCCATGAAGGCTTCATATGCTATTTGGCTTAAATTCACCCAGCTGTTTTTCAAAAAAAAAAAAAAAAAATCATATTTTGTTATCTTCATAGCTGAGTGGTTAGTGCACTGGACTGTGGTACTAGAGGCCCTGGGTTCAATCCCCACGGCAGGCGAGAAAAAATTCTGTGACAGCACATGCTTTCCTTATTTTCATTTGCAGGTATCACAAGTGACCAAATTTGACCTTGGCATTAAATGGGTTAAGGTCAACCCAGTCTTGTCATCTGAACAATTACAATGGGCCATAGTTCGCAATGCTACATTCATATTTTCAAGGCAATTATTCTGGTTTCAGAGAAAAAGATTTTTGAAGATTATTTACCATATATGGTCATGGTGGCCATCTTGGTCATGTGACTGGGACCAATTGAATAATATTTCATTTCTTCCAACCCATAAAAGCTTCATATGAAATTTGACTTCAATTTGCCCAGCAGTTTTTAGTGAATATTAAGTTTTAATATTGACATCTGAGTGACCTTGGTTGAAGGTCAAGGAGTGACCTTGACCTTTGGAACTCATGTAGCCTCATTTACTCATTTAGTTGATTGCAAATACAAAATTAAAGTTCACAGGCAACAACAGTTTCCAAAAAATTAACAATTACCACTTTTTCCCCCTACAAAAGCATATGTGACCAAATTTGACCTTGACGTAAATTGGGTCAGTGTCAAGCCAGTCTCATCTGAAAAAACTGTGATGAGCCCCGAGACCCCAATACTAAGTTTTAAGGCAATCGGTCCATTGGTTCCAGAGAAGAAGGTTTTTTAAATGTTATTAACATATACGGGCAAGCCATATTTGTCATGTAACCATGCTCATATTAATTAATTTTCATTTCCTTGTTCCTAAAAGCTTTCCTATGAATTTGGTTACAAATAGTTTGTTTGTGTTGAGGTTTTACGGCCCAGTCAACCCAATGGGGTCATGTCGAGCGCGGTCAGTTTACCTAACCACACGTTTACTGGGCAGGCTTAGTCCTCTAAGCGGTTAACCAGTAGTGTGCACATTCTTTCGCCAGAAACTGACAACTGCCCCTCTTGAATCAGCGGAAGGGAGAGAATGACCGTAGAAAATATTTCATGATCAATCTCCACGAAAGAATGTTGCCGACCTCGGCGGGGGTTGAACCCGCGACCTCCTGGTCTCCAGTCGGACGGCGCATCCAACTGAGCCACCGAGGCCGGTTACAAATAGACCAGTGGTTTCTAAGAAAAACAAGTTTAAATTTTCATATCTGAATGACCTTGGGCCAAGGAATGACCTTGATCTTGAGTACTCATGTATTTAGCTACTTGCATCTACAAATTTTCAGATCACAAGCTGCAATAGTTTCTGAAAAATACACAGTTTTGACTTTTTCCCATACAAATGCCTATGCGAGCAAAGTTGACCTTGGCCTAAAATATGTCAAGGCCATTCAGGGGTCATCATTTGAATAAACTATAACTGGCTAGAGTCCCAACTGCTACATACCAAGTTTCATGATAATCAGCCCACTGGTTCCTGAGAAGACTTTTAAAGGGTTTTGACCTTATATGGGCATGGCGGCCATATTGTACAATAAGAAACTCATATTTATTTATTTTCGTTTTCTTATTTCTAAAAACTTTCATATGAAACTTGGTTACAAATGGCCCAATACTCATGTACTTTCATTTACTCATTTAGCTCACTGCATCTACCAATTTTCAGACCACAGGCTGCAGTAGTTTCTGAAAAATACAAGGTTTGGACTTTTTTCCCATACAAAAAATCTATGCAAACAAATTTGATCTTGGCCTAAAAGTAAATGAAGGTTATCCAGGTGTCATCATTTGAACAAACTATGACTGGCTCGAGTCCCCAATGCTACATACCAAGTTTCATGACAATCAGCCTACTGGTTCAGGAGAAGACTTTTGAAGGGTTTTTACCTTATATAGGCATGGCGGCCATCTTGGTCATGTGACCTGGACCTAACGAACAAACTTTGGTTCCATCATCCCATGGATGCTCAACATGAAATTTGACTTCAATCAGCCCAGTGGTTTCAGAGGAGAAGATGTTTGAAAATGTTGACAGACTACAGATGACAGACGGCAGACTACAGACGACACCAGTGAGCCAAAGGCTCAGGTGAGCTAAAAAGAGGTCCTGTGTAGCTT
The DNA here is from genome assembly GCA_964016985.1 of Anodontia alba. NCBI lineage: Eukaryota > Metazoa > Mollusca > Bivalvia > Lucinida > Lucinidae > Anodontia > Anodontia alba. The sequence continues at coordinate 57,049,211 of OZ024821.1, read as the reverse complement.
CCCTGAGAATCCAAGCAAAATAAGGCCTGTTGCCTCTGACAACTTGGTTTTGTGATAGAAAGTAAATGTTCACAAAACTATCTGTAGCTGCAGTGATTCTTGGCAAAGAATTGGAACTTCACTCTTTCCATGACTTCGGAAAAAGGTCAAGGTCAAGGTATTCCCGGTAATCCTTGACCTTTGGTACATTAAGAACTAAATACCGTATTCGACCTAACAGCCGCACATACCCCTATAAGCAGACAGTCAAGCAATTGTGTAGTCTTCAGCTTACAACCAGTGTACTTTCTGTCTACCGTATTTATCTGTGTATAACACGCACTTTTTTTTTACCCAAAAAGCGTTTTTAAAAATCTAATGCGTGTTATATATAGGAACGCCAAAATCGGGACAGAAATCGCCGAGATAATCGGTTGCGAAAACTCATGACAAACACGATCGCCCGTTAAAAATGCAACATAGATCATTTGCTGTATGATGTCCATGATTTTTGATAACTATCTCACCCATGGCATGGTTCTGGCAGCTCAAAACAAACTACTTGATCTGATTTGCAGTAATTTGATATGCTTTTCATGTCCATGCTCTTTTTGTTTACGATTGTTTTTTTTTTTTTTGATCACGTGATCTAGTCAAAGGGAAACTACACATCTGAATCTGTATTGATTAACAGACTTTCACGTGACTCGCATCACACACTGTAACTGAGTAAATCAGCTGCAGAAATAAATTTGGTAAGACATAAATATCGGCATGAACGATCATAAATTGAAAAAAAAATAAAAAAAATATTTAAGTTTATGCAATTATTAAAAAATATTGATAATAAATAAAACCAAATGGGGTTTTGAGGTGGGTAGATCGGTCATTTGCATTTTTATCTTTTTATTTTCTTACTATATATTTATCTTTATTTTATTTATTTACTTATTTTTTTTTATTAAAAAATATTGATAATAAATAAAACCAAATCGGGTTTTGAGGTGGGTAGATCGGTCATTTGCATTTTTATCTTTTTATTTTCTTACTATATATTTATCTTTATTTTATTTATTTACTTATTTTTTTTTTTTTTTTTAATTTTCTTCTTTTCTTTGGACTTATCAACAAAGTGTTTGAAATAAACAAGTTTATGATAAAAAAACCCCCAAAAAAACTACCAGCATAGATCTGTGCACTTAATTGGGTAATTGGCAGTCAGAGTGACAACTGGTCAACTTTAATTGTTGTTTGCATTGCACCTGAGGCATTGAGTTGATAATTTCACGTCTCAGTTAAGAAAGTGACACTGAGAAGGTGTTAATTATGAGACATACAAAAGAAATAATACATTTTATTATCATCACATCTGCAGTTGGAAAGCAAAGAACTGCCTAAAGTACATCAAGTTCCCCGAGGCCCATGGTAACAGAGCTGCACGACGGGAATTCAGTTAGCACTATTGTAAATTCGGCCTGTTTCTACTCATAACCTTCCGAGTTCAGTTATTTTCAACTCGATGCTAGTGAAATATGATACTTTACACCTGGGAACTTAGTCAATAATAATTTCTGCGTGTTATACAGAGGAACATCTTTTTTTTTCACAAAATCTTTAGCAAAAATTTGGTGCGTGTTATACGAGGGTGCGAGTAATACACAGGGAAATACGGTACTTGTTTATATAGGAATATGTTTTGGGTACCCATTTGAATTGCATGGACTTGTCGATGCAATTCAAATGACTACCAAAAACATATATTATAATCATATGATTTTATAAAAAAAAAAAATTAGAAAATAAACATCGCATAAGCATCATTTGAAGTTCTTCACTGATCGTATTTTTTTTTTTTTTTTTTTTTTTTTGTCCATACCATCTACCCTTAGTATAGGTAGGTACATATTTTATCACCATTTTTCCCAGTAGTTTTGAAAAACCTAAGCGTACACTGCGGTAATTAGGTCAAATATGGTAATTACAAATCCTTGAACTCACATGCCAAATGTCTTTTCAAAGCATTTTAAATATCATTATTTTGTAAACTTTTTCCATAATTAGGCCAAATAGAAAATATGTGTGTTTAGGGTAACCCTACCTAATTTTCCTGGTGAAACTTAGCATTTTTTTTTTTCATGTTTTCTGAAAAAAAAAAAAAAAAAAAAAATAGATGTTACTGGGATAAAATATCTATGTTAAATATTCAGACAAGTAGGTATGAGCAAACAGTGTAGACCCAGATCATTGATTGTGTTTGCAACACATCAACCCTTTGTGTCATCTCCCAGAGAAAGGGAGGAGAGATAGAAGAGATAATAAAGGAGATGAAAGAGAGGGACAGGGGACGTAGGAAAATGAATGAAAGGGAAGAAACAGAAGAAATTATAACATTCTCCCTCTACACTTACCTGCTGCAAGGATAGCAGGCCTTTCCCAACTGTAAGCCAATCTCAGCTGGACGCCCTGGTGACGTAAGATACACAACACCTTTGCCTCACCCAACCACCTCAACCCAGATCAAACTGCTTAGTTTGATCAGGATCTACACTGTTTGCCATTCTATCAGTACTTTTAGATACAAAAAATAGCCATCAGAAGAGATGGCAAATCCTCTGACCGCACCGTAAATGGCCGTCTTTTTTAAATCTAGGGCAACAGAGATGTAATTTTATCAAGGGATACACTTGTTTAACCCTGCAGTGGGTGATAACTCCACAACTGTGAATCAGGCATAGAAAACCATAAGTTGTGGAAACTGGAGTTTGTGTTTTTCAACAAAGAAACTGAAAATAATGAGAAAAATAAGGCCCGTTGCCTGCAAAGTTTATAACTCTGAAACCGTAAAACACGGAAACTGAGAGCAGTCCCAGCAAGTTTCCCTTCATTAGACAGCTTGTAAAGAATAGCCATATTTGCTATGGACCATTGTGACAAGGACAGGCTTTCCAGCTTGGGTTTCTTAGGGCCAGACTTAACAACCACCTGTTGCTCCCCTTGCCCTCCTATGACTAGCTCTTCTTCAACTGCATGAGGGACAAAGTCACAAATATCGTAATGTGATGAGTTTGACCTACCTGTAGCTGTTGCAATGTGGGTTTGTGGATTCTGCCAGGATGGTTGTTCTGTGTCAAATCCTAAAGAATTTGAAACGTTAATGCCACTGTTCGAATTGAATGCACTATGCGGTGTTCCACTTTGATGGCCAGCTAACTGAGTCTGCTGGGTGACTAATGAGTTTACTAAGGCCTGGTGATATATGTCCGAATTGGCACTCTCTGTAGGCTGTTGGACTGACGTCGATGTAGAAGCTGACCGAGCGCTGGAGCCAGCCTGCACTGTACTGGTTGTTCCATCCGTACCAAGCGATTTTGCGATGTGGAGCAGCAAGCGTCTCTGTCCAATTGGTATTTTTTGTGTTTTTAGATCCTCTGGATTCAACAGGCTAAGGGCTTCTAGACTGTCATAGCCCCTTTCAATCACCTCGTCTATCACCCCAGGTTGAATTTTGTTGTCTAAAAGGAATTTAATCACCATGTCAGATGGGGCCATTTCTGATACTGTGGCAGTTTGATCACTTTGTCCAGTTAACATTTTGTTATTTCACGTAAGAATTTTAGTGTCCCTGGTATTAATTATCACGAGGAAGGTTAATGCATTTCTGACACAATTCCACGGTGCGGGAGCAAAAGTAACAAAGTGTTTCTCGGCAAAAGGCTGAACAGTCTAAGAAACGGATGTAGTGAGCCTCTTCGAATGTTGCGGGACGATCTCTTACGATTATATTAAAGAGTTTTTCTTCTTCATATACACTTAAAACATACCATTATGGGATGCTGAAAAAGGTTTTCACCAACCATGTTTTCTGTCTTTGCCTGTCCGCCATTTTTGTTTTGAACAAACCAGTCCCACATGAATTGAATGGAGCGCAATCCGGTAAATACTAACGTATTTTGCCCTTATCCGGCTCACTTATATTCTGCACTTGGCGGTTCTTTTGTTTTGGATTGTTTATTTTTGGTCATAATCCATTACTCAACTGAATTTCTCTGTGCCGCCATTGTTACTAAAAGCATTCAAGCAAACGCCTTTAAGTCGGCACGTCTTCCGTCGCCGAAATTCCCGATTTTACTCCCAATCGTCAATTATTTTATTTCAGTAGTGTTTTATTTTCCACTTCCGATGATATAATGATAATATTTGATCATCCTGAATGCCATTTTTTTATTAAATTTTCGTAAGTAAATTTTCCGTATATCGGTTCACTTCGAAGGACTCTTTGAAACTGACGCTGCCAATATTCAGCGTCCCCAACTTTAGCGTGGCTAGATTTGATTGGCTGATTTAAAATGGGAACCTTAAATGATTGGTTAGTGCATATAAACAACTTTCCATGCCATCTAGCGGACCCCACTCCACTACTTTAATAAAAAATGTGACGTGTGCAAAAGACACATTCTTATCAAATGTTGTAACTACTTATTTCCCTAAACACGCTTTGCAATTGCTAAACATGGCTTCCTAAAACTTGCAAGGGTAACATCTGTATGGGAACCAGGTAGTACCAAATTTAAATAAAAAGATTTTGGATCACGTCAACCGAGATTCTGCGAGACTACATTACCGCAAGTGGGTGGGGTAATGTAAACAAAACATTAAACCTTCGGGGACTAACAGAGCAGAACCCATTACCCCAAGATATTTGAGGTAAGGAACAGACAACATGAATCCCATGCAATAAATTTAAAAACAGATTAAAATTAATCTTACTAATTGAATAAATTATGCCTTAGTATATACATATCTTATTAACGATAGCAGCGGGGG